>JAVTVJ010000910.1:0-615263 GCA_034509425.1 Eopsaltria australis
TTCCTTTCCTTTCCTTTCCTTTCCTTTCCTTTCCTTTCCTTTCCCTTTTTTTCCTTTCCTTTCCTTTCCTTTCCTTTCCTTTCCTTTCCTTTCCTTTCCTTCCCTTCCCTTCCCTTCCCTTCCCTTCCCTTCCCTTCCCTTCCCTTCCCTTCCCTTCCCTTCCCTTCCCTTCCCTTCCCTTCCCTTCCCTTCCCTTCCCTTCCCTAATTCCTTCCTCCCAAAATTCCTTCTTTCCTTCTTCCTTTTCCACTCCAGAGCTCCTCAAACACAAACCTTGGGGAAATCTGAAGAATTCCCACCCCCCTCAAAATGTTGGGGTGATATTTTTTTTTTCCTTTCTTAAAAAAACCCAAAAGTGGTTCTTCTTCACCAACGGATTTGCTCAGGATCAGCTCTGGACACGTAAACGTGGGGATTTTGTGTGCAGGATTCATTCAGGATGTGATCTGGTCTTAAATCGGGGTTTTAAATAAATCAGGTGGGTTTGGTCCGCTCTGACTTTGCTGATCAAATCCTTGAACCACAGCAAAGCATTTCACTGATTTATGTCTTTTTTTACTTGGTTTGAAAGCAAATTTAATTTCAACTTACTCTTTCTTTTGTCTTGGGAGGGCTCTGCTGGAGTGAAACTCCAGCAATTCCCAGGGAAAAGGCACTTGAGGAGTGTGGCTCCTGCATGAATCCCATTCCCCCTGGAAATCCCATCAGCATCCAGCTTAACTTTGGCTTTGGGAGGGATTAAATTTGCAGAGAATCCCAGGTTTTGGTGCTAAAATTGGTTCTTGGCTGGGCAGAGAAATAAATCTCTCTGGGATTTGGTTTGGAGATGAGAGTGGTTTAATCTGGAATAGGGGAGGGTTCTGTTGTGACATCCCATTGCTGATGGTTCCTGGTGCTGGGATCACTCCTGTGGAACGCTAAAAAATGATAATTGTGAAACTAAAAAATGATAATTATGATACACTAAAAAATTGTTTTGTGCTTTCTTAAAAAAAACCCAAAAGTGGTTCTTCTTCACCAACGGATTTGCTCAGGATCAGCTCTGGACACGTAAATGTGGGGATTTTGTGTGCAGGATTCATTCAGGATGTGATCTGGTCTTAAATCGAGGTTTTAAATAAATCAGGTGGGTTTGGTCTGCTCTGACTTTGCTGATCAAATCCTTGAACCACAGCAAAGCATTTCACTGATTTATGTCTGTTTTTACTTGGTTTGAAAGCAAATTTAATTTCAACTTTCTCTTTTTTTTTGTCTTGGGAGGGCTCTGCTGGAGTGAAACTCCAGCAACTCCCAGGGAAAAGGCACTTGAGGAGTGTGGCTCCTGCATGAATCCCATTCCCCCTGGAAATCCCATCAGCATCCAGCTTAACTTTGGCTTTGGGAGGGATTAAATTTGCAGAGAATCCCAGGTTTTGGTGCTAAAATTGGGTTCTTGGCTGGGCAGAGCCTTTGGAAGGAAAGAAATGGGATTTGGTTTGGAGATGAGAGTGGTTTAATCTGGAATAGGAATAATAATAATAATAATAATAATAATAATAATAATAATAATAATCTGTTGTTCCCCCTTTTTCCCCCCTTTTCCCCCTTTTTCCCCCCTTTTCCCCCTTTTTCCCCCCTTTTCCCCCCTTTTCCCCCCTTTTCCCCCCCTTTCCCCCCTTTTCCCCTTTTTCCCCATTTTCCCCCTTTTTCTCCCCATTTTTCAGCCATCTACAACTACGAGGCCGTGCAGGACGTGGAGCTGTCCCTGCAGGTTGGGGACACCGTTCACATCCTGGAGATGTACGAAGGTGGGTGCAGCTCTTGGGGGTTCAGGTCCCTCTCTGCAGAGCCCAGCTTTGTTAGTTCAGGTTCAGATCCCTCTCTGCAGAGCCCAGCTTTGTTAATTCAGGTTCAGGTCCCTCTCTGCAGAGCCCAGCTTTGTTAATTCAAGTTCCACTCTGCAGAGCCCAGCTTTGTTAATTCAGGTTCAGGTCCCTCTCTGCAGAGCCCAGCTTTGTTAATCCAGGTTCAGATCCCACTCTGCAGAGCCCAGCTTTGTTAATTCAGGTTCAGGTCCCTCTCTGCAGAGCCCAGCTTTGTTAATTCAGGTTCAGGTCCTGCTCTGGAGAGCCCAGCTTTGTTAATTCAGATTCAGATCCCACTGCAGAGCAAGGTTTTGTTTCCTCCTCCTCCTCCTCTCTCTGCAGAAGGGCACGAGGTCTCTGTGCAGAATTCCTCCTTCCCCTGATCAGGATTCACCCCGAGCCTGCTCCTCCTGCCTTCCAGAGCCCAGGGAAGGAAGGGAATTCGCTGCCTGCAGGACTTTGGAGGCTGCTCCAAAGCCTGGCCTTGAGCAGGGAGCTGCGAGGACACTTTGCTGCTGAGGGGAATCTCTCCGAATCTTGCAGGATTTATCATCATTATTGTTAATTGCAGCGTTTCAGGGAGGCTGGGGGTGGAAGGAAGGGAGGAAGGAAGGAGTTTTGGAAGGAATTTAGGAAGGAAGGAATTTAGGAAGGAAGGAATTTAGGAAGGAAGGAGAGAAAAAAGAAAGAGAGAAAAAAGAAAGAGAGAAAAAAGAAAGAGAGAAAAAAGAAAGAGAGAAAAAAAAGAGAAAGAAAGAAAGAAAAAAGAGAAAGAAAGAAAAAAGAGAGAAAGAAAGAGAGAAAGAGAGAAAGAAAGAAAGAAAGAAAGAAAGAAAGAAAGAAAGAAAAAGAAAGAAAGAAAGAAAGAAAGAAAGAAAGAAAGAAAGAAAGAAAGAAAAGAGAAAGAGAAGAAAGAAAGAAAAGAGAAAGAGAAGAAAGAGAAAGAAAGAGAAAAAAGAAGGAAGGAAGGAATGAAGGAAGGAGGGAAGGAAGCAATGGGTGCTCCCACTCCGTGAGCCCTGGCAGGTTGTGCTCCTGCTCTGGAGAAGTTCACCTTGAGTTTGTTGCTGGTTTTGGGAGGGTGGAGCAGTGCCCTGGGAGTGCTGTGGGACAGGAGCGGAGCCCCAGCAGGAACAGGGACCTTGTGGGGCCGCACGAGACCTGGGCTGGCATCACCACGGAGAGCTTCTATCACCACTGCAGGATTGTCCTTCCATTGTTCTTCTCCGCGCTGCATCAAATCCACTTAATGAAGGGGAAAATTGAAGGCTGGATCCATTATAAAACCCCCCAAAAAACAACAACCCCAAACTTTCAGACATTTCTTTGCAAGAATCTGCTTTTTTTGTTGTTTTCACTCAGATTTCAGTGTTGGAGCAGCTGAAATTTTTCCATCAACTGCAAAACCTTTCCACATTTTTAGTCCATCTCTGCTTAGGGAAAACACTCAAACAATCTCTTTAAAAGTCTGAAGATTTAAGCAGATTTTGGGTTCTTTTTAAAGAAGAAATCATGAATTCAATGACCACTTCCCAAAGATGGATCTTCCAGTTAAAGTGATGGATAAAGTTCTGGAAAACGGGAGCAGAATCCCAACAGAAGTTGCAAGAGGTGCTTGATCCATTAAAAAAACCCCAACAAAACCAACCCCAAACTTTCAGACATTTCTTTGCAAGAATCTGCTTTTTTTGTTGTTTTCACTCAGATTTCAGTGTTGGAGCAGCTGAAATTTTTCCATCAACTGCAAAACCTTTCCACATTTTTAGTCCATCTCTGCTTAGGGAAAACACTCAAACAATCTCTTTAAAAGTCTGAAGATTTAAGCAGATTTTGGGTTCTTTTTAAAGAAGAAATCATGAATTCAATGACCACTTCCCAAAGATGGATCTTCCAGTTAAAGTGATGGATAAAGTTCTGGAAAACGGGAGCAGAATCCCAACAGAAGTTGCAAGAGGTGCTTGATCCATTAAAAAAACCCCAACAAAACCAACCCCAAACTTTCAGACATTTCTTTGCAAGAATCTGCTTTTTTTGTTGTTTTCACTCAGATTTCAGTGTTGGAGCAGCTGAAATTTTTCCATCAACTGCAAAACCTTTCCACATTTTTAGTCCATCTCTGCCTGGGGAAACACTCAAACATATTCTCTCATTCCTCTGGAGATTTAAGTAGATTTTGGGGGTTTTTAAAAGAAGCAATCATGTAATTAATTGACCATTGCCCAAAGATTGATGTTCCAGTTGAAGTGATGGATAAAGTTCTGGAAAATGGGAGCAGAATCCCAACAGAAGTTGCACGAGGTGATTGATCCATTAAAAAAACCCCAACAAAACAACAGCCCCAAACTTTCAGACATTTCTTTGCAAGAATCTGCTTTTTTTGTTGTTTTCACTCAGATTTCAGTGTTGGAGCAGCTGAAATTTTTCCATATCATCATCAACTGCAAAACCTTTCCATATTTTGAGCCCATCTCTGCTTAGGGAAAACACTCAAACAATCTCTTTAAAAGTCTGAAGATTTAAGCAGATTTTGGGTTCTTTTTAAAGAAGAAATCATGTAATTAATTGACCACTGCCCAAAGATTGATGTTCCAGTTAAAGTGATGGATAAAGATACTGAAAACGGGAGCAGAATCCCAACAGAAGCTGCACGAGGTGCTTGATCCATTAAAAAAAACCCAACAAAACCAACCCCAAACTTTTAGACATTTCTTTGCAAGAATCTGCTTTTTTTGTTGTTTTCACTCAGATTTCAATGTTGGAGCAGCTGAAATTTTTCCATCAACTGCAAAACCTTTCCACATTTTTAGCCCCATCAACTGCAAAACCTGCCCATCTCTGCTTGGGAAAAACTCAAACACTTATACAAATTCTCTCATTCCTCTGAAAATTTAAGCAGATTTGAGTTTTTTTTTAATAAGAAGTCATGTAATTAATTGACCACTGCCCAAAGATTGATGTTCCAGTTAAAGTGATGGATAAAGTTCTGGAAAACGGGAGCAGAATCCGAACAGAAGTTGCACGAGGTGCTTGATCCATTAAAAACCAATGAAACAACAAACCCAAACTTTCAGACATTTCTTTGCAAGAATCTGCTTTTTTGTTGTTTTCACTCAGATTTCAGTGTTGGAGCAGCTGAAATTTTTCCATCAACTGCAAAACCTTTCCCCCTTTTGAACCCATCTCTGCTTGGGAAAAACTCAAACACTTTAAAAAATTCTCTCATTCCTCTGAAAATTTAAGCAGACTGGGTTTTTTTTTTTAAAGAAAATTATTTGAATTAATTGACCACAGCCTAAAGATTGATCTTCCAGTTCAAGTGATGGATAAAGCTACTGAAAACGGGAGCTGGATCCCGACCGAAGCTGCACGAGGCGCTTGCAGAAACAGCTTTGCACAATCAAACCCAACGTGTTTTTTATGCAATGATTGCAAAATATTTTCCAGGACTGGGGGCCAGGCCAGGGGGCCCTTTGAGAGGGGAGGAAGTTGTGCTGTCCAAGGGCTGAACGTGTCAAAATGGGACTGGAATCCCTCCTGGTGAATTCTCCGTGTCCCACCCTGAGCAACTCGTGCTTTCCTCTTCAATTGATGACAGCTCAGATAAAAATAGGGCCTAAATCTTCTCATCCCTAATAATCTAGGGCCTCATCCATGGCTCCAGGAGCAATTTGTAATCTTTGTTTTCCATCCTGTGGAAAGGAATGGGATTTCTCCTTTTCCTCTGGGCTTCTCGCTGGAGTGTTGGGGTTTTTGGGGTGGAGGAAGGGCTCAAAAGTGCACTTCAGGAAAGAAAGAAATGGTGAAACACAACCAAATCTACATGAAAATCCTCAATAAAATACAAATTAAACCCTTCTGAGCTCTGATTTAGGGTTGAGGAGTGTCAGATCCGTGGTTCTTTATAGAACCTTCATTGATAAAAATTGGAATATGGGGGAAACAACAACAAAACCACGAAAAAAATCAATTAAAAACCCAAAGAAAGCAGCCTCCTCTCCTTTCCTCTCTCCTCTCCGTCTCCCTCTCCCTCTCCCTCTCCCTCTCCCTCTCCCTCTCCTTCTCCCTCTCCTCTCTTCTTTGCCTGATTATTCCCTTAAACCCCTTTGCCTTCTTGCTGCTGCCACTCAGCTGGACATAATCTCCTTGGATGGGCTTTAATGTCCTTCCCAAGCCAAGCCATTCCATGGAAATCCTGGTTAAACTCCAGGTGCCTTCTCACTGGAATGTTGGGGTTTTTGGGGTGGAGGAAGGGCTCAAAAGTGCACTTCAGGAAAGAAAGAAATGGTGAAACACAACCAAATCTACATGAAAATCCTCAATAAAATACAAATTAAACCCTTCTGAGCTCTGATTTAGGGTTGAGGAGTGTCAGATCCGTGGTTCTTTATAGAACCTTCATTGATAAAAATTGGAATATGGGGGAAACAACAACAAAACCACGAAAAAAATCAATTAAAAACCCAAAGAAAGCAGCCTCCTCTCCTTTCCTCTCTCCTCTCCGTCTCCCTCTCCCTCTCCCTCTCCCTCTCCCTCTCCCTCTCCTTCTCCCTCTCCTCTCTTCTTTGCCTGATTATTCCCTTAAACCCCTTTGCCTTCTTGCTGCTGCCACTCAGCTGGACATAATCTCCTTGGATGGGCTTTAATGTCCTTCCCAAGCCAAGCCATTCCATGGAAATCCTGGTTAAACTCCAGGTGCCCAAGAGAGGAGAAATCTCTCTCTCAGCCTGGCCAGCACAATTAATTTTTTAATTGCTTTTGTGTATTTATATTGGTATATTTATATGCTTTTATATATTTATATTTTATATATTTATGTGCTTTTATATATTTATATATTTATATTTTTATATTTTTATATTTTTATATTTTATATTTTGTATCTATAAATTTCTATATTTCTATATTTCATATTTATTATGCTTTATATTATGTGTTTTTATATATTTATATTTTATATATTTTATGCTTTTATATTTATTTATATTTTCTATATTTCCCATATTTATATTATACATATATTTATATATATGCTTTTATATATTTATATAGTTCTATATATTTATGCTTTTATATGCTTTTATATATTTATATTTATATATTTAAATAGATGCTTTTATATATTTATATGCTTTTATAAATTTATATGTATATTTATATATTTATACATCCATATATATTTATATATCGATATATTTATAGATTTATTTATAACTTTATATATTTTATATATTCACATTGCTTTTACCTTACAAGTTTTCCATCTGGCCAAGCTAAGATTGATAACCAGGATTTGTGTTGTGAGCTCAGCTCCCACAACCAGAGGTGCCCTCACAGGAGTGGATCCCAAACGAGATCCAAAACCAGATCCCAATAAGAGAAGATCAATAAATTGGTGTTGTAGGAAATATTTAATTTGTATTTAATTGCTGCCAACGGGAAATAATTCAATGTATTTGTGTTTGCTTTGCCAGGCTGGTACCGAGGATACACGCTCCGAAACAAATCCAAGAAGGTACAACCTCCCTAAATTAAACCTGAATTGAGTTTCACCCCTTGCCAGACCCCATCTGGTGCTGGAAACTCCTGGATTTCTTGTCCTGACATCACCCAGGACCCGTGTCCTCTCCTCAGTGACAGAAATAAATGACCTTGAGGTGAAAGTTCAGAGCCATGAGCAGGGTGTTCCTCCACTGGAAGCACGAGGAATGCAGTTGGAATTTCCAAAATTAACTCTGTACATGATTTTATTGCTTTATTGTGATTGTCTGGGAAATGTGTACATCCAGCATCAGTTGAATTTGATGTATTAAATACAATATTAGCTGTATTTGATGTATTAAATACAATATTAGTTGTATTTAATGTATTAAATACAATATTAGTTGTATTTCATGTATTAAATACAATATTAGTTGTATTCAATGCATTAAATACAATATTAGTTGTATTCAATGTATTAAATACAATATTAGTTGTATTTAATGTATTAAACACTATATTAGTTTTATTTGATGTATTAAATACAATATTAGCTGTATTTCAATGTATTAAATACAATATTAGTTGTATTTGATGTATTAAATACAATATTAGTTGTATTTGATGTATTAAATACAATATTAGTTGTATTTAATGTATTAAATACAATATTAGTTGTATTTCATGGGAATAGCAGAGTTTTGACTGGAAAATATTCCAGAAATTGCACATCCCTGGCTCTCAGCCAGGCTGCTGCAGCTTGAGCTGGAAATTTGGGTTCCCCCAGGAATGCTGGCACTTCTCCAGTGGGAACATCCATCCCCCACAGCCTCTGGATTTGGGGGTAAAGAGGAGAGAAAAGGGAGCAGAGAAGGATTCCAGCATTGCCAGGAGGTTTCAGAAAAGAATTCCAGCATTGCCAGGAGGTTTCTCTGTGACAGCAGGAATTCGGGAATTTCTGCAGATGCTTCTCTAGGCAGCCTGACTCCAGGAACACTCCACGGCAATGAGTGATGATTTTGAGGAATTTCCAGCATTTCCTGCAGGAAGATGAGGGTCATGAGAGGAAAACAAGGAATCGGCTTCTCTGAATTGCTGATACGGAGTCTCCTGCTCCTCCCTGGCCTTTTTTCATGGCATGCTGGGACGTTTCTCCCTCCTTTCCCCTGCTTTTCGTTAAATATGTTCTTGTCACACCCTACCCCCACAGTTTGATTGATTTATTTCATTTCTCTCTTTATTTTTAGGGCATTTTCCCAGAAACCTACATCCATTTAAAAGAGGCCATCGTGAAGGACCGGGGGTAGGTTGGCCACTTCTTTGGCAGCAAAACCCAGAGAAATCCATCCCATTTCAACCCAAAACCAACCAATTCAAGCAGCTGCGGCCGTCACAAACCTCCTGTGCTGGTCTAGAGCTGCACAATCCCATTTTTCAGAGCTGCTGGGAGCACAGGCAGCAGGAGATGATTTGCAGGATGAAGGAAGCTCTGCTGGACAAGGCAGGAGTGGGGAGGCTCAGCCCAGCTCCTGCAAGTCCTAACAGAGTGATGCCTTTTCCTGCTCTTAGGAAATAAAGGCTCACACACGGTCAGAGGGTTGGGGTCAGAGGGTTGGGGTCAGAGGGTTGGGGTCAGAGGGTTGGGGTCAGAGGGTTGGGGTCGTTCCCCTCGGGGTTTAATAGGATCCCATTCCATGGCTTCTGCCGTCCAGGTAGAACGCGTCACAAAAGCCCCGTCCCCCCAGTCGAGGGTACAATTAACGACTCTACTCATTAGCATATCTAACGAGAGGGCCCAATAAGGGGCTGGGCTGGGCTCACTTCCAGTTTACAGAATCTGTCCTGCCGGGAGACCTTGAGGGCCATGAAAACAGAGTGTTTGCTCTTCTGACTCTCCGTGGTTTCAGGGGTGTTTGGTCTCCCAGCTCCAAACACCATGGAACCGGGCTGAATTCTCACCTAAAGCATCCCAAGTGTGCATGCTGATCCTGGGGAATGTGGGGAACAGTGTAAGAAATGTTCAGGAGAAAAGCAGAAAAATCCTTCAGGCATCAAGAGTCCTGCAGGCAGCCAGGGACCCAGCAGGAGCGTGGATTCCTTCCTGTCTTGGAAAACACTGCAGGAAATGAGTCCTGCTTGGATTCCTCGAGCTGGCTCTGTGCTCGTGAAGGGAGAGCAAAGCAGCGCCTGCGAAGGAAGGAACTTTATAAAACCCTTTTTTTTTTCAAACTTTTATTTTCAAGGAACTGTTAACCATTTCAAGTGGGGGATTCTTCCAGACTGAATTTCTGTCTCTTTATCCTGGTTTTGGAATGGGTCCAGTGGGAGTTTAAAGCAGTGAGAGGAGCTTGAAGCATTTTGCATTAAAAATGGATGATGGGTGTGGATGTGCGTGGTGAGAGCAGCTCAGGGCTCTTGACATCACGTGTGAGTGAATTGTGTGAAAATCAACCCCCCTGGAATTTCCATGGATGTATTTATCAAAAAAAGGGGTGTTTTCCATGAAGTTTTAACCCTTTCTCTGCTTTTCTCTCCAGGCAGAATGAGACAGTGATTCCCAGCGAGCTGCCCCTGGGCCAGGAGCTCACGGCCACGCTGCGGGAGTGGGCAGTGATCTGGCACAAGCTCTACGTGGTGAGTTCTGCTCAGGGCTGGTCTCTGTCCCAGCTGAGCTGAGCTGAGCTCAGCCTGGGCTCACTCTGTGCAGAATTGGTGCAGGGTTGGTGCAGGGTTGGTACAGAATTGGTGCAGGATTGATGCAGGATTGTTGGAGAATTGAGTGGTGAAATGGGGCTTGGAGGGGCTCAGAGAGCTCTGCTGCCAGGTGAGGGGTGGCAGAGCTGAGGGGAGGGTTCCAGCCCTGGGGCAGCGGGGACTGGCACGGGTCACGCTGTCACCGTGCCAGGGCTGGTGCTTGTCCCAGCTGAGCTGAGCTGAGCCTGGGCTCACTCTGTGCAGGATTGATGCAGAATTGTTTGAGAATTGGGTGGTGAAATGGGTCTTGGAGGGGCTCAGAGAGCTCTGCTGTCAGGTGAGGGATGGCAGAGCTGAGGGGAGGGTTCCCTGGGCACAGCCCTGGGGCAGCAGGGACTGGCACAGGTCACACTGTCACCCTGTCACGGGGCTGGGGGGGTCACAGCTCAGCTGGCAAATCCAGGCCCTGTGTCAGGGCAGGAGCGCCCGGCTGGGCTGGGCGTGAGGCTGCCTTTCCCAAAATCCAACCTGTCCCGAAATCCAGCCTTCCCCTGATCTCCAGCCTTTCCCAAAATCCAATCCTTCCCTGATCTCCAGCCTTTCCCAAAATCCTGCCTGTCCCAAAATCCAGCCTTTCCGTGATCTCCAACCTTTCCCTGATACCCAGATTTCCCTGATCTCCAGCCTTTCCCAAAATCCAGCCCTGGTCTCCAACCTTTCCCTGATCTCCAACCTTTCCCAAAATCCAACCTTTCCCAAAATCCAACCTTTCCCAAAATCCAGCCCTGGTCTCCAACTTTTCCCTGATCTCCAACCTTTCCCAAAATCCAGCCTGTCCCAAAATCCAGCCTTTCCCTGATCTCCAACCTTTCCCAAAACCCAGCCTTTCCCTGATCTCCAACCTTTCCCTGATACCCAAATTTCCCTGATCTCCAACCTTTCCCAAAATCCAACCTTTCCCAATCCGCCTGGCACAGCTCCAGCCCTTCCCTGGGTCCTGTCCCTGTGCCAGAGCAGGAACAGCCCCACAGAGGGAATTCTTTGGCTGCTCCAAGACCTCTCACATCCCAAATCCCTGAGCACAGGAGTCACCTCAGCGGTGTCAGGAGTGTCACTGCAGGGATTTGGGGATTTTGGGATTTTCCTCCCATTGGCGCTTTTTGCTCCAAGAAATGAGTCCCCACAGTGACTTTTAAGGCACATTAAAGAATCAAACTCAATTTTTCCCTGAGCAGGAGCGGGTTCAGCCTGCACAAAATGCGCTCCAAAGCTTTAATTGAGAACAGGGAGTGAGGATAAACGAGCTCCAATCACTCCAAGCACCCAGAGCAAGTTTCCCTGCTGGAAATTTTCACCAGGCCACAAATAATTCGTGTTTGTGTGCCACGAAACCACAAGAATTTGTTCCACCCTCTCAATTTAATGAGCAGCTCTGAGTGGTGGGATTCCTGTGTGAAAAGAGAGTTTTGTTCCTGGCAATTTTTTTTTTATTATTTCTGAATAACTTTCAGATCCCAGCCTCAGAATCTGGGTTTTTGTTTTTTTTTTTAATGAGCAGAAATCTTTTCATGTTCCCTGTGCTTAACCAATAGAAGCCTTCAAATAGGTTTGGAAAATGTTGCGGTTTAAAATGGATTGGAGTTGGTTTTATTTTTCCCTGCAGTATGTATTAAAAGAACTTCAAAAAAAAAAAAGCAGAAGGAGGAAGGAGGCGTTGGAGGAGAAAAAGGAAACATGAGGGGATTTTTTTCTTTTGGCAGCATTTAATTTCACTTCTTTAATTTCTGTGGTTTTCATTGCAGCAGTGGCTTTGTCTCCACTTCAAAATAAATCTAAAAACGGGGGGTTTTTAATTGGTTTAATTCATAGGGATGAGCTGTGGAGATAACTCGGGTCAAATTGAGGTCTGCTCTGAAAATCCACACAAATTGCCTTCTCTTTGTGAATTATTTTTATGCAAGAACAGGTTTTTTTTCTTTGTTTATTAAATACATCTCTAATATCCTTCCTGTAGAGCTGAAAAGTCAAGTAGCCCCTGTCAGCACCTCAGTGTTCACCCAAATCAAAGAGAAGATTGTGTTTATATTTATATTTATATTTATATTTATATTTATATTTATATTTATATTTATATTTATATTTATATTTATATTTATATTTAATTTATATTTTTATTTATATTTATATTTCTCATTTTTATTTTTATATATTTATATTTATATTTATTTATATTTATATTTATATTTATATATGCATTCATATATTTTTATTTATTTATATGTATATTTATATATTAAATTTATATTATATAATGTATTTATATTTTTATTTTTATTTATATGTATATTTATATATTTATTTTTATTTTTATTTTTATTTTTATTTTTATTTTTATTTTATTTTTATTTTTCATTTATATGTATATTTAGATATATTCATATTTATATTTTTATATCTATATTTATATTTGTATTTTTATTTTCATTTTTTTTAAATTTTATTTTTATTTATATTTATCTTGAAATTTGGGGCAAATAGGAGCAATTTATATCATTAATTTTCTTTGCAGAGATGAGAATGAGGAAATAATTGCAATTAATGTTCTCTCTGTGCTGTGTGAGAGCAGGGAGGGTTTGTAGTTCAGAGGGAATATTGTATTTATACCTTGAAATTTGGGGGAAACAAGAGTGATTTTTATGATTAATTTTTTTACAGAGATGAGAATGAGGAAATAATTGCAATTAATGTTCTCTTTATGCTGTGTTATAATTAATTTTCTTTGCAGAGATGAGAATGAGGAAATAATTGCAATTAATGTTCTCCTTGTGCTGTGTGACAGCAGGGAGGGTTTGTAGTTCAGAGGGAATATTGTATTTATACCTTGAAATTTGGGGGAAATAAGAGTGATTTATATCATTAATTTCCTTTGCAGAGATGAGAATGAGGAAATAATTGCAATTAATGTTCTCTGTGCTGTGTGAGAGCAGGGGGGGTTTGTACTTCAGAGAGAAGATTGTATTTATCCCTTGAAATCTAGAGGAAATACTTCAGAGAGAAGATTGTATTTATACCTTGAAATTTGGGGGAAATAGGAGTGATTTATGTAATTAATTTTCTTTACAGAGATGAGAATGAGGAAATAATTACAATTAATGCTCTCTCTGTGCTCTGTGGGAGCAGCTCCAGTCCAGCCAGACCCCAGTGAGCACCAGCACAAAGGGCTCTGGGAAGAATTTGGGAGCTGCAAAACCTCCTCACCGTCCCAGGAACTCCAAATTCGTGGCATTTCCCTATAAAAAAGAGCCAGAATCCTCCCAGGAGCTGCTTCACTCTGGTGGCAGAGACAGGGTGTAAATTTTAATGGTGTGAATGACTTTCCCCTGACCCTTCTGAAATCTCATTTACTTATCTGAGCACAAACAGGGTGGGTTTCCATGTATCCACATTTAATTACAGCCCTGGAGCTTGGAGGTGCAGGAACAAACTGATTTTATGAAGGGTGGAACCAGTGAAGAGCATGGGAAGAATTTTCATTAATTAGAGGTGACAGCAGAAGGAATTGCAGGAGGGAACTCTCCACCAAGCAGGTTTTGATGTCTCCTTCAGTGTCCTTCCCTCTTGGACAACATTCCTCCGTCCCTTTCTTATAAAAAGCCTCCCTCAGAGCAGCCTGGAAGTGCTGGAAAAGCACCAGAGGTTTATTTTTAGTGGGTGAGGTTTTTCTGAAATAATGTCCCAGGGCAAAGTGAAGCCCTTAAAGATCTTAAAGGCACTTAAAGCTCGGCAGTGCCAAGTGCTGCAGAATTCAGTCTGTGGCTCTGATCTTGTGGAGGTCACAAAGTGCCAGGGATTTGTAGCTCAATAAAATCCTTGTGGTTCTCCAGCTGCAAACATTTCAGGAGGGTTGCTGAGCTGAAGTTTCCAGGTTTTCCTTGCTTAAAATTGTCCCTTTTTTTGCCTCTGAACAAGATCTTAAAGGCACTGAAACCTCAGCAGTGCCAAGTGCTGCAGAATTCACTGAGTGGCTCTGATCTTGTGGAGGTCACAAAGTGACAGGGATTTTTAGTTTGATAAAACCCCTGTGGTTCTCAAGCTGCAAACATTTCAGGAGGGTCGCTGAGCTGAGGTTTCCAGGTTTTCCTTCCTTAAATTCCAGGTTTTCTTTACTTAAAATTGTCCTTTTTTTGCCTCTGAACAGCAAGATCTTAAAGGCACTTAAAGCTCGGCAGTGCCAAGTGCTGCAGAATTCAGTCTGTGGCTCTGATCTTGTGGGGGTCACAAAGTGCCAGGGATTTTTAGCTCAATAAAACTCCAGCTGCAAACATTTCAGGAGGGTTGCTGAGCTCAGGTTTCCAGGTTTTCCTTGCTTAAATTCCAGGTTTTCTTTACTTAAAATTGTCCCTTTTTTTGCCTCAGAACAAGATCTTAAAGGCACTTAAAGCTCAGCAGTGCCAAGTGCTGCAGAATTCACTGCGTGGCTCTGATCTTGTGGAGGTCACAAAGTGCCAGGGATTTGTAGTTCAATAAAACCTGTGTGGTTCTCCAGCTGCAAACATTTCAGGAGGGCTGCTGAGCTCAGGTTTCCAGGCTTTCCTTGCTTAAATTCCAGGTTTTCTTTACTTAAAATTGTCCGTTTTTTGCCTCAGAACAGCAAGATCATAAAGGCACTTGAAGCTTGGCAGTGCCAAGTGCTGCAGAATTCAGTCTGTGGCTCTGATCTTGTGGAGGTCACAAAGTGACAGGGATTTTTAGTTTGATAAAACCCCTGTGGTTCTCCAGCTGCAAACATTTCAGGAGGGTCGCTGAGCTGAGGTTTCCAGGTTTTCCTTGCATAAAAAAGTCCCTTTTTTTGCCTCAGAACAAGATCTTAAAGGCATTTAAACCTCGGCAGTGCCAAGTGCTGCAGAATTCAGTCTGTGGCTCTGATCTTGTGGGGTCACAAAGTGCCAGGGATTTCTAGTGCAGTAAAACTCGTGTGGTTCTCCAGCTGAAAACATTTCAGGAGGGCTGCTGAGCTCAGGTTTCCAGGTTTTCCTTGCTTAAATTCTAGGTTTTCTTTACTTAAAATTGTCTGGTTTTTGCCTCTGAACAAGATCTTAAAGGCACTTGAAGCTTGGCAGTGCCAAGTGCTGCAGAATTCAGTCTGTGGCTCTGCTCTTGTGGAGGTCACAAAGTGCCAGGGATTTGTAGTTCAATAAAACCTGTGTGGTTCTCCAGCTGCAAACATTTCAGGAGGGCTGCTGAGCTGAAGTTTCCAGGTTTTCCTTGCATAAAATTGTCCCTTTTTTGCCTCTGAACAAGATCTTAAAGGCACTTGAAGCTTGGCAGTGCCAAGTGCTGCAGAATTCACTGTGTGGCTCTGATCTTGTGGAGGTCACAAAGTGACAGGGATTTTTAGTGGAATAAAACTCGTTCTCCAGCTGCACATGTTTCAGGGGGGTTGCTGAGCTGAGGTTCCCAGGTTTTCCTTGCTTAAATTCCAGATTTTCCTTCCTTAAATTCCAGGTTTTCTTTACTTAAAATTGTCCTTTTTTTGCCTCTGAACAGCAAGATCTTAAAGGCACTTAAAGCTTGGCAGTGCCAAGTGCTGCAGAATTCACTGAGTGGCTCTGATCTTGAGGAGGTCACAAAGTGCCAGGGATTTGTAGTTCAGTAAAACTCGTGTGGTTCTCCAGCTGCACACATCTCAGGAGGGTCGCTGAGCTGAGGTTTCCAGGTTTTCCTTGCATAAAATTGTCCCTTTTTTGCCTCAGAACAGCAAGATCTTAAAGGCACTTGAAGCTTGGCAGTGCCAAGTGCTGCAGAATTCAGTCTGTGGCTCTGATCTTGTGGAGGTCACAAAGTGCCTGGCACTTTTTAGTTCAATAAAACTCATTCTCCAGCTGCACAGATTTCAGGAGGGCTGCTGAGCTGAGATTTCCAGGTTTTCCTTGCTTAAATTCCAGGTTTTCCTTGCTTAAATTCCAGGTTTTCCTTCCTTATAATTGTCCCTTTTTTGCCTCAGAACAACAAGACCACGCAGTTCAGGCACGTGCAGCAGCTCACCTACAGCCTGATAGAGTGGAGATCCCAAATCCTCTCCGGGACCCTGCCCAAGGATGAGCTGGCTGAGCTCAAGAAGAAAGTCACTGCCAAGATAGACTATGGCAACAGGTGAGCTCCAAACTGCCCAGAGGGCAGGGGAGCCTCCCAAACCCCAGGGGAGGCTCTTCATGCAAAGCCAGGTGCTGAATTAGGATTAAATTTTTTCTTGGAAAGAGTGAAATGGCAGCTTTGAGTCCCTTTGACATCTGGTTCTTGGTATGGCCCCAGATCTCTGTGCCTTGGCTGGAGTTCTCCTCTCTCAGTCCTGCACAAATCCTGGCACTGGTGGCCTTTCCCTTGGAGCACAATTTGTGCCTGGATTTGGATGCTGGTGGGGAAGTGCTCTGCTTTATCAGCAGCTGAGGGCAGGATTCCATGGACACTGCAGCCCTTGCACGGCTCCAGGATTCATTTATCTGCCTGTCAGCCTTGATTCTGCTCCAATAAGTGAGTTAAGAAGAAAGGTGATGGCCAAGAATAACAATCAGGTGCAGTCTTGGTAGATATTTACCCACCTTTGAAACAAAGCCATTGAAGCAGGAATAAAGGAGATGTCATTTTACCTGGCTAATTCCTTCTCCCTTTAATGGGAAAATGGGGGAGAGAACTATTTTGAGGCAAGAAAACCAGCAGGGAGTGAGGATATCCCGAGGAGTGGGATGTTTGAGCACTGGCAGCAGCGATTTGATCTTTGCTGCCTCCCACATTCTGGCTTTTTTTTGTCCCCTGGGGCTGTCCAGGATCCTGGGCCTGGACCTGGTTGTCCGAGATGACAACGGGAACATCCTGGACCCAGATGAAACCAGCACCATCTCCCTCTTCAAAGCCCACGAAACTGCATCCAAGAGGATTGATGAGAGGATCCAGGAGGAGAAGGTACCTCTGGTGTCCCTGATTTGCTCCCTTCAGCCTCTGTGTTTTTTATATCCCTCTTCATGTTGTGCTCCTTTGGCAGCAAAACGAAATCCTCCTGTGTTTGTCTGTGATGGAAACAGAAATTTAATGGAAATGTGAAATTGTTTGCAGTCCCTGCAGCAGAGTTTGGACCTCCGGGGGCAGCCAATATTCAACTCCACCCACACCTACAGCCTCTACGTGAACTTCAAGAACTTTGTCTGCAACATTGGGGAGGATGCAGAGCTGCTGATGAGCCTCTATGACCCTGACCTCTCCAAATTCATCAGGTAAGGCCTTGATTTTGGAGATTCTTAAGCACTTAAGGGTGATCGTTCTGAGGAAGTCAACAGGGGTTAGAAAGGGAGATCCAGCAGATGTTTTCTGGTTCTGTTGGTTGCTGCCCCAGTGGGGAAAAATTAATTCCAATTACTTTGGAATGAATTTCAGAGAGGTAGGAAGTCAAGGCCCTGTCCCTCTTCATGGATATTTCTGTGATCCCACATCGTCATTTTTATATTCTTCATTCTCCCTGCTGTGGCTGCAAGCCTTGGTCAAGCATCTGATGAATTGTTTGCCAGTAAATGATGAATTTCAAGGGTGTTGGCTGTGCAGTCAGTGCCAGTTCACATCTGAGGAGCTGGGGAGGGTGTGAGGAGCTTTCTCAGGGAGGCAGCTCCGTGTCAGGAGCTCTGTGTGTCCATCCCTGCAGTTACCAGGCGTGCCCATGCAGTGGGAATTGCCCAGGGGAGCAGCTGCCAGGGCCCACCCCTCCCTGCCTCCTCTAAATCAGTCACTTCAGAGGCGTTTTGGGATAAAAGATTTGTCAAATATTCCTAAAAGATCAAAAATGCTCCGGGGCTTTTTGGCAGGAAATCGAGATGCCGGGTGTTGATTTATTTAAATTTCTTTATTCTCCCTTTCCTTTGCAGTGAAAATTACCTGGTTCGGTGGGGCAGCAATGGGATGCCCAAAGAGATTGAGAAGCTGAACAACCTGCAGGCAGTGTTCACTGTGAGTCCAGGGGATCCCAGGAGGGGTTGGGAGGGACCTGAATCCCATCCAGAGCCACCCCTGCCATGGCAGGGACACCTCCCCCACTGTCCCAGAGTCACCAGCCTGGCCCTGGGCACTGCCAGGGATCCAGGGGCAGCCCCAGCAAATCTGGGAATTCCATCCCAGCACCTCAATACCCTCACAGGAGGAATTCCTTCCCAAAATCCCATCTATCCCTGCCCTCTGGCAGAGGGAAACCATTGCCTGTGTCCTGGCACTCCAGGCCTTCGTGCCCAGCAGATTCCAAGAGTTCAGGGCTGTTCCTGCAGCACCCACAGATGGATGGGAAAATGGAATCATGGAGTCATGGTTTGGGTTGGAAGTGACTTTAAATCCCATCCCAGAGCCACCCCTGCCATGGCAGGGACACCTCCCACTGTCCCAGGTGCTCCAACCTGGCCTTGGGCACTGCCAGGGATCCAGGGGCAGCCCCAGCTCCTCTGGGAATTCCATCCCAGCCCCTCCCCACCCTCACAGGGAGGAATTCCTTCCCAAAATCCCACCCAACCCTGCCCTCTGGCAGTGGGAATCCATTCCCTGTGTCCTGCCACTGTAAATGTCACCCTGTCCCCCTCCACATCCAAAAGGCCACCATTTTTACACCCAGCAAAGCCTCTTCCTCCCTCTGTCTCCTTTCCACTCAGAAAGGACGTTGATGCCAACTTGATTTAAATCTCCTTGCAGGATTTGAGCAGCTCTGACCTGATCAGGCCCAGGATCAGCCTGGTGTGCCAGATCGTGCGCGTGGGGCACATGGAGCTGAAGGAGGGCAAGAAGCACACCTGTGGGCTCCGCCGGCCCTTCGGCGTGGCAGGTGGGGACTGGGGACACCTCTGGACTCGTGGGGGGCACTGGGACACTGGGGACACCTGTGGGCTTGTGGTGGGGGACTGGGACACTGGGGACACTACTGAGCTCATGGGGTGGGGACTGGGACGCTGGGGACACCAGCATGGCCCAGGGAATGCATGGAGGGGACTGGGAACACTGGGGACAGCAGTGGGCTCATGGGGAGGAAACTGGGACACTGGGGACACCAGCATGGGGGACTGGGACACTAGGGACACCAGTGAGCTCATGGTGGGGGGACTGGGAGCACTGAGGACAACAGTGAGCTTGTGGGGGGGACTGGGACACTGGGGACACCAGTGAGCTCATGGGGTGTGTACTGAGACACTGGGGACACCAGCACGGCCCAGGGAACACGTGGTGGGGACTGGGACACTGGGGACACCATTGAGCTCATGGGGGGGGAACTGGGACACTGGGGACACCAGCATGGGAGACTGGGACACTGGGGACACCAGTGAGCTCATGGGGGGAGGGACTGGGACACTGGGGACACCAGTGAGCTCATGGTGGGTACTGGGAACACTGGGGACACCAGCATGGGGGACTGGGACACTGGGGACACCAGTGAGCTTATGGGGGGAGTGGGACACTGGGGACACCAGCATGGCCCAGGGAATGCATGGAGGGGACTGGGAGCACTGGGGACACCACTGAGCTCATGGGGTGGGGGACTGGGACACTGGGGACACCAGCATGGGGGACTGGGACACTGGGGACACCAGTGAGCTCATGGGGGGACTGGGACACTGGGGACACCAGCATGGGGGACTGGGACACTGGGGACACCAGTGAGCTCATGGTGGGGGCAACTGGGACACTGGGGACACCAGTGAGCTCATGGGGGGGAAACTGGGACACTGGGGACACCAGTGAGCTCTGGGTAGGGACTGGGACACTGCGGACACCAACATGGCCCAGTGAATGCTTGGAAGGGACTGGGAGCATGGGGGCACCATGGCCTAGTGAATGCATGGGAAGGACTGGGACACTGGGGACACCAGCATGGCCCAGTGGTGGGGACTGGGAACACTGGGAGATGCGTGCTGTGGTTGCCAGCACAGCCTGGGAGCTGCCGGGGCAGCATCTCCGTGTCACAGTGACTGGGCAGACACTCACACTCACACAAGGACAGAGGCAAAGAGTTTGTGCAGAGCTTTATTGTGACCTTCACCTTGCAGTGTCCTTGTGCACTGACAGAGACTGAGACTCCACTATCACCCAGTGAAAATTCCTTAAATACCGTCCCACAGCCAGGATATGTGCTGACATAAACGGGAAGGGTGTTCACCAGTGTTCCCCAATCACCTGGGTTATTGCACAGATTTTAACACATCTTAAAAGGTCACAAACCAGAATCCTCACTCTCAACAGGTCCAGAAGGCCACAAACCCAAGTTCTCTGTCCCAGCCCATCCCTGGTGACCTGGATGTGCTTCCATGGTCCCCTCCGGGCCCAGGACAGGGACACTCTGAGCCTTCCAGGCCTGATTTTCTGTAACACACTCAGTGTAACCCTACAGACAGAGGCTAAGACCAGCTATCACATGGTGAAAATTCCTTAAATACCATCCCATAGATAGGATGTGTCATCACATGAACAGGAAAGATGTTCACCACAGTGTTCCCCAGTCACCTGGGCTATTCTGCAATTTTTATGTATTATGGGAACAGGTAACCAATGCCCTGTAAGGTCACAAACCAGAATCCTCACTCTCAATAGGTCCAGAAGGCCACAAACCCACAATTGTCTGTCCCAGCCCATCCCTGGTGACCTGGATGTGCCTCCATGGTCACCTCTGGGCCCAGGACAGAGGCTCATTGTGGCATTCAAGGCCTGCTGTTCTGTCACACACATGGTGTAACCCAACATCTCTGCTCCAGGGAGGATCAATTGTCCCCTCCAAGACCTTTAGTGAAGGTTGGAGCTGGAGATCAAACGCTGTCACCGCTCATTTCTGTCACCTCCTGCAAAGATAACGGGCTGCAGCCTTATCACAGCCTTGTCAGAGTGGGATTTGCTCCTCAGGGCTCATGGCATAAACCTTTCATTGGGTTTTAAAGGAGCCTTGGTGAACCAGACTCCAAATTCCTACTTTATTCCTGGGGTTTCTTGTGAAGGGACTCACTTGAAATCCTTGGTGGAAATCGATTTCCAGAGAAGCCACATTCGAATACAAGTGGAGTTCCTTTATTTTGAAACGCCCGAGTGCTGCCTGGTTTTTCTCAGAGGTTGTGTTTTCTCAGAGTGCTCTCAGTGTATTCACACTCAGCTGTGGGCTGAGCTGCACATCGATGCAAAGGTGCTTTTAAAAAAACCCAAATGAGAGCCATGCCCTCCACTGCTGGCACAGCATCCCAGATTTTTTTGGGGGGTTGGAAAGAACCTTAAACCCCATCCAGTTCCACCCCTGCCATGGCAGGGACACCTCCCACTATCCCAGGTTGCTCAGAGCCCTTGTTTGGAGTGAGATTGACTCAAAAATAACCCCTTGTTTGCATTGTGAGAGGGAAAAGCTCGCTGTGGGTTTTTTTGTTGGAAAGAGCCTTAAACCCCATCCATTTCCACCCCTTCGGTGACACCTTCCACTATTCCAGGTTGCTCAGAGCCATTGTTTGGAGTGAGAGTGACTCAAAAACAACCCCTTGCTGTTTGCACTGTGAGAGGGAAAAGCTCTCTGTGGGTTTTTTGGGGGGATGGAAAGAACCTTAAACCCCATCCAGTTCCACCCCTGCCATGGCAGGGACACCTCCCACTGTCCCAGCTTGCTCAGAACCCTTGTTTGGAGTGACACCGGCCCAAAATAACCCCTTGTTGCTTGCATTGTGAGAGGGAAAAGCTCCCTATTGGTTTTTGGGGTTGGAAAGAGCCTTAAACCCCATCCAGTTCCACCCCTGCAGTGACACCTTCCACTGTTCCAGGTTGCTCAGAGCCCTTGTTTGGAATGAAACTGGCCCAAAATAACCCCTTGTTGTTTGCACTGTGAGAGGGAAAAGCTCTCTGTGGGCTTTTTTGTTGGAAAGAGCCTTAAACCCCATCCAGCTCCACCCCTGCCATGGCAGGGACACCTCCCACTATCCCAGGTTGCTCAGAGCCCTTGTTTGGAGTGAGAGTGGCTCAGAACAACCCCTTATTTGCATTGTGAGAGGGAAAAGCTCTCTGTGAGTTTTTGGGGTTGGAAAGAGCCTTAAACCCCATCCAATTCCACCCCTGCAGTGACACCTTCCACTATTCCAGATTGCTTCTAGCCCTTGTTTGGAGTGACACCGGCCCAAAATAACCCCTGGTTGTTCCCATTCTGGGAGGGACAGGCTCTGTCTGGGTGCTTGGCAGCTCTGAGTGATGCTCTGGTGTCGTTGCAGTGATGGACATCACCGACATCATCCACGGCAAGGTGGACGATGAGGAAAAGCAGCATTTTATCCCCTTCCAGCAGTGAGTACTGGGCTCCAGAGCTCTCCCCACTCCTCTGGGGAAGGACAGATCTGTGTGGGGGAGCCCCAGAGGGATCAGCTGAGAGCAGGAGCCAGCTCATCGCAGGGAGGGGTTTCTGTCACCCCTCTGGAGCCTTTGTTCCCCTCGGTTTTCGTGTCTCTGTGGCAGACTCCATTGCTTGGGGACTCTGGAACTTCTGGGAATTTCTGTTGGATGAGGAGGAGCGCAGAGCACAATAATGTGGGGTTTGGGGGGATGAGGTTTTCAGGATTTTTGGGGAGTTGAAAGGCAGGATTTTCTGAGCAGACACACAACTCTTGATCCCTGCTGTGTGGGAGCCTCTGTGCTGCCCCTCCCTGCCCACATTTCCCTGCCAGGGTCGGTGATTGGGAAGGGATTTCTGCCTCTTCCTGGGGGAGAAATCCCAGCCCCAGTGAGTTCTGCATTTCTGCACTGTGTGCTTGTTCTGCCTGCTCTGATTGCTCCCTTTTTTTTTTGGCACGTTGGAGCGATGAAAATGGAGCTTGTTTGGGTAGGCTCAGCCTTGTTGTTACAGCCCTAAATATAGCCAGGCCTTGGCTGCAGCATTTTGTTATTACTGGGTATTTTCAGGGGAGATTTGGGTTTGTTCCCCTGTCCTTTCAGGGCTTTCTCTTTGCAGAATAATGTTTGTCTGCTACTCTTTTTTTTTTTGTGGCTTTGTTTGGTTATTTTTGTTTGTTTAGGGTTTTTTGTTTGGCTTGGTTGGGTTTTTAATTGCATTTTTTGCTTGGGTTTGTTTCAGTTTTTTCGCTTGTTCGTTTGATTCGTTTTTTGTTTTGTTGTTTTGGGGTTTTTTTCCCATTTTTCTTCTGCTCTAATGAGGCTGAGCTCAGATTCCCAGCTGGACACCAGGATGTGCCTGTGGAGCCCTGGTTTCTCCCATGCTGTGGGCACAGTCAGGGCTAAGATCCAAACCTCAGTAGCCTTGTTTGTGACTGGGGATGGGTTCATCACTTAGGTGATCTCACAGCAGCCATTAATTTATATTAATTGACATTAATCTATATTAATTTATAATATTTACATTAATATGCAATATTTTTATTAATTTATATTACTTTCTATTACTTCATATTACTCTATATTATTAATATTACTTTATATTACTTCATATTACTTCATGTTACTCCATAATAATTTATATTACTTCATATTACTCTATATTAATTTATATTGATTTATATTAATTTATAATATTCGTATTAATTTGTAGTGATTTGTATTTGTATTAATTTGTATTAACTTATATTAAATTATATTAATTTATATTGATTATTTTAAATATTTAAGGTTAATTATTCTTATTAATTCATATCGATTTATATTAATTTATAATAATTTATATTAATTTATATTAATTTATATTAATTTATATTAATTTATATTGATTTATATTGATTATTTTAAATATTTAAGGTTAATTATTCTTATTAATTCATATTGATTTATATTAATTTATAATAATTTACCAATAGTTAATCTGCATAGGGACAATTCTGACGCAAACCTGAAGTCAGGGCTTTAAATCCTCAGATTTGAATCCTCAGATCCTCCTCCTTAGTGTCACCTTTGGCTGGAGGGATAAACTGTGCTGCATTTCCTAGTGGGAAGGTTTAAATGGATTCTGTGCAGGCAAAGGAATGAAAATCACCATGGAATCCTTAAAAAAAGCCCCACATTTTTTTGGGAAAACAGCTGTTGGCCAACCCCTCTCATTGTGTGGGGCTGGTGTCTGCAGGATTCAACTCAGGGTCAAGGATTTCTCTGCCGAGTCTGTGCTGTTGTACAGAGTTCTTTATTGTACAGACAGAGACTGAGACTGCTCCAGATCACTCTGGGACTGCTGCTGAGACTGCTCCTATGGCTGCTGCTGTGGCTACTGCCATGGCTACTGCCCTATGGCCACTGCCCCATGGCCACTGCCCCATGGCCACTGCCCCATGGCCACTGCCCTATGGCCCCTGCCCTATGGCCACTGCCCCATGGCCACTGCCCCATGGCTACTGCCCTATGGCCACTGCCCCATGGCTACTGCCCTATGGCCACTGCCCTATGGCCACTCCCTTATGGCCACTGCCCCATGGCCACTGCCCTATGGCCACTCCCTTATGGCCACTGCCCTCTACCACGCAGTGAAAATTCCCTTTATCCCATCCCACCCCCAGGCTGTGCCATCCCATAAACAGCAAAGATAAACAATCCCCTAGAAGGTCACAGCCTACAATCCTCTCACACAATGGGTGCAGAGGCCACAAAGCCATGATCCTCTTTGCCATGTCCATCCCTGGTGACCTGGATGTGCTTCCTGGGCACCTCTGGGCCTGGGGAAGAGGCTCCCTCTGGGCATTCCAGGCCTGATTTTCTAGAACACACAGAGTGGAACCCGACAGGTGTCACTCTGTCCCCATTCCTGACCCCGTTTTTGTGGCCAGGATTGCCATGGAGACCTACATCAGGCAGCGCCAGCTCATCATGTCCCCCCTGATCACCTCGCACGTCATCGGCGAGAACGAGCCGCTCACCTCCGTCTTCAACAAAGTCATCGCCGCCAAGGAGGTCAACCACAAAGGCCAAGGTGCAGCCTTGCTCTCTGTCACCCTGGTTCTTACAGTATTCTCGGTTTTCCTTTGGTAGTAGAATTTCTTATGCATTTTTTATAAATATAGTCTATGTTTTCTTAACTAGTTTAGATTGTTTTGAACTTCTAGATTGGTTTTTCATTCCTTTCTCCTAAGGTGGAGAAAGATGCTAGACTGTGTCATTACCCTGTGGAATGGTAGAGGTGGTGACCTCATTGACCAACCCACGATTGTCTTAAGAAAGATATAAAAATGAGTGAATAAAGAAAAGCAGGGCTCTGTTCTCTGCTCCTGCCTTGGGTGGTCCTGCCTTGCTGCGAAATCCGCGTGTTCCTTCCGTGTCCGACAGTGGGACAGCTCTCCCTGCTCTCTGGGGGATAACTGGGTGGTGAAAGTCCCCGTGTTTATGGGTAAAACCTTACAAAATGAGGGCCTTGTAAAATGTAAAATCGTGGCTCGGCCCTTCTGCTTTGGCCAAGGAGAAGTAGGAAAGTGGCTCAGCTGAATTTGAGGTAGAAAACCAAGTTTTGGAACCGTTGCGTGCTCATGTGGTGGTTGGTTGGGTCTTGTTCGTTATGATTTAAAACTTCAAAAATATTTAAAACTTTAGAAAGATTTAAAAGTTGAAAAATATTTAAAAACTTTAAAAACATTAAAAACTTTAAAAATATTTAAAAGCTTTAAAAGTATTTAAGAATATTTTAACTGATAAAGGCCTGACTGCTGAAAGAGGCCTGGTTTTTGTTGCAATAAAGCTGCTTTGCACCTGCCTGGGGACTCTCTGCTTTTACACCCCAGCATCAAGGTTTAGTGGGGTTTATTCCCTTCCCCAAGCCCACTGCGTGGTCTTTGCCGTGGCTGTCACTTTGTCCCTTTGTCACCCCATCACATGGAGCTGAAATCCGGATAAATCCCGATAAAACTTGCATGGAATCAGCTCCTCGCTTGCTAGTAAGGTCAATAATAAGGTCAATAGTAAGGGCATTATTTTTAAAATATTTTTTAAATAAAAACTTTTTTATGAAAGGCATAAAATATTTGGAAGTGGTTGGGCCTGTGTGTCCCAAATGGCTTTGGGGTTAAATCACATTATTCCAGATTTTTCTGGTCTTCCTTGGCTCAAAGACACTCAAGATTCATCTCTGAAAGTTTGGGGTTTACTTCAGCAAAATTCTTACTTCAGGAAATTCTTCCTGATATTTAGGGAGATGGAGAACCAGATGGGGACATGGAATTTTCATGAAAACACAGATTTTTGGAAGCAGAGGCTTAAATTTCATGGGTTTTGACCTTTTTGCTTGCATTGTCATCTCCCCTTTTTTAGGTCTCTGGGTCTCCCTGAAGCTGCTCCCTGGGGATCTGGCTCAGGTCCAGAAGGATTTTTCCCACCTTGTGGACAGATCCACTGCAGTGGCTCGAAAAATGGGATTCCCTGAGATCATCCTTCCTGGTAGGTCCCCGTGTGCTTCTACATTCCATGGAGTGAAAGAGCCACCTGGAATTCCAATATTTCTGTCACAAATTCCAATATTTCTGTCACAAATTCCAATATTTCTGTCACAAATTCCAATATTTCTGTCACAAATTCCATTATTTCTGTCTATTCTGGTTCATTTTTTAAAAAAATTGATTTTTATCTGAAAACTTTTTATTTTTCTTCAGATTTCTAGGTTACTCTCTTATTTTTTTTTTTGTCACAAGAACTTGAAAACGTGAGTTTCCTTTCTCGTGGCAAAATGATGCTTTGTGGAGCTTTTTGGAAGAAAAAGTCTCTTTAATCACAGGGATTATTGTTGCATATGGCTTTGACCCACCCATTCAGAGTGGATTTAACTCTGTAGAGCTCATTAAATTAAAAAAAAACCCCAAAACATAAGGATGGAGGTTTGTAGAAAGGAAAATGGTTGATTTTAGAAGATTTTGTGTCATTTGAGATGGAGATGAAAACAATGCAATGTTGGGTGTTGTTAATTAGTTCTAAGAGGAAAACGAGGATAACGTGGCACCCACAGGTGTTAATGTCACACTGGGAATGAGAAAACCTGTAGAAAAACCCCAAAACACAAGGACAGAGGTTTGTAGAAAAGAAAATGGTTCATTTTAGAAGATTTTGTGTCATTTGAGACGGAGACGAAAACAACGCGACGTTGGGTGTTGTTAATTAATTCTACAAGGAAAACGAGGATAACGTGGCACCCACAGGTGTTAATGTCACACTGGGAGTGAGAAAACCTGTAGAGCTCATTAAATTAAGAAAAAAGCCCAAAACATAAGGATGGAGGTTTGTGGAAAGGAAAATGGTTCATTTTAGAAGATTTTGTGTCATTTGAGACGGAGATGAAAACAATGCAATGTTGGGTGTTGTTAATTAAAGGCTGAGAGTAAAACAAGGATAATGTGGCACCCACGGGTATTAAATGTTAACGTTGGGAATGAGAAACCCTGTAGAAAAACCCCAAAACATAAGGACAGAGGTTTGTGGAAAGGAAAATTGTTGATTTTAGAAGATTTTGTGTAATTTGAGACAGAGATGAAAACAACGTGACGTTGGGTGTTGTTAATTAATTCTACAAGGAAAACGAGGATAACGTGGCACCCACAGGTGTTAAATGTTACACTGGGAGTGAGAAAACCTGTAGAGCTCATTAAATTAAGAAAAAAGCCCAAAACATAAGGATGGAGGTTTGTGGAAAGGAAAATGGTTCATTTTAGAAGATTTTGTGTCATTTGAGACGGAGATGAAAACAATGCAATGTTGGGTGTTGTTAATTAAAGGCTGAGAGTAAAACAAGGATAATGTGGCACCCACGGGTATTAAATGTTAACGTTGGGAATGAGAAACCCTGTAGAAAAACCCCAAAACATAAGGACAGAGGTTTGTGGAAAGGAAAATCGTTGATTTTAGAAGATTTTGTGTAATTTGAGACAGAGATGAAAATGGTGCCATGTTGATCTTAGAAGATTTTGTGTCATTTGAGATGGAGATTAAAACAATGCAATGTTGGGTGTTGTTAATTAGTTCTAAGAGGAAAACGAGGATAACGTGGCACCCACAGGTGTTAATGTCACACTGGGAGTGAGAAAACCTGTAGAAAAACCCCAAAACACAAGGACAGAGGTTTGTAGAAAGGAAAACTATTCATTTTAGAAGATTTTGTGTCATTTGAGACGGAGATGAAAATGGTGCCATGTTGATCTTAGAAGATTCTGTGTCATTTGAGATGGAGATTAAAACAATGCAATGTTGGGTGTTGTTAATTAGTTCTAAGAGGAAAACGAGGATAACGTGGCACCCACAGGTGTTAATGTCACACTGGGAGTGAGAAAACCTGTAGAAAAACCCCAAAACACAAGGACAGAGGTTTGTAGAAAGGAAAACTATTCATTTTAGAAGATTTTGTGTCATTTGAGACGGAGATGAAAACAACACGGCGTTGGGTGTTGTTAGTTAATTCTAAGAGGAAAACGAGGATAACGTGGCACCCACAGGTGTTAATGTCACACTGGGAGTGAGAAACCAGCTCATTAACCGCTGGGAATTGCAGGTGACGTTCGCAACGACATCTACGTCACCCTGATCCAAGGGGAGTTCGACAAAGGCAAGAAGAAAACCCCCAAGAACGTTGAGGTCACCATGTCTGTGCACGACGAGGACGGCAACCTGCAGGAGGTAGGAGGGCCTCTGACACCCTCTGGAGATTCATCACCCAAAATACTCCTTTTTCACCTTTTTTTTCTCCCCCATCCCTTGTGTTCTGTCCAAAGAAAGCCATCCACCCCGGGGCTGGCTACGAGGGAGTCTCGGAGTACAAGTCTGTGGTTTATTACCAGGTCAAGCAGCCCTGCTGGTACGAGACCGTCAAGGTACGGCTCTGTCCTTCGCCCTGCTCTCCCTCTGAGGAGGATTTCCAAGGGGCAGGTGCTGGGGAGAGGCTGGGACAGGGACAATGCTGGGTTTTTGTCCCGTTCTCCCCCCGTGCAGGTGGCCATTGCCATAGAGGAAGTCAGTCGCTGCCACCTGAGGTTCACGTTCCGTCACCGCTCGTCCCAGGAATGTGAGTACCGGCAAGGGACACCTTGCAGGGTTGCTGAGCTCCTCCAGCTCCCCACTGAGTGTAGAATTTCCATTTCTGCTGATTCACAGTGTTGTGGATTGGGTTTTTTTTTGCTTATTCCCAGTTTTGTGAGAAGCAAAAAACCAAAAATCATTCAAATCGTTTGCGGCCAAAGTTTGGTGCTGGTTTAGTCCTGAAACTGAAATTTGCTGAGGAGGAATATTTTATCCCCCAAAAAGACAATTATCAATGCTTGTTGTTGGTTTGGCTTCTTAGTGTAGGGTGTTGCTTTTAACTTAATTCAGAAAATTCACTGCAAGGCCTGGTGAGCTTCCAGTGATTTCCTGTAGGAGGATTATTGATTAGGCTAATGAAAGGCTAATGAGAGTTAGAGCCAGAAGTTACATCAAATCACTTCAGAGCCCTAAAATGAGATCAATAATGTGAGACTCAGCCGTTGAAAGGCTCTCAAAGGCTCCTGGTTCTGAAGGCAGTGACCTCCTTCCACATCTACAGCTCACAAACCAAAACCCCAGCCAACAATATCGACAGAATTCTGTATCAGAGGATCAGTGAATTGTTAAGGTTAGAAAAGACCTGGGAGATCAAGGGCTTGATGCCTGAAGGATTTTTCTGCTTTTCTCCTGAATATTTCTTACCCTGTTCCCCACATTCCCCAGGATCAGCATGCACACTTGGGATGCTTTAGGTGAGAATTCAGCCCGGTTCCATGGTGTTTGGAGCTGGGAGACCAAACACCCCTGAAACCACGGAGAGTCAGAAGAGCAAACACTCTGTTTTCATGGCCCTCAAGGTCTCCTGGCAGGACAGATTCTGTAAACTGGAAGTGAGCCCAGCCCAGCCCCTTATTGGGCCCTCTCGTTAGATATGCTAATGAGTAGAGTCTTTAATTGTACCCTCAACTGGGGGGACGGGGCTTTTGTGACGCGTTCTACCTGGACGGCAGAAGCCATGGAATGGGATCCTATTAAATCCCGAGGGAAACGACCCCAACCCTCTGACCCCAACCCTCTGACCCCAACCCTCTGACCCCAACCCTCTGACCGTGTGTGAGCCTTTATTTCCTAAGAGCAGGAAAAGGCATCAGGGTCCAGCCAATAATCTGTCCATTTATCAGCACAAGAACCACTAAAATTGTGTGTGAGATGCTCCAGAGAGGATGTGTTTGTGTAGTTGTGGGTGCCTATTAAACAAAGCTGCTGGCGAGGTTAGAGAGCTGCATTTTGGATTGAATGGACGTGATAAGACAATTCCTAATGAATATTTCTTCTGTTTGCAGCCAGGGACAGGTCTGAGAGAGCTTTTGGCATGGGCTTTGTGAAGCTGATGAACGCAGATGGAACCACGCTGCAGGATGGCAAACACAATTTGATTATTTACAAGGTAACCTGGGCATTTCCAGCCTTGTCGGGTGTTTAACTCATCCAAACTCTCTCCTGGCTGGTTTTCCAAGCAGTACAAAGCTGCAGAAAGCACTTGTGTGGTGCAAAATCCTCCTCAACTCTGGGGCTTTGGAAAGAACTCGGTATTTACAGTATGGGCGACTTAATCCCTGAAATTAGGAATTCAAACATTGATAGAGATGAAAAAGTGTTTCAAAGCCATTCTGGTTTTCACTGGGACATGCCCTGCCCTGTCTCGTGTTTAACTCATCCAAACTCTCTCCTGACTGATTTTCCAAGCAGTACAAAGCTGCAGAGAGCACTTGTGTGGTGCAAAATCCTTCTCAACTCTGGGACTTTGGAAAGAACTCGGTATTTACAGTATGGGCAACTTAATCCCTGAAATTAGGAGTTCAAACATTGATAGAGATGAAAAAGTGTTTCAGGGCCGTTCTGGTTTTCACTGGGATGTCACCTGCCCTGTCTTGTGTTTAACTCATCCAAACTTCTCTCCTGGCTGATTTTCCAAGCAGTACAAAGCACTTGTGTGGTGCAAAATCCTTGTAAACTCTGGGGCTTTGGAAAGAACTCGGTATTTGCAATATGGGCAATTTGCTCCCTGAAATTAGGAACTCAGACAATGATAGAGATGCAAAAGTGTTTCAAAACCATTCTGGTTTTCACTGAGACGTTGTTGGGTTACACTCTGTGTGTTACTGAAAAGCAGACCAGGAATGCCCAGAGGGAGCCTCTTCCCCAGGCCCAGAGGTGCCCAGGAAGCACATCCAGGGCACCAGGGATGGACATGGCAAAGAGGATCATGGCTTTGTGGCCTCTGCACCCATTGTGTGAGAGGATTGTAGGGTGTGACCTTCGAGGGGATTGTTTATCTTTGCTGTTTATGGGATAGCACATCCTGGGGGTGGGATGGGATCAAGGGAATTTTCACTGCACAGCAGTGGGCAGTGGCCATGGGGCAGTGACCATGGGGCAGTGACCATGGGGCAGTGGCCGTGGGGCAGTGGCCATGGGGCAGTGGCCATGGGGCAGTGGCCATAGGGCAGTGGCCATGGGGCAGTGGCCATGGGGCAGTGGCCATGGGGCAGTGGCCATAGGGCAGTGGCCATGGGGCAGTGCCATGGGGCAGTGACCATGGGGCAGTGACCATGGGGCAGTGGCCATGGGGCAGTGGCCAGTGGCCATGGGGCAGTGGCCATGGGGCAGTGGCCATGGGGCAGTGGCCATAGGGGCAGTGGCCATGGGGCAGTGGCCATGGGGCAGTGGCCATGGCAGTGGCCACAGCAGCAGCCATAGGAGCAGTCTCAGCAGCAGTCCCAGAGTGATCTGGAGCAGTCTCAGTCTCTGTCTGTACAATAAAGAACTCTGTACAACAGCACAGGCTCTCAGAGCAGTCCTTGAGCCTGCGTTGAACACTGCAGGACGCGACCCTTCCTCTCTGCTCCAACCAACAGGGTGACAACAAGAAAATGGAAGATGCCAAGAGCTACTTGAGCCTCCCTTGCACCAAAACAGAGATGGAGGAGAAGGAGGCTCCCTCAGGGAAGAACCTGCACCCTCTGGCCAACTTCACCCCCACCAAGGACAGCACCAAGGACAGCTTCCAGATCTCCACCGTCATCTGCTCCACCAAACTCACCCAGAACGGTAGGGTTGGTGCTGGGGCTTGGAAATGCAGAGGGCGTTTTCTCCAGGCAGGTTTTGATGTGTGGGCACAGAGTTTCAGCTTTAATTTTGCTGCTCGTGTGGCAGTGGCAGCAAAAATTAAAGCTTGTCCCATGGAGCTGCCAGAACAAGGTCTGAGGGTGTTTGTGCAGCCCCTGGAGAGCATTTCACACAAATATTGCATCCAGACTGCCAGTGTTAAACCCAAGGAGTTTGTTGGCACACGTGGAGATGTCACCTGTCAGTGTCAGGCTGGGTTTTGTCAGGATTTTAAATATTTAAGGTTAATTAGTTAAAATATTTAAGGTTAATTATATTAATTTATATTGATTTATATTGATTTATATTGTTTTCTATTAATGTCTATTAATTTTAGCAATAGTTAATCAGTGTAGGGACAGTTCTGAGGCAAACCTGAAGTCAGGGCTTGAAATCCTCAGATTTTAATCCTCAGATCCTCCTCCTTAGTGTCACCTTTGGCTGGAGGGATAAACTGGGCTGCATTTCCTAGTGGGAAGGTTTAAATGGATTTTGTGCAGGTGAAGGAATGAGAATTTCTAACCTTCTTTCCTCTGCCTGTTCAGAGAGCAGAGTCAGGACTGAGCTCTCCAGGTGATGATGTTCATTAACTCTGCTGTGCAGCCCAAAGAGCTCAGAATGAACAGTGATACAAGAACGAGTCCAGCGTGTGCTGGGAAATGATGGGAAACATCCAGTAGCTCTGGAAGGCTCCTGGGCTGAGTCATGCACTCCAATAAAATTCCTGGCTTGAGTTACCTCCATTTGAGCCCATAAAAACCCCTCCAGAAATGGTCTCCAAAGGTGTTCTCAGATGGCAGCCAGGTTTCCATTTATAGCAGAGCTCTGCTGTTCTGCCCAGACAAAAGAAGCACCTCAAGGTAGCATTCTGCACCTCAGGGTGACTCTAAAAATAACCCACAGCACGTCCTGAGCCAGCTGGGAGCTGGAATTGCTGACTGCTGCTCTGTGTCCTTGCAGTTGACCTGCTGGGTTTGCTGAACTGGCGCTCCAACTCCCACAACATCGCTCACAACCTCAGGAAGCTCATGGAGGTGGAAGGAGGGGAAATTGTGAAGGTATTCCCAGGGATCTGAGGCTCCCTGGTGCACAGACCCTGGTGTTGGAGGCTGGGAGGGCAGTTCTGGGCGCCGAGCAATGGGAGAATCATCAGCCCATGGAATGGTTTGGCTTGGAAGGGACCTTAAAATCAGCTTTTAGGGACACCTTCCACTATCCCAGGGTGCTCCAGCCTGGCCTTGGACACTTCCAGGGATCCAGGAGCAGCCACAGCTTCTCCACCTCTCATTAGGGGAATTCACCAGAATTACAGGAGTTAAGCATTGCAGGGATCAGGGAGAGAGTGGTGACTTTATTTCCCCCTTTATCCTTATGAAACAGCAGATCCATCCAAAGCCTGACTTTAATTAATTTTCAACTCCTCTGTGAATGAGGAGGGACTCGCTGTGGATCTGGGAGCAGAGACAGCCCAGAGATCCCACAGGATGCTGTGGGGAATGGACCTGAAATGGGGGGAATTCCCACAGAAAACGGTCTGCTGAAGGGTTTAGGGGGAGTCTTACCTGCAAAGAGGGGTTCCAGGAGTGAATGTGCTGGGATTCTGCAGGGTCCTGGTTTTATGGAGCAGCTGAAGATGAAGTTAATGCTGTGTCATGTGTCATTAATGCTGTGTCACTGAGTGCAGTCCCTGCCTCGGGACAGGGTTTGGAGAGTCCAGGATTTTTTTTATCCTGTGGGATGAAAACACAACAGAACAGCAAAGTGGGGCCACTCAGAGCTGATAAGAAAAGCTCTCCCTTGCTGCAGAGGTGACCATGGCTCCCAGGTGCATGGATGCAGGGCTGAGATCCCTTTTTGGGTGTTTTCCCATGGACAGGTTTCACAGTTCAGCCTGGAAGGGGAAAATGATCCAACTCCTGCTCTTGTGCAGGACACCATGAGCAGTTCCAGCCTTTCCCCACCCCTTCACTGTTCCTTTTCCCCTCTAGTTTTTGCCAGACACCCTCGATGCACTTTTCAACATCATGATGGAAATGTCAGAAAATGAAACCTACGATTTCCTGGTGTTCGATGCGCTGGTGAGTGAATCTTGGTGGGTTCAGAATCCGTTTCCATGCACATTTCCAGTCTGTTCCTGGTGATCCCAATGAGCAGTTGGTATTTTGCTCTAGAAATAAATGATATTTAAACAGTTCTGGAGGCTTTTTCAGGAGCCAGGACTGAAGTACACGTCATGAAAAGAGTGATAAATGGCACACACACATTGTTTAGTGACTGTTAGAACATGAATACCACTCTCTGTAGCATTAATGCTGCTGGTAGAACCAAAATGAGAACCCAGCAAAACAAATGGAATTAGAGACTGTTCCATTTGAGCTAGACTCTGTTTCCTTCTGGGCTTTTGACATGATGCACTTTCCAACATCATGATGGAAATGTCAGAAAACGAAGCCTACGATTTCCTGGTGTTCGATGCGCTGGTGAGTGAATCGTTGTGGGTTCAGAATCCGTTTCCATGCACATTTCCAGTCTGTTCCTGGTGATCCCAATGAGCAGTCGGTATTTTACTCTAGAAATAAATTAAATTTAAACAGTTCTGGAGGCTTTTTCAGGAGCCAGGACTGAAATACACGTCATGAAAAGAGCGATAAATGGCACACACACATTTAGTGACTGTTAGAACATGAATACCACTCTCTGTAGCATTAATGCTGCTGGTAGAAGGAAAATGAGAAAACAGCAAAACAAATGGAATTAGAGACTGTTCCACTTGAGTTAGACTCTGTTTCCTTCTGGACTTTTGGCAGGTGTTTATTATTTCTTTGATTGGAGACATCAAGTTCCAGCATTTCAACGCTGTGCTCGAGACTTACATCTACAAACACTTCAGTGCAACCCTGGCCTACGTGTGAGTACTGTCCCAAAGCCCAGGTGCCACCCAGGCAGTGCCACTGGGGGCTTTGGGGGTGACATCAGCTCTTGATTAGGTCATTCCTGATGATGTTGATGCGATAAAAGCAGCAGAGAGCAGAGTTCCATCCCTTCTCTGCTTTCGGGAGAGAGAGAATCCTCCTCATTGCTCTTTTTGCCCTGTAAAAAATCCTGTTGTGAGAATTTTTTTTCTGTCAAAGCAGACGGAAAAGACAATTCTGTCGTGGGTTTTGGCTTTCCAGCCCCTTGATCGAGCCAAAGGTCATCACCCCTGTGGCAACAGAATTGAAAAGTTGAAACTGAGGCCAGGAGGGAGGGCAAACCCAGAAACCAAGCTGCTTTTTTTTTCTCTCTAAAAATCTCCTCTTAGTTTTTACTGATCTGCAGAAATTCCTGGATGTCACCCTAAAAGAAACGCAGTTTGAAGTCCCCTTCTCCTGGAATTCCTCCTTCCCTGCCCTGCCTCACAATCACTGCTCCCATGGGATTTCCTTTTCTCCTCCTGCTCACACGGGGAGAATTCAGTCCCTTCCCCTGGAATTGATTCTGCACCTTCCTGGGCAGCTCCTTTTGGGGCAAAAGAGAAGCAGACCAAGAGGCTGGAACCCGTAGAGTTTTAGGCCAGGATTTCAGGAGGAAATGGGTGGTTTTTTTTGCAGGAGGAGGAGCCTTTGTGGTGTTTTTGGGTTCCTCTCTGGGATGGGGAACTTGAGCAGGAGCTGAGCCGTGCCTCTATCGCTTCCCCTTTTTGTTTTATTTCCAAAGGAAGCTCACCAAAGTCCTGAACTGCTACGTGGGCAACGCTGAGGACTCCAGCAAGACAGAGCTGCTCTTTGCAGCCCTGAAAGCCCTGAAATACCTGTTCAGATTCATCGTGCAGTCACGGGTGTTGTACCTGAGGTGGGTGCAGCCCTCCCATTCCTGGAAACCCACTGGGGTTCCTTCCAGTGAATGTCACTAAAGGGGGATATTCGTCACCAAATCCTCCATCACTGACTTGTTAAGGGGATCTTTCTGCCCACTGTGTGTGGCTGGAACAAATAAGTTGAGCAGAAATTAAAATATCAGATTAGAAGGGCTAAAAAAAACCTTTTAGTCCCCCCCTAGCATGCAGCAAGCAGCACGTGGTGGAGCTGAAAAGGAAAACAATAATTATTTTTATAAAGTAAAAATAAAAAAAATTAAAAAGTAATTATTTTTATAAAGTAAAAAATGGAATTTCCTCCTCATTTTCAGAAACTTTAAGAAATAAATCCACAGATACTTAAATTCTTAAGGGAGGTGGGGATGACACATTCTCCAGTTGGGGTGAAATCAGTGACAGTGGTTTTATTGGAGCTTCAATATTCATATATCGAATATATCAATTTATTCAATATTGAATCTTTTCAGAGATTCACAGTGAGGGTTTGAAACCCTTTATTCATTCCATTCTGGATTTTTTTATTTTCCTGTTTAATACTTAGAACCCAGCAGAATTTGCAGCTTAAAAAGTGCATTTTTTTTTTTTCCCCTATAAAAGATTCCAGCAGGAAACGACTGCAAAATCCCCAGTGCCTTTTTTCACCCCGTGTCTTTGTAGAAGGAGGTGGCACTGAGATCTTCCACGGGGTGAAATCCTGGTCCAGCTGCTGGGTTTCTGTGTGTAACTGGCCCTGTTCCTTGCAGTGTTTATGGGAAGAGTGAGGATGGGAATGAATTTAATGATGCAATTCGCCAGCTCTTCCTCTCCTTCAACGTCCTCATGGACCGGCCCCTGGAGGAGGCTGTCAAGATCAAGGTGAGCATCATTTCCAGGGAAAGGTAAAAACCTTGGATTGGATCAGCTGGGTGCAGGAAAAGGAATGGAAGAATTGTCCGTGAATCCCTTCTCCTCCACCTTTCCCACTCTGCCCTGCAGGTCTGGGCTGGCTGGAGGCTCTGTGGATGCAGGAATTGGATTTTAAACCAGTTCTCTGCCACGTTTGCTCTCGACAAAAATTGGGTTTCCCACGTGTTTTATGTCCTTGGTTTCTTTCTTCTTTCAGGGGGCAGCTTTAAAGTATTTGCCAAGCATCATAAATGATGTCAAGCTGGTGTTTGACCCCGTTGAGCTCAGGTAACTAAATTAACTTTGTTTGTCCTCTAAACCCAGCTCATCTGGTGGGAGGAATTTTGGAAACTTGGCTTAAAACGGCCACTGTTGTTCTGATCTGGTGGTGCCTCGGCTTGAGGAAGTGCCTGCAGGGCTTTAAAGGAAATCAGTGGAGTTCAGAGGATTCTGTGCATCCCAATTTTTCATTCTGGGAGTGTTCAGGGCCAGGTTGGACACCGGGGCTTGGAGCAGCCTGGGACAGTGGGAGGTGTCCCTGCCCAGGGCAGGGGTGGGAATGGATGATTTTAGGGTCCCTTCCCACCCAAACCATTCCAGGATTCTGGGATCCTCACAGGCACCTTGAGATTTTACTGAAAAGCAAAATCTTTGGGCAGTAAAATGCTGAAATCCTGTGCAAGTTTCCACCAGTTCTTGGTGAATGCTCCCAAAACATGCAGCAAAGGCAGAGCCTGGGCTGGGAAAACAGAGCTGTGTTTATCCAGGAAATTCTCAGCCCTGTGGATTCCTGGTTTTGGTGCTCAAGAGCTTTGCCCAGCCCTGTCTCCTTGTCCTGACACAAATGATTTGCTGGGAAGCAGCAGACAGGCCGCAAATGCCCGTGGAATTTAATTTCAGGGAATCTCGGCTTGGAGTGAGTCATCCCTGCTGCTGAAAGGGGCATCTGGCAGGAAGATGTGCCTTGGCTGCTGTGGATGTTCCAGCTCTCAGCAGCTGAGCTGGTTCAGAATGAGTTTTTTTAGGATCCTGCCTTCCCTGGGTGTGGCAGCAGCCTGATTATCCCGTGCCTGTTCACTGGGCTTTGGGATGTTCCTGGAATTAAAGCTGCATTTTCAGAGGTTCAAGCCTGCAGTTCCTGAGCACTGTTCAGTTTTATTTCGAGTCCTGTATTAAATTTCTTGAAAATAAGTCAGGTCTCTGGAGGATGGAATTCCCAGAGAAGCTGTGGCTGCTTCCAGGGCCAGTTTGGAGCATCCTGGGATGGTGGGAGCTGTCCCTGCCCGTGGCAGGAGTGGAGCTGATGTGCAGTAATGACACAAGGGCATGGACTTCCCACGAGATGGAGAAGTGCAAAGACTTTCATTGAGCAGTGAAAATCCCTTCAATCCCAGCACACAAACAGGACAGAACCTCACCCAAACAGCAAAGATGCACCCAGAGTGTCCCCAATCCCCTGCAGCATTGCCCAGATGTTCCCTGTGATGGGAACAGGTGAACAATGCCCTGGAAGGTCACACACCACAATATCCTCACACAATTGCTCCAGAAGGTCCCAAACCCATCATTCTTTTGGCCAGCCCATCTCAGGTGACCTGGATGTGTTTCCATGGTCACCTCTGGGCCCAGGGAAAGGCCAATTCTGGGCCTTCCAGGGCTGCTTTTCTGTAACCCCCATGGTGGATCCCTACACTGATGAGTTTTAAATCCCTCCCAACCCAACCCATCCTGTGATTCCATGGCTGGCCCAGGGGCAGGGTGGGTGTGGGATGGACGGGGCGATGCTGGCTGGGAGTGCTGACCCTCTCTCTGCTCCTCTGGCCTGCACACAGTGTCCTCTTCAGCAAATTCATCCAGAGCATCCCTGACAACCAGCTGGTCCGGCAGAAGCTGAACTGCCTCACCAAGATCGTGGAGAGTGACCTGTTCAAGCAGCCTGGTGAGTGGCACTTGGAAGGTTCTGGGCTCTCCAAGATAACGAGTTCCCCCATCAGCCAGCAGTGGCAATCCACCTTTAAATCCATCTCTGGAAATACTCCGTGCCACAGAAGAACTGACAGAGTTTTTCTGTTGTTTGTTTGTCTTTATGCAATGCCCAGTGTGTGTGATCCTGATCCAGGGCAGTGATTTGGAAGGAGGGAGAAGCTGAGTGTGCTGTGTGATGGAATATCCAGAATTCCTAAATGAAAGGGCAGGGTTGGATGGGATATTGGGAATGAATTCCTCCTTATGAGGGTGGGAGGGGCTGGGATGGAATTCCCAGAGGAGCTGTGGATGCTCCTGGATCCCTGGCAGTGCCCAAGGCCAGGCTGGAACACCCTGGGATGGTGGAAGGTGCCCCATGGCAGGGATGGGATGAGATAATCTTTAAGATCCCTCCCAAGCCAACCCATGAGTCTGGGATCCCACAATTCAAATTACAGACAATTTAAGACTCTCCCCAGTCCATTTGCTGTAACTCCAGTGGCTCCAAGCAGGTTCTGGTGTCCCAGGTGGGATTCCTGCGTGGTGCCCAGGCCGTGCTGAGGCTCTGCTCCGTGCCTGTGTCTCTTTGCAGAGTGCAGAGATGCCCTCCTGCCCTTGCTCCTTGATCAGCTGAGCGGGCAGCTCGATGACAACTCCAGCAAGCCCGACCACGAGGCCAGCTCGCAGCTCCTGAGCAGTGTCCTGGAGGTCCTGGACCGCAAAGATGTGGTGAGCACGAGCTCTCAGGGCTGCCACTCCAGCTCATTCCTTCTGATGCCTGAAGGATTTTTCTGCTTTTCTCCTGAACATTTCTTACACTTTTCCCCACATTCCCCAGGATCAGCATGCACACTTGGGATGCTTTAGGTGAGAATTCAGCCCGGTTCCGTGGTGTTTGGAGCTGGGAGACCAAACACCCCTGAAACCACGGAGAGTCAGAAGAGCAAACACTCTGTTTTCATGGCCCTCAAGGTCTCCTAGCAGGACAGATTCTGTAAACTGGAAGTGAGCCCAGCCCAGCCCCTTCTTGGGCCCTCTCGTTAGATATGCTAATGAGTAGAGTCTTTAATTGTACCCTCGACTGGGGGGACGGGGCTTTTGTGACGCGTTCTACCTGGACGGCAGAAGCCATGGAATGGGATCCTATTAAATCCCGAGGGAAACGACCCCAACCCTCTGACGCCAACGCTCTGACCCCAACCCTCTGACCCCAACCCTCTGACCGTGTGTGAGCCTTTATTTCCTAAGAGCAGAAAAAGGCATCGCTTCCCTTGAGAAGTCACAGTAAAGAAACATCCTCACCTTAATGCTTGAATGAGTCAGAATTGGGATATTTACAGAAATCGTGGTGCATCACCGGGCAGTTCTTTGTAGTGGTTCTGTCTGAAAAGGAGCCAGGGAAGGTTGAATTAGTTGGAATGACTGCTAGGAGCATTTACTTCCCTTTCTAGGGACCAAAATGTCATCCCAGCTGCTTGGTCAGTAATTTGGAGCAAGTCAAAGAAGTGTTGCATGAGTATTAGGAAAGTATTTCATGGTGTAAAAACGAGGAGGTTGCTCGTTCTCTGTTTATGAATTCGGGCCAACAATCCCTGTTCAGTCAGAAAAATCCACTTCCCACTCTGGCCATGGGAATTGCTCTGAGTGCCTGTGAACAGATTGTTTGGACTGTTCAGAGAAAACAAACCAAAGCCCCAGGATGAGCTGATGAAGCTGGGACAGACCCATTGAGGGAATTCTGCACCAAGCGAATCCCACAGTGTTGGAATCAATGGCTCGCGTGCTTAAATCTCCTTTTTGTGCTTCCCCTGATGCCAACTGAGCGCTGCCAGGGCAGTCCTGCCACGCAGGGAGGCTGTGCCTGGGGAGTGCTCTCCAATGTCCCTTGCTGGCTGTCCCCAGGGTGCCACTGCTCTGCACATCCAGCTGATGATGGAGCGGCTGCTGCGCCGGATCAACCGCACGGTGATCGGGATGAGCCGCCAGTCGCCGCACATCGTGAGAGCCCTCCCTGCCCTCTGCTTCCCTGGCACCTCTGACAGAGGGATGGATTCCCCTGGGAGCCCCTCCCTGCTTCCCTGGCACCCCTGACAGAGGGATTGATTCCCTGGGAGCCCCTCCTGTCCCCTGGCACCTCTGACAGAGGGATTGATTCCCTGGGAGCCCCTCCTGTCCCCTGGCACCTCTGACAGAGGGATTCATCCCCTGGGAGCCCTCCCTGTCCCCTGGCACCTCTGACAGGGATTCATTCCCCTGGGAGCCCTTCCCTGCTTCCCTGGCACCCCTGACAGAGGGATGGATTCCCCTGGGAGCCCTCCCTGCCCTCCTGGCACCTCTGACAGAGGGATTGATTCCCCTGGGAGCCCCTCCCTGCCCCTCTGGCACCTGTGACAGAGGGATTGATTCCCTGGGAGCCCCTCCTGTCCCCTGGCACCTCTGACAGAGGGATTGATTCCCTGGGAGCTCCTCCCTGCCCCCCTTCTTCCTCAACACCTTCAACAGTGGAGTTCATTCCCCTGGGAGCCCTTCCCTGCTTCCCTGGCACCTTTACCAGTGGGATTCATTTCCCTGGGAGCCCCTCCCTGCTCCCCTGCCTCCCCAGCACCTTTAACAGAGGGATTGATTCCCCTGGGAGCCCTTCCCTGCCTCCCTTCCATCCCCAACACCTTTACCAGTGGGGTTCACTCCCCTGGGAGCTCTCAGTGAGCAGCAGTGCCTGATGAGCTCCTCTCTCCCTTCCCTGCAGGGTTTCTGTGCCACCCAGCCCTGGCTCCTGGTGCTTTTCTCAGGGTTAGGGTTCAGGTTATCCCACTCCAGTCTGAGCTGAGTCACTGGGGGTGATCCCATTTTCTTTGGGGTCCCTGTGCACGGGGTTTGGGGTCAGTGCAGTGCCTGACACAGGACCTTGGCTGCAGTTTGTCCCCTGTGCTCAATGGGATGAAATGCTGATGGATGAGGGGCATTTCTGACCCCTGTGTGGCAGCTGAGCAGCTGGGGGGGTTCAGTTTGCCCTGGATTTCATGGACAGAAGGATGGGAAAGGCAGGAGCTGGGGATTGGTCTGATTGTTGTTAACTCTGGGCTCACTTCAGTGTGCCACCCGAGTGAATTGGCCCTGCTGAACCTGCAAATCAGAGAATCAGCTCAGGAAACACCTTTAGGCTCTGATGGAGGGGATCAATACATACATCAAATAAAACTCTGTGTTTGGGGGATGTGTTTCTCTTGTGATTCCTGGGGAGAAAGAAAGCAACACCCCGATTTCATGCTTGAATTTTGGGAATTCTTGATTGCTTTAAAGGACCAAACAGCCTGAGGTTGATGTCAGGACAGAGAGGAGGAGGATTCTGATCAGTGAGATTCGATCAGGACAGAACTCACAGTGCTTAACCCAGGAAAATCACCCAATATTTTGTGGTTTTGTCCCTTTGCAGGGCATTTTCGTGGCCTGCATGACAGCCATCCTGAGGCAGATGGATGATTGCCATTACAGCCATTACATCAACACTTTCAAAACCAGGCAGGACATCGTGGTAAGTCAGCCTGGCTTGGGGAATGAGCTCAGCATCATCCAGCCAGCATCACCCCCCTGCTCTGCAGGCTCATTCCTGGGCTGGCTTTGGGGTGATCAATTCCCACAGTTTCTGGGAATTTATTCCTGTCACCCTTGCTGGGTGTTGTGGGGGGAGTTGCTGGCTCAGCAGAGCCCAAGATCAGCGTTTGTGGCGTGGAGGAAAAACATTTTTAATGGGTAAAAATAAAAAAAAAAAAAAATGTTTGATTTGAGTCAGGATCCAGAAGAGGGAATGGAGATGGAAAGGAAAAGCATTTCCCCCTTTCTCTGGCTCTCACTCTGTGCCCCTGTTCTCTTTTATTGAATTCTTTCCCCTCCTCTGATGTTTAATTAAATGCTTGAATTTTGCTTTAGTGGCAGCAGTGCAGAAAGTTCTCAAAACGTTACAAATTCACATCTCCAAAAAGACTTTGGGGTATGAAAACAGCTGAAACATTATAATTCTGAGGGGTTTTTCTGCTTCAAATCAGATTTTCCCCCCAAACCAGGATTTTAGTAAGCCTGGTGCACAGCACAAAAACTGTTGGTGCTTTTTTTTATCCCTTTATTTCCTTATTTTGCAATTGGGAAGTTGCTCTTTATTGAAACAGCAGCTGGGGAAGGGCCTGGAGTTTTGTTTCTTCCTGTACCAAAACCCACCAGAGGTTTGGAGTTCACGCTGGGGAGCCAAGGTGCTCTCTTTTTTATTTTTCCCCTGTGCAGTTGGAACTCCAGAATTTCACAGAAAAATCCCTTGCAGAAATCAGCTGTGGAGCAACACAGCCACCTACAGGTCACTCGGGCTTTGTGTGGGTTTAGGCCTGGCTTTATCTTGTGCCAAATGATTTGTTGGGAAGGAAGGAAGGGAAAATAAAACAAAGCCAAAATCAGGCGGATTTGGGGATTCTGAAAGTGTTTATGCAGAGAGAAGATTTTCAGGAGGATTGTGGAAAATAACAGTTTCTAATCTGATTTTCATGCACTTTTAAATGTCCAGGAGCAATCTCATTCCTAATTTGTGTGGGTTTAGGACTGGCTTTATCTTGCCCAAATGATTTGCTGGGAAGGAATTTAGGAAGGAATTTAGGAAGGAATTTAGGAAGGAAGGAATTTAGGAAGGAAGGAAAGGAAGGAAGGAATTTAGGAAGGAAGGAATTTAGGAAGGAATTTAGGAAGGAATTTAGGAATTTAGGAATTTAGGAATTTAGGAATTTAGGAATTTAGGAATTTAGGAATTTAGGAATTTAGGAAGGAAGGAAGGAAGGAAGGAAGGAAGGAAGGAAGGAAGGAAGGAAGGAAGGAAGGAAGGAAGGAAGGGGGAAAAAAAGCCAAAATCAGGCAGATTCGGGGATTCTGAAAGTCTTTATGCAGAGAGAAGATTTTTAGAAGGATTGTGGAAAATAACAGTTTCTAATCTGATTTTCATGCACCTTTAAATGTCCAGGAGCAATCTCATTCCTAATTTGTGTGGGTTTAGGACTGGCTTTATCTTGCCCCAAATGACTTGGAAGGAAGGGAAGGGAAGGAATTTAGGGAGGAAGGAATTTTGGAAGGAAGGAATTTAGGAAGGAAGGAAGGAATTTAGGAAGGAAGGAATTTAGGAAGGAAGGAATTTAGGAAGGAATTTAGGAATTTAGGAATTTAGGAAGGAATTTAGGAAGGAATTTAGGAAGGAATTTAGGAAGGAAGGAAGGAATTTAGGAATTAAGGAAGGAAGGAAGGAAGGAAGGAAGGAAGGAAGGAAAAAAAAAACCCAAAATCAGGCAGATTCAGGAATTCTTAATGTATTCATCCAGTGAGAAGATTTTCAGGAGAATTGTGGAAAATAACAATTTCTAATCTGATTTTCATGCACCTTTAAATCCACAGGAGCAAACTCAGCTTTGGAGTGGTCTGGTAATTGTTGCTACCAAGAGAAAGTTTTATTTTACTGCAGTAACTGGGTTTTTTTGTTGTTATTCATTATTGGCTTTATTTGTGCTGGTGGTTTGGCATCATCCCCTGCTTGGTTTAGTACTTTTAGGAGTTAATTCATATCTTCAAGGTGCCCGTGTCGAGTCCAGCCCTCCCCATCAAGCTCTGATTTAATAATCCCAAAAGGATTTTTACTGAGGCAGCACCGAGTGCTCCATTTCTCCATCAATCTCCTGCCAATTCTCCAGCCCAAACTGTTCAGCTCAACAGATTCTGTTTTATTTTTTGCTGGTGATCATTCCAAGGGGATGGTTCCTCCTGTGACCTTCTTTGTGTCCCCCTTGGTTTTGAATATTCATGTGCTGCTGCAGAGAATGGAATTGATTGAAGAGCTCAGAGGTGGCTTTTGTGTCTGCAGAGACCACCAGGAGGAGATCAATATTCCTGATGCTCCCTTTTTTTGCTCATCTCTTCTTTTTCCTTTTCTTTTTTGTTCTCATTCTGCAATCCAACCTTGCTTTTTCCAGGTTTGAAGTCTTGTTTGGAGAAGTGTTTGTGCAAAAAAGTGCCTTTTCTGCAATAATGTGGAATAATTCTGAATCACTGATGTTACATTCACTGCTTCTCCTCAACTGGCCTTAAATTGGCCCAGGAAAGGTTTTATTAATTAAGGAGTGAAAATACATCGTAATTCCAGGCTTTTTGGATCATTCTGGTGCTCTGGCACCACTCAGAGATTTGGGAGCAAGCCCTGCAGGGTCGGTTTTGCTCTTCAGCCCAGCTCGTGCACAGGACTCCCTCCAGCCCAGCTTAATGCAAACCAGCCCAAGACAGATTTAATTAAACACATCAACAGACAGATTTAATTAATCCCATCAACATTCCGGGCAATTGTTCCTCCCTGTGCAAGTGGATGGATGAGAGGCCAGCAATAATTTCATTATTGGGCCGGGGGCACACAATGAGAGGCCCCTCTTAGGAGGGGCTGGGCATTGATTGCCAATCAGGGCTCGTTAATCAATGAAGTTACAAACATTTGCATTTCCTGGGGTCACAGCTTGGTCTCCCTCCATGGACAGAAAGCCACCAGGCGCCACCTGATGGGTTTTGTTTCTCCAACAGGACTTCCTGATGGAAACCTTCATCATGTTCAAGGATCTGATCGGGAAGAACGTGTACGCGGCCGACTGGATGGTCATGAACATGATGCAGAGCAGGTACGGGGTTAAGTCTGGCTTAAGCCTGGCTTTGGAGCCTCCCTGGGCCTGACTTGCACAAGGAGGGTGATTTTCTTCATCCAGCTTGGTTTGGATCAGGTTTCAGCCCGTTTTGGTTGCTGTGCGTTTCACCGGTGGAACTGGAAATCTCTGTCCTGCCCAAGGAAGGAAACTCAACCATGGGCTCTTTTAAAATCTTAAACCAGAGAAGCCTTTTTGGTCTCAGATCTGGGGGAATCCCATGGAAAACCTAAAGCCAGAACTGGACAATGCTTAACCACTCTTCCAGTGAGGAAATTTGCAGGATTCACACAAGGGCATGGACTTGGCACGAGATGGAGAAGTGCAAAGACCTTCATTGCTCAGTGACAATCCCTTCAATCCCAGCACACAAACAGGACAGAACCTCACCCAAACAGCAAAGATGCACCCCAGAGTGTCCCCAATCCCCTGCAGCATTGCCCAGATGTTCCCTGGGATGGGAACAGGTAAACAATGCCCTGGAAGGGCACAAACCACAATATCCTCACACAATTGCTCCAGAAGGTCACAAACCCATCATTCTTTTGGCCAGCCCATCTCAGGTGAGCTGGATGTGTTTCCATGGTCACCTCTGGGTCTGGGGAAAAGGCCAATTCTGGGCCTTGCAGGGCTGCTTTTCTGTAACCCCCATGGTGGAACCCTACAGAGGGTACTGGGTTTGGTTCTTGTGCTTGATGAAAGCTGGAGCGTGATGATTTAGTTTGGATATTGGGGAGAAATTCTTCCCTGGGAGGGTGGGGAGGGGCTGGGATGGAATTCCCAGAGGAGCTGTGGCTGCCCCTGGATCCCTGGCAGTGCCCAAGGCCAGGCTGGAGCCACCTGGGACAGTGGGAGCTGTCCCTGCCCTGGCAGGGGTGACACTGGATGGGATTTAAGCTCCTTCCAACCCAAACCATTCCAGGATTCTCTGAAATCACCCAAAAAAAGCATCACAAACCACAATATCCTCACACAATTGCTCCAGAAGGTCCCAAACCCATCATTCTTTTGGCCAGCCCATCTCAGGTGAGCTGGATGTGTTTCCATGGTCACCTCTGGGTGCAGAGAAAAGGCCAATTCTGGGCCTTCCAGGGCTGCTTTTCTATAACCCCCATGGTGGAACCCTACAGAAATTCTCCCTGATACCCAACCCAACCCAACCTGAGGCCATTAAACCAAGGGATAACTTCGGATATTCCGTATTTTAGAGGAATTCCTGCCTTTTTTGGGAGCATCTCTTGCTGTCTCCTGATCTCACACACAGGAGCCATCAACCCAGAGCTGCAATATCCTTTATTTTGTTTAAAGAGTCACCTTTATTCGATGTTTTTATCCCTTCAGGGTTTTCCTCCGGGCAGTAAATCAATTCACCTCCGTCCTCAACCACTTATTCCTGGATCAACAACATTTTGAACTCCAGGTAATTGTGCAGGTTTTTTTTTCTGGCTTTCTTTCCTGGATCTTCCCTGGATTTAGAGATCCCCGAGCTGAGAGGCAGGGAGAGCAGCTCAACCCCATTGTTAGCAGGCTGGAATTCCCCTCCTCACGGAGGGAGCTGCACATTTGGAGCCCGGCAGCTTTTTTTTTTTTTATTGTTGCTTTTCCTTTTTTCTCCTCCCATTTTAATCCCCTTTTTCTCTCCCCCAGCTCTGGAATAACTATTTCCACTTGGCAGTGGCTTTCCTCACCCACGAGTCCCTCCAGCTGGAGACTTTCTCCCTGGCCAAACGCAACAAAATCATCAAGAAGTGAGTTCACATCCCAGAATTTCCAAGCCCTTTTTTTTTGCTGTCAGGAAGCTCCTTTTGGGCTGCTCCAGACAGCCCCAGGAGGTGCCACAGAAATGCTGATTGAGGCAGGGTGAGCAGGCCTGGAAGGTCTAGAATTGGCCTTTTCCCAGAGGGGCTGCAGCTCTCAGGAAATCTGAACTCTCAGGAAATTTTGCTCTGAGCATCCTGACACAGAGCCTTTGGTGAGGTTTGTCCCCTTTTTTTCTGCAGAAGTGGCTTGGAGAAGCCTGACAGTGGAATTATTTCACATTGCCTCGATGTCAGCAGTGAAAGCTTTAGGGAAAAAGCCCCAAATCCGACCAAAGTGGGGAGGAATTGCAGGAATTGTAGCTCTCAGGGAATTCTGCTCTGAGCATCCTGACACAGAGCCTTGTCCCCTTTTCCTGCAGAAGTGGCTTGGAGAAGCCTGACAGTGAAATTATTTCACATTGCCTTGATGTCAGCAGTGAAAGCTTTAGGGGAAAAAGCCCCAAATCCGACCAAAGTGGGGCAGAATTGCAGGAATTGCAGCTCTCAGGAAATCTGAATTCCAAGGGAATTCTGCTCTGAGCATCCTGACACAGAGCCTTTGTTAATGTTTGTCCCTTTGAAATTATTTCACACTGCCTTGATGTCAACCGTGAAACTTCAGGGAAAAAACCCCAAATTGAACCAAAGTGGGGAGGAATTGCAGGAATTGCAGCTCTCAGGAAATCTGAATTCGCAGGGAATTCTGCTCTGAGCATCCTGACACAGAGCCTTGTCCCCTTTTCCTGCAGAAGTGGCTTGGAGAAGCCTGACAGTGAAATTATTTCACATTGCCTTGATGTCAGCAGTGAAAGCTTTAGGGGAAAAAGCCCCAAATCCGACCAAAGTGGGGCAGAATTGCAGGAATTGCAGCTCTCAGGAAATCTGAATTCCAAGGGAATTCTGCTCTGAGCATCCTGACACAGAGCCTTTGTTAATGTTTGTCCCTTTGAAATTATTTCACATTGCCTCAATGTCAGCAGTGAAAGCTTTAGGGAAAAAGCCCCAAATTCAACCAAAGTGGGATAGAATTGTGGAAATTCCACAGGGGGGCTGCAGCTCTCAGGAAATCTGAACTCTCAGGGAATTGTGCTCTGAGCATCCTGACACAGAGCCTTTGGTGAGGTTTGTCCCCTTTTTTTCTACAGAAGTGGCTTGAAGAAGCCTGACAGTGAAATTATTTCACATTGCCTTGATGTCAGCAGTGAAAGCTTTAGGGGAAAAAGCCCCAAATCCAACCAAAGTGGGGAGGAATTGCAGGAATTGCAGCTCTCAGGAAATCTGAATTCCCAAGGAATTCTGCTCTGAGCATCCTGACACAGAACCTTTGTTAATGTTTGTCCCCTTGAAATTATTTCACATTGCCTTGATGTCAGCAGTGAAACTTTAGGGAAAAAGCCCCAAATCCAACCAAAGTGGGGTGGAATTCCCTGGGAATTGCAGTTCTCAGGAAATCTGAATTCCCAGGGAATTCTGCTCTGAGCATCCTGACACAGAGCCTTGTCCCCTTTTCCTGCAGAAGTGGCTTGCAGAAGCCTGACAGTGAAATTATTTCACATTGCCTCGAAGTCAGCAGTGAAAGCTTTAGGGAAAAACCCCCAAATTCAACCAAAGTGGGGCAGAATTGCAGGAATTGCAGCTCTCAGGAAATCTGAATTCCCAAGGAATTCCGCTCTGAGCATCCTGACACAAAACCTTTGTTAATGTTTGTCCCCTTGAAATTATTTCACATTGCCTTGATGTCAACCGTGAAACTTCAGGGAAAAAACCCCAAATTGAACCAAAGTGGGGAGGAATTGCAGGAATTGCAGCTCTCAGGGAATTCTGCTCTGAGCATCCTGACACAGAGCCTTGTCCCCTTTTCCTGCAGAAGTGGCTTGCAGAAGCCTGACAGTGAAATTATTTCACATTGCCTCGAAGTCAGCAGTGAAAGCTTTAGGGAAAAACCCCCAAATTCAACCAAAGTGGGGCAGAATTGTGGAAATTCCACAGAGGGGCTGCAGCTCTCAGGAAATCTGAATTCCCAGGGAATTCTGCTCTGAGCATCCTGACACAGAGCCTTTGTTAATGTTTGTCCCTTTGAAATTATTTCACACTGCCTTGATGTCAACCGTGAAACTTCAGGGAAAAAACCCCAAATTGAACCAAAGTGGGGAGGAATTGCAGGAATTGCAGCTCTCAGGGAATTCTGCTCTGAGCATCCTGACACAGAGCCTTTGGTAAGATTTGTCCCCTTTTTCCTACGGGGCTGTAAATTAAGCTGAGTTTAAGTTTGGTCAGGCAGATCTTGAGATGTTTTAGCACCTTGCCAGGATTTCTGGAATGGAATGGAAAGGTTGTCGTGATTCCCAAACTCCCCTTCTGCGATTCCTCAGCCTTGGAAGGTGGGTGAGAGGAATCCTAAAAGCCCTCCTGCTTTTTAGTCCCGCTCACCTTCTATTTTTCTAAAAGCAAGAGCACCTCAGAGGAGGAATTTTTAGTCACTGAGCAGCTTTTCCTTCTTAATTTCCTTGGAATGAGCTGCCTGGAGATCTCAGAGCATCCTGACACAGAGCCTTTGTTAAGGTTTGTCCCCTTGAAATTATTTCACGTTGCCTTGATGTCAGCAGTGAAACTTTAGGGAAAAAACCCCAAATCCAACCAAAGTGGGGAGGAATTGCAGGAATTGCAGCTCTCAGGAAATCTGAATTCCCAGGGGATTCTGCTCTCAGGAATCTGCAGTTCCCTGTCAGGGTGAGCCGTGGTGATCCATGGCTTTGCCATTCCCCCCTTCTCCAACATCCCAAGGATCATTTCAGTGCCTGAGCCTTCGTCATCTCTTCCTTTAATGCTTTTTCCAGGTACGGGGACATGAGGAAGGAAATTGGCTTCAAAATCAGGGATATGTGGTACAACCTGGGTGAGTTCCAGCTGAAGAATTCTCTTTATTGCAGCTCTCAAGGTGGCTTTGAAATCCTTTATTTCATTCTAAAAGCTGCACGTGTTTAATGTGGGGAAATGCACTTGGAGTTCAGCTGTTCCAGCACACAAAAACCTCTTTTTTTCTGTGAATAACTTGGAAAAACTGATTTTTTGCCTCACATGAATCACTGAGATAACTCCTTAGGTTCCCTCTAAAGGATGTTCTGCCATGTAAAGGATGAGTGGGATTTTTCGGAGAACTTCTTTGGGATTTAGAGTTCACCTCAGTTATTTCCTTGGGCTATTGCTGAATTTTGTTCATTCTGCTTTAAGTGATACCCACATAAAATCCCCATTCTGAGCTGAGTGTGATGTGAATCAAGTGCTTAAACACTGCAGATCCAAATCCTGCTACATTTGACTTCAAATTTCTTGCAGGTCCCCACAAAATTAAATTCATCCCGGACATGGTGGGGCCAATCCTGGAGGTGACCCTGGTGCCAGAGCCTGAGCTGAGGAAAGCCACAATTCCCATTTTTTTTGACATGATGCAGTGTGAGTTCAACTTCAGTGGCAACGGGAATTTCCACATGGTAAGGGAAGCAAGAATTGTCTGTAATCAATATATAGGTAATAATACAATATATATCTAGGTATTAAGTATAGATATTTATAAATTAAGTCTATATAAATATATATTTAAATTTTTATATATGTATTATTATGTACGATATATTATTTAAGTGTAGGTTTTTTTTGTCTTTCTGGTTTGAAAAGGAGCTGATCACCAAACTGGACCAGGAAGGGGAGATTTTGGGGTTCTTTAATTAGGTTTTTTTTTTGTCTTTCCAGTTTGAAAACGAGCTGATCACCAAACTGGACCAGGAGGGGGAGATTTTGGGGTTCTTTAATTAGGGGTTTTTTTTGTCTTTCCAGTTTGAAAACGAGCTGATCACCAAACTGGACAAGGAGGTGGAGGGGGGCCGAGGGGATGAGCAATACAAGATCCTGCTGGAGAAACTGTGAGTTTTGTGAAGCACCTGGAGGCTCTTTTTAAATCCTTTTTTTTTTTTTACACATTATTGGGCTGCTTTTCTACTGCAAAAAAACCCTAATTAATTCATTAATTGCTTCAGTGAGCAGGGAGCTGGTGCAGCTGCAGTGATTTTAGGGATGTGCAGGTATTTTGGGGCAGATTGCCCAAAAATCAGGGGTTTATTGTGCCCTAAACTGGAAATGGAGCTCAGAGTCAGCTGCCAAACTGGGGAGGGGGCTGCAAGTGGAAGAGCAGGCTCCAAGTTTAATTTAAGCAAAATTGGAGCTTACAGCACTAAAAACTCTTTTTTTTTTTTTAAATCAACTCATTTTATTTAATCAAGTTTTTTTTTGGCCTGCCCTACCTGAGTTGAGTGTCTCAGGTGTGTGTGTCCATCCAGGGAAATGCTGGAGATTTTGGGTAAATCACATGGAAATTGAAGTTCCCAGCACTCAGAGGCACAGCTGAGTGTCCCCTTCCCTTTGGGTGTCTCAGGTGTCCAGCACTGAGTGTCCATCCAGGGCAGTTTTTGGGTAATTCACACTGGAATTCCAGCACTCAGAGCCACAATGCTCAAAGCTGAGCATTCCCTTCCCTTTGGGTGTCTCAGGTGTGTGTGTCCATCCAGGGAAACGCTGGAGATTTTGGGTAAATCACAGGGAAATTCCATTTACCAGCACTCAGATTCCCAGCTGAGCATTCCCTTCCCTTTGGGTGTCTCAGGTGTGTGTGTCCATCCAGGGAAATGCTGGAGTTTTTGGGTAACTCACATGGAAATTCCATTGGACAGCCCTCAGATTCCCAGCTGAGTGTCCCCTTCCCTCAGGTGTCTCAGTTGTGTGTGTCCAGCACTGAGTGTCCATCCAGGGCAGTTTTTGGGTAACTCACAGGGAAATTCCAGCACTCAGAGGCACAGCTGAGCATTCCCTTCCCTTTGGGTGTCTCAGGTGTGTGTCCATCCAGGGAAATGCTGGAGATTTTGGGTAAATCACAGGGAAATTCCATTTGCCGGCCCTCAGATTCCCAGCTGAGTGTCCCCTTCCCTCAGGTGTCTCAGGTGTCCAGCACTGAGTGTCCATCCAGGGCAGTTTTTTGGGTAACTCACACTGAAATTCCATTTGCCAGCACTCAGATTCCCAGCTGAGCATTGCCTTCCCTTTGGGTGTCTCAGGTGTCCAGCACTGAGTGTCCATCCAGGGGAGATTTTGGGTAACTCAAATTCCAGCCCTCAGATTGCCAGCTGAGCATTGCCTTCCCTTTGGGTGTCTCAGGTGTCTCAGGTGTCCAGCACTGGGTGTCCATCCAGGGCAGTTTTTGGGTAACTCACACTGGAATTCCAGCCCTCAGATTGCCAGCTGAGTGTCCTCTCCCCTCCCTGGGGTGTCCCTGCAGGATCCTGGAGCACTGCAGGAAGCACAAGTACCTGGCTGCCCCGGGGGAGGTGTTTGCCCTGCTGGTCAGCAGCCTCCTGGAGAACCTGCTGGACTACAGGACCATCATGCACGACGAGAGCAAGGAGAAGCGCATGAGCTGCACGGTCAACGTGCTGGTAGGGCTGGGGACACCTCCCTTGGGCTGGGGACACCTCCCTTGGGCTGGGGAGACCTGATCTGGGCTGGGGACACCTCCCTTGGGCTGGGGACACCTGATCTGGGCTGGGGACACCTGGCCTGGACTGGGGACACCTCCCTTGGGCTGGGGACACCTCCCTTGGCCTGGGGACACCTCCCTTGGGCTGGGGACACCTGATCTGGGCTTGGGACACCTGATCTGGGCTTGGGACACCTGATCTGGGCTGGGGACACCTGTCCTGGGCTTGGGGACACCTGTCGTGGACACCTGTCCTGGGCTTGGGGACATCTGTCCTGGGCTGGGGACATCTCCCCTGGACATCTCCCCTGGGCTTGGGGACATCTCCCCTGGGCTTTTCTGGACCCCCTTGGAATTATTTTGGATCTGGGGAGGATTTCAGTGAATTCCTCACCCCGTTTTTGGCCGTGACGTGCCCAGCTCAGCCTCTGGAGCTGTGAGCAGTCCCAGATCCATCCCTGGCTGATCCTGGCAGTGCAGATCCCTGGGATCCAGCAGGGAAGGTCCCAGATCCATCCCTGGCTGATCCTGGCAGTGCAGATCCCTGGGATCCAGCAGGGAAGGTCCCAGATCCATCCCTGGCTGATCCTGGCAGTGCAGATCCCTGGGATGCAGCAGGGAAGGTCCCAGATCCATCCCTGGCTGATCCTGGCAGTGCAGATCCCTGGGATCCAGCAGGGAAGGTCCCAGGTCCATCCCTGGCTGATCCTGGCAGTGCAGATCCCTGGGATCCAGCAGGGAAGGTGCCTGCCTGAGCCTTGGGATCCCTGTCCCCCTCCAGAGAGCCTCGAGAGCTTTAGACCAGCGATTTCTTCTGATTTGTCCCTTTTTTGGAGATGCTGGTGCCCCCTCTGAGATGCTCTCAGGGCTGGATCCACCTGAGCAGCCAAAATGACACCAAAAATCCCCTGAAATGCCTAAAAACTGCTCTCAGGGTGGTTGTCTAGAGATGATTCTGCCAATCTGTGCCGCTCTGCGTTGCCAACATTTGGCTTTTTTGTGTTGTTGGCAGAATTTTTACAAGGAGAAGAAGCGAGAGGACATTTACATCAGGTGGGTCTGGAAAAAATCCCTTTATTCCCTCTGTGAAATTTGAAATTTAAATTTCAAAATATTTACGTTTTGAATATTCAGAACTTTTGTAGATAAACAGACTTTGTATTGCTTTGTATTTTTACATATTAGGGAGCCCTCCCACACAGCTGGAATAAACATAAATACACTTTCTAACAACCCTGTTAGAGAGTCCTTGTCCATCTGGAGTTGAATATCGATATTAGATCAGTACTCTTATTTTAATAAATCAATACACAGCAGGGAATGGGAGGTATCAATGTGATAAATGTACACTTACACTTTGAATATTCAGGACTTCTGTAGATAAATAGATCTTGTATTGCTTTGTGCTTTTGCTCTGTGTGTTGGGGAGCTCTCCCACGCAGCTGGAATAAACATAAATACACTTTCTAAAAACCCTGTTAGAGAGTCCTTGTCCATCTGGAGTTGGGTATCAATATCAGATCAATACTCACATTTCAATAAATCCCTGCCTGTGCTCAGGTACCTGTACAGGATCAATACTCACATTTCAATCCCTGCCTGTGCTCAGGTACCTGTACAGGATCAGTACTCACATTTCAATCCCTGCCTTTGCTCAGGTATCAGTACAGGATCAATACTCCCATTTCAATAAATCCCTGCCTTTGCTCAGGTACCTGTACAGGATCAATACTCCCATTTCAATAAATCCCTGCCTGTGCTCAGGTACCTGTACAGGATCAATACTCACATTTCAATCCCTGCCTTTGCCCAGGTACCTGTACAGGATCAATACTCACACTTTGATAGATCCCTGCCTTTGCTCAGGTACCTGTACAGGATCAATACTCACATTTCAATAAATCCCTGCCTGTGCTCTTTGCCCAGGTACCTGTACAGGATCAATACTCACATTTCAATAAATCCCTGCCTGTGCTCTTTGCCCAGGTACCTGTACAGGATCAATGCTCAGATTTGATAAATCCCTGCCTGTGCTCAGGTACCTGTGCAGGATCAATACTCACACTTTGATAAATCCCTGCCTGTGCTCAGGTACCTGTACCCGATCAATACTCACATTTCAATCCCTGCCTGTGCTCAGGTACCTGTACAGGATCAATGCTCAGATTTGATAAATCCCTGCCTGTGCCCTTTGCTCAGGTACCTGTACAGGATCAATACTCACACTTTGATAGATCCCTGCCTTTGCTCAGGTACCTGTACAGGATCAATACTCACATTTCAATCCCTGCCTTTGCTCAGGTACCTGTACAGGATCAATACTCACATTTCAATCCCTGCCTTTGCTCAGGTACCTGTACAGGATCAATACTCACATTTCAATCCCTGCCTTTGCCCAGGTACCTGTACCCGATCAATACTCACATTTCAATCCCTGCCTTTGCCCAGGTACCTGTACAAGCTCAGGTACCTGCACACAGACTGTGAGAACTTCACCGAGGCCGCCTACACGCTGCTGCTGCACGCGGAGCTGCTCCAGGTACCCCGGGTTGGGCTTTAAATCGTGCACAAACAGCTCAGAAGAAGCAAATTGCTTCTTATTTCTGTTTTTCTTTTTTGTTATATTTCTATTCCTGCCTTTGAATTGTGTAGGTGTCAGTGGCATTGAGGGGCTGCAGGATCGCGTGCAGATTGCACAGCAAAATAATTATAACTGTGATATCTATAAAAGGATGCTCTCATCCTTATCGAATTATATAAGGATATATACATAATTACATACATGCAATATGCAAATGTAATAATAATATATAATAATAATATATAATACATAATTATAATATATAATACATAATATATAATAATATAATCATAATCTATATTATAATCTATAGTATAAATATATAAGGTATATATATAATCAATTTATATCTATAATATATAATATATAATAATAATCTATATCTAAATATATAAAATAATATATGATATATGATATATGCTAATATGTATGTGTATATTATAACTATCATATATATAATATATACATGATCTATATTAAATAAGTGAAATAATTATAACTATAATATATATAATGATATATCTATAAAATGATGCAATTATATCTATAATTCTGTAAGGATATAGAAATAATTGCATACATGTATTATATAGTCATGATATGTTATGAAATATGTAAAACAAGTGAAATAATTATAATAATAATAATTATAACTGTGATATGTATAATAATATATCTATAAAATGATGCTATTATATATATATAATAAAATATTGACATCTATAAAATGATTATATCTATAATCAGGATAAAATTATATAAGGATATATACATAATTACATACATGTAATGTAAAATCATGATATATTTTAAAATATGTCAAATAAGTGAAATAATTATAACTATGATATACATAATAATGTAATGATATCTATAAAATGTAACTGTATATATAATTATATAAGGATGTATAAAGAATTATGTACATGTAATATATAATCATGATATATTATAAAATACATAAAATAAGTGAAATAATTGTAACTGTGATATATATAATAATATAATGATTTATATAAAATGATGCAATTATATCTATAATTATTTGAGGATATAGAAATAATTGCATACATGCAATATATAATATAGATTGATACATATATATTAGATATATGAGATATATATATCATATATCATATATGTTATATATTGTAAAATATATAAAATAAGTGCAATAATGAAATAATAATGATAAAATCAAAATAACTCTAATTATTAGCATCAATTTGTTTCATCCTCGTGGTGCTGCAGTGAGCTGGGAGAGAGCATCTCAGCTTTCTGTCCCTGCCAAACCCCCTTTACATTGACAGGGGTTTATTTTGAGTCTCCCCCTCTAAGGATCCATCGGGAAAGCTTCCAGCTCTTTGACCTTTTCCTTTTTCTCCCTGTTCCAGTGGTCAGAGAAGCCCTGTGTCCCTCACCTGGTGCACAGTGACACCTGCTCGGGGTACTCCCAGCAGGAGCTCAAGGAGAAGCTCTACCAGGAGATCATCTCCTTCTTCGACAGGGGCAAGGTGAGTGTCTCACCTGTTCCTGCGGCAAACCCTGCCCTGGGAATCCACTCTGCTTTCAATTCAGTCGTTCCTTGCTGCTGAATTCCTGGCTCAGTGTTTGGAGCTGGTTAAAAGGGGCGAAGGAGATGTTGTTCCACACCAGGCTGGGATTTTCCCTGGGATCCCAGCTCTGCCATGAGCAGGGCGTCTGTTTGTCTGGGGATGTTTAAATCCTGATTCTGTGGTGGCCAAAGTGTGGCTGGAAGGTGAAGATGGTCAAGGTTCTGTGTGGATGGGAACAGTGCAAGGCTTTTCCTTCCTTCCCTTCTCCTTCCTTCCTTCCTTCCTTCCTTCCTTCCTTCCTTCCTTCCTTCCTTCCTTCCTTCCTTCCTTCCTTCCTTCCTTCCTTCCTTCCTTCCTTCTGAAATTCCTTCCTTCCTTCCTTCCTTCCTTCCTTCCTTCCTTCCGAAATTCCTTCCTTCTGAAATTCCTTCCTTATTCCTTCTTCCTTCCTTCCTTCCTTCTTTCCTTCCTTCCTTCCTTCCTTCCTTCCTTCCTTCCTTCCTTCCTTCCTTCCTTCCCTTCTCTTCCTTCCCTTCTTTCCTTCCTTCCAAAATTCCTTCCTTCCAAAATTCCTTCCAAAATTCCTTCCTTCCAAAATTCCTTCCTTCCAAAATTCCTTCCCTCTTTCCTTCTCTTTCTTTCCTTCCTTTTCTCCTCTCCCTCTGGGAGTGGCTCTGCTCAGGTTTTTGGGGCTGCAGGGACAGTGGCTTCCCTGACCCTGGGAGCTGCACCTTGGTTCTGCCAGGGCTGAGTTGTTTGAAGCTGAAATAAAAGAAATTTAGATGGGAACTCGGGAAGGAATTCCTCACAGGGAGGGGCTGGGATGGAATTCCCAGAGAAGCTGTGGCTGTCCCATCCCTGGCAGTGTCCAAGGCCAGGCTGGACAGGGCTTGGAGCAGCCTGAGACAGTGGGAGGTGTCCCTGCCCATGGCAGGGGTGGCTCTGGATGGGCTTTAAGGTCCCTTTCCATCCAAATTCCACGATTCCACGATGGGACAATCCCAAGGAACCCCTGTCCCAGTGCTGCTGTGGGATGAGACCCCCTGGGCTCCTCTCTGCTGCTCAGACCCGTCCTCCCTCCTCCCAGTGCCTGGCTTTGCCGTGTCAGGATCAGCCCTGGCTTTGGAAATCCCTCTCCCATCTCCAAATCACCAGATCTGGATGACTGAAACAACCCCTGCAACAAAAGCAACGCACAGCAGAGTCTGGGGGGAAGCTGGCAGAGCATGAAAGCAGTGCCTGAATTAAAATCAGCTGCGCTTTTTATTTACCTCTCCGTCATTTTTATTTACCTGCCTGTGCTAACGAAGGCTTTTCACTGAGCCTTTCATGTTGCTTGTGCTCTTCTTCCCCCTCGTGCCTCATCCTCCGTGGAGATGTGGGAAAAAGCCATCCAGCTGAGCAAGGAGCTGGCTGACACCTATGAAAACAAAGTCTTTGACTACGAGGGGCTTGGTAATCTCCTGGTAAGACTTTTTTCCTTCCATTTCCAGCAGCTTGCTGACCTCTAAAATGAATATTGTTGTTGAGCAGGATAAGCCTAGAACAAATTCATGTTCAAGACAAGCAACCCAGCTTAACCCCGTGGCTTTGTAAAGCTCAGTAGCAGAATAAATATTTCCATGGTTTCTTTTGGCCTCCTGATTAGCAGGACAACACCATGGGCAGATGTTTAGGATTCCTGATTTTAATCTTTTTATTTTTATTTTAATTCTTCTAATTCTTGAAGTAGCAAGCAAGGTGTGTTTTCAGGCTCCATAAATCTCATCACCTTGTTGTTTCTGTGGTGAAACAGAGCTATAGAATCCTCCTGGCTCTGAATTTTTTGGTTTTTTAGTGGTGGAGGATGGAACCAGATGGTCTTTATGTTCTTTCACAGCAGAATCGTCTGCCCAGTTTTATTTCTGCCAGTTCTCTGACATTTGTCACCATTTGTGGCTGCTCGCTTTCAGGATTTATTTATGTTTGATTTGTTTTCCCCCAGTGAAGGATTTCAAGTGTCCTTCTGGAATCCTCAGAGCCATGGCATTGTTCTCATGGCTGCAGAGCAGGAAACGAAGTCGGTTCTGGCCCAGACAAAGCAAATATTTAATCAAGTAATGGACAAGGATGAGGGACTGCATCAAAAAGCAGTCGTGGAGCGTGTTCTGAGGGCAGAGCTCAGGAATTATCCCTGGCAGTGTGAGCCTGGCAGTGTCCTGGACTATTCCAGGGTGAAATTGTGCTGTTGTTTTCTTTTCCAGAAAAAAAGAGCGACTTTTTATGAGAATATCATGAAGGCCATGAGACCTCAGCCCGAGTACTTCGCTGTTGGATACTACGGGCAGGGTTTTCCCTCTTTCCTGCGGGTAAGGATCCATCCAATCCCAAATTCTGCAGTGCTGGGGCCTCTAAAAGGCACAACTTCTGCAGAGCTTCCGTGAAAATTCGGTGAAAATTCTGTGCCAAGCTCCTTTTCCTTTCCCAGGAGTGTTTTCAGAGCATTTCAGTGTCTAAAAAGAGACAAGTCACAGATGGAATTTTGGGTGTTCTCAGCTTGGGTGGAGTCAGGGTGTTCCAATGGGGTTTTTAGATGATTGATGAGTTTTTCTATGGATTTAAGCAGAATTTACCTTCTGGGTTTGTGCTCCCCCTGAAACGTGGTTGTTGCTGTTCGAAAATGTTCAAGAAGAATTTATGTTCTGTGGAGAATTTATCCCAATCAACCCAATTTTCAGGACAGGGATCATTTCAGTGGTCAGGGAGAGTTTGTCCCACGCAGAAGAATTAAAGTGCAAAGATGATTCTTATTTAAGGCTGAGCACTGCTGGGCCCGTGTGGAGGACAGGAGTGACTCAGATCCAGGGAGAAAGGCTGAAAATATTCCTGTTCTTTAAAATATTCCTGTTCTTTAAAATATTCCTGTTCTTTAAAATTCCAAACCATTTCACCTTCTCACACAGGAGGTGTTTGAATTTCTGGCCTTCAGTGGAAGCCAAACTTACATAAAAGAGAAAAACTTAAAGTTAGAACTGTGTGAGGGGATGGCATGGAAGGCTTCCAACTCCAGGTCATGGTTTGGGATCCACCCCTTCCAGAAACCACTGCCAGGTGGAAAAATCATTGCCCATGGTCCGGTGTTGGGTGTGTGGAGCAAAACTGCCAGGGCTGGACATTGTGGGTGGTCAGGAATGGGGCCAAGGTAAAGTTCCCATCTGTGTCCAGGGCCATCCCTCAGGGAATTCCCACCAGGGGCTGGCAGGGAGCAGGCAGGGCTCTGCAGGATTCAGCACAGGGTCAAGGACTGCTCTGACCAGACTGTGCTGTTGTACAGAGTTCTGTATTCTACAGCCAGAGACTGAGACTGCTCCAGATCACTCTGGGACTGCTGCTGAGACTGCTCCTATGGCTGCTGCTGTGGCTACTGCCATGGCCACTGCCCTATGGCCACTGCCCCATGGCCACTGCCCTATGGCCACTGCCCAATGGCCACTGCCCCATGGCCACTGCCCCATGGCCACTCCCTTATGGCCACTGCCCCATGGCCACTGCCCCATGGCCACTCCCTTATGGCCACTGCCCCATGGCCACTGCCCCATGGCCACTCCCTTATGGCCACTGCCCTCTACCACGCAGTGAAAATTCCCTTTATCCCATCCCACCCCCAGGCTGTGCCATCTCATAAACAGCAAAGATAAACAATCCCCTAGAAGGTCACACCCTACAATCCTCTCACACAATGGGTGCAGAGGCCACAAAGCCATGATCCTCTTTGCCATGTCCATCCCTGGTGCCCTGGATGTGCTCCCTGGGCACCTCTGGGCCTGGGGAAGAGGCTCCCTCTGGGCATTCCAGGCTGATTTTCTATAGCACACACAGTGGAACCAACATTCTGTGTTTGAGAATTTCATTTATTCTGTTGCTAAAAATCAGCTCCTGGCTGGCAGTCCCTGTGTTGAAGCTGTGAGCTGTTGGTGACACTGGGGTGTGTTTGTTTGTGGGGAGATCAGCACACAAACTGAGGGTGTCCCTGCTCACTGCAGGTGGTCTGAAAAGCTCCTTTCCAGCTCTGTCTGATGATTCTCTGTGGAGCAACGCATTTTTTACACAAATCCAGGATTCCCCTGGCTCCTGGGAGTTGCTGTGCCCTCACTCCAGCCCGTGTTCCTTCCCTCACCCCTTCTGCTTTTCCAGCTGGGATCAGCCCTTCCCACAACCCAGCCCTGGGGCTGTTTGAAAAGCTCTGTCCTGCTGCTTTGTTGAATTTGAACTCCCTTTTTCTTCTCCTGCTCACAGAACAAGATTTTCATCTACCGTGGCAAGGAGTACGAGCGCAGGGAGGATTTTAACCTGAAGCTGCTGACCCAGTTCCCCAGTGCAGAGAAGATGACCAGCACAGCCCCTCCAGGAGAGGAGATCAAGGCTTCCCCCAAACAGTGTATCTTCTGGGTTTGGCCGGGACCCCAGCCCTGCCATGAGCAGGGCACCTGTTTGTCTGGGGATGTTTAAATCCTGATTCTGTGGTGGCCAAAGTGTGGCTGGAAGGTGAAGCTGGTCAGGGTTCTGTGTGGATGGGAAAAGTGCAGGGGTTTTCTTTTCCTTCCTTCCAAATTTCCTTCCAAAATTCATTCCTTCCTTCCTTCCTTCCTTCCTTCCTTCCTTCCTTCCTTCCTTCCTTCCTTCCTTCCTTCCTTCCTTCCTTCCTTCCGAAATTCCTTCCTTCCTTCCGAAATTCCTTCCTTCCTTCCTTCCTTCCGACATTCCTTCCTTCCTTCCGAAATTCCTTCCTTCCTAAATTCCTTCCTAAATTCCTTCCTAAATTCCTTCCTAAATTCCTTCCTAAATTCCTTCCTAAATTCCTTCCTTCCTTCCTAAATTCCTTCCTAAAGTTCCAAAATTCCTTCCAAAATTCCTTCCTTCCAAAATTCCTTCCTTCTTTCAAAATTCTTCCTTTCCTTCCTTCCAAAATTCCTTCCTTCCAAAATTCCTTCCTTCCAAAATTCCTTCCTTCCACAATTCCTTCCTTCCAAAATTCCTTCCTTTCAAAATTCCTTCCTTCCAAAATTCCTTCCTTCCAAAATTCCTTCCTTCCAAAATTCCTTCCTTCCAAAATTCCTTCCAAAATTCCTTCCAAAATTCCTTCCAAAATTCCTTCCAAAATTCCTTCCAAAATTCCTTCCAAAATTCCTTCCTTCCAAAGAAAGGAAGAAGGGTGCTCCAGAGCTGCGGTTTTAACATTCAGAATCCATAAGAGCCCAGCTCAAGCAGTGGCAGCAGATGCTTCCCTCTCAATCCTCCTGCCAAGCTCTGAATCCACACAGGAAATCCAGACCCATCCAAGGCCAAACTTGGTATTAAAAATGCCTCTTGTGTCAGGAAAGGAGAGAAAGATCCAGACAATGAGTTTGCTGTGAGTCCTTTGCCTTTTGGTTGGGTTTTTTTGGTGGCATTTTGACCAAACTGCCACCTTTTCCTTCTGGAAAATTTCCTGGTTGGGAATTCAAATGCAGGAAACACAAAAGGGCATTGCAGGCTCCAGGTGAAGTTGGGGATGATGTTGAGGGGCTCCAGGGCTGCAGTTTTCACACTGAGCATCCATCAGAATCCAGAAATGTGGGGCTGTGAGAGCCCAGCTCAGGCAGTGGCAGCAGATGCTTCCCTCGCAATCCTCCTGCCAAGCTCTGAATCCACACAGGAAATCCAAACCCATCCAAGGCCAAACTTGGTATCAGAAATGCCTCTTGTGCTGCTGCTCTGTTCCAGCTGCTTCCTTTGCATCTGTTTGTGTTTGTTGGGATGTTCCTGGCTCGGGATGAAGCCGAGCTGCAGATTTTGGCTGCAGATCTGAACCATCCCGAAGGTTTTTGGGGGTGTTGGGTTCCGGGGCTCTGGCACGGCCCTGGGATGAAGGGAGCAGCTGCAGGGCTTGGATTTGGGACAGCTTCTCCTTGGACTCCCACAAACACCTCCTGAGAAGGCAAGGAGTGCCCAGATCTCTGTTGTGTTAGGCAGACCTTGCTGCTCCTGGGCTTGGTTTTAGTTTCAGGTCCCTTTTAACCTCCTTTGTCTCAGGCTCTTTTTTTCTTTTTTGCTTTAGGCTGTTTTGTTGGGTTTTTTTGATCTTTTATGACAAAATACCTCATTCTTCTTTTGGTGATAATGTGCTGGGGCGGCCAGGTGAGCTGGACTGGGGCTCCCCACACCCCAGAGCAGCCCAGTCCCCACCAGTTGAGCACTGGGAGCTGTGCAGTGCACCCAGCCCTGAGCTCTCCTGAGTCTTGTTAGATCCTGAGCCTGGTCTAACGTGGCTCTGTGCTTTCGGGCTCAGCTTTGGCTGGTGGCCAGCTGGGGACTTTGCCTCTCAAAATGCTCTTCAGGGCTGCCCTCAGTGAATTAAAGGATGTGTTGGGGCTGCCTTAACCCCCCACTAAAACATTGCCACCTCAGAGGGCAGGGGACTCACAGAAATCATCCCCTAACGGGGCCAGAGTGGTTCAACTTTGCTTTTCCAGCCAGGTTTTTGTTCCTGTAAAGCCTCAGCACAGTCCTTAAAGCATCATTTTGGAGGAACATGAGAAGCTGCTGTTGATACGATTTTTTAAATCTGTCGTCGTTCCCAGGTGCAGAAGCTGAGGGTGGAGCAGCCATTCCTTGATCAAAAGCAGTTCCTTTCTTCAGCTGCATTCATGGATCCAGAAAGTGGGAGGGAAGGAGGATAAATAACTGTGGGGTGAGAGGAGAGCCAGGTGCATGCACAGAACCTCCTGCAGAACCTCCTTTCCCTTTTTCTTGTCCCCCAAAGTAGAAATCAGTGGAGCCCAGGATTCCCAAGCATTTCACCAGGGAATTTCAGCCCCTGGGGGTGTCCAAGGCCAGGCTGGGATGGTGGGAGGTGTCCCTGTCCATGGCAGGGGGTGGAACTGCATGGATTTCCAGGTCCTTTCCAACCCAAACCACTCTGGGATTATTATTGTTTGTAAAATCCTTTTCTTTTTGGGTTTTTAATTCACAGGGAGCCTACAAGCTGCAGCAATGCCCATGATTTGGGGATGGATTAAGTCAGGTTTGAAGAAAAACACTTCAGGAGAGCACAGGGAATTGTGGAAGGGTCTGAGAATGGAAACAGGGAGGGTTTTTCTTTCTCTCCCTCTGCTGTTTTCCCAGAAGGGTTCCAGTTTTTCATCCTTAACCAGAGCTGCTCAGATGTGCAGTGCTTCACTGTGAAGCCTGTGATGAACCTGCCACCTCATTTCAAAGACAAACCCGTTCCTGAGCAGATCTTAAAGTAATTTATCTTTGTGTTTGTGTTTGTCCCCAGTAACTCGGTGCTGAATTGTGTAAATTGTGAAATTCCTCCCCACAAACCGTGGGGAAAGTTGAACATTTGAGTGAGGAAAATCACCTCTGACTCTGCTTCCTGCAGCTACTACAGAGCCAACGAGGTGCAGCAATTCACCCACTCCAGACCTGTCAGGAAAGGAGAGAAAGATCCAGACAATGAGTTTGCTGTGAGTCCTTTGCCTTTTGGTTGGGTTTTTTTGGTGGCATTTTGACCAAACTGCCACCTTTTCCTTCTGGAAAATTTCCTGGTTGGGAATTCAAATGCAGGAGACACAAAGGGCATTGCAGGTGAAGTTGGGGATGATGTTGAGGGGCTCCAGGGCTGCAGTTTTCACACTGAGCATCCATCAGAATCCAGAAATGTGGGGCTGTGAGAGCCCAGCTCAGGCAGTGGCAGCAGATGCTTCCCTCGCAATCCTCCTGCCAAGCTCTGAATCCACACAGGAAATCCAGACCCATTCAAGGCCAAACTTGGTGTCAGAAATGCCTCTTGTGTCAGGAAAGGAGAGAAAGATCCAGACAATGAGTTTGCTGTGAGTCCTTTGCCTTTTGGTTGGGTTTTTTTGGTGGCATTTTGACCAAACTGCCACCTTTTCCCTCTGCCTGTGGCCAGGGAGGTTGGGAATCAAAATGCAGGAGACACAAAGGGCATTGCAGGCTCCAGGTGAAGTTGGGATGATGCTGAGGGGCTCCAGAGCTGCAGTTTTAACATTCAGAATCCAGAAATGTGGGGCTGTGAGAGCCCAGCTCCCTCCAGAGCCCAGCGTGGGGCTCCATCCCAGCCAGGGAAGGTGGAAATGGCTGTGGAATCCCTGGAAGTTCTGGAATCCCCATTCCACACAGCAGAGAGTTGAATTGCACGGCCAATATTTTCCTTACATCTCAGATATCTTTTTTCTTTCCTCCTCTGACCAGACCATGTGGATAGAAAGGACAACCTACACCACAGCTTATTCATTCCCAGGCATCCTCAAGTGGTTTGAGGTCAAGCAGGTGACGACGGTGAGTTCTGCAGGGGGGCTGCATCTGCTCCTCTCTGTAGGATTTAACGTAGGGTTAAGGATTTTTTTGATGAGATTGTGATGTTGTGCAGAGTTTTTTGTTATCCAGAGAGAGATTAAGACTGCAACAGATCACTCTATTTGTTAAGATTATTTTTATGATTGTTGCTATGGCTACTGCCATGGTTACTCCCTTGTGGTTATTGTCTATTACTGTGCAGTGAAAATTCCCTTTATCCCATCCCACCCCCAGGCTGTGCCATCCCATAAACAGCAAAGATAAACAATCCCCTAGAAGGTCACACCCTACAATCCTCTCACACAATAGCTGTGATGCCTTACAAAAGGCTGACCTGAAACAGCAGCTGGACAGAGCTCAAAGAATAAAAGAAAATAAATTTATTAAAGCAAGGTGCACTTTGGGCCATGCAGGAGCCTCGCAGAGACTCCACCCAAAATGGACACGCCCAGCTCGTGTTTTCTGGACAGATTCACCTTCAGTCCGTCTGATATCACAAACCCATTGTCCAATTGCACCCTCAGTCCCATCCCCAGTTTGTTCCCTTCTTCTCTTTGCTGCTGTCCATGGTTGTTTACATTCTGGGCTTTTGGACAAACAGGGTGTGCTTGGAACTCCGGCTTAGAGAGGAATTGTTTTGTCTAAAAGACAGCAACAGAACCCTCACTGACAATTTATGGAGTCTGAGAGTCGTGCACTAGAGCAGTCCTGATGTAGAAAATAAAAAGTTAAAACCTAAGGCATCAGGTGCAGAAGGTCCCAAAGCTGTGATCTTCTTTCTCATATCCATCCCTGATAACCTGGATGGATTTCTTGGTTTCCTCCAAACCTAAGGAAAAAACCTCACCTCTGGGTCTTCCAGACCTACTTTTGTATAACACACACAGTGTAACCCAACAGCTCTCCAGTCCCTCATGGAACAGAGCCTTGCAGCACTTGGGAATCCCAATCCTTCTGCAGCTGGATGTTTGCTAAAAGCAAATTATTCCGTTTTTTACTCAGTGGAGAGGAACCAGGGAATCCCAGAATGGGTTGGGGGCACCTTAAAATCATCCATGGGCAGGGACACCTCCCACTGTCCCAGGCTGCTCCAACCTGGCCTTGGGCACTGCCAGGGATCCAGGAACATCCACAGCTCCTCTGGGAATTCCATCCCAGCCCTTCCCCACCCTCCCAGGGAAGAATCCCTCCCTAAAAACTGAACAAAGGTTTGAAAGGTTCATTCTGTGTAGGGTTCCACCATGGGTGTTCTAGAAAAGCAGCCCTGCAAGGCCCAGAATTGCCCTTTTCCCCAGACCCAGAGGTGACCATGGAAACACATCCAGCTCACCTGAGATGGGCTGGGCAAAAGAATGATGGGTTTGGGACCTTCTGGAGCAATTGTGTGAGGATATTGTGGTTTGTGCCCTTCCAGGGCATTGTTCACCTGTTCCCATCACAGGGAACATCTGGGCAATGCTGCAGGGGATTGGGGACACTCTGGGCTGCATCTTTGCTGTTTGTGTGAGGTTCTGTCCTGTTTGTGTGCTGGGATTGAAGGGATTTTCACTGCTCAGTGAAGGTCTCTGCACTTCTCCATCTCGTGGGAAGTCCATGCCCTTGTGTGAATCCTGCAGTTCCGTGTCTCTGTTCTTGTCTCCCTCAGGAGGAGATCAGCCCCCTGCAGAACGCCATCGAGACCATGGAGCTCACCAACGAGAGGATCACCAACATTGTCCAGCAGCACGTGTGGGACCGGAGCCTGCCCGTGCACCCCCTGTCCATGCTGCTCAACGGCATCGTGGACCCCGCCGTCATGGGGGGCTACACCAACTATGAAAAGGTCCTTGGCACACCTGGGGAGCCCCTTCCAGGGCTGGCAGAGCTGGGAGTGCTCACCTGGAGAAGGGAGGGATCCAGGGAGAGCTCAGAGCCCCTTCCAGGGCTGGCAGAGCTGGGAGTGCTCACCTGGAGAAGGGAGGGATCCAGGGAGAGCTCAGAGCTCCTTGGGGAGCTGGGAATGTTCACCTGGAGAAGGGAGGGATCCAGGGAGAGCTCAGAGCCCCTTCCAGGGCTGGGAGAGCTGGGGGGGCTCACCTGGAGAAGGGAAGGATCCAGGGAGAGCTCAGAGCCCCTTGGAGAGCTTGGAATGCTCACCTGGAGAGGAGGAGGATCCAGGGAGAGCTCAGAGCCCCTTCCAGAGCTGGCAGAGCTGGGAATGCTCACCTGGAGAGGAGGAGGATCCAGGGAGAGCTCAGAGCTCCTTGGAGAGCTGGGAATGTTCACCTGGAGAAGGGAGGGATCCAGGGAGAGCTCAGAGCTCCTTGGAGAGCTGGGAATGTTCACCTGGAGAAGGGAGGGATCCAGGGAGAGCTCAGAGCCCCTTGGAGAGCTGGGAATGCTCACCTGGAGAGGAGGAGGATCCAGGGAGAGCTCAGAGCCCCTTGCAGGGCTGGGAGAGCTGGGAATCCTCACCTGGAGAGGAGAGGGATTCAGGGAGAGCTCAGAACCCCTTTCAGGGGCCTAAAGGGGCTCCAGGAGAGCTGGAGAGGGACTGGGGACAAGGGATGGAGGGACAGGAACCAGGGAATGGCTTCTCACTGGGAAAGGGGAGATTTAAATGGGGTTTTGAGAAGGTGAGGGTGTTGAGGGGCTGGCATGGAATTCCCAGAGGAGCTGTGGCTGCCCCTGGATCCCTGGCAGTGCCCAAGGCCAGGTTGGAGCCCCCTGGTCCTTAAAGTCCCTTCCAGCCTGGAGCCCTGCAGGACTCAGGGATCTGGAGCTGCTCCTGTGCAGTGTGGAAGGCCCAGGTTGGACCTGGGGGGTTCAGTTCAGTCTCAGCTGTCCCAGACACTGCAGTTCCTGGGTCTGAGTGTGCAGGGCTCAGACAGGAGGAGAAAAGAGCAAAGAGCAGAGCTTTGCACTGACTGCAGGGTGGAAACGCTGGGGTTTGGTGCTCTCAGGGCCAGGGGAGCTCCCAGCTCCTCTGGGGTGGGATCAGAACCTGCTCCTGCCTTGTTGGGCAGCCCAGGTAGCAGAGAAAAGCCAAAACCTGGCATTTCTCCCGGGGAATGATCAGGCAAAAGAGGCTTTTGCTCGCCAGCAAATTCTCTGCCTTTGGAGTCTTGTGACAGAGCAAATAATTCAGGAAAAATAAAAAAGCAGCATTTCCTGTGCAGGTTTACTCAGCTGACTTCACTTGAGCTCTGTAGGTTGTTCTTTTCTGTGATGTTTTAACTTAAGCTGTTGATTCCCTCTTCCTAATGATGAAATTCCCAGCACAAAATGCACCCCTTGTTTCCAGGAGCCAGGTGGGACGTGGTGAAACGCTTTTAATTCTCCTCAGCTGCGTCCCCAGCCCATGAAATGAGGTGCAGGAGTTAATTGGGAGAGGGGCTGATTGATCTGGGCTCTGACTCTGCTGATTCCAGAGGCTTTGGATGCTTTGCCAGGGCTGAGTTTGGCCCTGAATCCTCCCATTTCGTTAATTAAGGCTGACAGCGAGTTTAGAATTACGAAAGTGGGAGAGCAGTTCAAACTAGAGAGCACAAAATCTGTGCAGCCACATCTGGAAATACTCATTTCTGCTTCATATTTTCCTATTTCAGCTGCAGATCAGTGCAGGACATTTGGCTTTTGTGGGTGGCTAAAAAAAAAAATCTGAGTTTTAATTGTTTTGTTGTAGCCAAAAGCCAAAGTTGGGGTTTTTAAACATCTTTCCTCTTGTAATAATTAAGCACTTTCAAGGAAAATCCTCTGGGATCCTCTTTCCCACATCACCTCCATCCTGTTCAGGATCAAACCCCCAGCCCTATAAACTTGTACCACAGTCCAGATTTACAGAAGTAAAAAATATATATATATTTAGAGGCTGAAATAGTTCAGAGATGCAAATGAAAAACTTATGAGAGGGTTTATCTAGGAAAAAAAAAGAAAAGTTACCTTATTCTGACCAGGAATTGGGATCCATTTCAATGGGATCCATCATGGGAATTGGCACAATTTGAACTTTCCAGTCCAGGGAAGTGGATTTGTGTTTGTTCAACTTCAAACCAAGAGCAGATTCTGGTGATTAAAGGTAAAATCAGGAGAGGTGGAACTGAAGGGGCTTTGTTGAGGGAAGCTGGGAGCCCAAATCTTTTATTTCTGCTGGGTCTTTGTAAGCAGCCCCAGGTGAAAACGTGGGATTTGAGGGTGGAAATGAAGGAAATCGCAGCAGGAGCTGCCCTGCTCTCCTTGGGGCAGCTGAGGTGGTTTGGGTGTCCTTTGTGAGCTGTGGGGCTCTGGCTGCTGGAAAATCAAGAGGCTTTTTGAAGTCAGAACTTGAGGTTATGGGTCTGCCACTCCCATTTAAGTGAGAAGCAGGAGTGATGGAGCCACAGTCATTTAAATCAGTGCTGGTTTGTGAGAAGGGGATCAGGACTCACCAAAACCTCTCTGATGCAGGAACTGGTTTTTCTTCCATGTGTTTTACTGGAAAAAAAATTGTCATTTTATAAAAATAAAAAATGTGGGGTTTGTTGCCATTTCCTGGTTCTTTGTCCTTCACCTCGGTGCCAGCAAAACTTGGGTTTGATGAGAGGAATAGTGGCAGTGAATTTAAAGGATCTTCTTTTGAAGGATCTTCTCAGAGCTGCCTGAGGGAGCACTGTCTGTGTCACCTGTGTCACCTGTGTCACCTCCTCTCTCTCTGCTTCCAGGCCTTCTTCACAGAGAAATATCTCCTGGAACATCCTGAAGATCAGGACAAAATCGAGCTGCTCAAGCAACAAATCGCTATCCAGGTGTGGAACTGGGAGAAAGCTGGGAGCACTGGGGAAGGAGGGAATCACAGAATCCTGGAATGGTTTGGGTTGGAAGGACCTCAAATCCCATCCTGAGCCACCCCTGCCATGGGCAGGGACACCTCCCTCTGTCCCAGGGTGCTCCAAACCCCATCCAGTCTGGTCTGGAAATGTTGATGCTTTTCCAACACTGAAGTTCCCTCGCTGTCCCCAGCTCTGAGCCAGCAGCTGAGCTCCTTTGCTGTGCCACTGTTGATTTTCCCCTCTGCAAACTCAAAATACATTGATTTAAACCCTTTAATCCAGGCTGAGAGAATCGGGCACCTGGGTAATTCACTGCTCCCGATCTCCCTTCACTTGGCTGCTCATCTGATTTAACACAGGCTCATTTTTCACAATGACGAGAAAACAAACTCCTGTGTTTCCCTTTCCTCTCCCAAGTTCTCAGCTGAATCTGAGCTGTTTGAGCTCTCCCTCTGAGGAGCAGCAGGGCTGGTTTGTGCTCCTGCAGCTCATTGTGCTCATCCTTGCCTCCCTCAGATGCCTCTCCTGGCAGAGGGGATCCGGATCCATGGCGAGAAGCTGACGGAGCAGCTGAAGCCGCTGCACGAGAGGCTCTCAGCCTGCTTCAGGGAGCTCAGGAGGAAGGTGGAGAAGCAGTACGGGGTCATCACTTTGGTGAGGGAACCGGGTTCTTCCATGTTTTGCCCTAAAGGAATGCAACATCCCCCCCTCTTTTCCACCCGTGGGTGGGTGGGAGGTGGTTTCACACAATCCCAGGGTTGGGAAAGAGCTTTGGGATCATCAAGTGTCAAATCCCCACCTTGTCCCCAGCCCAGAGCTCTGAGTGCCACGTCCAGGAATTCCATGGGCACCTCCAGGGATGGGCACTCCAAACCTCCCTGGGCAGTTCCAAGGCCTGAGCCCCTTTTCCATGGGGAAATTCCTGCTGCTGTCCACCCTGAGCCTCCCCTGGCCCAGCCTGAGGCCGTTCCCTCTCCTCCTGTCCCTGTTCCCTGGGAGCAGAGCCCGACCCCCCTGAGCCCCCTCCTGTCAGGGACTGTGCAGAGCCACAAGGTCCCCCCTGAGCCTCCTTTGCTCCAGGCTCAGCCCCTTCCCAGCTCCCTCAGGATTCTCCAGCCCCTTCCCAGCTCTGTTCCCTTCCCTGGTCTCACCCCAGTCCCTCCATGTCCTTCCTGAAGGGGCCCAGAGCTGGACACAGCACTGGCAGTGTGGCCTCAGCACAGAGGGACAGTCCCTGCCCTGGTCCTGCTGGCCACTCCATTCCAGGTGCCACTGGCCTTTCTGGCCACTCCATTCCAGATGCCACTGACTTTTAATGGCCACTCCATTCCAGGTGCCATTGGCCCTTCTGGCCACTCCATTCCAGGTGCCACTGGCCCTTCTGGCCACTCCATTCCAGGTGCCATTGGCCCTTCTGGCCACTCCATTCCAGGTGCCACTGGCCCTTCTGGCCACTCCATTCCAAGTGCCATTGGCCTTTCATGGCCACTCCATTCCAGGTTCCATTGACCCTTCTGGCCATTCCATTCCAGGTGCCACTGGCCCTTCTGGCCCCTTGGGCACACCTGGGCTCATTCCCATCACTCTCCCCAGGTCCCTTCGTGTCCAGCCGCTCTGTCCCCAACCTGGGGGTTGTGACCAAAGTGCAGGACTCTTGGTTTTGTTCACCCTGCTCTCCCTGGGTTCATCCCACGGGCCCAGCCTGCCCAGGTCCCTGTTCAGAGCCCCCTGAGCTGCTGCTGGTGCTGCTTTCTCACGGTGTCTCCCTGCAGCCCCCAGCGCTGACCGAGAGGAAGCCGAGCCGCTCGGGCTCCGTGGTGCTGCCCTACATCATGTCCTCCACCCTCAGGAGGCTCTCGGTCACCTCCGTGGCCTCGTCCGTGGCCTCCACCTCGTCCACCTCGTCCGAGAGCGCTTCCTCCAGGCCGGGCTCGGACGGGTGAGTACCAGCCCTGTTGGGTTACACTCGGTGTGTTAGAGAACAGCAGAACTGGAAGGGCCAGAGGTGACAATGGGAGCTCATCCAGGGCACCAGGGATGGACATGGCAAAGAGGATCATGGCTTTGTGGCCTCTGCAGCCATTGTGTGAGAGGATTGTAGGGTGTGACCTTCTAGGGGATTGTTTATCTTTGCTGTTTATGGGATGGCACAGCCTGGGGGTGGGATGGGATAAAGGGAATTTTCATTGCGTGGTAGAGGGCAGTGGCCATAAGGGAGTGGCCATGGGGCAGTGGCCATAGGGCAGTGGCCATGGGGCAGTGGCCATGGGGCAGTGGCCATAGGGCAGTGGCCATAAGGGAGTGGCCATAGGGCAGTGACCATAGGGCAGTGGCCATAAGGGAGTGGCCATAGGGCAGTGGCCATGGGCCAGTGACCACTGGGCAGTGGCCATGGGGCAGTGGCCATAGGGCAGTGGCCATAGGGCAGTGTCCATAAGGGAGTGGCCATAGGGCAGTGGCCATTGGGCAGTGTCTATAGGGCAGTGGCCATGGGGCAGTAGCCATAGGGCAGTGGCCATGGGGCAGTGGCCATGGGGCAGTGGCCATAGGGCAGTGGCCATGGGGCAGTGGCCATAGGGCAGTGGCCATTGGGCAGTGTCTATAGGGCAGTGGCCATGGGGCAGTGGCCATGGCAGTGGCCACAGCAGCAGCCATAGGAGCAGTCTCAGCAGCAGTCCCAGAGTGATCTGGAGCAGTCTCAGTCTCTGTCTGTACAATAAAGAACTCTGTACAACAGCACAGACTCGTCTGAGAAGTCCCTGCCCCTATACTGCGCCCTGCACAGCCTGGGCAGTGACTGGCAGCAGGGGCTGTGCCTCAGGCAGGGTCAGTTAATCAGGAAATCAGGGTTTATTCTGTGCAAACACGTTTGAAAACGCTAACAGAGGTCAGGGCTGTTATTCCATTTTACAGACACGGGTTTGGAGCACAAATAGTGGGGATGGAGCTCCCAGCTGCTGCCTCTGGAGCCCCAGTGATTCCCAGTGCATTCCCAGGAAAACAGGGGGGTGAGGCACCCCAGGATGGTTGGGTTTGGTTTGGTTTGGTTTGGTTTGGTCAGCCAAGAGGGGAATAAGGCACAGAGCCTTGGTGTCACCCTGTCTGCAGCTCTGCCTCTGGAGCCCCAGTGATTCCCAGAGCATTCCAGGTGCCCCCTGCCTCCATTTCCCAGGAAAACAGGGCTGTGAGGCACCCCAGGGTGGTTGGTTTTGGTCAGCCAAGAGGTGAGAAACAGAGCCTTTGTTTCACCCTGTCTGCAGCTGCATCCTCCATGGCCTGGACAGGAGCTGCCACCCACCGGGGGACATTCCCTGATGTCACCTGTGTGTGCATTGAATTTACAGCTGGGATGAGCAGAGTTCAGGTGACCTGGGGACATTCCCTGATGTCACTTGTGTGTACATTGAATTTACAGCTGGGGTGAGCAGAGTTCAGGTGACCTGGGGACATTCCCTGATGTCACCTGTGTGTGCATTGAATTTACAGCTGGGATGAGCAGAGTTCAGGTGACCTGGGGACGTTCCCTGATGTCACCTGTGTGTGCATTGAATTTACAGCTGGGATGAGCAGAGTTCAGGTGGTTTGTTCAAGGTCAGTGAGACTCATGGCTGAGCATGAGCTGCAGCTCTGCAGGCAGATCACACTTTACCTTGGACAAAAAACCCACAGAATTCCAGGGGTAACAGCACAAACCCCACTGAAAAATCCATGGTCCTGCCTCACTTTTCCACAATAATCCCTCACACAAACTGAGAGATCCCAGCTCTTCAACAAACAGCCCTTTCCACGTCTGGTGGGCTCGTGTTTCATGTTTTTCTCACTCTTTTGGGCCACAGATCCACCCTGGAGCCTCTCTTGGAGAAGAGAATATCCACATCCTCCAGAGCTGAGGAGCTGCCCGTGAAAGATGAAGGTGACAACAGGATTAGCAAACTCAAGAGGAAGGAGTGGAGCATTAGCAAGTCTCAGGTTATTGTGGAGAAGGAGCCAGAAACAGAACTGACTTCCAAAATGGTAAAAAAACCCCATCCTAATCATGACAGCAATAATAAAACCCACAGCAGGAGCTGGGAGTGTTTCCACTGCTCTCAGCCACGCTGGTCAGGGGGGAGCTTCATTAAACAGAGGGAGGGGTTCAAATACCAAAGAGCCTCGCTCATCTGAGTAATTCCCTTTCATTTTAATTTGGAAAATTCGTGTCAGGGGCCCAGCTGCAGCTTGGCTGGAGGTGCAGCCTGGGAGCAGGAGGCACTGATGGCTCAGGGAGGGGCTGAGCAGAGCCCTGGGGTGCTCTCTGCACCCCTGTTTGTGTTGGAGCAAGGAGCCCCTGCCCAGGCAGGCAGGGATCCAGATGTTCAGCTGCTCTCAGGGAGCACCTCTGCACAAAGGAAATGTCCTGGGAGGTGCTCGATGGATCAGGGAGTTTGGAAAAGGTGCTCTGGTGGTTCAGTCAGCAGCTCTGGAAAGCTGGAGCTGCCAGGCTGGGCTCTGCTCCAGCCCCGTGGGAGGGCAGGGTGGGCGTTCCTTGGGGAATAAAACAGGATCTGCACCCCCAGGGGAGGCTGGGATGAGGAATGGACCGGAGGCTCTTGGGCTTTGAGGCTCCCAGTGGGGTTCAGAGGGGTCACCCGAAGCACAGGGATGAGGTAGAGCTGTACAACCTTGGGGTGTTGTCCTGATGGATGTGTCACACCTTGAGATACTTCCTGATGGACATCAAAACCTGGGATATTGTCCTGATGGACACTGAGACTGTGTTACACCCTGGGGTATTGTCCTGATGGATGTAAAAACCATGATACACTCTGAAATAATTGTCCTGATGGATGTAAAACCTGTGTTGCACCCTGGGATATTGTCCTGATGGACATTAAAACTGTCACACCTTGGGATATTGTTCTTGATGGATGTAAAATCTGTGTTACACCCTCTGGCTGTGCTCATCTCTCTCATGCTGGGTGTTTGTGCTGCTCTGATTTACCTGGGTGTGCTCACTTTTTGTGCTGCTGTGCCAGCTCTGATTCCCCTGGCTCTGCTCACCTTTCTCATGCCTGGTGTTTTACCTGGCTGTGCCCACCTTTCTCATGCTGGGTGTTTGTGCTCTGATTTCCCTGGCTCTGCTCACCTTTCTCGTGCCTGATTTACCTGGCTGTGCACACCTCTCTTGTGCTGCTGTGCCAGCTCTGATTTCCCTGGCTGTGCTCACCTCTTTCATGCCTGGTGTTTATGTTGCTCTGATTTGCCTGTGTGTGCTCACCTCTCTCATGCTGGGTGTTTGTGCTGCTCTGATTTACCTGGCTGTGCTCACGTTTTGTGCTGCTGTTTCAGCTCTGATTTCTCTGGCTGTATTCCCCTTTCTCATGCTGGGTGTTTGTGCTCTGATTTCCCTGTGCGTGCTCACCTTTCTTATACCGAGTGTTTTACCTGGCTGTGCTCACCTTTTGTGCTGCTGTGCCAGCTCTGATGTCCCTGTGTGTGCTCCCCTCTCTCCTGCTGCCTGTTTGTGCTGCTCCGATGTCCCTGTGTGTGCTCCCCTCTCTCCTGCTGCCTGTTTGTGCTGCTCTGATTTACCTGTGTGTGCTCCCCTCTCTCCTGCTGCCTGTTTGTGCTGCTCTGGTGTCCCTGTGTGTGCTCCCCTCTCTCCTGCTGCCTGTTTGTGCTGCTCTGATGTCCCTGTGTGTGCTCCCCTCTCTCCTGCTGCCTGTTTGTGCTGCTCTGATGTCCCTGTGTGTGCTCCCCTCTCTCCTGCTGCCTGTTTGTGCTGCTCTGTTGTCCCTGTGTGTGCTCCCCTCTCTCCTGCTGCCTGTTTGTGCTGCTCTGATTTACCTGGCTGTGCTCACCTGAGAGTTTGTGCTCTCTGTTCCCAGCAGGGCACGGCGGGGAAGGCGCAGAGGCCCAAGAGTTTGCAGCTGGGGGACAGCAGGCTGAGCCTGCTGCAGGGCTCCTCGCTGCAGCAATGCACCCCCAGCCCTGCCCCCGGCACCCCCAAAACCCCCCGCACACACAGTGAGTGCTGCTGCTGCTGCAGGGATGATGGGGAGGGGAGGGAGGGAGGGAGGGAGGGAGGGAGGAAGGGAGGGAGAGAGGGGAGGGAGGGGAGGAGGAGAGAGAGAGGGAGGGGGGGGAGGGAGGGGAGGGAAGGAGGGAAGGAGGGAGGGGGGGGAAGGAGGGAGAGAGGAGGAGGGAGGAAGGAGGGAGGGAGAGGAAGGAGGAAAGAGGAGCTGCTCTGAGTTCGGTCTCAGGGACTCAGGGCTGTTGGTGTTTGCAGACATTTCTGGCAGATTAACAGAATTTATCCAAGATCTGTGCCTTGCCCATCAAATCAGTGCATCAGAGGAATTCCAGGGAACAGTTCCTGGCTTTTCCAGTTCCTTTATTGGTTTTTCCTGTATTTTTTTCCTTATTTTTTTCCTTCTTTTTTCCCTTATTTTTTCCTTAATTTTTCCCTTATTTTTCCTTATTTTTTCCTTTATTTTTTCCTTATTTTTCCTCACTTCTTCCTTCTCGTTTCCTTCTCGTTTCCTTCTCGTTTCCTTCTCGTTTCCTTCTCGTTTCCTTCTCGTTTCCTTCTTTTATTTTTTCCTTATTCCATTTTTTCCTTATTCCATTTTTTCCTTATTTTCCCCTCACTTTTCCTAATTTCTCCTCTCCCTGTTGTCCTTCCCAGGCTTCCCCTCCTTGCAGGCTGATGGATTGGCCACACCACCCCCGCCTCCACCCAAAGCCAAGCCCTACGAGAGCAGCACCCCCAGGAACTCGGTGGAGGTGAGGAAATGGGACCTGGCAGCTCCTTGGGCTGCTCCTTTGGGCCAGGAGGCACCACTGGAACTTTCCAAGCTGCTCTTGGGCTGCTGCTGCTTGAAACCTGGCCCTTCATTTCACTGCTTCACTCCCTGAAACCACAAAAGAAGCAGAAAAAGCAGAGCCCCTGCTGCTCTCCAGCAATTCTTTCTTTCTTTCCCTGTGTGTTTCCATCTCCTCAGGTTGCTCCGCCGCTGCCCAGCAGACGTGAGGCCAAACCTCCCCCTCCACCCCCAAAAACCAGGAAATCCAGCGTGGTGTCCTCGGAGCAGGGGCTGCAGTGAGGATTTGGGGTCACAGCAGCACCCAACCTGCAGGGGCTGCATCATCTCCAGCCAGCCTGCTGCTCTCCCCTGCCATCCCAACGCTTCCCTGGAGTTTTCCTGGGAAAAGCCACGAAGGAGCTGATGTGGGACTGGATTCCCTGCCCCGTTTGCCTGTGCAGTGCTGACACACTAATCCACACTGGAATCCCTGCTGGAATTCTTCTCAGTCCTGCTGAGTTTCTCCACTGCTGCAATCCCAGCAGCTGCTTCCCAGTGGGACTGGGAATCCTGGGGTGGTCCCAGTGGTGGGGTCGCTGCAGGGCAGGGCGGTTCCTGCCTGAGCCAGGCTTTCTGGGCTTGCTTTGGTACCAGATCTCATTTGGGGCTTTTTAATGGGGTGGGGAAAAAAAATCTCTCCTGTTTGAGGTGACAGAAGCTGCACTTCTGCCAGGGCTGGACTGGCAGCACCTGCATTGATACTGGGACTGTACTGGTACCACCAGCCCTGATACTGGGACTGTACTGGTACCACCTGCCCTGATACTGGGACTGTACTGGTACCACCAGCCCTGATACTGGGACTGTACTGGTACCACCAGCCCTGATACTGGGACTGTACTGGCACCATCTGCACTGATACCAGGGCTGGACTGATACCAGGACTATACTGGTACCAATTGCACTGATACCAGGGCTGGACTGGTAGCACCTGGACTGGTACCATCTGCACTGATACCAGGACTTTACTGGTACCACCTGCATTGATACTGGGACTTTACTGGTACCAGTTGCACTGATACCAGGGCTGGACTGGTATCACCAGCCCTGATACCAGAGCTGGACTGGTACCACCTGCACTGATACTGGGACTGGACTGGTACCAGTTGCACTGATTCCAGGACTGGACGGGTACTAGGACTATACTGGTATCACCTGCACTGGTACCAGGACTTTACTGGTACCATCTGCATTGATACTGGGACTTTACTGGTACCAGGACTTTCCTGGTGCCACCTGCACTGTACCAGGACTGGACTGGTGCCACCTGCACTGATACCAGGGCTGGACTGGTACCGGGACTTTACTGGTACCAGTTGCACTGATACCAGGGCTCGACTGGTACCACCTGCATTGATACTGGGACTGCACTGGTCCCAGTTCCATAAACAGCTGGTGGCCTGTTTATTCCTCATCAATATTGATGAAGATTTTGCTTTCTCTCCCCAGAAATAATTTTTCCTCGTTAATTCTGTCATTTTGCTTCTGATGATCTTGTAGAAGCTGGGGAGAGCCACTAAAAGCCTGCTGAGGGCGTTGCTCACAGCAGGAATTGCAATCATTGCTGGGCTGAGGGTTTGCAGGCTGTTCTTGTGCTCCCCTGACTGAAATGGGTTTCTGACCTTGCTGATACCCAAAGTTTGTTAAACCTAATGAAAAGTTTCCTCAGCAAAGGCTTTTTGAGGGGAAACCAGACCAAACAAAACCCAACCCAACCCACAACCACCCTCGGGAGGGTTTTGTTCAGACTGAAGTTGTCATTTTCTTCTGTTCTTCCCAATCCTTTTGATGCCAGCGTGGCTGCAGGAGCTCTGTGAGCAGATTGTCCTCATCCCAAAGTCAGCCCAGATCCCATCATCTCCAGCTTGGAGCTGCTTTGGAGGTGGCACTGCAGTCACATCCCATCCATCCCCAGCCCCATGCCTGCACTCACTTCCAGCTGTCTCCGGGCTGGAGCTTCTCAGGGGAAATCTTGGGAATTTTCCTGGACACCCTGGCCAGGTTTTCCCCCCTCTCTGGGGCGTTGTCAGCTCCTCGTTGTGTTCGTGGACACAGACACTGCTTGACTGGAAAGCCACTGGGTTTTCTTGTCTGTTCATTTTCTGCCTCCCACCAACCCCAGCATCCTCTGAAACTCCACTGGAACAACAACTTCTTGTGTGGGGTGAGAATTTCGCTCCAGGCAGAACAACAGGATGTGGTCTGAGTTGTCTGAAGTGCATCTTAACAGCACCCATTGTTAATTCAGTGCCTTTCCCCACTCTGACCTCACTCCTGGGTGCTTTTCAGAGCAGCTTGGGTTTAACTCCTTGGGTGAGGAGTTAAACAGGAGCAAAGGAACAAAGAAGAGGCTGAGGAGGGATCCCAGGAATTGTTGACCTGAGCTGTCAGGTTTGGGTGTTTTGGTTCCAAGTGACTTTGAAATCCTTTTTTTTCCAGCCTTTTTGTTCATGTTTAACAACCTGAACATGTTGGAGGTACCTCGTGCATCCAGGTTTTTTCCTGGAAAAGGGAAAACCACTCCATGCAAAAAATGCTCCCAGGAGGAGGCCTGAGATCAGCTCATCTGATCTTTAACCACTTTTTTGCTCTTTAACTCTGGGAGGTTTGGCCCTGGCTGCATTTTTTGCAGTTGCAGAGCAGGATTTTGAACAGAATTCTTGGCATGTCAGGGATTAATTTCTCCTCCCTCCCTTCCTTCCCTTCCTTGGCCTGTGCAGGTGACACCTTCAGCTCTGAAACTGCCTTGAAACTTCTCCCTCACCTGAACCCTCACCTGGGTTTGCTGCTCACACGTTCAGGCTTCTCCTCTCCCTCCCTCTGCCTGCCCAGTTGGGCACTGGGATGGGCACCTTCTGAACTGGGAGGAGAGGAAGAGCTGACACTAAAAGAGTTCAGAAAAGTTTCCCCTTCCCAAGACATTTTTGGGCATTTTTCACTCTAAAATTTGCTCTAAATTTGGTTCCTTTTATTGTTTTTTTCCCCTTCTCAGCATTATTTATGTTTTAGAGTTTGTAAACTTGTCCCACTCCTCCTTCTTTTGGGGCAATGGCCCCAAATTGGTGTCCAGTTCTCTCACCTGAGTGTCCCTGGCTGAGAAAAGGTGGCTTTTATCAGGTGCAAGATGGAATTTCTGTCCTGTGCCCAAATGATTCAGGGCTTTGGGTCAGTTTTAGGGGGAAAAAAATCATCCAAGTGTCAGATTCTGAAAGGCAGTTGGGCATTTAATTGTAAGGGACAGGATATTTGATTGATTTTTAAATAAGTGCCCACTCTGAGGAGAAATCCCAGCAGAACCCTGATTTTTTTGAAGTGTTTGCTCCTTGCTCGGGTACCTGCCTGACTTAAATCGTGAGATTTAATTTTCAGAGACAATTTAAGGTGCCTCTACTTCATTTTTTTAAAAGAGAATCCTCTCTTCAGGTTCATTGGGTGCTTTGGGAAATGCCTCTGATGGGTTTTAAACTGGAGGGTTAAAAATGGGGAGAGGACACCCCATAACTGATCCCTGTAGAAATTCCAGCCATTTTTACCCAATTCATGGCTTTGAATAAAATCTCAAAAATTAAAACATCCACTTCTGCAGAGGAGACAAAACCCAACCCCATCTCAGAGCCGAGCTGTTCAAAAATTCCAACTCCTGGAGGATTTCAGCTTTTTCCTCCTCTGGAGAGAAGTGCTCGACGCTCGTTTCCTCCAGCTTTTAATTAAAATCCCTCGTGCTGTGATAAATTCCTTTAAAAATGTGACAGCCACACCAGGGGCAGAGGGGAGCAGGCAGCTTTGGCCTTGCAGTGGATTCTTGGATTAGGAAAGGACGGGGATTCCAGGGAGAGCAGCTCTGGGATGATCTCTGCTGGCACCGAGCTCCAGGATGGATGCACAGAGGGGTTTTTATTTTTGGGAGCCTGAATCCCATAAACTCCCCCCCTCCCAGCCCCAGCGCTTGCTCTGAGTTGAACTTGCAGTGACAAAGCCTCAGATTTTCCTCTCCTTATTTATTTTGATCCTTGTAAATGGAAAGAATAACTTTAAAGCTGTAATTTAACTCAATTTTTTTTTATGTAGCGAAAACGTTCCCCACCTGTTTCTGCTGATTATTTTTATTAGACCTTCTTCTGATTATTTTTATCAGACCTTCTTCTGATTCTTTTTATTTTTAATTAAAAACTTGACCTTGTTTTTCCTGTTGCAGACCCAATTCTCTGGTGGAATAGGGTGAGCTTTACCAAAGACTGCAGCAGGGAGGAAAAATAGAAAGGAGAAATGTGATTTTTTTGGCTGTTCCAAAGCACGAAGCTCACCTGATTCTGCTCCCTGACCATTAATTAAAGCACCTTTAGGGCACTTTGGGCACTACAGGGGTTACCCAAAGGGGATTCACACCTTGAAGCTGATTTTCAGGTCCGTGTGGTGCTGGTTTAATTACATTTATTCCATTTATATCAATGTTATTAATTGTTTCTCACCGTGGGATTACAGAGGTTGAATCTCTATAAACCCTGGGTCACGTTTTTGTGAATTCAGGAGGATTTGGGGGTTGTGGAAGGAGTTTTTTGTGTGTTCTGGGATCCTGGATTGGCGATTTCATTGCAGACCCATTTTTGCAGACTGCAAATGCATTTTTGGGGTTTTTTTTTCAGTCTTTTGCAACCGAATCAGTAAAAAAATCCAGCTTTGAAGTGGCTCTGGAGAGAGCAGGAGCTTTGGGAAGGGCAAATGCCACGTGATTCACTCGATCTGTAAAGCAAGGTGTACAAATTCCCGTGGGGTTTTTTTAAAAGCTGTAAAGTTTGTAAATACATTTTTGAAAATAAATGTAGTTTTTATGACTGAACCAGAAGAAAAAAGAGCAGTAAAAGTCTTTCTTTTGTGGACCACAGGGGAGTTAATTCCAAAAGGAAGTTTATTCCTACCTTTTATCATTTATTTATTTTATTTATGTTATTTATTTTATTTATTTTATTTTTTATTTTTATTTATTTTAGTTATTTATTTTATTTTATTTTATTTTTTTATTTTATTTATTTATTTAGTTTAGTTATTTATTTTATTTATTTAAGTTTAGTTTTTTATTTTATTTATTTTATTTTTATTTTAATTTTTTATTTGATTTATTTAGTTTTAGTTATTTATTTTTATTTTTTTTCTTTTAGTTTGTTAGTTATTTATTTTATTTATTATTTTATTTTATTTTTTTTAGTTATTTATTTTATTTATTTTATTTATCTATTTATTATTTTTAATTTTATTTATTTATTTTATTTTAAATTTTTAATTTTATTTATTTTATTTATTTATTTTTTTTATTTACAATTTTTTTATTTTTTTTTATTTATCTATTTTTAAATTAATTTTATTATTTTTATTTATTTATATTTTATTTATGTATTTATTTTATTCATTTGATATATTTATTTTATTTATTTTATTTTATTTATTTATTTTATTTTATTTATTTATTTTATTTTATTTATTTATTTTATTGCTATTTTACCCAGAGGGGAGGGGAGATGAGGTCGTGGTTTGGTTTTTTCTGTGCCTGTCAAACAAAAGTTTTCACATCCAAAATTGTCCCTGCAGGGCTCAGAGCAGCCCCTGCTCTGCTGCTCCCACCCTGGGACTTCTCTGCACAAACCCAACAATCCCCACAGCAATTCCCACTCTCCGAATGCCATTTCAGGGTCTTTATTCACACGCTGAGCGTTTGAGGAGGGGTTTCTTTTCCACGCAGGTTTGAAGCCTCACTCTGGGTCTGTGCCTCCTTTGGCTTGGGGGTTTTAAACCTTTTTTCTTCTGCCTTCTCCCTCCAGCAGCTTCTCCTGCAACCACATCAAATTCTGCCTTGAAAGAGCAAAAATGACTTCGAGGGTGGAATTTTCAGGTGCTGCAACAGCACAGAGCTGAAGCCCTGGGGTGATTTGGATGGAGATGAACTCGGTGAATATTTGGGATTTTTTTTTCCCTGGAGTGCCCCAGTGAGGAGGGATTTTTGTGTTCCCTCCCCAGGAAATGATGAGAATTGGAGTTTTAACATTTCCAGCCACTCCCCTTTCTGTCCCTGCTTCCTGTTCCTGCAGCAGCTCCAGGGATGTGTTAGGTTGGAAAAATTGGGTGTGGAAAAATCGTTGTTTTTGGTGTTATTAAAGCAGCAAGAAAAGAGAAGTTGCTGAGCAAACCTCAGGGTCTGGGGTGGTTTGGTCCTTTCAGCTCAGGCCAAGTTTCCCTGAAAGGACTCATTTCAAAATTCCTGGTGATTATTCTGGTGTGTTTTCCTGCCTAACATCATCTCTTGCCATAAAAAAATATATAGAAATTATAAATATAGAAATATATAGTATATTTTAAATATAGATAAATATGAAAAATACAACAATAAAACATATGCTAATAAAAAAATATATAACACACACAAAATGACAACTATATAAAATATAGGTAAATATTAAAATATAAATATATATATAAATTAAAAATAGGGAAAATCCCTCACAAAAAAATTGTGAGGTGAAACTGTTCCACCACACAATTGAAATTCACCTTTTCCTCACCAACCCCAGGATGCTGCAGTAAGGAGGAACCAGACATAAAAATATTGACTGGGAGAGGGGAAAATCCCTGGTGGACAGAACCTCCCCCATTGAATCATTTATCATTTGACACACTTTGTCTTTCAACTGCTGAGCATCCACCAATTCGTGCAAATCGCCCAAATTTTAAGGGAGGTGGAGGAATTGTCATGAAATACCCCATCAGAAAGTTGGAATTTAGGGAAAGGATGAAACCAGGCTCAACCTGGACCTCAGAGCTCCATCTCTGGTTGCTGTTCTTGGTGCCAGGCTGACAAATGGGCACCTCACCCCTTTTATCCCAAATCCTGCTTGAAACCTGTTCATCCCCAGATCTGGGGGACACAGACGGGGACAGGGGTGGATGTAGCATTTATGTAAGGGCATGGAAAGTGCAAAGACCTTCATTGAGCAGTGAAAATCCCTTCAATCCCAGCACACAAACAGGACAGAACCTCACACAAACAGCAAAGATGCAGCCCAGAGTGACCCCAATCCCCTGCAGCATTGCCCAGATGTTCCCTGTGATGGGAACAGGTGAACAATCCCCTGGAAGGGCACAAACCACAATATCCTCACACAATTGTCCAGAAGGTCCCAAACCCATCATTCTTTTGCCCAGCCCATCTCAGGTGAGCTGGATGTGTTTCCATGGTCACCTCTGGGCTCAGAGATATGGCCAATTCTGGGCCTTCCAGGGCTGCTTTTCTGTAACCCCCATGGTGGAGCCCTACATAAGGGAGTGGCCATTGGGCAGTGGCCATGAGGGTGCAGGACTCACACAAGGGCATGGACTTGGCACAGGATGGAGAAGTGCAAAGACCTTCATTGTGCAGTGACAATCCCTTCAATCCCAGCACACAAACAGGACAGAACCTCTCCCAAACAGCAAAGATGCACCCCAGAGTGTCCCCAATCCCCTGCAGCATTGCCCAGATGTTCCCTGGGATGGGAACAGGTGAACAATGCCCTGGAAGGGCACAAACCACAATATCCTCACACAATTGCTCCAGAAGGTCACAAACCCATCATTCTTTTGCCCATCTCAGGTGAGCTGGATGTGTTTCCATGGTCACCTCTGGGCCCAGGGAAAGGCCAATTCTGGGCCTTGCAGGGCTGCTTTTCTGTAACCCCCATGGTGGAACCCTGCAGGTGGAGGGAAACCTTTGTCACCTTTTTGGCTGCATTCTCCCCAGCCCAGGACCCACCTCCTGGAATGGTCCCAGCAGGACCTCGGGGCTCCTCTTCCCCCCTGGCTGGAGGCCGTAGGACCAGTGCTGGGCCAGGCACAGCCCCACGGCCAGCACACACAGCAGGACACTGGCCACCATCCTCCTGGGCTTCTCCATCCTGCCACGGAGACAAAAACACCTGTGTGGGCATAAAGGAATCACAGCTCCTTCGTTACCTGGGAGAAAAAATCACCTGTGTGGGAAAAAAGGGATCATTGCAGCTCCATAGTTACCTTGGATGAAAAATCACCTGTGAGGTCATAAAGGAATCACAGTACCTTGGAGAAAAAATCACCTGTGCTGGCATAAAGGGATCATTGCAGATCCATTGTTACCTGGGAGAAAAAGTCACTGTGAGGTCATAAAGGAATCACAGCTCCAGTACCTTGGAGAAAAAAATCACCTGTGCTGGCATAAAGGGATCATTGCAGCTCCACCTGTATCATCTGTGTGGGCATAAAGGCATTGCAGCTCCAATCTCATCTGTATGGAATAAAGGGATCACAGCTCCATTGTTACCTGGGACAAAAAATCACCTGTGTGGGCAGAAAGGAATCACAGCTCCATTACCTGTCACCTGTGTGGGAAAAAAGGGATCATTGCAGCTCCATTGTTACCTTGGATGAAAAATCACCTGTGTGGGAGAAAAGGAGTCATCTGTGAGGTCATAAAGGGAGATCACAGCTCCAGTACCTTGGAGAAAAAATCACCTGTGTGTTCATAAAGGAATCATTGCAGCTCCACTGTTAATCTTGGAGAAGAAATCACCTGTGAGGTCATAAAGGAATCATTGCAGCTCCATTGTTACCTGGGAGAAAAAGTCATCTGTGAGGTCATAAAGGAATCACAGCTCCAGTACCTTGGAGAAAAAAATCACCTGTGCTGGCATAAAGGGATCATTGCAGCCATCCTGTTGTTACCTGGAACAAAAAATCATCTGTGTGGGCATAAAGGCATTGCAGCTCCATTGTTATCTTGGAGAAAAAATCATCTGTATGGGAAAAAAGGGATCATTGGAGCTCCACTGTTATCTTGGAGAAGAAATCACCTGTGAGGTCATAAAGGAATCATTGCAGCTCCATTACCTTGGAGAAGAAGTCACCTGTGTGGGAATAAAGGGATCATTGCAGCTCCATTGTTATCTTGGATGAAAAATCACCTGTGTGGGCATAAAGGAATCATCACAGCTCCACTGTTACCTGGGAGAAAAAATCACCTGTGTGGGAATAAAGGAATCATTGATTGCAGCTCCATCATTACCTTGGGGAGGGATGGAAATGGAAATGCAGCATTTCTGGATCACCTTTTGGGCATTTTCACTGATAAATTTGCCAGAAAGGGCTCTAAATTTGGTTGGTTTTTTGGTTTGTTTTTTGGGTTTTTTTTGGTTTTTTTTCCCCCTGGAAAATCATGGAATTTGCAGAGTTGGAAGGGACCTGCAAGGATCGTGGAATTTCCAGCTCCTGGCCCTGCACGGACACCCCCAAAAATCCCACCCTGTGCCTGCTCCAGTTCTGAGCTGCAGCTCCTGGCTGGGAGCCCCAGCTGGATCTGCAGCCTCTCAAAGTTGTGGATTAGCTCGCTTGAAAGAGATTGGACATCTGAAAAAATTTTGGATGAAGATCTAAATGAGGATTTTGGAGCTCCAGGCTTGTGCAGACCTCAAAGGCTGCACTCCCAGGTGGTGCTCAGCAGATGTGTGCAGCTGTTTCCTGCTCTGATGTCCCTGCTCCTTAAAATCTGCCCTCCACAGCCTCTTCCAATCCAAGTTTTTTTATCATAGGAGCACCTGTAAGCACTGGATGAGTAAGAAGGGAACGTGGGATGCTGTTCCAGCACCTTACCTGCTGCCTGGGAGAGGTGGTGGAGTAACTCCAGCTCTTCTCCTCTGGAAAATGCCCTGTAAAGGAGCTCTCACCTCATTTTTTTATATCCAAGAACCCCCCCAGTGCCACCCCTTTCCCAGCAGGAGATTTTTCTCCACCTCTCCCTCCCAGGCTGCAATTTTGGTGTTGCTGTTGCAGTGCCTGTGGTGCAGCACAAGTGAAGCCCATAATTGGAACACCCCTGAGCAGCAATTAAATGGAGCTGCTTTCTCTGAGAGCCATAAAAGTCACAGCCTGGCTTTTAAGAGGCTGTAAATCCCACGTCGGGATCCAGCTGATCCTGCTGGAAAACGCAGGAGCTTTTCTGCCTGTGGCTTCTGCTTCCTTCAGTGGAAGTTCTTGGGTGAGTTTGGATTTGTTAAGGGCGTGAAACGGGTGAGGAATTGAGCTCAGACTTTAAGAATCCTGGGATGGTTTGGGTTAAGAAGGAGCTTAAATCCATCTCATTCCACCCCTGGGACACCTTCCCCCAAAAATACAATTTCTGCAGTCAGAATTACTGAATTGACCTCCTGCATGCAAATAAATCTTGATGAATCTGCAGTGCACAAACTCAGGATTGAAAAATGGGGACTCGTGGAATGGTTTGGGTTGGAAGAGACCTCAAGGATCATTCCCATCAATTCCATCCCCAACTCCTCCCCCTGTCCCAGGCTGCTCCAAGCCCCTCCAGCCTGGCCTTGGGCACTTCCAGGGATGGAGAATCCACAATCCAGGCAACACCTCATGCACATCTTTATTTCTATAATAAAATATAACATTTTATATAATATCTATTATATAAATTATATCATTATAATATAACTGGTGCTCAAACAGGAGCCTGTGGTTGCACAAGTTCCCAGAGCAGTTTGAAATCCTCCTCAATATTTAAATTGTGGTCTTTGCTCTATAAAATGCCTTTTGGTGTTCTTTGCTCTATAAAATGCCAGGTGGGATTAAACTGGACAAGTCTGTGGTTGTAAATGTTCTTTGTTGGCACGATGGAGTGTGAACAGGATCCCCAAATCCTTTTTAGTAGGGCCTGGAGTTACAGGGACAAGGGGGAATGGGTTTAAATCCACAGAGAGGAGATTTAGGTCGGGAAGAAATATTTAATTTGGGTTTATATTAGGAAGAAATCCTTCCCTGTGTGGGTGGGGAGGGGCTGGGATGGAATTCCCAGAGAAGTTGTGGCTGTCCCTGGATCCCTGGAAGTGCCTGTTATAAATAAAACTGGGAAATTCGTGCTCAAATATGTAATATCAAAATATATAGTAAAAAAGGTTTAGTTGGAACCAGTTTTAGAACAAGCAGAGCCTGCCCAAGAAAAGAATTGTGGCCTCGCCCAGGGAACTGATTTACATCCCAAAGACAGCACTACAGAGAACTGCAGCACATCAGGAAAACATTCAGCCGACTCCTGATATCCACATTTCCAAGGAGAACTTCCCGGCAGAGCTGATGGCAGAACTGATCGACCATCCCCGAAAATCCCATCCCAGCTCAGGTGTTAACGACCAGATCAGACCGGGATAAAGAACATCACGAACCATCAGATAACACCCCCGGATGATGAACAATCGATCAAGCACAGGATGCGTTTTTGTCCACCTCAGTTTCATGAATAGCATGCTTCATGAATATGCTGAGTGACAGAAAGAATGCCCGAAATCCGGACTTCTCGGTCACAACTGTGTATAAACCAGCTGTTAGAAGCAGTCGGGGTGAACAGAGGGAGGTCTGATGCGATAGAGGTCAGACCTGCGTTCACCCAGTGCCAACCCCGGGCTTGGCACTGTCTCCCTTTTCGAACTCTCGGACACGAAATAAATTTTATATTTGTTTTACTATAAATTAGGCCTATTTATTTATAACATGCCCAAGGCCAGGCTGGAGGGGCTTGGAGCAGCCTGGGACATGGGGAGGTGTTGGGGATGGAATTGATGGGAATGATCCTTGAGGTCTCTTCCAACCCAAACCATTCCACGAGTCCCCATTTTTCAATCCTGAGTTTGTGCACTGCAGATTCATCAAGATTTATTTGCATGCAGGAGATCAATTCAGTAATTCTGACTGCAGAAATTGTATTTTTGGGGTTTTTTTTCCCCCCCACCTGGCAGCTCCTCTGCCTTGCTGTGCCATCTCCCATCCCCTGTTCTCCAAACATCCTCTGTTCCAGCTCCTACCTCTCAGAGCTTTAATGGATTAAAGTAATTTAAGAAGGAAATAATTGAGGGAGGATTTGGTGACTCTGAGCAGAGTCATCCTTCCTGCCCCAGTGCTCCTCAAGCTGTGAAAACACTCAGGGCTCAGGGGGGGGAAATGTTCCTGCTCCTCTGGCGTGGGCACCTGGATTCACCCAGGGATTTTCCTCCCTTCCCTGATGAGCCTTGCAAAAATGAGGGTTATTTCAAGGTAAAAGGAGATTTGGTTTGGACATTTCAAGAGAGCTGAGGTCAATAATTGCACCTCATTAACCACAATGGCTCTAATGAGTCTGCCCTGAAAGCTTTGAAGAACTTTTTCCCCCACAGGTTTCTGGTGCATCCACAGGAATTGGGAGTTTTGTGATCCTTGGGTCACTTCCAGCTCAGGATATTCCATGATTGTTCTGCCTCCAACTATTTTATTAAGCAAATATGAAGGGTGGGGACAAAAAGGCTGAGAAATCTTGGAAAGGAATGAGAAACCAAAACAAAAATTCCATGCAAATTCTCCCAAGGAATGGATCAGAACCACTCCAGGAACTCCCACTGCAGAGTTGTTTTTCCAGCAGATATTTTATGCTTAAAACCACAAAAAATTCTTGTTCTCCTCACACGAGCCAGGTAAGATTTGGGGTTTTTACTCAAATGAAGACAACCAAGGCTAACTTTTCTCTTTCACACTTTTTATTAATGCAACTTAAATTAGCTGGAACCTGCAAATTCTGCACAGGGCTCTTCACACAGCTCTGTCCTGGCACAAAAGAGGTCCCTAAGATCCAGCTGTGAATGATGGTGCCACATGCTGTGATTATTCCATAGTGCTCCAGTGAAAGTTCAAAGAGATTTTATACACAGTGATTATGAAAATAGATATATATATATATTTTTTTTTTCCATACAATAGTTTTACTTCTGCCAGCTACAAAATATGATAAAGAAAAATAATTCATTTGTTTCTCTATCCCTAAGGAATCTTCTTCTACTGCAACAGACACAACATTCCCACTGAAAGCCATGAGGTGGGAGAAAGGACTCCAAAGTCACACTGGAATATTTCCCTGGAATCTACAGGTCATTTTTCCAAGGATATTGTGTCATCCTAGAGCCTGATCCAGAAGGGATCTGCAGGAAATAATCCCAATTCTGAACCTCCTGGCTCTGGGATTTTGAGCCCTGCACGTTCACGTCACACAGGCCTGAGTCAAACCAACTTGGAAAGGAGGGAGAATCCTGCAATTCCCCCCCAAAACCACATCACTCACTGATCCCAAACCATCACTGATCCTCTCCCAGACTGGTGGCAAAGCAGCATTTTTGTAACAACGACTGAGACGACGAGAGGACAGAAATTGCACTGCAAAGGGAGAGCCAAGCCCCTGAAGAAGTGTGGAACTCCAGCTCCTGTGGGATCCAGCTGGGATCCACTGGCTCTTATTCCTCCTGTGGGTTTCTACAGTAACAGCTTGATTTCCTTCAATTCAAGGTTAGTTTTAACTTTGGGGTGGTTTGAAGCATCTGAGGTAAGTTCTTGATGCACCTTTTTTTCCTCTTTTTCTTTTTTTGGTATAGTTTCTTCATGTGCTTTTTGTTTTTTTTTTTTTTTTTGATTGTGTGTAAAATAAAGGTGGTGTGAGCTGAGAACTCCCTGCATCCCACAGGGAAGCAGCTCCTGATCCACATCCAGGGGTGCTGAGGCCTCAGCCACACAAGCAGCTCTGCCTGCTCTCTGCACAGGCACAGCAGCTCTGGCAGGGCAGGGAGGGCACCTGGCTCCAGGCAAGGAGCTTTTCCAGCCACCTGAAGCAGCTCAAATGAACAGGAAAATCCAGCTGGGAAAAGGACAATGCCCAGGGAGCTTTCAGGGAGTCTTTGCATAGTGCATGGAGGGGAAACAGGGAAGGATTCACCTGCTGAGGTCGTGCAGCACGAGCTGGGGCCCCTCTGCTTTGGTGACAGCTCTGTCCTTTCCTCTCTGCATCCAATTCATCCCAAAGGGTGAAAACTCTGCAGGAACTCCAGCCTGGAGTGCTCAGGACATGTGAAAGCAGCATTTTTTTTCCTCACCAGCTGTGATTTGACAGTGCACCTCCACACTCGTTTGGAGAGGATTAATTAAAGACATCCAATTTCTGAGCAGGGATGTTCATTGCCAGCAGTTTCCACCCCAGCAGAGACCTGAGCACCCCCTGGGGACACTGAGCCACCCCTGGCATGGACACAGACTGGAAAGAACACCTGTAAACCTCAACTTGGTTGCTACTGTACAGGAGTAACGTTTTCTATCCATATTGCAGCTACAGATTGAATAAATAGAATTGCATATATTGTGCTTTATAAATTAAAAATGCATTCCAAAGTGAGGCAATGCTAAAACAATGAAACCATTGAACCCTTTCCCCCCCCCACACACACACCCCAAACCAGCCACACTCTCTGCTTTCAGCACCAGCCCCCCCTTCCTCACTCTGCTCACAGAGGTACAAACTCTGCGTTGGTACCTCTGGAAACAAAAGTTCCCTCCCCAAAATGATCAAAAAGAGTTTTTACCTAGGCACTACTGCAAATGTAAGGTGGCTAAAAAACCATGACTTGAACTCAGGAAGGGGAGGAGGTGAACAAAGCCATGATGAATGTTTGGATTCCTTCCTCTTCAGAGTGGTCTGGCTCCTATCTGACACTCTGGGACATGTGCAGGGGTGTCAGCATCTCCTCAAAGATGGCTCCTTTCACGTTAGATCCCCTCAAATTTGCTTCTTGTAGGTCACAGCCTGACAGATCACAATTCTGAAGGGGGGGAAAGGAAAATTAATGTTAATGGAATGGAGGCAGAACTTTGTTCAGAAGTTTAACCCCATTTACCTTCACTCCATTCAACTTGGCAGCTATCACCCAAATGAGCAGCTTTTTGTCCACATACCTATATTTATGGATAGGATATGAATGCTAACTCACTTCCAGGTCAGTCCCTGCCAGCGTGGCTCCTCTGAGGTTGCAGTTCTTTAGTTTGGCGTTTTTCAGCGTGGCCACCCGCAGGTTAATCCCTGTCATCTGACTGCCCTCCATGTCCACACCCTTCAGGTTGGCACCTGCAACACCCCCACACAAAATCAGCCAGAAATGCAGCAGCAGCAGCTCCAGGTGATGCTTCCTAAGAGCTGGGAGAACTGGGAATTTAATGATTATTTGGGCAGAACCAGCCCCCCCCAGAGTTGTGGGTTCGTCCCATGGATTGTACAAAACACAGCTGGACTTCTGCCACATGAACGTACAAGCATTGCTTCCACGGAATAATTAACAGCAAAAACTGACCTTCCAAATTAGCTTTAAGGCCTGATGGATCTTCAAAGTTGCAGCCTTTCAGGGATGCTCCCTCTGCGTTGGAACACAGCATCTTCACCCCCTGCAGGTTTGCACACTGGCAGAGACAGGATGTGAGTCACGGGGAGGGTGTGAAGATAAAACACCAAAAAGCAGCAGGACATAGATTTCAATTCTGCATTACAACTGAACTGTTGCCTTTTCCTGCTCTTAGGAAATAAAGGCTCACACACGGTCAGAGGGTTGGGGTCAGAGGGTTGGGGTCACAGGGTTGGGGTCAGAGGGTTGGGGTCGTTCCCCTCGGGATTTAATAGGATCCCATTCCATGGCTTCTGCCGTCCAGGTAGAACGCGTCACAAAAGCCCCGTCCCCCCAGTCGAGGGTACAATTAAAGACTCTACTCATTAGCATATCTAACGAGAGGGCCCAATAAGGGGCTGGGCTGGGCTCACTTCTAGTTTACAAAATCTGTCCTGCCAGGAGACCTTGAGGGCCCACGAAAACAGAGTGTTTGCTCTTCTGACTCTCCGTGGTTTCAGGGGTGTTTGGTCTCCCAGCTCCAAACACCATGGAACCGGGCTGAATTCTCACCTAAAGCATCCCAAGTGTGCATGCTGATCCTGGGGAATGTGGGGAACAGTGTAAGAAATATTCAGGAGAAAAGCAGAAAAATCCTTCAGGCATCAGAACCCTCCAGAGCACAACCCCCATTGCTGTGACAAAGCGTGGAAACGTTGGAAGTTGAACAATCACACAAAACACTGGGAAACTGATTTTTTTTTTTGTTCTAATCCCTGTTTTTTGGGACAGCCCAGGGTGCAGCATCCTTACATCCAGCACAGATCCAGAGAGGTCAGCTCTCTCCAGGTTGGCACAGCACAGGTTGGCGTGGGCCAGGTTGCAGCGGCTCAGATTGGCCATCTTGAAGTTGATGTAGCGAAGATCCAGGCGGGAAAGGTCAGCTCCACTGAAATTCAGACCCTGGAAAAGGGAAAAGCCCCCCCCCAAAATGGTCACAGGAGGGAAGGGGGAGGTCTGGATACAAAAGAGTTAAAAGAAACACAGCTGGGTAGTTGTGTGTATAAATCTATAGAGACAAACAGATGTATTGGAACACCTGCAGTACCTTAAAGGGGCTGAGAAAATGATGGGAGAAATTTTTATATGGCCAGAGAGTGCCAGGACAAGGAGCAATGGATTCAGAGATCAGGTTTAGGTGGGATATTGGGAAGAAATTCCTCCCTGTGAGGGTGGAGAGGGATGGAATTCCCAGAGAAGCTGTGGCTGCTCCATCCCTGGAAATCTCCAAGGCCAGGCTGGCCTTGCATGACAAAGTGGGGAGTAGATAATTTAATTTAATGGGAAGTGTTCAGGGCTAGGAGCAGCCTGGGATAGTGGAAGGAGTCCCTGCACCAGGATTATCCTTAAGGTCCCTTCCAACCCTAAATCATTCCATGGTTCTATACAAACACACACTCACAAGATCATGAATTCTATCACACAACACCGTGAATGTAAACACAAAGCTCTCAAGATTTGGGTACTTCCTTAGAACAGGCTGTGGTTTCAAACTCTAGGAGGGCAGGGTTGGATCAGGTGTCAGGAAGCAATTCCTGGGGTTTTGTTGGGAAGACAAAGGCTGAGCTCCCTCACCTGACAGCGCAGCTCGGACTTGGTGGGCGTCGCCAGCAGGAATCGCACAAACTCCTTCCGAGAGATGGGAGAGTGATCCTCGGCTGGCTGGGAATTCTGGGGGGAGGAGTTAACACTCAATTAATTACCCATTCCCTGGGAATTAATTACACATTCCCTGAGGGAATGGAATATGCATCCATGTTACAGAGAGCAGGTACCTTAATAGCAATTTCCAGGTGTTCGATGAGGGAGTCGATCCCGAAAAACCTGGCTTCTTCCAAAACCCCTAAAAACAAAGCAGTGCTGGTTATTCCAGGGAATTGTTGATCCAGAGAGCAGCACCCTTCTCTCCCCTTCCTGGAGAACACACACACATTATACTGGATGTAACTGGGCAGAGAGGAAAAGTCTGCCTGCAGCTAAAAGGAAAAACATAAACTCACACACAACATTTCCAACACCAGCATTAGGTTAAAGAGATCAACTCCACAATTCCAGATTATTAATCCAGCATTTTTAATTAATCCTGGATTATTAATCCAGGATTTTTTTAATGCTCCAAAGAGAAATAACCAACCTATCCTCACCAAAGCAAGCACATGGAGAACAAATCCACCAAAGATAAAACTCCCAACCACGGGGGTGAGCACACAAAAAGCTCCCTCTGGCTTCACCACGGGCACCTGAGGGGCAAAGCTTTAATTCCAAGGAGGAATAATTGAGGAGATGTCAGACAGGTAATACCTACCTAGCAAATTAATGCCATCATTTACAATGAGCTGTCCGTGACGCAAATAGTTCAAAATGGGCTCAAAATACTCGGGACTGCGGTCAATGAGGAAAGCTCCTCTAGGATCTTGCTTATTCCCCCAAGCATCTGTTTCCACAACATATATATATATAAAATTACTTTTGATGTAGTGATAGAAGAGCATTTGCTTCATTTTTCAGTGTTTTTTTAATTACCAAAGGGGACTGGGAATAGCAAACATTCCACTTGGAGAGAGAAGGGAGGAAAAGAGGAGTGGGGGGGGGGGGAAAAAAATCAGTTTAAAAGGAATTTGCTCCTGCTCTGAATAAGTGAATTTTTATCACACACAAAAGAATCATGGCTAGGATAAAAGCAGCACTGAAATTTAAAGTCTGTCTCCCCCAAGGCTGCCTCGTGCAGAGTTTGCTCATTGGCTCTGCTGACAAAACTGAGGGAGATGCAACAAGATGAAAACACCTCCAAATGAATGAACAAACCAAAAAAAGGACCCAAACTACTCACAATGGATGGGAGCTGCAACTGCAGCTTGTGAGATGACCAACAATAGGTGGTGAGATGATAAACACAGAGAAATCAAGTTATTAACAAATAATTCTCTGTCCTGATTCGGTATTTTAATGATATTTTATTCTCTGAACAAGAGTCTCAGCCTGACAGTGCCTTTTGCCTACTTTGCTCATTTATTACTTCAAAATAATGAAGTTTCTCTCAATGTACTCACCTTTGTCTTTGAACATGTGTGCCAACATGCTGTCAGGCTCTTTGTTAACCAAAGTGCTCCTAGAAAACAAAAGCAGCCCAGCTTCACCTTCCCCTCACCTGTAAATGTTCAAGAATTCATTTCTTGCAAAATTCTGGTGGCAAATCCAAAATACAGAGGAAGCTGCAGGAGTCAAAGACCTCCTGCTTCACAGTCAGTTACTTTTTAAGGATTTTTGCTCCATTGAAGTGAAGTTTTGGAAGTTTTTGAAGAGCATTTTTACCTGGTGGTGGTGAAGTATCTGCCTCCCACATTGAGAGTGAGCCAGTCCGTGTGGGACCCTGTCAGCTCCTCCTGAGCTCTCCCATCAGTCTGAGGATCTGCAGAGCAGAAAACAAAGGATTTACTGGAAAAAATGTGAATATTCTTTAATTACCTACACATGAAAGAGGTATCTTTTGAAAACACCACAAAATAAAATCTTACATGAAAGCAAATTAAAGTCTTTATTAAACAAAAGGTTAAATATGAGAACTGCAGACTCACCAATGAAGGGCTCCCCTTCACAGACAAACAAGACATCATCATCCCTGAGACAGGAGGGGGCAGAGGGAAGAGAAAAAGAAGGTTAATCATAATTTCTCATTAATCTCATTGACAGGGCAACCTCTCCTGACGACTTTCAGGTAAGTTATGCCCAGTGGCCATTAGCTGGAGCTTCTGTATCTGATTTTTATCTGTATTTTGTGGGTTCCAGTGGTTTGGAATGGAATGACTTCACCAGAGACTTCACCTGCAGCAGCCAGGTAGGGACCACTTATGTGACAAATTAATTCCTACAGAACAGTTGCTTTTCCCCCCAGTCTGGGACTGTTCTCTGAAGCCAAAGCAATGACAGAATTTGTCTCCTTTACAGGAAACCCCCCAATTCCAGGGCTGACTGCAACAGTGGGGATTTCATGGCATAAACACTGCCCTGGAATCAACACAGGAGGAGGTGAAAAGGCCTCAGACACAGCTTATATCAAGCTCTGAATCAATAAATGGTTTGAAGCTCAAAGACACGAAAGGACCTTTGGGCATCCTGGCTGGAAATGATCCTATCTGTTTTTAGGGAAAGCTAAAACTGAGTATTGATTTAGGAGGATTAACAGGTCAGCCCTTAATCCACAGCCCTGATTTGCCTTTTCCTGGCTGATCCTCACCTGATCAAAGCAATATCATCAATGAGCCCTCCTTTGCCGTTGTAAACGCTGGTGGCTTTTATCCCAAGCTTGTTGCTGGCCACAGAGAGAAGATCTGAGAGAGTCCCATACACAGCCACCACCTGGGGGAGGAGAGGAGGCAGAGAGAGGAGGCTGTGAATGAAAACAAACCCACAAAACTGTGCTTCCAAAAGTTCTGCCACTTCAGGTTTATCTGGGCTAAAATTTAACTTTGAATGTTGACCAAAAAAAAAACCAAAGGGAAAAGAGCAACACAAAAACAGGGTGACTCCAAAACTTCCTGCAACTCCAGCGAGGGAATAAAAATAATGAATATAACTAAGTTATTTATTTCTCTAAAGAAATATTGCTATTTCTTTTTGGTTCCAAGCCTCTCCCAAGTGAACTTCCCTCCCTAAAACCCAAGGATTAAAGGAGAGGCACGGGAAGTGTCAGCGCTCGGGATGTGCAGGGGAAAATCGGGATCATGGACAGAGTTTGGCGGAGCTGCAAGGTTGAAATGCGGTCACAGGAGCTCCTGCACTCCGGACCCGCGTGGAAATAGCGGAATCACGGATAGAACGAACAGAATTACACATTAATTAAATTAAAGAATTAAAGCGCTCGCAATGTGGATGCAAACATCGAGATCACGGACCGTGTGTGGAGCTGCATCCCAGGGCCTTCTCCTCCGCTGCGCAAGCAGCGGCTGGGCTTAAAAATCGCTGTTTTCGGTTTTTGAGACCATTTCAGCGAGGTTCTAAACAATTAACCGCGAATACTCCCACAGTACCCCCACGCAGGCTCAGCCTCCCCACAGAGCCCTCACCCCACGGGCTGTGCCTGTGACCGCCGGACGCGGCTCCCTGAAGGCACCGAGCGCTCAGCAACCCCCGCCTGTCGCGATCCCCTCGCGATTCCCCTCACACGGTGTGAGGGGACACCCCGCGCCCGCCGCGCTCCGGCACCGCGCGCCGCAGGCCCGGCCGCCCCGGGAGGCTGCGGGGAGGGCAGGGCGGGGCAGGGCCGCGGCGGGGAGCGGGAGCCGCCCGGTGTCGGCCCCGGCCCGGCCTCACCTTCCCGTTGCGGGCGCTGCCGTTGACGAACAGCGTCACCCGCCTCATGCTGCGCCCGCCGCCGCGCCGACACCCGGAAGGGGCGGGCGCTGACGGGCAGGCCCCGCGGCCAATCAGCGCCACGCGGCGCCGGGTCCCCGCCCAATGGGCAGCGGGGAGGCGGGGCAAAGCCGGCGCGGCAGCCAATCGCGATCGGAACAAGCCCTCATATTTGCATAACCCCTCTGTGATTGGTTGCCGCCCGTCACGTGCGCGCGGACCGTTGAATGAATTCATTTAATCATTTTATTTCCCCCCCCCAACCAAGGCGGTGCTGCGGCTCAACGGACCGAGATCCCTCCGCCCGCTCAAAGAGTCCCTCCTGTCCCCGCCGAGCCCCGCGGAGCCTCGGGGCCGAGCAGCGGTGAGAGGTCACCCCCGTGATCCGCCCTCGCTGCGGAGCTGCTGGGGGCCGGGGTGGCTGCGGTGGCTGCGCTGGGGGCGGGCGGAGGGGAGGGGGCGCGGAGGGATCGGCGGGGGCGGGGCGCGGTTTGAAAGCGTGAGGCGGGCCGGGCGCGGGGCTGAGGTGAGGGCTGAGGGCGGCTCGGAGGGGAACGCGAGCGGGGAGCCCTCGGGGCAGGCCCGGAGGGAGAGAGTACGAGCGGGGAGCTCTCGGTGCCAGCCCGGAGTCCTCAGGGCCTGTCCGGAGGCAGAGAATACGAGCGGGGAGCCCTTAGGGCCTGCCCGGAGGGTGCGGGGAACACGAGCGGGGAGCCCTCGGGACAGGCCCAGAGCGTGCGAGGAACACGAGCGGGGAGCCCTCGGGGCCAGCCCGGAGCCCTCAGGGCCTGTCCGGAGGCAGAGAACACGAGCGGGGAGCCCTCAGTGCCGGCTCGGAGCCCTCGGGGCAGGCCCAGAGGCAGAGAATACGAGCGGGGAGCCCTTGGCGCGCAGGCCCGGAGGGTGCGGGGAACACGAGCGGGGAGCCCTCGGTACCAGCCCGGAGCCCTCAGGGCCTGCCCAGAGGCAGAGAACACGAGCGGGGAGCCCTCGGTACCGGCCCGGAGCCCTCAGGGCCTGCGGGGTGCGCTCGGGGGTTGCGGGCTGTGAGAGCCCAGAGGCTGCCGCAGACAGGGGGGAGCCCCCGGTGAGGTGCTGTCCCTCGTCTGGTCGCTGTGATTGTGGGCCCCGCTGGGGCCTGAAAGCAGAAAAAGAAAAAAAAACAATAAGAAAGAAGAAGGTTGCCCGTTGTTGAGCGGCTTAATTTCGGTAATTTTGTTTGTAAAAGTGTAAGCGTTTGCAGAAGCGAAGTGTCGGAGTCACGTTGTTGAGTTGTAGGTCGCTGACTTCAAATTCAAGAAGCGAACTGCAAAAAAATACCAGCTTTTAAAAATTTCTAGTTAAGAGTAAAAAAAAACAAAACCGTATTACTAATGTAGTTTTTTCTGGTTTTTCTAAGTCTTTTCTTCTCTTTCTGCAAGTACTGACTAGTGTTATTAAAAGTGATATTAAACTGCTGATATTTGTTGTAACACTTGGAGCAAAACAGTCGCAGTGCGATTGTGATTAATGTATTTTATGCTAATGTGGAGTTTTGACAGAGTGGAATCACAGCCTTGTGTCTCCTTGCCCTGTTTATAATGCAGGGATTTGTTGCTCTGTTTATAATGCAGGTTTTTATTGCTCTGTGTTTTCTGGTCCCTGCAGCTTTTTGGGGTGAATGTCCCTTCCCACTCCCTGTTGAACACCTTATCCAGGGAAAAATGTGGATTTGGGAGAAGCTTGAGCAGGGTAGTGAGCTCTTGCTTTTAGCAAATAATGATTATTTTTCTTTTTAATAGGAATCTGTGATTTCAGGAGCAAAGGTTGAGTGAATGTTCCTTCAAATAAATCCCAAACAATGCTCAGAGGATCTAAAACTCCCCTGAAAGTTAAAGAAAATGAGAGTGGTTGCCCTAAGGAGAAGGAAGAGACCTTTTTCTCTCCAAAAGACCAGAAGAGGTGCAGAGTGACCAAATCCAAAGCCATCAGACCATCCAAGAAGGAGAATTTCGCTGATGTGAACCAGGCACGGCCACCAAAACGTGCCCTGAAATGCTCCAGAGGCCCCGAGGAGGATTTGTGTCACTGCCAGGGGGTTCATGTGGGCTGGCAGCTCCCTGGCAGCTGTTTCGGGGCACTCGGGGGGGATGTGCTCAGTGAACCCCCCTTGCCTTTCCACCCCAAGGAGGATTTTTCCAGCAGCCAGCCCGTTCCCTTGGGAAATGACTTCTACTCCACTCCTGAGAGGGACAATTTGGAAGGAAAACCTGATTTTGGACTGTCTGAACAGAGGAAAAAGCCTGCTGATTTTGCTGCTGTGCCAATGGCTGAGCTTGGGACCGCTCAGGAAAGTTTTACCAAACGACCCACGGGTGAGGCTGGGCTCACAAATGACTTTAGTCCTTCTCAGAGGGGCCTCTCCAGCTTATTTAGTCCAACCTTGTGCCAAAGGCTGTGATTTGGGGCAGATCCAGGTGGTCAGAGTTTGAATATGAATATTATACTAATGTGGAGTTTGACAGAGTGAAATCACAGCCTTGTGTCTCCTTAACCCTGTTTATTATGCAGGGATTTGTTGCTCTGTTTATAATGCTGGCTGTTAGTGCACCACCTTTACAGGATATCCCAAATCTAGGATAATTATGCCTTTAATTGAACTGTCCAGGTTATATCCTACACAGTTCCATTCTCTTCAGTTAATGAAGTGTCTCGAGTTTCACAAGGGAATTGCAAGACAAAATCTTCAAGTATTGGTAAACACTTCCTCACCAAGCAATTGAAAAGCTAAAAGGCAGACTTGGTGTGTGATTAATTGATTTGAAGCACTTAATTGGATTTGCTCAGGGAGGTTTATTGGGCTGAGCAGGTAACTTTGTATCTTAGAATAAGTGCCATTAATCAACTTTAAAAGGATAGAAAAAAACATTTTAAAGCTTTAGGTATTACAAAATATTTTTGTGGTTTTGGCTTTGTTTTTCTTTTTAACCTCTCCTCTTGTCCCCTTTTCAGGGACTTCCCCAACTTCACTAAAATTTAGGAGAAGATCAACCATTGGGTTGAGAGGATCACCAGAAAACAACACCCTGATCCGGTACCTGGCCCAGCAGAGGAGCAACAGGCAGAAAGAAGCTTTCACCCAGGTGAGAGTCCTTCCCAAATACCTGCTGGGGGGCTTCCCTTCTCTCCTTGTGCTGGGAGAAGGGGGGAGGCAAGTCTTGGGAAGAATCCAGCAGAAATTATAACCCTGGCATTAATTTGTCACCTGACCTCAGGATAAGGGGATGTTCCAGATTTGTTTACACTGTGTGGAGGCTGGAATTTCTTCTCTGTGTTGAGTTTGTTGAAATGTTTTAACTTTTGTTACTTTCCTCTGTTTGCCGTGCTTGATTTTTGGGTAAAGTGTTGCTGGTTCCAAGTGAAGCCAGTTCAAGTGTGAGTGACTTGGTTCATCAGATTTGTTCATAACTTGGACTATCCTGGGCTAGAAGGAACAGATTTAATGCAACAAAATGTAACAGATTTCTGGGTAAAGTTCCTTTCCCCCCTTATTTTTACTGTACACCCACAATTGCAGCCAGATTAAATACGAAATTCTTTGTATTTTATGTTAAAGTACAAATACAAACCATTACAGCTCCAGTGGTGAGGAAAGAAATGCCCTGATGGGGTTCATTTTGTTTTTGCAGATCAGTCTTTTTAAACCTGCAAATGTGAGGTCACTCAAGGACAAGATCGATGCTTTCCAAAGCTCCTTTGAATCCCTGCACGAAGCTGAGGGGGAGGCTGGGCTCTCCCACCTGGAAGGAGCTTCCTGTGAGTTGATAAAAGATCCTGGTCAGTGATTTATCTTAAATATCAGCTCTTCCTTTAGGCTAAAAGGGATGAAACAGGAAATACTTCTTATATTAAACAAAATCACCTTCCTTTATGAGGCTCAGAACAGGTGTTTGTGCTTGGTTTGGGGTTGGTTTTGTTTGTTTAAACCACCTTAATGTGTCCTGAGTTGTGGTTTCTCAGAAAACCTGTATTTTTGGGATCCTTTCCTTCGTTTTAGTTCCTAGATTTGTACTCTTTGATGGACTTCTCTCTAAGCATTAATGTTTTCACAATTCTTTAATGAAACAGGGAATAGTTTTTATTTTACTTCTGTGATTATTGCTGGTCTTAATAACATTTATATGAAAAGAATCACTTGGTTTTGAATGTTGGTAATGTTATTTTCGAAGCAGATCTAAAAAAATGTGTTCTCCCTGCCTAGAACATTGCCTGACTTTTTGCACCTCTTTCTGAAGAAACACAAAAAGAGAATTCACTGAAAAACCTGAGGTTTGTGTTTGTTCTTTGTGTGGGTTCTGTTTTATCTTTAATTGACGCAGCTCAGAACAAATCACCTTCTAAAAAAGAGCCAAACCTGGAGCAGTGGAGTGAGAAGCTCAAGTTGGGCAGCAGAGGAGCTGCTTTGAAAGAAAATTTAAGTGAAAGTGGAACCAAGAGGAGCAGGGATGAGCTCAGGATCTGCAGCATCTTGACCCCACGCCGAGCTGGGACTGTCACTGACCCCGCTGCTGCTGCTGCAAAGGTGCTTTGGACTGGGGAGAAACTTCAGAATTAGACATTAAAATAGACAATTCCTTCATCTGCTGTGTCTAATCCTGCCAAGCATTTCATTAATTAAGCATTTTCTAAGCATTTCCCTGGGTGTTTTGGGAAAATAAACTCAAGTGAAGTAGTGGATGATTGAGAGGACTCTGAAATCCTTTTCTGTGGGATTAAAACCCTCCTTAGTTTGTGCTGTTGTAAAAATCTTGTCACTTTTTCTCTAGGAATGGGTTTATGAGCAGCAAAATCCTCTTAAAACCTTGGAGACTGTTGTAACTGGAGATACCCTGGAAACAGGCCATGGTAAGAGGATTCAGCACTGGTGTAATCTTTGTTAAACTCTCATTAGGAAATAAAAAACCCTGGAATATTTGTCAGGAAAAGTTTCAGCTGACATTTGTCATCTGGCCTACAATTCAGGATGCAGTAGAAACCTGATGCAACATCATCCTTCACATGATGCTCCTTTTTTGTATGCTTTATAAATTTCTAAAAATAGCAATACGTGTGGAACAAAAAGAGCCAGAACTTACAGATTTTTGTGGGGTGTTTGTGCACAGGATCTGTGGAGATGTTTGTACTTTTATAGCTCATGTTTTTAGTACCAAGGTGTAGGGTTCCACCATGGGGGTTATGGAAAAGCAGCCCTGCAAGGCCCAGGATTGGCCTTTCCCTGGGCCCATGGAAACACATCCAGCTCACCTGAGATGGGCTGGGCAAAAGAATGATGGGTTTGGGACCTTCTGGAGCACTTGTGTGAGGATATTTTGGTTTGGGACCTTCCAGGGCATTGTTCACCTGTTCCCATCACAGGGAACATCTGGGCAATGCTGCAGGGGATTGGGGACACTCTGGGTGCATCTTTGCTGTTTGGGTGAGGTTCTGTCCTGGTTGTGTGCTGGGATTGAAGGGATTGTCACTGCTCAATGAAGGTCTTTGCACTTCTCCATCTGGTGTGAAGTCCATGCCCTTGTGTGAATCCTGCACTAAGGTTTTCTCAGTTTTCCTTCAACATTTCAGTGTCACAGCTGTCCTCGCTCTGAAGTTCACAGGTGTGGCCCTGGCAGTGATGCTGTCCCAGAGCCCAGCACGAGGAAGGCTGGCATTTTGGAAGATGGGATGCTGGGTGGAAGCCAAGCCCCTGGGACACCCATGGCAGCAGGGAATGTTCCCAGCAGTGACCTCTCCCAGAGTGGCTCCTTGCTGAGATCCATCCTGAAGAAAACCCCAGGGAGGGAACTCATGGACAGCCCCGAGGTTGGTTCAGTGCTTGCACTAAGGATGAGCTTAGAGGTGCTTTGGCGATTGATTGATGTGGGTTGGGAATGGTTTGGAAATGATTTAATGCTGCTTGCTCATCTTGGGAGCTTTGCTTTGCACTTTGCTGTTGTGAGAGGACCTGGGGTGACCTGATTGCACCTTCAGGGTGACAGGAAAGATGGAGAGAGACTTTACAGAGGTCTGGAGTGCCAGGGAATGGCTTCCCACTGCCACAGGGCAGGGATACATAGGGTTTTGGCAAGGAATTGTTCCCTGTGAGGGTGGGGAGGGGCTGGGATGGGATTCCCAGAGAAGCTGTGGCTGCCCCTGGATCCTTGGGAGTGTCCCAGGCCGGGCTGGATGGGTTTGGATCAACCTGGGACAGTGGGAGTGTCCCTGACCATGGTGAGGGTGGCACTGGATCATTTTAAGCTCCCTTCCCACCCAAACCATTCCATGATTCCATGAAATCATAGAATTTTGAGTTTTATTCATGCAGCAAACAAGCAGGTTTGGTTAAACAAAGAGGCTGATTATTAAATGCTGCTTAGATGACAATATTTTAATTAAATTGTATCATTTAAATTTGACAGAAATACTCAAGCAGTGCCATTGACAGAGGAGGAGGTGAAGCTGCTGAAAGCTCCAATTGTGTAAAAGCCTTGGAAATATTGCACACAGGTCAGATTCCCCTCTCTAAGAAAAAAAAAATCCCTTGGATTTCTTGATTTCTTTTTCTAACAGATAAATTATTATGTGGGATCATAAGGTTTTGCCTCTTTGCTAAATCTGGTTTGTGGTATTAATCACCACTGACATGGAAAACAAGATTTCCATATTGAATGTCTATAAAAAAAAAATTAATCCCACCCCAAAACTTCAGAAAACCTCGACCACCAGAATAGAATCCCTGATTTTTAAAGGAATTTTTACACTTTTCAACTGAAACTTGGGGAGCAGGCGGTCATTTTTAGTCTGTCTCTTCCTTAATTTTTTTATAGGGTAATAAATAAAATTACCCTATAATTTTAGGGTAAAATTACATACAGCCTCACAGGCTGGGTAAAGGTGGTGTTTTGCTGTTTGTTTGATTTTTAGGAGAATATTAAAACCCCTTTGCAAAGCCTCTGCTGTGTGCCAGTTTCCCTTTACTCACCTCTTCATTTCATTTTATTCCAACAGAGAGAACTGAGAGTCAAGACTCCAAAACACCAAAGAAGAAAAAAGTGACTTTTGGGGAAGTTCTGAGCCCTGAAATCTTTGACCAGAGCCTGCCTGCCAACACCCCCTTACGCAGAGGAGCCTCCCCAGGCTGTCCCCAGGCCCAGAGGCCCTGGGCAAGGCCAGAGCTCTCTGAAGAGCCTTTGCCCCTCCTGGATTTTGGTTGGGATGATGTGAGTTTGTTGTTCTCCACTCCCTGTAAATTCTTGGTTAACCTCCACCCCCCCTCCCAGCCTGCTTGGTTTTGTGAAGAAATTGCTGAAATATTAAAGCAGAGTCTGCTTGGAGTTACAGAATCACATGGAGAGGTTGAGTTTTTAGGAATTCTGAGCAGCACTTTGGCCTGCAGAGCTGTTTTAGAAGGTTTCTCAATCTTGAAGAGTTTTTTCCCCTTCACTTTTTCTTGTGTTTCTTTTTACCACACAGAGCAAAAGTGCTTCCTTTAAGGAAACAAAACAAACCCTTTCTGTCTGCTCCAAACACTGATGGTGCTTTTCAGATCTCTGCTGTAATTTATTGCTAAAAAATGTCATTTTTTTTATTTGAAGGAAGGTGTTGAGCCTCTCCCAGAATTCCTGGAAGCTTCTGTTGCTGCAGAAGCCCCTTCACCTGTTGAAAACACAGAAGGAGGTAACCCCAACTTGTGTTTTTATCTGTAGATAACAAATCTTTGTGTACCTGAAAATTGAGAGTTGAGGCTTTTGGTTTAGTATTTTTTTGTCTGGTGTTTTTGAGATCCATTTCAATTGTGCTAAAACTTCAATGCTGGCACTGGAATTGAAATGTTTTCTTCTCAAGCTCTTTGCAGGAGCTGCAGTTTTTACCTGAGCTTATTTAAACTTGTGATATTTTTCTGGGAAAATTTTACTGCTTCAAGTAATTTTTTTTTTTTCTTAGAATCTTGATTTTGATCCTGTAATTTTGATGATATTTAAACAGCAAGCCAACTACAAAAGAACTGAAAGGTTGTGCATATTTATCTATGAAAGCTCTGGATGTTCTAATTATTGTTACCAAGCTGAGTTTTGCTCTGTTTTGTAGAGCAAGGTAGAATGTTTTTCTCTTGCTATGTTTGAGAGCCCTCAAGATGAAGTTTCTACTCAAGGCTGAGGTGGCTGAAGTGCATAATATCAGAAATTATGTTGATAATTTCCTCAAAATGTGATTAAACTTGCACTGAAACCGATTCAAATTTGTTTTTTCTCTTCTAGTAGCAGAGACTGACAAACCTGACATAATCACAACTCGTTCTTCTACTAAAAGGAAGGTGAGTTTCCTTAGTGATAAAATTTGTTTTGTTTTTCTTTTTGAACTTCTTCAGGCAGAATTGTTCTCTTTTATCCCTCTTGAAGCTTTCAAATCCTGATACCTTCCAGCCTCAGGTATGAGGATTATCTTTATCCCAGGTATATGGAAATATCTCCTGTTAGTGCTTTGAGGAAATGAGATTTTTTTGTTTTTTCAGTGAAAATGATTTTCCAGTTATTAAAAAATACAGCCTGATTCTTAAATTGACAATTCCTATTGAATTTTCCAGGAGATTTTTCCAAACAATCTGACAGAATGTTTTGGTTGCTGGATTTTTGAGGCACAGAATTGATTGTACAAGAAGTGCTTTCAGGCTTCAGTGTTGGAGAAGGCAAAAAATAGAGGAATACAAAAAAAATAACCCAAACTTTTTCTTAAAAGAAATAACTGAGGTTGGAAACTTTCTGTATTTTCATGATGATACAAACAGGAGTGGATTTGTGTGAAATGAGTCTGTAATATTGAATTTCCAATTGTGCCAACCCCTAATGAGGTGATAGAGATTAATTGCAGTTTGGTTTTGTGCCTGTGGGACCCTGGTGGGTTTTCATGAGGAGCAGGTGCCCCCCAACCACCCCAAATCCTGTTCTCAGCAGAGCAGAGCCGTGGCACAGGACACCGAGGGCAGCAGCTCGGGAGCCACAAACACTGAGAGTGACAAAGACACTGAAAATCCAAAAAGACAGAAGAATCCATCCACAACTGCTCCCAGAAAGACCCAGGTGAGTGCCAGCCACTGCACTTGCTGAATTCTGCCTTTATTTTATTTTTGTTTCTCACTCCAAGTGTCTTGCCTTGTGTTTTCCAGGATTATTTGGATCTTCCTCTTGCTGCCAATATTTTCTTCTTCATCCCCATCTCATTTCCCTGCATTTCCTGCCTCATCCCTCTTCCTTACTGACTTGAATTCTTGTGGGATCTTTTTGGAGAGAGGTGTTTTTGTGTCACTTTTCAGACTTGAGGGCCAACAAATGAGTTTGTGGTTCTTCCCTTACCAAATTCTTGCAGAGCTATGTTAGAAAAGTTATTTGTTTCTGCTTTTGAGGTTTTCAGACTATTTTTTTGATGGCAAAAGTGGAGCCTTCCTTTTAGGGGGAACAGTTGTCATCCATCAAAATCCAGTAGTGGGGTCACTTATTGAAAAGTATTGGAGAGGATGAGTAGAATTTCACTGTGCTTTCTTCTCCTTCTCAATCTTTTCAGAAAACAAAATACCCAAGCTATGGGAAAAGAAGAAAGAAAAAAGTCAAGAAATCTTTGTATGGGGAAAGAGAAATGGCTTCTAAGAAACCCCTTCTCAGCCCTATCCCTGAAATCCCAGAGATTTTCTTTTCTCTCTCATCCCCAAAGGCACTTTCTACAGGTAATTTGGGTTTTCATTTTATTTTGCTTTGCTCTTTCTGTTCCTTTATTCCAACAGTTCCACAAAAAACCCGTTTGTGGTTATCCTGAGTTTTGTGCATTGGAAATGAACCCATTATTCTTTTACTTTTAATTGCTTCTGTAATACCAAAGTCTGGAGAATCTAGTAAATTAACAGTGTCCAACTGATAAATTCAATTCTTGTTGGGCTGCAGTGTAAATCTGACAGAAAACCCACCTCTTTACTTTGGGTACTGCTATTTTCATAGCCTTTAAGCTGTTGAGTTGGGCATGAAGAGTTAAAGGATGTGCAGAGCTTTCTGTTGGGGTTTTCCCCCACTGTTTATCTGGGGTGGTTATTTTTATAGATGTAAATAAGTCTATAAAATACTTACAATAAATATATTAAAATCATTTCTATAATAACTAAAATATGACGAAGCTTTCCTTGCAATACATGGAAGATTTTGGACATTCACCCAATTAACCACGTGTTTGCTCTGGCTCAGATGGTGCAGGTTTGGGTGATCCCAAACCCAGGGATGCCTGCAGGGACCCTCCCCCGGAGCCAGGGGCTGGGAGGATGCCAGGGAAGAAGCAGCTCCTGGAGGAGGCAGCAGCCACCAGCTCTGGGCCTGGGCACTCTGAGGTGCCCCTGGATGCTCTGGAGCCTGCCCCTGGCACTGCTCCTCAGGTAACTGCTGGGTTCAGGGCTCCACACAAGTGATGTTTGGGGGGAAAACACTGGGAATGATTGAACTGGAGCAGGCAGCCTGGAGACCATGGAATCTCCATCCTTGGAGGGAGGTGTTGGGCATTCATTCTGATATAATATAATATAATGAGAACAATTCATTGCTGAGCCTCTGAGCCCAAGCTCCTGGAGGAGGCAGCAGCCACCAGCTCTGGGCCTGGGCACTCTGAGGTGCCCCTGGATACTCTGGAGCCTGCCCCTGGCACTGCTCCTGAGGTAACTGCTGGGTTCAGGGCTCCACACGAGTGATGTCTGGGGGGAAAACACTGGGAGTGATTGAACTGGAGCAGGCAGCCTGGAGACCATGGGATCTCCATCCTCGGAGGGAGGTGTTGGACATTCATTCTGATATAATATAATGATAACAATTCATTGCTGAGCCTCTGAGCCCGAGCTCCTGGAGGAGGCAGCAGCCACCAGCTCTGGGCCTGGGCACTCTGAGGTGCCAGCAAGTCTGGAGCCTGCCCCTGGCACTGCTCCTGAGGTAACTGCTGGGTTCAGGGCTCCACACAAGTGATGTTCGGGGGGAGAACACTGGGAATGATTGAACTGGAGCAGGCAGCCTGGAGGCCATGGGATCTCCTTGGAGGGAGGTGTTGGACATTCATTCTGATATAATATAATATAATGATAATAATTAATTGCTGAGCCTCTGAGCAACCTGGGCCTGTGGAAGGTGTCCCAGCCCATGGCAGGGGGTGGGATGGGATGGGATGATCTTTAAGGTCTCTTCCAAGCTAGGCCATTCCAGGATCCTCTGCTTCCCAAGCAACCTAAATTTGGCCTCACACTGAAACAGGTTCCAGCCTGCAGGATTCCCTGTCAGTTGTTGGGATTTTGAGACTGATGTGGTACAGGGAACAGTAGCCAGTTCAGCTGTTTGAAACCAGGCTTTTATGGATTATCTCTTGCTTATATTTAAAAAAAATTAAGAATTATTATTTTTTATCCCCTCAGTTTTCAAGTGCTGTGCCAGATGCAGAGGGTGATTTTGATCCATCTGAACAAGGTGAAGAGACTCCATGTGAAAAAGAAGCAAAAGAAAGCAGATCCTTGATAGAAAAGCAGGAATTACAAGGAAATCTCCTAACTGGGCTGGAAGCTGTGGAACAACAGGATGTGCAGGAGGATGCTCAGAGAGCTGAGTGTCCTCAAAAGGATTCTGTCAGAGGTGATCCAGCAAGGAGAAGAAGAAGAAGCAGCAGTGCCTTCCACTTCCCTCCTGTTGAAAACTTGGAAATAACTGGGACAGATCTTCCAGTTTCCTCTTATAATGTGGAAGAAATTTTCTTGGTTCCCCAGGCAAAGGAGGGATCCCTGCAGGCCTGCAGGAGGAGGAGCAGGGCCAGTGCTGAGGTCAGGGTGAGGCGCAGCATGAGGCTGAGCAATGATGCAGCAAGTGAAGGACTTGCATGGATTCAGCTTCCCAGTGAGATTCCCAAGCAGCCTCCCAAAGCCAGGAGAAGCATCAGCACATCCATCCTGGCAGGATCTGAGAATATCCACCACAGGGAGCAAAACCTCCTCCCCTTCCCAGCCCCAGGGAAGGAGAATGAGGGCTCTGCTCCTCTCGCTGCTGCTCCTGGCAGGAGGTGGAGGAGGAGAAGCCTCTGTGAAGCCACAGCTCGAGAAACGCCCTGGGCTCCCACCCAGAGAAGGAGAAGCACAAATTCTGGGTGTGGGAAGGACAGGAGCTACCAAAAGCACGCAGAAGCAGCAGAAACTCTTGAGCTGAGGTTGAAAGATGTTTCAGGCATTTCTGATTTTCTGAAGTGAAGGTGCTTCTTAGAGCCTTGTGTTGTCCCTCAAGTGCAGTTTTCTTCTCTTTCCCACTTGTATTTCCTCACTTATTTTCTTATTCATTTTTTTCTGGCTAACTTAGAGCTCATTTTCCTTATCTTGATGCCTAAAATGCTTGAAGACTTGAACAGTGTGGCAGCCTGGCTCTGAGCATTGGTCTGCTACAGTTATGGCAGGTAATGAAGAGAATAAAAAATTCCTCTCCCTGATATAAACGTGGGTTTGTCTTTAGCAGTAAAACCATGGTGACAGATGTGTCCTTCCAGCTGCAAGTGCTCCAAGGGTTTGGTTCCCATGTGCTTGACCATTCCCTATAAAGTGCTGTTCAAATCTGCATGCATTTTCTTCTAGATTGCAAAAATACACCAAAAAAGGGATTGTCTGCAACTAATAAAGGAATCCCTTCTTGAAAGGGAAGAGGAGGAAGTGGGGAACTTGTTTCCATCTCCTGAAAAGACTTTGGGCATGAGCAGAGGTGGAGTTCCTTAGAGTAAAATCTTGTGTTAGAGTTCATGAGTGATTCCCTGATGTAAAGGGTCATTAAAGAAAAAAAAAAAAAAAGGCATTTAAATCTTTATTGTTTATAAAATTCATCTGGAAAATGAAACTGGCTGAGGGGAGGAGAGCAGCATTCCTCACCAGGAAAGCTGTGCTTCATTTCCAGCCCTGTGTGTGTGTCCTGAGTCCAGCCCCTGTCACCTTCCTGGTTGCATTTTTCCTGCTCGGAAGGATGGAATAAAGAGTGAGGACTGCGGGTGCTCTGCTCCAAGGTTTGCTGCTGCTTTCATTTTTCATCCTGGGCTCTTCCAGCCCAAAGTGATCCCAGTGCCAGCCTGGAGGAAATGGATTTGTGTCCAACACAGTCCCTTCTGTGACCTGGTTTTTACCATGAGTGATGTGGGATGAAATCCTTTATGTACTTGGCTGCTTTTATAGAGCCACCAGAGCAATTGGATTTTTATGCCTCTTTTCTCCCAAGACAAGAATTCCTAAAGCAACTTGAAAGAAACTCTGCTATGTAAGTGTTGTTTGAGTTACAGAATCATTGGGGTTGGAAAAGAGCTTTAAGATCAGAGTCCAGCACTGCCCTGTGGCCCATAAATCACATCCCCAAGTGCCACATCAAGTGTCTTAAATCCCTCCAAAAACAGTCGCCTTAATGCTTGACCTGGGGATTTGCTTTTGGGGTTAGGTTTGGAAGCAGCCTGGGGGAGAGCTCCTGGGTTGGATGCTGTGCTTGGCTGCCAGGAGAGGGCAGGCTGGGCTGAGGTTTCTGCCTGGAAAGGAACTGGAAAATGATGTGGACAAAATCTCTGAGAGGCGGGCTGAGGTTAAAATGTAAAGCTTAGGTAGTGAGTGAATTAGTAAAAAAATAGCTGCTTGTTCTGCTGTCCAAAGCAAAGCAGCAGCTGAGCTGTGCACTGGAATTAAACTGGAAAAGTGAAATGATGATGGACTGGAATGAGGTGTGAGTTTTACATGGAAATCACTTGGTGCTTCAAAAGAGTCAAGCTGTGCTTGAGCTGTCTGGGTGTCTCTGTGCAGCTTTGAGGTACCAAACCCAGCACTGGGTGACACTGGAGCTTTCACTGGGATCCGAGAGTCCTGGAGGAAGAGGCAATGAATTCCTGTGTTTGATACAAGAGGAGTTAACCCAAAGTGCTGCCCAGAGCTTGCTCTGTGGGTGCTGTCCTGAGCTCAGCCCCAGCAGCACACGGAGCTGTTCCCTGAGGGGCTCTCGAAGTGTCCTTCACTTCAGCTGGGAAGTGGGAATGAAGGCAGGGAGAGAAGAACAAGGATAAGGAGAGGAAAACCAAGCTTGGATTTTCCTCCTGGCACAGCTGGGTGGAAAAGGGTTGTTAGGAATCATTTGTGGATGTTTGATGGCAGGGGGAGGGAACCTACAAGAAATGAAGAGGTGGCAGTTCTTTCCATGAGATATTTCTACTTTATGGTGCTTTTTAGTTCCTTTTATCCTTCTCTGGATAGAATTTATCCTCAAAATAATTTATCTCCCTAATCTGGAGAGGACTTGAACAAGCCTTCAGCTGTGCAGAGGTGGGGGGCAATAATCTGTTCTCCACATCTGCACTGAGAAGGACAAGAAATGTGTTTAAATCAGAGGAAAGGGTCTCTGTTAAGCATTAAGGAAAAGTTCTCGCAGCAGCAATGGCCGAGCAGGGGAACAGAGCCTGGGGAAGTGTGGAATCCCCATCACTGCAGCCCTTTAGGAGCAGATTAAACAAATACCTGTCAGGAATGACAGATGATCCTTCCTGGGGCAGGGATAGGCTGGGATGGCCTCTGGAGGCTCTGGCTGTGTTCTGATTGTGGAGATTGCAGGAGCTGATGTGGGGCTTGCTGAGCACTCCAGGCCTGGCGTGGAATCCGTGCTGGAGCAGGGGAATGGGGAATTTGGGAGAGCTCCTCGTGCAGGGCCCGGGCAGCATCTTGGGCCTTCAACCACCCAGATCTCACCTGGCTCCCAGCTCTGCCTTGGGGCAGGAGCTCAACAAACTCCTGGGGCTGGGACCTACCCCTGGTGCCTGTGGTGTCCCACAGGGGCTGGGAGCAGCTGGGTTATTCCATTTTCACATCTGCTGTTCCAAAACCAACATTTCCCTCACAATGGCCAGGCAGCTTCACTCCTCCTGTGCCAGCAGCTTCTCTGGAGCTGGGTCTTGTCTTAGTGGCCATGGTTTTATTTCCTGCCCCCAGCCAAGGTGTGTGTGAGAGCAGAGAGGTGTCAGGACTTTATCAGTTTGTGGTTCTGGCTTCCAGCTTTGCCTGAAGGAGATTCCAGTGCTTTTATCCCATTTTTTATGTGCTGAGCTCCAGCTCAGCCTGTGGTTTGTAGTGGCACCTAAATAAATCCATGGCATTGCCACTTCTCTTCCAAAGGGAGGCTCTTCTCCCACTGGAGACTTTTATAAAGATGGATTTGTGTTTAAAAACACTTCCCTGCTTTAATTTGTGTGGACTTGAAATGACTTTAAGGCAGCCCTGGGTGTGGATTGGCGAATAATTGCATTTAGCAGCTCACCACATAATTACTGCTCTGACAGGCAGGGAGGACAAGTGCTGGGGCCTGGAAAGGCTGATTGTTTTGCTGCTCTGTAATTATGATGTTGTTAATAAGTTAGAGTAATTACACATGGCTTTGGAGAAGTGCAGTGGCGATGGATTTTCAGAGCTGGAGATCTGGCAGCTGTTTCACAGCTGGAAAAGTCTTTGCTTCACTTTGCTCAAGGTACAAAGAACAATACTTAGCCCTGAATTCTCCAGGAGGTTTTCAAGGGAAAGTGTTAATGTTCCCCAGGAATTATTTTATGCCAATATTTTGCCTTGATTAGGGTACACATAAGTTATAAAAGTGGGCATGAGATGACCGAATTTCTCCCATTTGAGTCAATAAAAATTAAATAAAAGTTTTCTCATCCTGACCTGATAAGCAGAGGAAAAAAAATAACAAGAATTGTATGTGCCATTTTTATTTTATTTCACTTTAAAATAATTTTAAATAAATCTGATTTTTCTCCACTTTCTCCTGACTAAGAATCAATAGAAGATGCTGAAACATCTGAGTGCTGCCTCTGAATGTCACAGTTGTGGGTTCATCTGGGCCAGTTGCTGTTCAGAAATGTTCAGAAAGTTTGTGCTCAATCCTTTCTCCTCCTCACTGTGAATCCTCTCACCTTTAGACCTGGAAAGACTTTAGAGATGAACAGGGGAGTAAAACAGCAAAGGACAAGGAGACAGAGAAAGGGGGGGAACTCCCCTGAAGGATGGCAAGAATGGCTTCAACACACAGGAACAGGAGTGGGCAGGGCAAGAAACTGCATTTTCAAGCTGCCCAACAGGTAAGTGAGCACTGGAAATGAATATAAAATAGTGGGGTGCTCCTTCAGCGTGATTTGAAAGTGAGGAGCTTCAATTCAAAATGTTTTCAAGTGAAATAAGGTCCAATTGCCCCCTGTCCCAGTGCAGGAGCTGGAGCTGGGCCTGTGGCTGGGAGACAAGCAGCCTAATGTATTAGTTTAGTAATTAACTCCTGTAAATTGTGCATAACACAGCAATTAACTACTTCAGCCAGGCTTGGGAGGGAGGGGGGAGCAGGAAAACCTGTGTGTGCTCTGGGAGTGAGGGCATGGAACAAACTCCCAAAGCCAGGCCTTGAAAAACCTGGTGTTAGTCTTGGGTTATTTCCAGTGACCCCTTGACTCCCATCTTCCTGCCCCCTGCCCGGATTCGGGGCTGGTCAGGCAGCTCTGTTTTTGGAAGGCAGAGGAGACAGATAGAATGAATGGCTTTTATTGTGCAATATTTCAACCCCTTTTCGACTGCCTTCGGATGGGATGGAAAATGTTCCACCCCACGCCTCAGCCAAGATAAATAAAACCTATTCCCTAAACCTGGCTGTGTGTTTCACTCAAACTGGCAGTAGTTAGAGCTCCACTCTTAAACAAGAATTTAGTTTGACAATTTTTAGGCCTCGTCCAGCTGAATGTAACAGCCAAAGAAAATACTTTGGGGGGGGGGGGGGGGAAATTAAATAATACGGATATTTACAGCTTGCAGGTGGCATTAATTTTTTGGGGGGTCAGATTTTTTAGGTTTTAAGGATCCCTGTAAAGTTGGGCTGTAGTGGAGATTTTTAAAAAATGTTCTTAATTGTCTTTTTTTTTTTTCTCTTTTTAAATTAGTTTTTTTATGAGAATAGTCACTCTGAAGGAAAATACATTTTATGTAGCTCCCTGATGGGTTATAAATAGTTGTGATTCAAGGCTTTAAGAGTTTAGGGTCCACCAAGAACCTGAAAAATCTGCGGCCACGAGCCCCAGCAAAGGGAGCAGTAAAAGCTCTCGACAGAAGCCTGCGAAGGCCTGGCCTCCAACTGCACTGAGCTGGGTTTAAATTCTTTATGGAGCTTTTCCTGCTGGGTTTTAGCGTTGCCAAGTAGAGCAGTGAAACCCTGGCACTGTGCAGCTGAGATATTCCATGTTGTGCAGCATGTTTTATGGCCTGAACAATCCTATTTATTATTATTATTAATAATAATAATAATCATCATCATAATACCTTTTAATTCAGTCACTGTGCCCAGAGGTCTCTTGAGAGTTTGAACAATGGACTAAAAATTGAATTATCAAACCAGCCACATCCCCACCCTACAAAGCTTTTATTCCTCCCAATCTCTCTCCACAAGCCAAAACCCCTTAGAACAGATAAAATGCGAAGCTTTAATATTTAAAAGTCGATAAATGAGCCTGGTTTTGAAATCCTGATGATGAAATCATTAAAGATGATCAAGTGTCTCAAGGTCTGAGGAGAAGCCACAGCACAAATGGTGCCCATTCCTTGAAAGCCCTAAATTAAATAAGGCAGGACTTGGAAAACTGGGAGTTTTATCCCCTCTGTGCTCTGGGTTTGGGCTCGTGCTGTTCTTGAATCGAGCTGCTGCTCCTTTTCCTTGCTCTTTGTCTTGGCAGCACTTGGAACATCAGGCTGGAAAACAGGGATCCAATATCCCCATGCCTTAAATCACCTGGGTTTCACTGGAGATAGAAACTTCACCCTGCCATAAATAACCCGCCCGTGGCACCCAAATGTTTGGACAAACAAATGCCTTCAGTCGCACGTTCAGCAGGTCAGAAACGCTGGGCTCTGGCAGTAAATAATATTCACTAATGCAAATCTATTAAGGTTCTAAGGGAATTCACATTTGAGCTGGGATTTGGAGCTGTTGAGTGGCCTCGGGTGTGCCATTGAGGAAAAAGTAATTGTGTGGGTACAAATATTAATGAGGAATAAAAGGGTCATTTTACCCTTTCCTCAAGAAAAAAAACAAACCCTGAAGAGTGCCCAGGGTGTTTTTTGCAAGGAAAGCTTTGTGAGGTTTATGTGAGGAGTAGGTAATGTGTGCATGGAGCTCGGATCAGTGCTGAGCATGACATAATCCCAGCTCTGGAGTACAATCCCTAAACGTTCATTGCACGTTTGTTTTCCCCAGATCTCTCCCCCTGCTTGCTCCTCACTGAGCTCTGCTGTCCCTGGTGTTTCCTGCATCCCCTGCCTCGGGTTTGGATTGTGCTGCCTCCTGCTCTGCCTCTCCTGTGTCCCCAATGCTTCCTGCTCTCGTTTAGCAACAATGTCCAGCTCTCCCAGTCACAAGAGTGACAGATTTGTTCAGAGGGATGGTCCAGGAAGGGAACCAAGCACTTAGGAGGACAGGGAAGATGTGGACACATGAGCTGAGCAATGAAAGTTTGGCTGGCAGGAACTTTTCCTGGTCCCTGAGCAATGGAAGGTTGGATGGCAGGAACTTTTCCTGGTCCCTGAGCAATGAAAGGTTGGATGGCAGGAACTTTTCCTGGTCCCTGAGCAATGGAAGGTCAGCTGGCAGGAACTTTTCCTGGTCCTTGAGCAATGGAAGATCGGCTGGCAGGAACTTTTCCTGGTCCCTGAGCAATGGAAGGTCAGCTGGCAGGAACTTTTCCTGGTTCTTGAGCAATGAAAGGTCGGCTGGCAGGAACTTTTCCTGGTCCTTGAACAATGGAAGGTCGGCTGGCAGGAACTTTTCCTGGTCCCTGAGCAATGGAAGGTTGGCTGGCAGGAACTTTCCTGATCCTTGAGCAATGGAAGGTCGGCGGCAGGAACTTTTCCTGGTCCTTGAACAATGAAAGTTTGGCTGGCAGGAACTTTTCCTGGTCCTTGAGCAATGGAAGGTTGGATGGCAGGAACTTTTCCTGGTCCCTGAGCAATGAAAGGTTGGATGGCAGGAACTTTTCCTGGTCCCTGAGCAATGGAAGGTCAGCTGGCAGGAACTTTTCCTGGTCCTTGAGCAATGGAAGATCGGCTGGCAGGAACTTTTCCTGGTCCCTGAGCAATGGAAGGTCAGCTGGCAGGAACTTTTCCTGGTTCTTGAGCAATGAAAGGTCGGCTGGCAGGAACTTTTCCTGGTCCTTGAACAATGGAAGGTCGGCTGGCAGGAACTTTTCCTGGTCCCTGAGCAATGGAAGGTCGGCTGGCAGGAACTTTTCCTGGTCCTTGGCATGGTGCCCTCTCCTAAAGCCACAGAAAGCTCCTTCCCAGCTGGATCCAGGTGTTGGGTGCCTTGGAGCTGCCCCTTTGCTCAGGAGTGAGGAAAATGATCCAGCTCTAGGCAGGATTAAAGCTGTGCTTTCCTCCTGACACACAGATTAACCCGAGCCTCAAATTGTTCCTCTTTTATTAGCAAAGCAAATCTCTGCTTCTGAAAATATCTTATTTTCTCCTCATTCCATTAAGGATTGGGGACTCAGGCTGGTGGTCAAGGAGAAGCCTAAAACCAAACCCCCAAACTTTCCCATTTCCACCTTTTTAGCCTGCCTTGCTTCCAGCCTCGAGCGCAGCACAAACCGTGGCGTGCCTGTGCCAAAAGCTGTTTAAACAACATTAAGATGTTTTCTTCCAACTTCTCCCTAGGAAGATACTCTTTTTCGAGAGGAATGTTTTCCCTGGAGCATTACATCATGAGCTGGTTCAGTTCTTGGAGTAAGAAATTGGACCAAATGGTGGGGAAGGTCTCCAGGGGAAACATATTTCTGCTGTTAAGTATTCCCTGCAGGAAGCTCAGGAACCACTCACGTATCCCCCGTTCTGTCCACATTTAGCCTTTCACCTCGCTGCAGCTGAGCACGGGGAGAGGGGGGCAGGAGGTTTTTTTTTTTGGAGGAAATTTGACCCTTCTTTGTTTTTGTCATTACATTTTCCCCTCTCTCTCTCTCTCCTCGTACCCCCGTGGTCGGAGCTGGGGTGATGCTCACTCCTCACTCCTCTGTCTGTGTGCAAGCTGCTAATGAAATCTTAATTAGGGCAACTTCCTTGGAAACTCTGGGTTTAGGAGGCTTTTTGAGGATTAAAAGGAGAGGAAGCTCTGAGAAGAGCAGAGGATGGAGGGATTTGGGTGGATTAATGGGACAATGTTGAGCTGGAGCAGGGTTGTGTTTCCTCCTGTGTGGGGAACGTTTCCCCATCAACCATGGAGGCTCCTGGTAAGGTTTCCTGTATCAAATGAAACTCATAGAATCAGGGAAAAATTAAAAATAGCAGTGCAGATCATCAGGGTTTTTATTATGATGACTTTTTTGTCTCATATGGCATCTCTGCTCTGCAAAATTCTTCTTTGAATTCTTGCAATTCCCACTTTGGTTTGAAGGTTTTCAAGGACCTGAGATCAAGTTGGACCCGGGAAGTTTTGAATTGTTCATCTTCAGCTCACCCAATTTCTTTAGAGGATATCCAACGAAAATACAAACCAGTGAAATAAAACTTGAAAGAAAAACCTCCCTCGGGCAAAAATGCCCCAGGGCAGGGCACTGAGTGGTTCAGGAGTGGCTTAAATTGGGCTGTGGGGATGAATTAGAGGAGCCTGAGCTGTGTGAGCCAGATTGGTTCGATGGGCACAGAGAGAGAATTTTCATATCCAGAACTTTCATTTTGCACCATCAAACACAACTCGGAAAAAACACAACCAGGCAAAACTGAATTTAATTTGGTTTTCTCACTCAAAGGTTCTGGCACACGAAGATCTTAAAGAGGTTGAAGCAAAGGTTAAGCCCTGCAGATGTTTCTTGTATTTTTAGTTGGTATCTAGTCTTTCTAAAAAGTGGGTTTTTTGTTTTTTTTTTTTTAATTTAGTTGGGTTTTTTGTTGGGGTGTTTGGGGGTTTTTTGGGGGGGGTTTTGGGGGGTTTTGTTGGTTTTTGGGGTTTTTTTTTGTTGTGGTTTTTTTGTTGGGTTTTTTTTTTGTTGGGTTTTTTTGTTGGTTTTTTTCTTGGGTTTTTTGTGGGGTTTTTTGTTGGGGTTTTTGTTGGGTTTTTTTCTTGGATTTTTTGTGGGGTTTTTTGTGGGGTTTTTTGTTGGGTTTTTTCTTGGGGTTTTTTCTTGGGGTTTTTTCTTGGGGTTTTTTCTTGGGGTTTTTTCTTGGGTTTTTTTCTTGGGTTTTGTTGTCTTTTGAGGGTTTTTATTTTTGTTTTGAAGGTCTTTTTTTAAGGAAAAAGATCACAGACAAATGTTTAACTGTTCCTACCACGAGGGCCCATGAAGCTGGGGCAGCTGCTGAGGGCCTGGCTCTGGATTTGGTGCCTGGGACCTGGCACAGGCTTGGGGAAGATTTGGCCAAACCTCATTTCAGTTCTGTAACGAAGTTAAGCACACACTAATTACCCTGTGCTCATTACTGCTGCATCCAGGTGACGAGGCCATTCCATGACAAAGTGGGGAGTAGATTAATTAATTTAATTTAATTTAATGAAGTGTGCAGATCATGGAGCACCCTGGGACAGTGGGAGGTGTCCCATGGCAGGGGCGGCCCTGGAGGGGCTTTAATGCCCTTTCCCACCCAAACCATTCCATGAAGTTTGGATTCTCCTGCCACTTTGCTTCCAAACTCATTCTAATCGCAGCAAAAGCTTGAATATTCCCCAGAATTTGTGGCTCAAACCCCACTTTTTCAAACTGTGAGCCCTGTGGATGTGAAGTCAAAGGGCCACTCCATCCTCCTGCTGCTGGGGAAAGAGGAATGTGCAAAGACAGATTTCCTTGGGCTTCCTTTCTCAGCCATTTCTTCAGTGCAGAACAAACTTTTTCAGAAGTGATTACACCAGATGATTTAACAGCACGGCCAAATAGTCCCTGCTGATTAAGATGGATGGGAGCTTTATTTGGAGCAATTGTAATTAAGACTCCCGTGGCAAGCAAGGGAAAATAACAAATTAATCTAATAAGAGCTTGTGGGGGAACTCTTAAATTGGGAATGTTTTGAAAATCCCAAATTCTGCAACACTGGTAAAATTTTAGTTTATTAAGGCTTTCAGAATTATGAAAAACTCAGAGCTGGAGTTTATGTTTTTATGTTTGTCACTTTTAAACTTTAAAAAAAAATTCTAGCGTGAAGAGCTGAATTTTTCAATGCAGAATGGACACTCTCAGTTAAATTTCTTTGAGATGGACTAAGTTTGTGGTCTGGTTTATATTTTTATATTTATCACTTTTAAACTTTAAAAAAATATTACAGCATGAAGAGCTGAGTTTTTCAATGCAGAATGGATATTCTCAGTTAAATTTCTTTGACTTGGGCTGTGTTTGTGGTCTGGTTTATATTTTTATATTTATCACTTTTAAAGTTTAAAAAAAATTACAGCATGAAGAGCTGAATTTTTCAATGCAGAATGGACACTCTCAGTTAAATTTCTTTGAGATGGGCTGTGTTTGTGGTCTGGTTTATATTTTTATATTTATCACTTTTAAACTTTAAAGAAATATTACAGCATGAAGAGCTGAGTTTTTCAATGCAGAATGGACACTGTCAGTTAAATTTCTTTGAGATGGGCTGTGTTTGTGGTCTGGTTTTAATCATCCTTTCACCTGATCCGTGTGACAAAAAGCCTTTCTAACACAAAAACTTTTTGTTCCCTGGCTTGCATTTTCTGTCTTGGTCAGGAATACATGGAAATAAGTACAAAATTTAGATTTTCTCTGTCAAAGAAGAGAAACAAAGAAGAGAAACAAAATCTGATGGGCACCAAGAGAATTCCTGCCCCTCTCCTGTTCTGCTCACGCCATCCCCGAACCCTCTTGACTTTTCAGAACCCTTTGGTTACATCAGTGCCTCACTTCCCCCTGTGTAAAATGAGGTATCCCCTCCTTGAAGGCAGCAGAAATTATGTTTAACTTGTGCAAAACTTCTTTTACTGCCACTCTTTGAGCCATTTCTGTGCCTTTTCTGCCTCTGGGAACTCACAGCGCTCCTGTCCCTGCTCTTCAGGTGCAACCACAGAAAAAAAAACCCCGCTGATTTCAGGTCTGGGGCTACTTTAGAAGAGAGGTGGCTTGTTCAGCTTTTGCAAGTCCTTCAGATAATGTCCTTTAGATCCCTGATTGATTTATTTGATATTTCTGCAGTTGGCAGGGGGATTTGAAATATAACATAAGCACTTCCTGAGATGTCAGGGCTGCGATGTTCGTGGTCTGAACAAGGATGTAATTCATATCTGCAGGTGCTTGCTCTGGTATCAAACACTCCAATAACATCATGCCTGTGGAATCTGCAGCTCCCCAGCGTCCCATTTGTATCCTGATATGCCCACGTCTTTCCTATGTGTGTTTTTCTTTCTTAAGGAGCTCTCATTTCCTTCAATAGGATATGTTTTATTTCATCCTTTTTCCTGCATTTACTCATATTAATGTCACCGCGTGCGCTGGTAATGGCCGGGCTTGGAAATAACCCGTGGATCCCTGAAAACAGCCTGAAACCCAATGCCTGGGGTGCTTTATTAGCAAAGAATTGATGTTTAAGGGAAGGGAGGGGATGGTTCCTTGCTGGACTCTGATCTAACCCCTCTGAAGGAGCGTCCAGCGGGCTCGGCCCCAGCTCGTTCTGCTGGGCAGGGTTGGAGTCCTGGCATGGAAATTTTTGGGGGTTTGGTTTTTTCTTTTCTGCTAAATTTGGAAGTGGGTGCTGCTGGTTTGTCCTGTGGGGAACAGTTGGGTTGGAAGGGATCTTAAAGCTCACCCAGTCCCTCCCCCAGGGACACCTTCCACTGTCCCAGGCTGCTCCAAGCCCCATCCAACCTGGCCTTGGGCACTCCCAGGGATCCAGGGGCAGCCACAGCTGCTCTGGGAATTCCATCCCAGCCCCTCCCCACCCTCACAGGGAAGGATTTCTCCACAATATCCAATCCAGAGGAATTTATTCCTTTCCAATAGGGAGAGGCTGCAGGTACCTTTGGACTTCTCCTAGGGGAATTTATTCAGAATGGAAAGGACAGAGAGCAGGGGAGGGGCTCAGCTGCTGGGGGATTTCTGGGCGCTTTCAGGGCTGGATTTTGAGCCCTGCAGCTGCCAAGGAGTTTTCCTTGCCCTTTGCCTTTGTGAGACACCTTTTTGTGCCCCTTTTCCTTCAGCCCTTTCTCCCATTTCCCTCCACTTCCGAGCACTGAGTTCAGTTTATGAATTCTTTCAGCCCCAGCAGTCTCTGCTCTTGCTTTTGCACATCGGGTGAGGTGCAGTTATCAGGTGTGGGGAGCTCAAGTGCTCTAAGCCTTGTCCTGAACCTTCAGTGTCCATTTCCAGCCCCGGGGTGAGCCTCAGTCAGTCCCTTAGGCAGGGAAAAGGTCCCTGCTTGGGAGGATCTGGGCCTTACCCAGGTTAGGAGCTCATTCCAGGTGTGACAGGAGCCAGGGAAGGGCTGGAGCTGTGTCAGGGATGGAGATCAAGGAAATGCTCTCCCCCCCCCAGGGAATGGTGGGTGACATTCCCAAATCTGCCACAGCTCCAGGAGCGTTTGGACAACATTCCCAGGGATGCACAGGGTGGGATTTTGGGGTGTCTGTGCAGGGCCAGGAGTTGGGATCGATGATCCTGTGGGTCCCTTCCAGCTCAGGACATTCCATGATCCCATAACAAGGATCCCATCCCTGCAGCTCCAAAATGCCACAGTCATTTCCCACTCTGGAGGCTCCTTTGGAGCAGCATTTTGATTAAATATTCTGGATGCACAGGGTGGGATTTTGGGGTGTCTGTGCAGGGCCAGGAGTTGGGATCGATGATCCTTCCAGCTCAGGACATTCCATGATCCCATAACAAGGATCCCATCCCTGCAGCTCCAAAATGCCACAGTCATTTCTCACTCTGGAGGCCCCTTTGGAGCAGAATTTTGATTAAATATTCTGGATGCACAGGGTGGGATTTTGGGGTATTTGTGCAGGAGCTGGGATCAATGATCCTTCCAGCTCAGGACATTCCATGATCCCATAGCAAGGATCCCATCCCTGCAGCTCCAAAATGCCGTGGTTATTCCTCACTCTGGAGGCCCCTTCGGAGCAGAATTTTGATTAAATATTCCGGAGTGTTCGGTGCACGAAATCTTTTTATTTCCTGTCATTATCTCGGCACAATCACGAGTGCCTCTTTTATTATTTTTATGGATGTGCTCATCAGCTGTAGCTTTCCCCATCCCAGTGGGAATTCCCTTGCCCTGAAAAGCTGAACCTCACACTATCTGCTAGAAACTGAATTTTTTTCCCAGCTGGTGAGTGCAGTACCAGCATCTCCCATTAACAGAGCTCTGCTGGGGGAAATATTCCAAACCATAATCTGCTGCAACGACCCACTGGGGTGAGTTTGTGCTTCCCTGGAAACTCTCACAGGTGCCTCAGCTGGGCCATGGCAATGAGCAGAAATAAAGGAATAAATACACAATAAAAGGCTCTTGCTTGTAACTTGAACTTGTGCTTTACAAGGCAGAAAATCTCTTTTTATGCGTTTTGCTATAAAACCGGCCTGCATTTAATGTTTGTTTGTGGGATGAAGGGATTTTTGTTGTCAGTCTGGCTGCAGGAGGAACCCCACAGTTACACTGGGAGCAGCCCCTTTTTTTCCTTTTTGTTTCCCAATCAGGTAGATTTCTTTCCCTGAGACATTTTTGCATTAGGCTCTGCATAAACGGGATTAATTTGGAATCAACCCTTGCTGTGTTAGGCTGTGACTTCACCCGAGGCTCTTTGCTTTGTTCTTATCTGTTCATTTTAGACACAGGAAAGCCCAAAGTGTGAATAATTCCACAAAATAAACCTGTAAAAGATGTGGAGCTCTGTGACAAAGTCAGAGCAGTTAAATGACCTTCTTCCAAAGAACTGGAATTCAGGAGAACACTTTGGAGCTGTGCCCCAAAATGTCCTTTATCCGACTTGGAATTGCAGTGCAGGGACACTGAGATGTGCTCTGGGCTGGAAGGAGGAAAGTGCCCTTGTGAGAGGTGAGGAACACAAACTTTTGGGCTTATAGGATTCTTAAACCTCCCCCAGATGGGGCTGGGGGAGAAGCAAAGCCAGAGTTTTCGTGTTCTTTCCCTCTCACAGTTTATAAATAGCACAGCTGCAATTTCCTGCTGTCCCCCAGGGCAGCTGTGACAGTGGCCAGTGGCAGAGGGCCAGCAGGACTCGGGGCTGAGCCCTGGTGCCACCTCCTCCTCTCACCTGGCCCAGGCCAGGCTCTGCTTCAGCTGGGCCTCAACAGCTCTGCCTTTCTCAAATCCCCCCCTTCTTCCCTCACCTCCTGACTTGGCTTTTCATTTTCAACCTTTTCTCCACCATCCAGCCCAGAAAACGGGCGAGCGTTGCTCTGGGCAGGTGAGGACAGGGAGTGCAAGGTCTGAGCTCTGCTCTGAGGGGGGAATGAAACAAAGCAAAGAGAATTTAATTGAATTTCTTTTCATTTCCTCTCTTCAGCAGGTGGAACAAGCCTGCCTGCCTAAAATACGCGTTCCAATGTCCCCTCCACGGAGCCTCTTCTTCCTCTTTAGGTTCTCCCTTTATCTGGCAAGGCTTCAGCTCATCTCTCCAGAGAAGGAAGCAAAAGCAGGTTTTGATTTTGTCTTTTGAAGTATTTCAGACCTCCTGGAGCTCCTCATTCTGGGAGAGGACAGGTCTTCCCTTCACAGTTACTGGATGTGCTGAGGGGAAGCAAAGGAATAAATAAGGACAAAATTTAAACTTCCAGGGCCTGCCCTCCCTCGGGGATGTGCAGCCTGAAACCAGCCCTGAGCTGGCAAATCTCTGCAGACAGAACCTCCTGAAAGGTGAAAGATTGAGGAAAAGGCCATTGGGACGTGCTGGCCTGTCCTTTTTTGGGTGGATTTACCAGTCAGGGAGCAAGGAATATTTAGAAATGTTATACACAGGCAGAGAAATCAATATCAGTGATTAAATGGCTGTGATGGACCCAAAACAGATCCAAAAAAATTCATGTTTTTAACCCTCACTTTCACAGCTGAGGTGACTACAACCCCAGATACACTGAAATTCAGGAAGGAAAACGGTGGAGGGGCCGTGGTGCAGCTTTGAGTGTGAATAAAGTCACGGTTTGAGGTGTTAATGAGGGGCTTTGTCTCCTGCCCTGCAATGGTTCTGCTCAGGGGGTGCTCAGAGCTGTCTCATGGTTTTGGCTGGCCATGAAAAAAGGAGCCAGCTCTGGTACCAACGTTACCCTGATCCTGCCCTGGGGCTCGTTTTAGGCTCATTTCCTTCTGGAAGTTGTGGAGGGTCTTGGATTCTCTCTAAAGCCTCGACTCCCGAGATGTTGCCCAGTTCACCCCCCTTGGGTTCTCAGTCTCTCCAGAGAAATCTCCTCCCAGAGCAACCCACCCACCTTCAGATCCCCCCAAATCCCAGCCTGAGCTCTCCTTTCAGCCTTCTGCAACTCAGACACGGAGGAATGGGAGGTTTGGTCATCCAGGACATGAACCACACCTGACTTTGGGGCTTTCAATCGATTTGAAATGGGAATTTGAGCTTTAGAGGGCATGCTTTTGCTTTTGCTGAGTGCCTGGATGGAACCAAACCCAGCCAAACGAGAGCCAGCACCATCCAGCTCCTCACACAGCCGAGCTGGAGATGATCTTGGAGGCTGGAGGAGAAATGAAAAGTTATTAAAAGCAGGAGAACTCTCAAGGACCCCCAACTTTTCGTTTCATTCTTCTTCAGAAGCTCTGCATCCAACAGGGAAAAAGCACTGGGAGTAATTATCCAAAATGGGTGGCATAAACCCAAGCAGAAAGTAATGCATCAGTTTTAAAGCTGCTCATCTCAAACTGTGAGTTAGATTTATTTGACCTGCATTTGGGAGCAAATATTAATGAAAGGGCGAAGGCAGCTTATGGCTCTTTCAGTTCTTTCATTTCCCACTAGATGTCTCTGGTGGAAAAACTAATTAGTAATGTTCTTGATTTAATTTGGGGAAAAAATTGGATGAAGCTTTTTTTATTTTTTTTATGCTTCTTATTATTATTATTTCTTTTAAAGTCTTGCAGCTTAACCCTTGATCTTTCTTCAGTAACTACTTCAGCCTGGAGTATGAGAAGAGGCTGCTTAGAAATTACTCAGTTAATGAATATTGGGGTTTTTTAAAGTAATAAAGAGTTGTCCAAGTATTAGGAGAAGAAGGAAATCCTAAATCCCACCAATTCTTTGGCTGGAATGTGTAGCATTAGAGCAGGGAGAGAAGTTGCAGGTTCAGGAATCAGTGAAACCTCCCTGACTTTAAATTTATTTTTATTTATCCCTGTACTGGCAGCGTGTGCTTGAGCTTCGATCTCCTTTTGGAGTTTCCCCTTCAAGAGTAGCTTTATAAAAAAATCAAAAAATCTCTGTGAATCTGCAGAAATGGTTTCTTTTGCCTGACTTCCTGTTTGTTAAAATTAATGGGGCTTTAAGTAGATGTGAGGATGCACCCACATGGCTCTGGCTGCAGAATTGAGGCTTCATCCTAGAAAAGAGCCACATTTCCTTGGCATTCTCCTGTTTCCTGTGCACAGGAAACTCTGGCAGTTTCAAACCAGTGCCCCTCGTCCTGGCACTCTGTGTCCCTATCAAAAGTCCCTCTCCCTCCTTTTTAGCAGCCCCTGATTTGTTCCCTGGGCAGTTTTGGGTTTTGTTTTCCTGATTAAACATCCAAAAACCGAGGAGCCAAAGCGCCAGCACGAGCTGCCCTTTTGCTTCCCTCACCTCAACCTCCTTTCACTTCTCTTTCTTGCAGCATTTATTGGCCTTCAGAGTGGGCCCTGTCCTCCAGTTTGGCCCAGTCCATCCCAGTCCCAGCGCTGGTTCTGTGCTGCTGGGGAAGGGGAGGGCTCCGGGCGCAGGCACCGCGAGTTCCCAGCCTTGGCAGGAGGCTGTGGGCACCGCTCTAATTAGATAATAGAATAATTTCATATGCAATTGGAAGTGCTGCAGGGGGAGGAGAGGAGAGGTGTTTGGGAAAGTGGATTGTAATTACTTGAGCTGGAATTTGGCCAGGACACGGGGGTTGCTCCTGCGAAGAGCAACCAGGGGAGCTCCAAGGAACACAAAGAGTCGGGATCTCGGTTTAGGAGATGCAGCTCTCACAGCCTGGTGCCAGCCCAGAGCAGCCAGCCAGCACTGAGCAGAGCCACCAGAAAAACCACAAGCAATTTGCAGTGATAGAGGTGAAAAGGAAATCGAGGGGAACTGGGAATGGTTTTTTTATTCTGCCCCAAATTGTCCTTGACATTTTCTGCCACGCTTTCCCCGTGAAACAAAAAAAAACAAAAAAAGATTTGATGGTGTGGGAGCTGAGATGTGAAGTCTGGTGGCTAAAGTGCTCTGATGGGTATGTGAGGGACCTCAAAAATTGTGACTTTGGCACCACTTTCAGTGGAAGATGAGCTGTGTGACTTGAGCCTAAAATCTGAGCTTTGATCAGGCTGAGCAGCCCAGAAATTTGAATTTTCAGAAGACGTCGGTGTCAGTAATTGAGACTCTGACTTTTTTTACTCTCCAAAAAAAAAAAAGGGACCTCTCTTATTTTCATCTTTACTGCTAGCCAGGAAGATATATACTCCCCAAATAATAGCAGTTTCCTCGTGCTGGAGTTATAGTGGCTTTGTGATACAATAAACAGCACCCTGTCATAAGTCTGGGATAAAAAATGGCCTGACATTTCTTTAAAAGTAAAGAGAAACACCACTGCAGCGATGACCTCTGGGCAAGGGCACAGATGTTTTGCATGGTGGGGGAAAACTGTGGTTCCAAGGCTTATCCACGAGGATATATTGCTTACTTTTCACAAAGAGTTTTCCTGAGAAATTACAGTACACTAAAAAAAAAAAAAAGAGAACCCCAAGCTCAGCCCTTCAGCGCTCGTTTTTTAACTGATACAAAGCAGAATAAAAGGGGCAGGGTGGGTTGGTGACTTTTTGGTCTTCCTTCTGTTCCTTCACTTTGCACTTTTGGAAAAAAAAACAAAACATCTCAAGTCCCTCATGGTCTGAACTGGATGGAATTTTGAAGAGTAAAATGGAGAAGGTTTGTGATTCAGCACAAGTTTGGAGGGTTGCCCGAGTGTTTGGATATTTATCAGGACATCTGCAGGGATTGAGTGGGGGATCTTGCCATGGTTGTTGGATTTCTTGGATTTCTTGGATTTCCAGCACGTGGGAAATCAACTGGTGGGGTTCAGTGGCACCATCCAGCCCTGAAGTGCTCTTTGGGCTGTGCTGAAAGGTTGGATGTGGTGCAAATGGATTTCCACTCCCTCATCTCTGGTCACGAAAAAAAGGAGCCAACTCTGGTACCAACATTACCCTAATCCTGCTCTGGGGTCATTTTAAGCTTATTTCCTTCTGGAAGTTGTGGAGGGTCTTGGATTGTCTCTAAAGCCTCGACTACCGAGATTTTGCCCACTTCACCCTCCTTGGGTTCTCAGTCTCTGCAGAGCAGAGTCCTTCCAGAGCAAGGCACATTCAGATCCCCCCAAATTCCAGCCTGAGCTCTCCTCAATGATTCCAGTGTAGGTCCCAGTTCACCCTCTTTGGGTTCTCAGTCTCTCCAGAGCAGAATCCTTCCAGAGCAAGGCTCTTTGAGGTCCTCCCAAATTCCAGCCTGAGCTCTCCTCAGTGATTCCAGTGTAGGTCCCAGTTCACCCTCTTTGGGTTCTCGGTCTCTCCAGAGCAGAATCCTTCCAGAGCAAGGCTCTTTGAGGTCCTCCCAAATTCCAGCCTGAGCTCTCCTCAGTGACTCCAGTGTAGGTCCCAGTTCACCCTCTTTGGGTTCTCAGTCTCTGCAGAGCAGAATCCTTCCAGAGCAAGGCTCTTTGAGGTCCTCCCAAATTCCAGCCTGAGCTCTCCTCAGTGATTCCAGTGTAGGTCCCAGTTCACCCTCCTTGGGTTCTCGGTCTCTGCAGAGCAGAATCCTTCCAGAGCAAGGCTCTTTGAGGTCCCCCCAAATTCCAGCCTGAGCTCTCCTCAGTGACTCCAGTGTAGGTCCCCATCTCTGCCCAGGGAGGGCAATTTGACTTCATGCTGATGGCTCCAGGGGTGCACCTGACCCTGCATGCCCAGGTGTTGATGCATCATCCCCGAGGAACTCGCTGGGGTCACCAAAACCCCATTTCCCTGGGGATTTTCAGCTCCCCTGGGGCTCTGTGCAGGTGGGCTCCTGCTCCTGTGTCAGCTGGGGCTGAGGCTCACACAGCTCCCTGAGCTCAGGGGGAACAGGACAACTTTGCTGATTTCCCAGCTGAAAATGCTCCTGGACGCTTCCAGCACGTGGAACTCAGGGTGACAGGAACCCTCCAGTCCCCTCTGGATGCAGAGTGATGGATTGAAGCTGGAATAGCTGTGAAAATTCCCTTTGCAACCCAAAATCTGGGCTGGTTCATCTCAATACAATGAGCTGGAAACTCTGTCGGTTCAACAGCTGCTCTGTGGATGTTTGGAGATCTCCAAAACCAAGAGCTGAGCTCAGGAGCCCTTTATCCCAGGTTAGAGCCCACAAATGGTGGCAGCTGGGAGAGAAATGGCTGTAAATGAAGATTTTTGGTGACTTCTGCAGGCTGCCATGGCTGTTTCCCCAGGTTTCTCCAAGGAACACATTCTCCACTTCCATTCTTCACTTCCAGCCCCACACCTGGGGTGATTCCCTGCCTTGGAGGGCCTGTGTTTGAAGAAGAAAAGTTGATTTATACACACACTAAGAAACTTTTCTTCCCCAAACAGCACTTCAAGAAATGTGGAGGGCAGAGGAAGCACAAAGGATGTTGAATTCCTTTTTTCCCCCCCAAGATTATACAGCAAAGCCAGGAATAAACCCAGTTCCAGGGATTTTGCTGCAGTGTTTCATGTGTCAGACCCGGCTTTTTCAGGTGTTTCCGGCCTGGTGGCAGAGGAGAGTGACAAAGGCTTCTTTGGGAACCCAGGGGATTTGTGCAGAGTGAGGAGCTCAGGAGAGCTGGGATGTCCTGGGAGAGCCCCTGTGAGGCTTGGTCCTGCTCCAGCCCCAAGCAGAGAGTGACCACTGCCCTCTGAGCCCGTGCCACTGCTCAGCAGAACCAACTCTATCGGTTTGATCATTCATCAGGACCAATTCTATCAGTTTGATCATTCATCAGAACCAATTTTATCAGATTGATCATTCATCAGGACCAATTCTATCAGTTTGATCAGCTCATCAGAACCGATTCTATCAGTTTGATCAGTTCAGCAGAACCAATTCTATCAGATTGATCCATTCATCAGAACCAATTCTATCAGTTTGATCATTCATCAGAACCAATCCTATCAGTTTGATCCATTCTGTAGAACCAATTCTATCAGTTTGATCAGTTCAGCAGAACCAATCCTATCAGTTTGATCATTCAGCAGAACCAATTCTATCAGTTTGATCAGTTCAGCAGAACCAATTCTATCAGATTGATCCATTCATCAGAACCAATCCTATCAGTTTGATCAGCTCATCAGAACCAATTTTATCAGATTGATCATTCATCAGAACCAAATCTATCAGTTTTGTTCATCAGAACCAAATCTATCAGTTTGATCAACTCATCAGAATCAATCCTATCAGTTTTGTTCATCAGAACCAATTCTATCAGTCTGATCATTCATCAGAACCATTTCTGGTTGACTTTGCTGCCAAATAACAGAATTTCAGTTACCTTGTAGGACCAGAAAAGCTCATGACCCCAAACTCACCTGTCCCCATTTAATGTGGGATGCCCTCCCTGGCAGGGTGGAAAATGTTCATCCCCATTGCCTGGGGCCAGAAAAGTGAAGGTTCTTCTTTAAATGTTTCTTCTTTAAGTATTTTTTTTCTTTAAACCTTTTTTATTAACATTTTTTTCTTTAAATATTTTTTCTTTAAATGTTTTTCTTTGAATGTTTTCTTTAAATGTTTTTCTTTAGGCTTTTTTTTTTAAAAAATTTTCTTCAAACATTTTTTCTTTAAATGTTTTTATTTAAATCTTTTCTCTAAATGTTTTTTCTTTAATCTTCTTTCTTTAATTTTTTTTATCTTTTTTTCTTTAAACATTTTTCCTTTAAACTTTTTTCTTTCAACATTTTTTCCTTAAATGTTTTTTTTTCTTTAAACTTTTTCCTTGCTTTTTTTCCTTGAAATGTTTCTTCTTTCAATGTTTTTCCTGCAAATAAATTTTTCTGCAAATGAGTTTTTCTGCAAATGATTTTTTTTTCTTCAAATGTTTTTTAATGTTGATTATTTTCCTTTTTTTTTCATTAAATGTAGATTTTTTTCTATGGTTTTGATTGGTTTTCTATTATTTTCATTGACTGAATATGAATGAATCTCTTTGTTGGAATTTATCTTCCTTATCTCTTCCTCAGTCCTTATTTTTCTACATGTACCATCATGGATTTTGGGATCTTTTTGTCCTGGCACCAAAATTTAAAAGGTTTTTTTTTTTAAAAATAACATGTTAAAAATATTTAATTTCTAGTCAGAGCTTCCACTTGGGAAGTTCACTCAGGTCAATAAATGAAGATCAAGGCATCAGTTGGAATTCCTTCTGTGGGGAAACTGAGGCAAGGAGAGTTTGTGGGGTCACCTGGCAGGTGATGGGAACGTCTGAGGTGTTTTCATTGACCCAACCTCTGATTTCAACCAATATCCATAAATCTCCAGGGAATTCTCATTGGGAATAACAACTCCTCCAGGCCCAGCTCCTGCTCCCCTCTCTCACTGCTGTGAACTGAGGACTCCAAAAGGGGCACAAAACCTTCGATTTTTCAGAATTAGCATGAATAAATGACATTAAACACTTTGATCCCTGGGCAAACCAAGAGAGGAAGGGCCAGGAGGGAACTCGGATCACAATACACGACAAAAGAAAACTTTTCTCCTTCCCAATGAACATTAATTTAGTGCCCTTTAAAATGCCTCAGTTGAGGTTTTCACCCCTTGACCAGTGCTCGGTCCATGAAATCGCGGAGCAAACCCTTTGTTTGCCGTTTGGCACGAGTTTCATCTGCTTTCCCCTTCTCTTTCATCTCCCAGCCAGTTCTTCAAACCAATTCAAGGAACTTAGACTTGACCCAGGCTGTGCTTTCGCTGGATTTTTCAGTCAACAGGCAAAAAGAAACCCCCTTTATCTGCAAAGCAAACAACAAGCAGCTGATAAGGCAGGAGTTCAGAGATAGTCCAAGGGGGAAGGTGCTGAGCTGGGCTCAGGACGGGATTTTGGGCCTTTCCTCAGAGCTGGGATTTTGGTGTACAGTTTTCATCCACGAGATGGCAACAACCAGCCACCTACAGAGCACGAATTTGGGCTTTTCCCCTTCATCTCAGGCACTTTCTGGGAAGGTTCAGTGTCGCGCTGTCGGACACGGAAGAAACACGAAGATCTCAGAGTGGGTCAGGAACCACTCAGGCAGGACCAGGAAAAGAGAGCCTGACTTTCTTTATTCTCTCATTTTTATATCTTTCTTAAGACAATCGTGGATTGGTCAATGAGGTGACCACCTCTACTATTTCACAGTCTATCATCTTTCTCCACCTTAGGAGAAAGGAATAAAAAACAATTTAAAAGTTCCAAACAATCTACACCGGTTTAAAAAAACAAGGACTGTGTTTATAAAAAATACATAAAAAAATTCTACTACCAAGGTAAAAACATAAAACACTACAAAAAAACCCAAAGCAACAGTTCAGCTCAGGGTGACCTTTGCTGCCTTGGGCTCTGTGGAGAAATGTCTGAGCCGTGTCGGATGCGCTGCCTTTGTTTGAAGAGACGCTGCCAGGGTGTTGTGTGTCTGTCACTGCCACCCCTGGGGAAGATCTCCAGCAGAACAGATTTTTTGGAAGGGGTTTTATCTGCATTTTGTCCCCCCTGAACGTGCAGGGCTGTCATCCCACGAGCTGAGGGAAAAGCTGCCTTGAGGACGTGGCCTTGGGGGTGGCTCTGGGCCCAGCCTCAGTTTCCCACCTGTAAAACTGGGGTGCTCAAAATTAGTTTTTGTGAAAACTTGAACATGCAGGGAAGGGAACGGAGCTGGGGAAGGGTTTGGGACACCAGGAGAGGCTGAGGGAGCTGGGAAAGGGAGAAAAGGAGGCTCAGGGGGGACCTTGTGGCTCTGCACAGTCCCTGACAGGAGGGGGCTCAGGGGGGTCGGGCTCTGCTCCCAGGGAACAGGGACAGGAGGAGAGGGAACGGCTTCCAGTTGAACCAGGCGAGGTTTAAATGGGATATTTGGGAACATTTCTCCATGGAAAGGGGGCTCAGGCCTTGGAAGTGCCCAGGGAGGTTTGGAGTCACCAAGGAACAACTGGAGGTGGCACTCAGAGCTCTGGGCTGGGGACAAGGTGGGGATCAGGCACAGCTTGGACTCGGTGACCCTGGAGGCCTTTTCCAACCTCAGGGATTTTGGGATTTTGTGGCGCTGCAATTTGGGAGGAGAGAGAACGGCCTCAGGCTGGGCCAGGGGAGGCTCAGGGTGGAATTCAGCAGGAATTTCCTCATGGAAAGGGTGCTCAGGCCTTGGAACTGCCCAGGGAGGTTTGGAGTGCCCATCCTTGGAGGTGCCCATGGAATTCCTGGAGGTGGCACTCAGTGATGAGGTGGGCACAGCTTGGACTCCCTGGTCTGGGAAGACTTTTCCAACCTCAGTAATTCCATGGTTCTGTGTTTCCATAGTGTTGCTGCATGAGGAGGACGCCTGAGCACGTGCTGGGGATGTTTTTCTTTGCTTTGTGTTTTGGAAAGTCGTGTGAGGAGAATTGAAAGGCCTGGTTTGCTGGAAGATGCTGTGGAGTGGCAAAACACTCGAGACCTGTGTATCCCAGAGAATCCAAAGCAGTGTGAGGAGCACCTTCCCTGGCAGGAATTCCTCCATTGAGGCACAAACAACTTCCAAGATCTTCTGCCACAAAGAGACAAGGGGCATTTTAGGTGTTTTCTTCAGGTGGAAATCGGATTGAGAATTCGCTCTTGGTTTTGAACTGGTAGAAGTTGAGGATGGTGTTCCAAGGTCCAGCAGTTCAGGGGGTGTTTTCTATGCTCAATAACGGAGCAGAGCAATGTTCTGGCAGAGTTTTCATGTGAGAGAACCTGGAGGTGCTAAAAACCCAGCCATGATTTGAGGTTGTTTTGGGGTGGGGAGCAGGGGAAAAACCCAGTTCCAGGGATTTTGCTGCCGTGTTTCATGTGTCAGACCCGGCTTTTTCAGGTGTTTCCAGCCTGGTGGCAGAGGAGAGTGACAAAGGCTTCTTTGGGAACCCGGGGGATTTGTGCAGAGTGAGGAGCTCAGGAGAGCTGGGATGTCCTGGGAGAGCCCCTGTGAGGCTTGGTCCTGCTCCAGCCCCAAGCAGAGAGTGACCACTGCCCTCTGAGCCCGTGCCACTGCTCAGCAGAACCAACTCTATCAGTTTGATCATTCAGCAGAACCAATTCTATCAGTTTGATCATTCATCAGGACCAATTCTATCATTTTGATCATTCATCAGAACCAATCCTATCAGTTTGATCCATTCATCAGAACCAATCCTATCAGTTTTGTTCATCAGAACCAATTCTATCAGTTCAATCCATTCTGTAGAACCAATTCTATCAGTTTGATCATTCATCAGAACCATTTCTATCAGTTTTGTTCATCAGAACCAATCCTCTCAGTTTTGCTCAGCAGAACCCAGAGCACCCTCGGTGATGGGAAGGAAGCTCTGGCTGTTGGGTGCAGATTCATCCCCCACGCTCAGCTCGGTCTCCAGGCACAGACGGGGATTTGTTGGCGTCGCCCAGGCAGCGCCGGGGAAGTGTGAGATCGTGGAACATATGGGCTGCAATATCACGGCACGGGAGCCTGTGTGAGGGAGGCAGCAGCTCAGAAAATATCCCTGCTTTTGTCAGTTTAAATACATGCTGTTTGGAGGCAAAACATTTGGATTGGGAAAAAAAAATAATAATAAGAAAAATATATAAATGCTCTGCTGTATGTGTATTGAAGAGGTTCCTCCCGCCTTCCCATCTTGTCTTGAACAAAAAAAACCCAAGAGAAACCCAGAAAAGTTTGTTTGTCTAAAGAACAGCTCCAGTACAAGAAAGCAAATGAAGGTTTTGAGGAAGGGAAGTCAATGAGAATCTTCATTGCCTGAATAAATTGCAAGGAATAAATGGGAGGTCTGGGATGGTTGGGAAGGGTCACGAGCACTTTGTGCACTGTCCATGGCACCAAAGGAGTGCATCCCAGGGCAACAGCACTGCAAACACTGTAATATATGGAATATAGATAAAAGAGATAATAGAGATAATATACATAACACAGATAAAATTGATCATACATATAATATAGATAAAATTGATAATACAGACAATATAGATAATACAGATAAAATTGATCATACATATAATATAGATAAAATTTATAATACAGATAATATAGATAACACAGATAAAACTGATCATACATATAATATAGATAAAATTGATAATACAGATAATATAGATAATACAGATTAAATTGATAATACAGATAATATATATAATATAGCTAATATAGATAATATAGATAAAATCAATAATACAGATAATATAGATTAAATAGGTAATACAGATTATATAGATAATGTAGATAATAAAGATAATTTAAATGAAATAGTTAAAATAGATAAAATATATATGATAGATAATGCAGATAGTATAGATTAAATAGTTAAAATAGATAAAATAGTTTAAATAGTTAAAATAGATAATATAGATATTATAGATAAAATAGATAAAATATATAATACAGATAATATAGATAATACAGATAATTTAGATAACATAGTTAAAATAGATGTTATAGATAATATAGATATGATAGATAAAATAGGTAAAATAGATAAAATTGATAATATAGATAATATAGATAAAATAGATAAAATAGGTAAAATAGATAATACAGATAATATAGATAATATAGATAATATATATGGTTCTGATTAAAAATCCAGTGATTCAGAGACTCGAGATTTTATGATTTTAAACACAATAATAACTTAATTTCGTTTCAGGGGCTGGTCCTGTGTTGCTGCCATCAGGGCAATTCCAGCCCTATTTGCTCTCCCTGCTTTTTGCTGAACCCAACTCCAGCTCTTGTCACTCCTTTGGAGAATTTGGCTTCAAATGCCTTTTGCATTATTGTAACCGACAAGTCTAAGACACTGCCTAATGTTAATGCTGCTCATTGCTGCCAATTATAATCAGAGCTAGTCAAAATAAACAAATTAAACAAATAAACATGTCAAAACATCTCAGTCCTAGAGAAAATAAGCCAAGTCTGAGCCCTCTCAGCGCCGCAGCGGAACCGATGCGCTGCGTGTTGTGAAATGTTCCACCAGGTTTTCCACCTTTTTTTGGGGGGAAAAGTTGGGTCAGTTTAGAATTACGGCCGAGTTCTGCCCTGCTCAGGAGGCTGCAGCTGAAGCCAAATGAAACCCAAATGTTCCTTCAGCTCCTTCACCCTCCCTAATGATCGTCTGCTGTATGTTTGAAATGGTTTTTAGTGTTTGGGTTTGGGGGGTTTGGTTTTGTTTTGTTTCGTTTGAGCGATTCTTTGCTGTCAGAGTGCCAAGATGCTAAATCATTGTAAGGGCTGGACGAGATGCAGGTGAAAATATCCCAAATGTGGCTGTGCACGTCAATATAAAACACGCAGCTGCTGGGACCATCCCAAATGGTAAATACAGTGCAATTGAAATTAAAAGCACCCCAGCTTTAAAAGAAAAATACATAAAATACACAGAATTTATTTTTGCTGCACAGAGGGGACATCACAGCCTGGATTTAGCTGAGAATTGGTGGTAATGGGAGGAGGGGGCATTTTTTATTTTTTTTTTAAGTGGTATGCTAACCTTAAAAATCTGTTGGGAGGTTAAAGGAAAAAGCTGTCGCTTTAGACAGGTGGTTCTTGTAAAGAGGTGATCTTTTAAAGTGCGCTCTTAACATGTCAGAGTCTGGGCAGAGATAAAGCTGTAACACAGGTGAGTGCTGAGACTCTTCTGGTGTCTGTCACAGGGCTTTAAAATCCCATTCACAACCTGCATTTGGAGAGGCACTTGCTTAATTTTTTTTAATATAAGACACATGCAGCAAATGCCTGAAATGCAGAAATGAACCCTGGAAATGTAAAGCACAGAAAGCACGGCCTTGCTTTCACACACCTTGGGATGTCCCTGGGGGTGAGGGGGATCAAAGGACCAACCTGCAAAACCACGGTGCTCAAAATTGGTTTTTGGGAAACGGTGAGAAAAGCCTGAACATCCAGGGAAGGGAACGGAGCTGGGGAAGGGTTTGGGACACCAGGAGAGGCTGAGGGAGCTGGGAAAGGGAGAAAAGGAGGCTCAGGGGGGACCTTGTGGCTCTGCACAGTCCCTGACAGGAGGGGGCTCAGAGGGGGTCGGGCTCTGCTCCCAGGGAACAGGGACAGGAGGAGAGGGAACGGCCTCAGGCTGGGCCAGGGGAGGCTCGGGGTGGAATTCAGCAGGAATTTCCCCATGGAAAGGGTGTTCAGGAAGTGCCCAGGGAGGTTTGGAGTCACCAAGGAACAGCTGGAGGTGGCACTCAGAGCTCTGGGCTGGGGACAAGGTGGGGATCGGGCACAGCTTGGACTCGGTGACCCTGGAGGCCTTTTCCAACCTCAGGGATTTTGGGATTCTGTGGTGCTGCAATTTGGGAGGAGAGGGAACGGCCTCAGGCTGGGCCAGGGGAGGCTCAGGGTGGGCAGCAGCAGGAATTCCCTCATGGAAAGGGGGCTCAGGCCTTGGAATTGCCCAGGGAGGTTTGGAGTGCCCATCCCTGGAGGTGCCCATGGAATTCCTGGAGGTGGGGGGACTGTGCCTGGATTTCTTGGGAAGGAACCTTTGCCAGTTGCAAATGGCTGTGATCCCACTGGGATCAGGCATTCCACGTTCTCCAAGGGGATGGGAGGTGTGGGATGGAGAGAGGGAAACGTCCTTGAGGAGCCACCACGGAGCTGCTCAGCACATCCTTGTCCAATCCTGGAATAAAAGCTGGGAAAGCAGGACAGGAAAACTCAAACAACTTCTTCGAGGAGCAATTTGGAGAGAGCACAAACTCCCCACAAAAACCCACCAGATTCACAACTCTTCCTCCTCTGCCTCCCTTCCTTTCCTTCCCCCCACGATGTTTGTAAAGCGTGCAGGGGCTGGGGGAGCAGAGGAGCCTTTGAAACGCTGCTTGCTGCAGACAGTGCAGAGAATCTCGGTTATTAACAGCCTCTCACAAGACGGTTATTTTTGGAGTGGCCTCTGAGGAGGCAACCTCTTGGAATCGAGCTCATTTATTCTGCGTTTCACTGTCCTGCCATTTCCTGCAGGGAGAGGGGGAAAAGTGAAACCACATGTTTGGAGGAGCGAGCGTAGGAAACCCCACTGAAGACAAATGACTGCTCCTCTCCCCTGGCAATTAGTCAGGGCCGGGCCGGGTGCCAGCCCAGGTGTTCCCGACTGTGTAGAAATTTGCCAAAGAACAATGAAAATAGCAGCTGATTGTGCTGACAGATTCTTCTGGTAATTTCCTGTTGTTTGGCATCTTCAGGTTACTTTCCCACAATTATGGGTCCTGTTGAAGTCCTGGGCCTTCAAATCCACTTTTTTCTCTAGAAACAAAGTAATTGTGTGTGTGTGTGTGTGTGTGTGTGTGTGTGGACCGAGCCTGTCCTGTTCTCCAGTCCCTGCCTTTCCTCCTCGCTCCCAGATGTTTTAATTTAATTCGTTTTGCAAAGTACATATTTTAATGAGTCCGAATTAAAAAAATAAAAAAAAAACCAACAAAAAACTCTTTGCACCTGCATCATACAGAATTTCTTGGCAGTCCCATTGTGGGTTTTGCCAGGATTGTTCTATCACCTAAACCTCACTTGGAGGATTTTCCTCTGGTGCCTTCCGTTATCCTCTAAATCCAGGTTGGTCAAGGAGCACTCGCGGATGGAGCTGATCTTGGGGCTGGCCATGGGATGAGGAGGGAGATTTGGCAGCTGGAGATGCTGGAAAGGTGGTGTTAAAAGTGAGGGTGACTCCAGGATTGACTCCAGGTCTGGGGGAGAAATGGCTCACCCCAAAGAACCGCGAGTTTTATCGTCGGGAGAGAAAGGAGGGAAGGCAGACTTTACAGGGATCTTAAAGCTCTGTGCAATCCAGGCTGTCAGGAAGTTATAAATACTCGTTTGGGTTTCTTGAACAACTTGAGGGGGGTTTTTTTGAGCTGGAGCAGGGCTGGATGGGCACCAGGGGACATCATCCATGGTCTCATTCCTTCCCGGAGCGTCGCAAGGAGAGGCAGAGCAGGACAGGGGGTGTTGGAGCAGTGTCTGACAGGGAGGGGGGAGTCTGTCCAGCCTCTCCTCTGAGCATCCCCTGCTAGTTCAGTTATTCCTGCCAGATCAATCCTAAGGGTGACCCTGAGTTCTGAAATTTTTTTATATACGGTTTAAATGTGCATTTTGGCAGGATCTGACTTGTGTGATTTTAAATGAATAAATGTCCTGCCTTGGCTAGAAAATTTTCTGCGTTTTTGTTGTCCTTAAAGGGAGGAAATTTTGCATTACTTGTGGGACAGGTGAATTGGAAGTGAGGTTGATTAAAACCACCCTGCTCTTAAACTCTTTCTCAGAAAGTTGTTGGTTTGACTGAGTTAAAATCTCAGCCAACATTCCCTAAAAACCCCAGCTAGAAATCTCAGGTAGATTCTCCAAGTCTGGTTCCTTCCATGGAAGGGAAGGACGACCTCAACTTCTGCAGGTTGAGGACCTTTTCTTTTTGCCTCTTTGCATCTCCCAGTGCCCAGGTACAAAAGGAATTTCTGAGGAATTGTGTCCAGCGTCCCAAAGAGTTCCCTTCTTTGAGGCCACTCACACAAACAGCTCACAAAGCTCCCTCTGCCTCTCTCCACCACCCATCCCACTGCGAAATTCCTTGGGAGAGATCCCTGCTCCTTCCAGAAGGTTCCTGGTTGTGCTGGCAGCCTTTGCAGGGACCATCACAGCTCCCTCAGTGATAATGGCTGTTACCAGGGAATGTCCCATGTGGATTCCACCGAGCGGCTTTAGGAAAAGCAGGGAAAGAACGTTGTGAAACTCCCCCCTCCCCTCACCCCCGAGTCTGCATCAAAAAAACTGTTTTCGGTGGCAATCGTCTCCCAGCTGGAGTGTCACCTTCTGTTCAGATCCCTAAAATTAGACTGAGAATCTTCTCTCACTTCAGCAAACCCGTGCTGTCTGCCTGACAGGAATTATCCTTCTGGAGCAGAGATGGGGCAGCTTTGAGGGGTTCTCTGAAGGTGGAAGACCCAGCCGTGGTCCTCACGCTCCTGGGTGAAGAGGGAGAACACGTGGGAAGTGCAGGAGCGTTGAAAATGCTTCTCCCACAGGCAGGATTTGCTGTCCATGATGGGAATCCACCTTGCAGGGCCTGTCCCAGGGTTGTGGCTCTGGGGAGCTGCTGGTTCTCAACCCAAAAATCCAAATCCAAAGCCTGCTGAAGGCAATTAGAACCTTGGTGGTAATTATTGTATAATCATGGCGTGGTTTGAGTTAGAAGGGACCCCAAACACCACTGGGTGGGATTTAAGGTCCCTTCCAACCCAAACCATCTCTTGATTTTGTGATTTCTGTTCCAAATCCCCTGCTGATGAATTCTTCCTCCCCTTTCCCTCCCGTTTCCTTGGAGCCCCTGTTTTCCAGGACAAGGACACTCCCTCCCAGTGCCTGTCCAGTTCTTAATGGCCACCAGTTCCTGGGGGTATTGATGGTTTCCCAAATACTTTGAACTCTGGTGGGTTCTGCCGGAGGTGGTGCTGGAGTGGGGATCTCTCAGGATCTGCTCCTGCTTCTTTCACAAGCTCCATGATGTGGCTTTGGACAGCTCTGGGCCTCCCTTTTCTGGAATCATGGAATTGGTAAGGTTGGGAAAGACCTTTAAGATCATCAAGTCCAACTGTGAGCCCAGCACCACCATGGTCACCATTAAAACACATCCTCAAGTGCCACTTCCAGGGTTGGGGACTCCACCACTGCCCAGGGCAGCCCATTCTGATGTTTTCCGTCAATTTTCATAACAAAAAAAGGTCTTAATATCAAATCTAAACCTTCCCTGGCCCGACTTGGGTCCGTTTCCTCTCTCTCTGACACACAGACAGGACAGGGTTTGTGACAGACACAGTTTGGGACAGGACCTGTGTCCCAAACACTGCTTCAAAATGTCCAGAACAAAGAGATTGGCACCAGAGCTGAGCATCATTTCATCCCAATTAAATGAGAGCAGAGATGTTCAAGACCTGATTTTGGCCTGTCCTGCGACTTAACTCTTTATCTGTTGGCTTTAAGCTGACAAAACGGTGCAGAATAGGTCATAAATTCACCCCTCAACCACCAAACCTGAGAATTTCACAGGAAAAGAAACCCCTGGAGCAGGTGCTCAGCAGAAATGAGTGAGGCTGTGCTGGAGGTGTCGTTTCACCTCCCAAAGACCCCCCCAGCCAAGCCCTGCAGCAGCTGAGGAGGTGACACGGCCTTTACAAGGATTTTACTTGCCCCAACTGGGATTTTTATTCTGGTTTTAATTCAGTGGAAAAAAAAAACCTGCTGCTTTCAGGACCAAGGAATTTGATCAGCCAGCTCCCCATAAAAAAGAGGCAACTGGAATCTAAAGCCTGGTGGCTGCAGTAAAAATGAGTGTTGGGGGCTTGGTGTTGTTGGATACCAGCACAACCAAACTGGGATGGGGGGTAAAGGAGCTGGGCAGGGCCCTTTGCTCAAATGAACTGAAAATTTTCTGGGTTTAAATCAAACTCAGTATTATAATAATACAAATATTACAGTATATATGTATATAAATATTGTAATACCAAAAATCATCCAGGCCTTCCCCAGCAATAGGGGGGAAGCAGCCTGGGGAGCTGAAGTGAAGTTTTCTCTTCAGAAAAGTATCTTAAAAGAGCTTTGGCATTAAAGAAATAAAAGAAACCAAACTTTTTTGTTAGGCTTTCTAGAAAGCTCAGCATCCTAGCGGAGAGTCCACCTGTGTTTGTAGAAAAATCACAGAAAATTCATGTATTTTGTATTAGCTAAGGAGGATAATTTAATTCCTGATTATCGTGGGATCCTGGAATGGTTTGGGTTGGGAGGGACAACTGGAATCTAAAGCCTGGTGGCTGCAGTAAAAATGAGTGTTGGGGGCTTGGTGTTGTTGGATACCAGCTCTGCTAAACTGAGACATGGGGTAGAGGAGCTGGGCAGGGCCCTTTGCTCAAATCAACTCCTGAAATGATCCCTGGGTTTAAATCAAACTCAGTATTATAATAATATAAATATTACAGTATATATGTATATAAATATTGTAATACTGAAAATCATCCAGGCCTTCCCCAACAACAGGGGGGAAGCAGCCTGGGGAGCTGAAGTGAAGTTTTCTCTTCAGAAAAGTATCTTAAAAGAGCTTTGGCATTAAAGAAATAAAAGAAACCAAACTTTTTTGTTAGGCTTTCTAGAAAGCTCAGCATCCTAGCAGAGAGTCCACCTGTGTTTGTAGAAAAATCACAGAAAATTCATGTATTTTGTATTAGCTAAGGAGGATAATTTAATTCCTGATTATCGTGGGATCCTGGAATGGTTTGGGTTGGGAGGGACAACTGGAATCTAAAGCCTGGTGGCTGCAGTAAAAATGAGTGTTGGGGGCTTGGTGTTGTTGGATACCAGCTCTGCTAAACTGAGACATGGGGTAGAGGAGCTGGGCAGGGCCCTTTGCTCAAATCAACTCCTGAAATGATCCCTGGGTTTAAATCAAACTCAGTATTATAATAATATAAGTATTATAATATATATATAATAATACTGAAAATCATCCAGGCCTTCCCCAACAACAGGGGGGAAGCAGCCTGGGGAGATAAAGTGAAGTTTTCTCTTCAGAAAAGTATCTTAAAAGAGATTTTGCATTAAAAAAAATAAAATAAACCAATTTTTTTTTTTGTTAGGCTTTCTAGAAAGCTCAGCATCCTAGCAGAGAGTCCACCTGTGTTTGTAGAAAAATCACAGAAAATTCATGTATTTTGTATTAGCTAAGTAGGATAATTTAATTCCTGATTATCGTGGGATCCTGGAATGGTTTGGGTTGGGAGGGACCTTAAATCCCATCCAGTGCCACCCCTGCCATGGGCAGGGACACCTCCCACTGTCCCAGGCTGCTCCAAGCCCTGTCCAGCCTGGCCTTGGGCACTTGGAAGATTTTTCATGCTACTGCAAGAATTGCATTGGATTTTGTGAGTGGGAAGAGCGGGGATCGGAGAACTCACTGGGAAGTTGCATTCCTGTATTTGGGATAATCCAATCATGTCCTTCAGCCTTAGTAAATCAGACTGTTTAAGAAACAAGCAAAACATGCTTAAAAATTGTGAAAACAATAATTTTCCCCTCAGATCAGTAGGAATTTTCATCCCAGAACTGCTTCTTTCAGCCTTAGTAAATCAGGCTGTTTAGGAAACAAACAAAACATGCCCAAAGATGGTGAAAACCATATTTTTTCCCTTGGATCAGTAGGAATTTCCACCCCAGATCTGCTTCTTTCAGCCTCAGTAAATCAGGCTGTTTAGGAAACAAAACATGCTTAAAAATGGTGAAAACAATAATTTTTCCCCCAGACCAGTAGGAATTTCCACCCCAGATCTGCTTCTTTCAGCCTCAGTAAATCAGGCTGTTTAGGAAACAAACAAAACATGCCTAAAAATGGTGAAAACCATCATTTTCCCCTCAGACCAGTAGGGATTTCCATCCCAGATCTGCTTCTTTCAGCTGTAGAATTCGGTACATCATTTTCTCCGGTGTCTTGGAAAATAAAACCGACCCCAAAACCCCAAAAATTCCTGTCCTGTGCACGAGATGTTTTCAAGGTATGATGGAAGCTTCTGAATGTTTTGAAATGACTTTCCTGAAGAGATCCATGTCAGACCTATTACATAATAACGTTAAATTATCATAGGAATCCTTCTGGATTTGTCCCTGTAAGAAAGATCAGGCTCTTCCCTCTCTTCCCTCCCCGTTTGTGCATTAACCTTCTCCCAGTAACTTTCAGCCTCGGGCTTGTGACCTCTGAACACAAACTCAAAAATTAATGATTTTCTCCTCTTTTTTTCAAGCCAGTGCCTGCGTTTCTTCAAGTCACTTATCATGTGTCACATGACAAATGAGCTTCTGGAGCAACTGAAACTTCTAAGAATATTATTTTTCTTCTTGTTTTTTTTTTTTTTTTTTTACTCTGCTCTGTCTGAAAAACAACTCAGTGCCTCTTAGTCTTGGACAGAAAGGTGAGGTAGAGGCAATCCTTCGGGCTGAGGTGGGTGCCTTTAGCTGGGCAGTGGTTTTTGGGTGCACCTTTGTTGCTGCTGATTCTAAAGGTGAATATTTTATTGATTAATTAAGGTTGGAAAAGTCCTCCAACTTCATCCATTCAGTCTCTGACCAGTAAATCACTTTGGGAAGTGCCACGTCCAGGTGTTCCTTGGACACCTCCAGGGATGGGGACTCCAAACCTCCCTGGGAAGCCTCTTCCAGTGTTCAAGCACCCTTTTCCATGAGGGAATTCCTCCTCGTGTCCAACCTGAACCTCTCCTGCCTCAATTGGAAGTGATTTCTTAGGCTGTAAACCTGAATGGAAAAAGAAAATGCTTGTTCTTGCAGCACCGGCACGGATTTTCTGGGATCCAGTGGCACATCCCGTGTGGAAGGGCTCAGGAGAGGGATGAGAGATGCCAGGCAAGGAGCAGTTGGAGTGTTTGATGTCCTGCAGGACACTGGAGTGGGGTGTCCCAGTTGGATTTTCATCAGGGAAATCTGCATCAAAAAAACTGTTTTCAGTGGCAATCTTCTCCCAGCTGGAGTGTCACCTTCTGTCCAGATCCCTAAAATTAGACTGAGAATCTTCTCTCACTTCAGCAAATCCGTGCTGTCTGCCTGACAGGAATTATCCTTCTGGATATCCATCCAGCTCCAGAAGAGTTCATGGAATGGTTTGGGTGATGCCGTTTGGTTTCTGCCTTTTTTCTTTTCTATGTTCCCTGCACTCTTTGCACATTTATTTGTAGCCTACTGTATTAATAGCTAGCTTTTCCAGTGCTTTTCCAGGGTCTTTCCCTAAGCAGAAAGACAAAACAAATCCCAGAGCTCCAAGCCCTGGGGGTGCCAGGCCCTGTCCTATCTCGGCTCTTCCTGGGAACCAAGGCCCAGAACAACTCTGAGGTTCATTTTCATCAACAAAGCCCAGCCAGTGCTGAGAGGGGCTCCAGAGAAGGGGCTGCACCTGGGGGGGAATTGAATCACCACTTGTTCTCCTAATTGGTGCTTTTAATCAATTATGCTAATTTCCTAAAAGCCGTAAATATGTCCTCATCCCTGGAGGGGCTGGGCTTTTATGGACACCTTTCCATAACTGCTCCTGAAGGTGTTCACAATAAAGATCCCCTTTTCTATCCCCTCCTTGCTAAAATGATCTCGAGTTTCTTTTCCAGGCCGGGGGAAAAGGCAACATGGGTTGTGTTGGAAGGGACCTTAAAACTCATCCAGCTCCAACCCCAACACCTTCCACTATCCCAGGCTGCTCCAAACCCCATCCAACCTGACCTTGGGCACTCTCAGGGATCCAGGGGCAGCTCCTCTGGGAATTCCATCCCCACCCTCCCAGCGAGGAATTTCTCCCTGTAAGTTCAGCAGTGCCTCCCTGTAATTCAGGAACCACACTGGAGAACTGCTGAACCTTTTCCTGGCTGTGGACACTGGACCTGTGCTGCTGGGGAAAGGATTTTGGATTTCCCCTGCCCTTCCCCTTGGCTGGAATGCCCCGACCTGCTCCGTGTTTGTGCAGTTCTGCTGTGGCCTCACCCCAGGGCTGAACTTCAGCCGAGCCTTGAGGTTCCCTCTGAAACGCTTCATGACTCCATTAGGGATAAAAAAAACCAAGATTGATGTTATATTAATGGAAAATCTGGGAGCTAAGTTTTATTTCCAGAGTGAAAAATCTGACTGGAGGTGAATCTGTTCCAGGGCTGTCCAGTTTGACTTATCTGAAAGGGAATCACTTATCAGCAAGGCAGGTGTTTTTCACTGGATTTCACTCTGGGTCCCTGAAAATCATTACTCATGACTGGAAATCTTGTTCCTGTGTTTTAAATTTTCCTTTTCCCCTATTTTTCTATTTTTTTTTCCCTCGCTTCCCTCTCGATTTCTGAAGCTGAGCAGCCAAATGTTGGGAATTACTGCTCTCTCAGAGACACGGGAGATTTTCAAATGGTTTTCATGTTTTTTGGAACAGCTTACATTTGGCTGATCTCTTTTTGGAGGAATTCTTGGATTCCCCCCCCTCCTTCTTTTCTCTTTGCAGTTATGAAAACCAGGTTTGCTGCCTTGAGGGGGAAGGGAGAGGAGCTGAGGAAAAGCGAGGCTGGGAAGCAGAAGATGAATTTATTCTGACTTTATCTTTATTTCATTCTCCCGAGTTAAATTCTACACGGCTTCTCCGTGGCCAGCTGGTTTTAATCATTCCAGGAGAACACTATTTATTAAGTGTCTGTTTCAGGCAGTGTCAAATCCTTCAGCTCCTGCTCTATTCTCCATTGTAAGCAGGAACATCAGTAGCCCAGGTGGGCTTTGAGTGGCTTTGGAAAGCAGGGGAGGTGAGAATCTATTTATTACTTACTGGAGATCTCAGTAGACACAGACTCCAATTAAGGCAGGAAGCTGACACACTTTGCCAACTCCTTCCAAGCGCAGGATGCAAAATGAGGCAATGAAAAATTAAATAAAGCACCCCCAAAACTTCTCTGCGTTCTCCCCCACAGCCTGGAACTGTAATTCCTCTGTGCTTTTGCTGGTTTTTTTGCTTCCTTTTGTGCACAATGAAAGCAGAAAGCAGTGGGGGAGTTGGTTTTGTTGGGTTTCTGGGGCACAGGTGATGCTCAGTCCATGAGCCAGTGGGATAACCTTCAAATTCTTTCCCTACAGGACTTGATCCCCCTTTTATCAAGTAAATTAATGTACACTTCTGAAACTGATAATTGATGTCATTGTAACTCTGTTGTAACTTAAGGGCACAATCAGGTTTCCAGTGTCTCGTTCTTAGAGCATCAAACAAGGTTTGTGTTCCTATTCAGCCAATATCTGCACTCAAATCCACAGAAGAAGCTTAAAATATCCAAAGACAGGTTATTTATTGTAGCAACAAATGTGTGAGTGGTAAATACACCAAAGAGCAGGAGGAAAGTAAAAAATTAATTAAAAACTTGCTGATTTTACTTGTGTCTGCTGGCATCTAATTCAGAGGTCACGGAATCTTCAGCAGCTCTGGCAATTCCTGATTTCCTTCTTACAAATCCCAGCTCAGCCATAGGAGGATCAGCCCAAAGTAATCCCTGTAATCTCATTTAAAACAGTTTGATTGGTAGAAATAAAGTTTTTTCAAAGTAAATGATTGTTTTGTGTACTGCAGCTCTAACTGGAATTTCCACGTTTGTCGTGTCTGCTTTCACACCAAGGCTGCTTAAATCTAAAAGTTCTTTGCATGCTCACTTTTATTGCAACTTTGATTTTGCTGGAGCATTTCACCCTCTGTTAAACTGCTTTGAAAACAAAGCAGACTAAAAACAGGGAAATAAAAATAAAAAAGAAAAAGAAAAGAAAGAGAAGAAACCCACCCATCATCAAAATCTCCAACTCTGGATGTTTTCCAGCGAGCTATTCCTGAATGAAAACAGCGCTCTGTCTTCAGTGTAATGCTGGCTCTAATGGAGATAAATCAGAGCATTCAGAAATCTTTAAAGGAGAGGGAAAAACCCCAAAGCAAAGAATGATCCTGATCATTAGCATTTATTTAGCAGCTCGGGAGGAATTGTGCCTGTTGAAGCACAAGGTGCAGCTGCTGGTGCTCGAGGAGGAAAAAACTCTCCGTGTACTTTTTTATTCTCTTTTTTTTTTTCCTGGAGAACTCACAGGGCTGTAAACTATTTGCATTGAGCCCTAATCCTGAATTCTGGTGCGATACAAAATCGTTTTTATTTCTTCTCCCTATCTCCTTCCAGTTCCTCCAAAAAGCCTTTTCTTCAACCAAAAATAAATTCAAGATGCTGCATTAAGAGTTTGTTTTTTGGGTGTTTTTTTGAAGCCTTTTCCCCACACCTACAATTGGGTAGCTCCTTTCTGCACCTGTTGTTCAAAGATTATTTGAAGAGTGAGTCCTTGGCTCAGGGTTTGAAGCTTTCCCAGAGCTTTGAATGAAAAAAAAGAAAAGAAAAGAAAAGAAAAGAAAAGAAAAGAAAAGAAAAGAAAAGAAAAGAAAAGAAAAGAAAAGAAAAGAAAAGAAAAGAAAAGAAAAGAAAGAAAAGAAAAGAAAAGAAAAGAAAAGAAAAGAAAAGAAAAGAAAAGAAAAGAAAAGAAAAGAAAAGAAAAGAAAAGAAAAGAAAAGAAAAGAAAGGAAAAAAAGAAAAAAAGAAAAGAAAAGAAAAGAAAAGAAAAGAAAAGAAAAGAAAAGAAAAGAAAAGAAAAGAAAAGAAAAGAAAAGAAAAGAAAAGAAAAGAAAAGAAAAGAATCAGGGAATCATGGAGTGGTTTGGGTTGGGAAGGGACCTTAAAGATCATCCAGCTCCAATCCCAGCACCTCCCACTCACCCAGGGTGCTCCAGCCTGGCCTTGGGCACTTCCAGGGATCCAGGGACAGCCACAGCTCCTCTGGGAATTCCTCACAGGGAGGAATTTTTTCCATCTATCTGACCAAAATTTCCCTGCTTTCAAACAAATTCCCAGGAGGAGTTACAGGGGCTGGGTAAACCAGATGCTGATATTTAAAATTTTTTTTAATCCATTTAAATAACTTCTGATACTTCACGTTGGATTGATAATATTGGGAATTATTGTCCAAAGCACATTGGAGGCAATTTTTAATCAGTTTATGGGGTGAGTGCACTGAAGGCATTGGAGCTGCAGCCATGGGGTGCAGCGTGGGAGGAACTTTGCTCTGTAGGGTCAGGTGTGATCCGATTTTGGGGCACTTAAAGAACTCCTGATTCCCAGAAACTTCTGTTAGAGAAACTCTACCCCTGTTAGAAACTCAGTTAGAGTTGAAAATTATCACAATGGTTTCACTGGGAGTTCTCTCTGTGGCACATCCCCAGCTGGACCTGTCTGAGCATCATTTGAGGGCTGAACATTTTCATGCATCCCATTTTTGGGGTGTTTTGTTAAGGGAGAGCTGCTGTGGTCCAGCACCACAAAAATACAGGAATTATTGAACCCCCACCAGCACACGAAGAGGATTTCATTCTTCACACACAATTCTCCTCCACTTGACATTTCTGCAACCTCGTGTCATCCTGCAGCATATCCTCTTCAGATCAACAGCAATTCATCATTAATCCATTTGAATAATACTTTATTCTTTATTTTTTTTTCCCCAACAGAAAGAGACAGAAAACATCTGCATATTGAGTAATATTAGCTGCAGTTTGTGTCTCAAGTGAGCCTAACTGACAACCCTCATTTGTTATGGCTGTGGAGGCTTAATTGGGTTGATTCAGGATTTGGACTTTAGGAAAGGAAAAAGAGTTTGAAAATCTTTCAAAATCTTTTGGTTTGAAAACCAAAAAAAACAAAAAACCCACAACAAAACACTTTTAGAGAGGGAAAGAGCAGGGAGAGGAGAGAGAGAAAAAAAAGACTGAATATGTAAAATAACAGCACTGAGGTGTCCTGGTAGAGCCCAAACGTTCAGGAGGTGTTTTAATAACGATGCTTAAATGAGAGATTAGTTATTAAGCCATATGGTTTGGATTACAGCTCTCATCTTTTGTTTCCTGCTTATGCTGTCAGGCATTAATGTGATTGTTTTGATTCTTTAATGCCTTAATGCATCATTCCTCCCCGTGCATTAGGATAATAACTCTGCTCCTCCAAAGGGCAGAGCTGCCATTCATTACTCCTCTGCTTTTTGGCTGACCAGGGACCAGTGGAAATGACTTGGAAAATATTCCCTGTTCCAACAATTCTGGAGCCAGCACAAGGGAGATCACCCAGGAAACCTGAAGGGCGTCAAAAGCTCCTTGGTGACGCTCGTGTCATGCCCAGGCTGGCCTCCCCCAGGCAGGGTCCAACCCTCCTGCCCCAAGGGAATGGGATTTGGGCTCAGCTCTGCACCAGCTTCCAGGTGGTTCTTCATGGGACTTTAGGAAAATATTGGGTTCAGTTGGAATTTCTCACTGTTCGGGCACGGGGCTGCATCTGGGTGTGTGCAGAGCGTGGTTTTATATTAAAACTCAGCTTTTATTCATTAATAGATGTTGGTTTTTGGGTGAATCACAGCAGTAACCACCCACCAGCAGAGGCTGGATCTGATCTGCTGCTGTTCAAAAGTGCTGCACGAAGCTGGATTTTACAGAGCATTCACAAAGCTCTGCTTCCCAACCTTTTCTCCAGGTGAAATTGGGATTTCCAGTAGAATTTTCATCTCTGAGACTGGGAATTGTCCATACTGGTCACAGCATGAAGGCTTTCAGTGCATTCAAGCAGAGTCAATTGTGGAGTTGATTTCACGAGGAAGAGTTTCTTTTTTTTTATATTCCAATAAATCACAGCAGTAGCGAAACAGGCAGCTTTATTTTGCAGGGTCTGCTGCGAAGAGTTGACCTTGAAATGATCAAGTTTTGATAAATTACGAGAGTTTTGATTAAATGATTAATTTGGAGCGCCTGTGTGCGCGGACAGAGCAAACAGGCAAAACACACACACACAAAATCCTAAATCATAAACAGCCCTTAGCAACTGGGATTTGAAAAAAAACCAAAATCAACACATTTTCCTCAGGGCTATTTAAACACTTTTTTTCTGATGGGGTTATTCCCATTTTTTTCCTTCTTGAAGGAACCCACCCTGTGATTCCCCACCCTGTGATTCCCCACGGTGCTAAAGCTCCACGTGCCACCAGGGAATGGTGAATTCCAAAACTGGGAATGCCAGGGGAAACAGGGAGCTTTTCCAGGAATTCCAGGGAAAACCTGGAGCTGATCCTGAGGGTTGGGTGGGATGGGAATGGGGAGATCCAGGGGTGGTTCAGGATCAGGAATTATCCTGGGAAACTGGGAAAGAGGCTTTGGAAAGCTGGGAATGTTGGCAGCTGATCCTGAGGTTGGGACTGGGATGGGAGAGTTGGGAATGTGCAGCTTCGGGGTAAATCTGGGATCTGGGATTGCCTTGGGAATGGGAATGAGGTTCTGGAAAACTGGGAATGTGGGGGGGAAAATGTGGAGCTGCTCTGGGGAATCAAAGAGGCGGCGATTCATGGGTGAAATGTGTAAAATCACTCAGCAGCCCAGGGGGGATGGAAAGCGCTGCATCAGCACGAGATCATTGCCAGTCCCTGGTCACCCCAATTTATCCAGCAGGAAGAGCAGAGGCAGCGAGGTGGGAGGGGATGGAAGGTGTGATGGGCTGCTCACAGCACTGGGATGCCTGCTCTGTATTCCAGGTGTCTCTGGAGCACTCCCGTGATGGGGCTGCACGGGAGGAAGTGTCAATGTGAGAGACAAGCGGATGGTTTAAGTGCAGGAAATACCCAGTGGTGTTGGCACACGGGCTGGAATTTAAACACAGCCCCGGGAAGGGCCAGGATGGGCGTTTTAGGGAGTGGGAGAGGTGTTTTAGCAGGGAAATTATCCAGAGTTTCTGGGGTTTGGGGGGTTTGGGGCAGAGGGTGTTGAGGATTTTTGGTTTTTTCTCCTCCTCGCAGGATGTTTCTGGTGTATCCCTGGGTGTGTTGTGTGCAGGAATGGGACAGACTTGGAGACGCTTCCAGGAACTGAAGCTGAAGAATTCAGCCTGGGGAGCAGAAGATGAGCCCAGGGTAGAAAATAAAACGTGTTGTTGAGCCCAGCAATTGAATGTGCTCGGTTCAAAGGGGGGAAAAGTGCATTCCTGTATTCTGTTGTATCACAGTTGATATTTCCTGTTGCTCGGCAGAACAATATCCTTTCATTCAGAGCAGCAGAGGTGAAAATGCTTTTAGGATGGAGGAGAAGTGCAGAACTCGTTGAGGACAATCTACTTTGCCTCCTACCCCTTAAGCCTGACTTAGAACCCAGCGCAGTCCCTTCCCAGGGAATGTTTGTGCTGATCCTTGGAGTGGTTGTGCAGAATCTGTGGTGTATGAAGGGAAAAAAAATCACCATAACTGAAAAAAAAAAATCTGTTTTTTTAAATAATGGAAATAATTCAACAAATCCTGATGAGATCCGAAATTATCTCCAAAGCAAATGAAGGTAGAGAGGAAGGCCTCTCTCAGAGAGGGTGATTTGAATTCTCTTCAGGCTGCTCAGGATTACGGGAGGGGAAGGTGGGATTTGGGAGAGGAGGGGGTTCAGGCAGCCCCAGAAGCACGAGCTGAAGGATGGTTTTCCAGTTGGGAATTAGGGCCTGCTCCCTCCCCAGCCCCTTTCCCAGAGCTCCTCAGATCTGCAGAGCATCATTCCCCCAAAGCTCCGCATCCTTCCCACCCCCAAAATCAAACCATGCGTGGTGTGGGTACCACAGGGGGGATTAAAGGCTCCCAAAAATCCAGCTCTGGATAAAGGAGCAGCTCCATCCCGTGGGATGGGGGGTGTGGGGTGTGGGATGTGGGATGTGGGATGTGGGATGTGGGATGTGGGATATGGGGTGTGGGATTTGGGATGTGGGATGAGTTTGGGGCTGTTTGCTCCACACTGAGCATTGAGTCTCCCCTGGAGAGGAGCGCTCAGGCTCTGGTGGCTGCTGAATTAAACAATGAGAAATATATGCCAGCTCTTTCCATTTGCTTATTAATAGGTTCTGTGTCTCGTGCTCCAAGGGGATTGTCCTTGCTTTGGAATTGCTGCCGGGGAAGCATTCAAGCATTCAGTGCCCGCAAATGGAGAAAAATGGGGAAGGAGAGGAGAGGCTTTCAGGGAAGGTTGGAGTGTGGCTGCAGAAATGGGAGGCTTTGCAGGAATGGGGATGCTCTGGTTTCCAGGAACTTGGTTTAAAATGCTCAGGGTCTCTGGAAATCGAGAATGTCTGGAAATCCTGTGATTTTCCTGATACCACGAGCAATTCCTTGCTCCGGAGCGTCTGTGCACTCGTGGGCCACTCCACTGTGAAATTCCTTGTTTCAGTGTGATATTGTATGAAGGCAGGGCTAAATATTTGATCCTCTCCCCAAATTTCCAGTGCCTTGTGAATATGGATAATATTTGTGAATGCAGGCGTGAGTTTTGAGTTCCTCATCCACTTTAAATTCTTGGTTTCCAGGAAATCTTTCAGGGTTTGAAAATCTCAGCTTTGTGGCGGTTGCTTCCCCAGAAACTCCTGGGGAATTAAAATTATTTAACAAATAATTGTATGTTCCTGTTAAGATCACTGTGTTTAAAAGTGTTTAAAAGGCTGATTTCAGTCCGTCTTTAATCTTTTCTAATGGAGTTACAGGATAATTTGGGTTGAAAGGATGTGTGGAGATCATCGCTCCAATCCCCCACTCCAAGCTTGGATCACGTTGTTCACAGCCAAGAAACAGATTTAGACCAAAGCAAAATAAATCAGGCACAAACCTCAAATGGGTGGAAATTTGAAAGTGCTTTTGTGTCCCTTTTTGAGATTAAATTCCACTGTCTCTCACTGTTTGGGGGTTTTTTTTCACCTCAATTTTTGAATGACATTTTAAACTCGACCATCTTGGAACCCAAAAATTCATTTTCTTTGGAAAATGGAACACAGGCTCCCAGTCCACACGCAGACTTTAACTCCACATTAACGAGGATTAAATGATTTCCTTCAATTAAATTGTTGAAATTCCTCACATGAGCGTAGCCACAATCTCTGGATGATGGTTCTAAATTTCAGATAAATAGATAAACTTGGAGCTGATGAGTTTTAGGTGCCAAGCAGTGGTTTCCAAATCTAAATGAAGAGTGGTAAGGGCTTTATGGCTTCCCAACATGTCCTTGCACAATTTCCTCGTGGCAAAATCCACGCAGGAAAGCTCAGGCAGGTGCATCAGTAATTCCATTCACTCTGCTCTTGTGGAAACCACTCAGGGATGTTGGAGAGTATTTTTTTTTAGTTGTACAGACATAAAGTAGGTGAGTAATTTAGGTTTTTTAGACAAAAGTTAGGTTTTTGCTTAAAGTTATTTTTAAGACAATTGTGGGAAAGAGAGACGTGAAAGCTGAAAACAAGCTGCAAGTGTCTAAAAATTAACTTAGCCAAAAAATGTTGCTGTTGTTACCTTCTGATATCAACTTAGTGTTTTAATTAGAATAAAAAAAGCTCCTGTAAGAAACTTCTGTAAAAGAATAACGTCCTGAGCACAAACAGCACTATAAAAAGTGTACACTTTCGAACAATAAACAAGCTTAGTTTATCACTCACATTGAGTCGACGTCTTACTTCTCTCGCCACCGACTCAGGGATATTTTCATGCATGGGATTTATGAGAATATGTGAAGTTTCTGTGGATGGAGGGTTTGTTTTGCACTGAAAACCCAAACATTTGGGATTCCTGTGGCTCCCTCCCAGCTGAGCAGATCCTGTGATTTCGCATCCAGCTTCACATCTCCTTAAATTTACTGTGCTGGGCACCCATGGCCTAAATGACCCCAAACCGGGCAGAGCAACCCTCTCACCCCTGCTATCCCACAGAAAACCAGTGCCACCTCCCAGAGCAGGCAATGCAACGAGTTAATTAAGGAAGAATTGTCTATGATTCCATCTCACCCTATATTTCCAGCCCCAGCCTGTGCAGTGGAGCTGCCTCCTGCCCCCCGTGCCAGGATGATTAATGGGGGGAGCACCACGAGGTCAATTAGCTGGGTCACTTTGGAGCTGAGAGGTGCAGAGTGTTTCTTTATTGAACGCTGCATTCACACTCCAGCCCCTGACCTGGGCTCCAGTGATTTATTACAGGGGCAGTGTTTTGATCACTTACCTTCAGTGCCTTACCTTGGCTCCAGAAATCAGCTTTTCACTGTCAATTAGAGGCTGGGGAAAGAGATCCGTCCAAAATCCCGAATGTGAGCGCCGGGAAAAGGGATGGGGAGCCTGAGGATGCTTTTCAGAAGTGGCTTTGGAAGCAACAAAGGAATGAGATTGGGTTCTCTCTGTCTCAGAGAGAAAAAAAGTCATCCGAAGATGAAATTTTACAGAATTTTTCCCCGCTGAGCTGAAACAGAGGAACCAAATCTGTCCTAACAAATTCGGAAGAGCTGCCAGGGAAAAAAACCCTGCACTTAACATTTATATGGATTTGTGGTGGAAGTCACAGAACAAACTCCTGCTGGTTTTGAAGGGTTAAAAGCCCTCATATGTACAGAGAAGGTGGTGGTTAATGAATTTTAGGAGTTATGAAGCATCTTTCACCAGAGGACACAGAACTGAAGCTTTTGATGATGGAGTTGGGGAAACAAATCACTGCTGGTCCTGCTTTGAGTGCTCAGACTGGGATTTTCAGGGGCAGGCTGAGAGAAAAGAGGAATTGAGGCACCAGGCAAAGTGTTTGGGGTTTTCTTTGGGATTTTTTGGGGTGTTGATCTGTTTTGAGGGGTGTTTTTTTTGCAGTTGTAGGGTTGGGGTTTTTTTTGTTGGTGGGGTTTTTTGAGGGGTTTTTTTTTTTGATTGGTTTGTTTTGTTGGGTTTTTTTGTAGCCCAGATTTCTATTTTTATTTCCTCATTACCTCAACCAGCACCTCAGCCCTTTGCCTCACAGTCTCATCCCTTGGTTTAGGAAGCATTTGCTTTTCCTTGTTGGGAGGCTCCTGTTAAGTGTGGGCAGAGCCTTTCCTGTGCCCCAGAACAAAATGAACCCAACAACACCAAAAGCACAGATTAAAGAGTGCCAATTAAAGTTCCAGATTAAAGTTCCAATCATGGGAACTTCCTCAAGGATTTCTTGAGTGCAGTAAAAACCACTCAGATCCATCTGAGATGTAACACAGGAGTAAAACTCTGGACAAGCAGTTTCCTATTTCAAGACTCCCTGTGTGATTCCTCCTGCACCTTCATGGCATTTAATGGTGAATTATTTCCTCTTCCAGATTCTCTTCAGCTTTTACTGCTGCTTCAGGGTTTAAAATACGAGTATATAGGAAAAGAAAACGTATTTAAAACCTCACCTGTCCTCGTGGATTTTGGAGTCATTTCCACGGCGTCCTGTTTTATTCCTATAGACTGCTGTTGACTCAGGGCCTATTAATTTTTATCAGACTCTCTCCATCAGGCTTTGGAAGGGAGAGGCACACACTCAGTCCCTGGCCTGGTGAATTTTAATGACAATTTTGCATGCTTGATTTAATTCCTATTTCTCGCCTCCCAGTCGTGCCTCTCCCTCACCTTGTTCTTTTGGAGGCTGATCCAAGAACACACTCAAGGTTCTGCTCCCTCAGATCCCACACAGAGGATTTTTCCAAGGTGGGAAATCCCCAAATCTCTCTGGATTCCAGAGGGAGCTGGATCCCAGCTCTCCTCCTTGCCTTCCACATCAGAGCCGTGACACAGGGACTGAAAGAGCTGTAAAACACGATGAGGAAATGTCTCTTAGCACTGCTTGTGCAGGACTCAACACAGGCTCGAGGACTTCTCTGAGCCACTGTGCTGTTGTACAGAGTTCTTTATTGTACAGCCAGAGACTGAGACTGCTCCAGATCACTCTGGGACTGCTGCTGAGACTGCTCCTATGGCTGCTGCTGTGGCTACTGCCATGGCTACTGCCCCATGGCCACTGCCCCATGGCCACTGCCCCATGGCCACTGCCCTATGGCCACCACTGCTGGCCACTGCCCTGGCCACCACTGCCCCATGGCCACTGCCCCATGGCCACTGCCCTGCCCCATGGCTACTGCCCCATGGCTCCCTTATGGCCACTGCCCCCCACTATGGCCACTGCATGTGCCCCATGGCTAAATTCCACTGCCCCATTATCCCATGGCCACTGCCCCATGGCCCCCAGGATGTGCCATGAAAATTCCCATAAAGGCTGTGCCATCCCATAAACAGCAAAGATAAACAATCCCCTAGAAGGTCACACCCTACAATCCTCTCCCACAATGGGTGCAGAGGCCACAAAGCCATGATCCTCTTTGCCATGTCCATCCCTGGTGCCCTGGATGTGCTTCCTGGGCACCTCTGGGCCTGGGGAAGAGGCTCCCTCTGGGCCTTCCAGGCTGATTTTCTAGAACACACACACAGTGTAACCCAACATGCTTGAAACCTTTTGGATTTTGTGTTAAATCCCACACGCTGAAATAGTGGAAAAGGAGACGATTTTCCACCACTTTCTGTACAAATACAAATATAATGAAACAAGGGTGGTATTTTTTTCTCCTGCTCGCTGTGAGCAGCCCTGCCTGGGGAGAATGAGGAGAGGAGAGCTGCTCTTCCCATGCACCAACCAGCAGGAATGTGAGCCCAGATTTGTGGTTCTGGAGAAGCTCTGCCACACCAGTTAAACCAGTGGGGCTGGTGAGCTGTGAATCCACAGCAGGATTAATGCAGACTTTGCAGGAGCAGGATCTAGTCCCAAACCGATCCAAAATTCAACGAATTGGCCTCATCTGTTAAACCCTTTCTGCCTCAGAGGTGACCTGAAACTGTATAAAAATTACAAATATTTTCTCACACCCGAGTGCCTCTGGCTGTACCAGAGTCCAGGCAGGTTTGTCCTGGAAAACCTGAGACTCCTGAATCCCTCCAGGCCATGGATCCCTGGCTGGGAGCTGGAAATCTCAAATTCCTGGGCTGATTCGATACCCCATTCCCTTGAGACCCTGGGAAGGTCCTTTTCCCCTCTCTGTATTTCATTCACCTCTCTCTTATTCTTTGTTCATTCCCAAAATCCCAGATTGATTTCGGAAGGGATCTCAAAGCCCAGCTCATTCCAAATCCAAAGATGTTACCTGGTCAGAGCCTCAGAATTTGGCTGCAGTGGGAGAATTGATTCCTAGCAGGGTTTTAGGAATGGAGTTGAAGTAAAGCCCGAGTTCTTTCCATCCCTTTAGAGTTATTTACTAGAGTTGTAAAACTCAGTCCTGGGCTTCCAGATAATCTCGTGTAATTGCTCTGCAAATAAAACTACCGGTTTTCCTTTCCAAAGAGCAGCTTGCGAGCCAAAATCCCAAATTATTCATCTATTTGTCCCCGTTGTGGGCAAGATTAACTTGATAGAATTCTCCCCGAGCCCCTGGGTGCCCTCAGGACCTGACCCCACCTGGTTTTCTCCTGTGAATGTTTACTGCAATTACAGCTTCTCATACTGGGAATGAAAACTGCTGCAAATCAACACCAAAAGGACCCCAAATAGTAAATAATGCCATGATGAATTTTCCATTTTGCGACGTTCCTACAGAATTTCATTGAGGATTGGGCCCAAACCATTGCATTCCCCAGGACACCCTGCGAGCCCCATCCTTGAAATAACCCTCGGAAATGATCTGATTGAAATCCTGGAGCGTTTCGAGGTGTATTTATAGAGGTCCCTTTTGGCTTTCTCCCCAGTAATCACTATAAAACTTCCCCTGAAGGGAACATGAATATATGTAAACCTTGGTGGGAGCAGGAAAATAAAAATAGAGCCATGAACTAAATTTGCAGCAAATATCAACTCTTTTAACTCTGTTCAGGATGAATAAAGCTGAGCTGCTTCTCAGATCAGGAAAAAAAAAGGCTTCTCTCCTTTTCTGAGCTGCTTTTGCAGAGCTGCAAATGAATTTGGGGTTTAGCCCTTGTTTTCTGAGTAATCCCAAGAAATTAATCTCATTTCTTTGCGTGGGCACAGAGCGGGGTTGAGGTGGTGATGCCTGAACATTGATTGTGGGCTTGTTTTAATATGGAACCCCTAATTGGGATGATTGGGGAGCCCTAATTGGGATGATTGGGGAGCCCTAATTGGGGTGATTGGAGAGCCCTAATTGGGATGATTGGAGAGCTCTAACTGGGATGATTGGGGAGCCCTTACTGGGATGATTGGGGAGCCCTTAGTGGGATGATTGGGGAGCCCTAATTGGGGTGATTGAGGGGCCTTAACTGGGATGATTGGGGAGCCCTAATTGGGGTGATTGGGGAGCCCTAATTGGGATGATTGAGGGGCCTTAACTGGGATGATTGAGGAACCCTAAATGGGGTGATGATCGGGGCCAGGCACGGTGCCATCTGATTCCTGGACTGAGGACATTCCCGGGCTGATTCCCTTCATCCAGGGCTGCTTCCCTTTGGAGAAATTTCAATTTAGGGCTGGGGAAGGGAGATTTTTCCTTTTTGGGGACACCAATGCAGCTCCTGGCACTGCCCAGCCTTCCCAATGAAAGCAGGGCAGATTCCATGGGATGGATGGGATCTGATGGAATTCTGGGCCTGCTCGGGATGGATGGGATCAGATGGAATCGGGATGGATGGGATCAGATGGAATTCCAAGTGTGCTCAGGATGGATGGGATCAGATGGAATTCTGTGTGTGCTTAGGATGGGTGGGATCAGATGGAATTCTGGGCCTGCTCGGGATGGACGGGATCAGATGGAATTCTGTGTGTGCTCAGGATGGATGAGATCAGATGGAATTCCATGTGTGCTCGGGATGGATGGGATCAGATGGAATTCCGTGTGTGCTCAGGATGGGTGGGATCAGATGGAATTCCGTGTGTGCTCGGGATGGGTGGGATCAGATGGAATTCTGGGCCTGCTCGGGATGGATGGGATCAGATGGAATCAGGATGGATGGGACCAGAAGGAATCAGGATGGATGGGACCAGATGGAATTCTGTGTGTTCTTGGGATGGATGGGATCAGATGGAATTCCGTGCCAGCTCCCGCTCCCTGTTCAGGCTTTTCCTGCACTTTCATTCACTCCCCTTCTCCCCACATTAACCTGCTTCTATTTTTCAGCAAAAAAATTTTCGATTTCAAGGCTCCTTTCAGCCTTAAAATAATTCCACAAGCAAACCCAAACACTGCCAAGGCTGCCAGAGAAGAAGGTTTGTTTTCTTTCTTTCTCATGACACTGATAACGATGATGATGATGATGATGATGATTATTTTTATTATTATTATTATTATTATTATTTGGAAGAAGGTGGTGAAAAAAGGGAGAATTTGTCATTACTGTATAATTTAAAATTGCACAGCCTACAGCCCACAAAGCAGAGCATGTAATTACACACTTACTAGAGGTAACAGCAGTGCTGATAATTATTCTTTACACAGGAGAATCTCGCTGATATCCCAGAGTCGGAAAGTGGGAACTACAATATCTTTAATACCATCCTTGGAGACCCTCATAAGCAGAGGAGAAGTATGAGGAGGCACACAGGGTCCAGAGCAATATCTTCATCGTGCAGGAATGTCAGGGGCTTTGCTACAGCACAAATCAATAGATCCAAGTACTTCTTTTTTTTTTTTCTTTCCTTTCTTTTTTTTTCTTTTTTTTCCTTTTTTTTTTTTTTAAGGTACAATATTTTTTTTTTTATGACCCAACCTCTGGAAAATGCAGTGAAAGTGAAGGCAGAGGAGCAGCCCTGGAATGAAACAGTTTGAGTGGGAGCCATGGTGGTTTAGGAGAAGAGAGAGCAGAGATTTATTCATTAATTTATTTATTTCTTTTTAAGGCATGTTCTGCTGCAGGAATTTTTGAACAATTTCACATCTGTAGCGTTGATATTTCTCAGGCATTAAAACCTCAATTATTTCTCAACTAATTTTTTTGGACTATTATTTCGTATTCCTCCCTCTCTCTGTTCTCTCTCAGTTGTTTTTTAGCATTTTTGTCCCCTTGATTTAAATAATTCAGATTTCATCTCACCTTTGGCATTTCTCTTGGTGCTTGCCAATCCGAGCTAGAAAACAACCTGCTGGAGAATTTCCCCCATCCCAAACATTTTCTTTTTCAGTAAATCATTGAAATCAGGGCGTGGCTCCTGGGCTAAATATCCTCCCCTTTATTTCTGCTGAGTGGTATTTTATTTTGCAAGCAATCAATTTGGTTTTTAAGGAATGAAATTCTGTTTACTCCCCAAACTTTCCCATGTTTTTCCAGTTTACTTTTCCCCAGCTGGTGCAAAGTGATGAGAATTTACCTGTCAATGGTGAATATTAATGGAGGGAGGCTCTAAATTAATGTCGTCCTGTAGAGATGTGAGTTATGAAACACAAAAAAACCCTGGTGGCAGCTGATTTTCCTGCGCTGTGGGGTCCAATCAGCCTGAAGGTGTCTTAGAGGGCCCTCTGGGCTGTTCTAACTTAAGCCTAGCTTAAGTCAGGTCTAGTGTGGCTGCCCAAGGTGAGCTGATCCTGCTCCTCCTGGATGGTCCCAGCTCCAATCTGGGTCATGGTCACAGGGAGGCAGCGGGAACAATGATGTGCTCGGAGCACCTGGAGAGGAGTCAGGGGACAGAAAGTTAATTAAAAAAAATATCTGCTCTTCATCTCCCTGATATCAGATGTAAAATGACATCGAGGTCTCAGCGGGCGGATCAAAGGGAACATGGAACCGTTCGCGCTCCACCTCCGGCACTGGGCGGGAGCTGGGAGCACCTGAGGGTGAAATCAAGGTCTTCCCTCTGAAAGGAACTTTCCAACAGCCTCTCTAAAGGAATTCCCAACATCCTGGGCATCCCTAAATGTGTGGATGTGGCTCTGGAGGCCGTGGGTTGGTGGGGAGTGTGGTGGCAGTGCTGGGGTGATGCTTGGGCTTGGTGAGCTGAGGGGTCTCCTCAAGCCTGAATTATCATGGGGTTCCCCAGGAGGGAGAATGAAGGTGATGCCTTTTTCTGCTTTTAGGAAATAAAGGCTCAGACATGGTGAGAGGGTTGGGGTCAGAGGGTTGGGGTCAGAGGGTTGGGGTCAGAGGGTTGGGGTCAGAGGGTTGGGGTCAGAGGGTTGGGGTCGTTTCCCTCGGGATTTAATAGGATCCCATTCCATGGCTTCTGCCGTCCAGGTAGAACACGTCACAAAAGCCCCGTCCCCCCAGTCGAGGGTACAATTAAAGACTCTACTCATTAGCATATCTAACGAGAGGGCCCAATAAGGGGCTGGGCTGGGCTCACTTCCAGTTTACAGAATCTGTCCTGCTGGGAGACCTTGAGGGCCATGAAAACAGAGTGTTTGCTCTTCTGACTCTCCGTGGTTTCAGGGGTGTTTGGTCTCCCAGCTCCAAACACCATGGAACCGGGCTGAATTCTCACCTAAAGCATCCCAAGTGTGCATGCTGATCCTGGGGAATGTGGGGAACAGTGTAAGAAATATTCAGGAGAAAAGCAGAAAAATCCTTCAGTCATCAAGGTGAAAACTCTGTGTGCTCCTCTGCTCTGGGGGCCTGAGGGAGCAGCAGGGTGTGGTGAGAAGCTCTCAAGTGCTGGAATGCAGGAATTCTCCATCCCAGTCCTGCTGCCAGCTCAGGATGCTCCTGTGCCAGTGCCACTCACCCACCTCAGCTCAGTAATTCAGGTGATCTTCAGCACAAAGTCATTTTTTTTCTTTAAAAACCCCCCAGTCTATCAAATTCAACGTGTCTTGCACCAGATCAACAACACTAAATGATTTAAAATAGCAAAACAACAGAGGAGGCCCAGTCTTGTAGGAATTGACTCAAATGACATTAATTTTTATTTGTTCCAAATCCTTGGTGTGGATAAAAACTGAAAGCAGTTGAACATTTTGACTCTTCACACCTAATAAAGTAGGATAAATGGACCTTTAGTAAAAAACCCAACTAATGTCTTGCAAGAATTTCGGGCTTTTCTTGAGGTTTATTAATAGTGATAGATCCAAAATGAATCAGGGTCTTGGAAGCTGGAGCAATATATTTTATATCTCTATTTTATCTATGAACACAAACACACTGGGCTCCCTCAGAAATCTCATTTTAGGGGCCAGTTCTGGTGTTCATTCATTTGTGGTTTGCAGGACGGGTCAGAGATGCAGGATTTGGAATGTGGGAGCTCTGGATTCAGCCGGTGGCTCTGCTGGAGGACTCCCAGGGTGACCTTGAGTGAATCACAAAACCCCTTTGGACCTCAAATCTCCCCTTTCAGAGCTCAGATTAAAAAAATCAGAGCAAATGTAAGCACAGAGTTATATAATATATATATATAATATATGGTATATATGTATCTCCTATATGTATGGTTATATATAGTTATATATAATAGATATAAAATATATAATACTACATAATAATATAGAATATAAATATAATTACATTTATATAATATATCATATAATATATAATATATAATATGTAATATGTAAATGTAATATGTATATATATATATATATAATATAATATATAATATAATTAATATATTATATATTGCATTATTACATATAATATAATAACATATAACATATAATATATAATACATATATAAAATATATAATATATAATATTAATATAATTATATATATATATTATATATTATATATTATATATTATATATATATATTGTATATTGTAATATTGTATATTGTATATTATATATTTTATTATATTATATATTATTGTTATATCTTTATATCTATATATCATTATTATATATTTTATATTACTATTATATATATATCTATATATAAATTATATATAATATATAATATATAATATTTCTGAGCTGTGTAAATGTTTCATTTACCCTCTGCCTATGCAGGGCCCTGCACAGCTGTGTAAATGTTTCATTTACCCTCTGCCTATGCAGGGCCCTGCACAAAGGGAGATGAATTAGCAGCACACAGGTGGTAATAGTGGATTATAAGGAGTTAATTATTCATTAATAACAGATTATTTCTCCTATAGTTTCTCCCATAATTAAAAAAAAAAATCCCCAAAATTTCAGGTCTTTCTTCATTGGCAGAGGTCAAATTATTATTGGAGAAATGAAGTTTCATGGAGCAATTTGGGATTGGGTTTGTGGGATTCTGTGCTGGCTCCTTCTTCTCCATTGCCTGCAAACACAGGTGCAGCTTCTGGTGACTTTGGAACTGTCCAGGTTTGGTATTCAATGACCAAATACTGGAGAACCTCGTGGTTTTTCTCTGAAATGCTCCTCAGGAACATTCTGGGCATTATGAAAAAAATATTCAGGTGCTGCTTGGAGCTGGTTGGTGCTACCAAAATTAGAGCTCAGGTTCCGGCTGCTCCCAGCTTGGTGTTGAACTGATAATGAGGAGTTTGGGGCACCTGGGGAGGTGTCTGGGGTATTTGGGGAGGTGTCTGGGATACTTGGGGAGTGTCTGGGGTATTTGGGGAGGTGTCTGGGATACTTGGGGAATGTCTGGGGTACTTGGGGAGGTGTCTGGAGCACCTGGGAAGGTGTCTGGGGTACATGGGGAATGTCTGGGGTACTTGGGGTATTTGGGGAGGTGTCTGGGATACTTGAGGAATGTCTGGGGTACTTGGGGAGTGTCTGGGGCACCTGGGGACGTTGTGTGTGAAGGTGGGACATGCGAGGCTGTCTGGAGGTGTCTGGTGGCCCATGGACGGGGAGCTTGGTGCCCAGGTGTCTGATGCCACACCCAGGGCCAGGTGGGGACATGCAGGTGACATCACATTGGGAGCTCCATTCCCGGCATCTCCTGGAGCTGGAGCAGGAGGGAAAGGCCAGAACGAGTCCCGTGCTGAGGGCAGGAGCTGGGCCAGCCCTTTTGTCCTGGACTTTGCATTTCAGAGTCAGACAAGCAGCTCCACTCGAGGGCCATCCCTTGGTGTTTCTCCCCTCATCACTCTGGACCCTGTGGATCCCCCATGGCTGCAGCTGATCCTTTTTTCCCAGGGCTTCCCCTGAAGCCTGGTGCTGAAGGTGAGGTGCCATTTCCATATTAACGCCTGCAGACCTCCGTGGAGGTGGTTGGGCTGATATCTCTCTTTGCTCTTGCAGCTGGATTCTATCTGCCTTGTGATTCCCATGCCATACCCCTAATTATTATTATTTCACACTTCATAACATTTTGGTAACCAAAACGCTCTGGGGCTCCAAACTTATCTATTCCATTTTAGCCCAGAGGAAACTTCGCAGCCAGTTCCAACTTCTAACCCCCCAAATATGAATTTAGATTGGAAATTCTGATGGATCCTGCCCTGATAGAATATTGTAAAACACCGACTTTGTTGCACGTTGAGAGGGGGGCGTTTTCTCCCCCCCTTCCTTTCTTTTGTGTAAATCTGTTTTCACCACAGGAGCACATGCTGTCTCTTCTGGCTACAACACTACTTACTAATTCATCGATTCATCTTTAATGAGGCCCCCTGCCAATGTTTAAATAGCATTCAGAACAAAGAAAAAGGCAACATTTCCAAAACAGCTGCTTCTCCCCAATCTTGACATCTCAGCCTCGCAGAATTTTTAAGTCCATTTTTTTTTTTTCGCGCCCCGCAAAAGTTGATAATTTATAATTTAGGTGTAGCGTTCTAATTAATTGTTTGTGAGATGGAGGGGGAATAGGAGGGGATAGGAATGGAATTAAACGGAGAAAAAGAAAGGAGTAAAGTTTCCCCCAGGCTGTTGTGAGACGTGAAACCAACGCTGTGGTTTCTGAGGATCTCTCGGCGTTGCAGATGGAGCGCTGGGAGAATTCTCCTTGGCACCCAAAATCATTTGTTGTGCGTGGTGAGTTGGTCCAAGGACACGACAGAGCAAAGTCCCCTCTGTTCCTACAGCTTCACCCTCCCTGGAAGTGTTGAAAAAACATGGGGATGTGGCACTGGAGGATGTGGATGTGGTGGTGTTGGGTTGAAAGTTGAGTTTGATGGTCTTAGAGGTCTTTTCTTAACAATTCCGTGATTCCAAGAGTTCAGCCCTTCTCAGAGCTGGGTTGGCTGCACAAACTGCTCCCACAGGAGCTGGTGTCACCTTGGTCACTCCTGTCCTTATCCTGGTTTCTGTGTTCTCTGAGGAGTGGAGGGTGATCAGAGGGATGGAGCAGCAAGTTGGTAATCTATAATTTAGGTGTAACATTCTAATTAATTGTTTGCAAGATGGAGGGGGGATAGGAGGGGATAGGAATGGAATTAAAAGAAAAGATCTCTTGGCGTTGCAGATGGAGCGCTGGGAGAATTCTCCTTGGCGCCCAAAATCATTTGTTGTGCGTGGTGAGTTGGTCCAAGGGCACAACAGAGCAAAGTCCCCTCTGTTCCTACAGCTTCACCCTCCCTGGAAATGTTCAAAAAACACGGGGATGTGGCACTGGAGCATGTGGATGTGGTGGTGTTGGGTTGAAAGTTGAGTTTGATGGTCTTAGAGGTCTTTTTCTTAACAATTCTGTGATTCCGAGAGTTCAGCCCTTCTCAGAGCTGGGTTGGCTGCACAAACTGCTCCCACAGGAGTTGGTGTCACCTTGGTCACTCCTGTCCTTATCCTGGTTTCTGTTTTCTCTGAGGAGTGGAGGGTGATCAGAGGGATGGGGCAGCTCTGCAGGGAATTGGGATTGTTCAGCCTGGAGAAGAGAAGCTTTGGGGTGGCCTCATTGTGGCCTTCCAGGACCTGGAGGAGCCAACAGGAAAGATGGAGAAAGAGCTTTTCCAAGGGCCTGAAGTGCCAGGACGAGGGGGAGTGGATTCCCACTGTCAGAGGGCAGAGTTAGGTGGGATATTGGGAAGAAACTCCTCCCTGTGAGGGTGGGGAGGGGCTGGGATGGAATTCCCAGAGAAGCTGTGCCTTCCCCATCCCTGGAAGTGCTCAAGGCCAGGTTGGAGCACCCTGGGACAGCGGGAGGTGTCCCTGCCCATGGAAGGGGGTGGAATGGAATGAGTTTTAAGGTCCCTTCCCAACCCAAACAATCCCAGGATTCCAGGATTCCATGAAAATTCCATGTAAAGGTTTCAGACCAGGAGTCTGCTCTCCTAAGCACTTGTGCCCCACTGAGTTTGGAAATTCTGCTAAATCCATGTGCCTCTTTCTAGGATTAACCTGAAACTTCTGGATGCTTCCCAAAATAGGAGCAAATTCTTCCATCCAAGAGCTGCCTGTCCTTGGCTCCTCCTCTGGACTCTCCAGCAGCTCCACATCCTTCCAGTCTTAACAAGGCCATGGAAAATCATCCTCACATTGATGGGAGATTTGGGAGTGAAGTGCAGAGCTGTTCCTGGACCTGCTGTGGGACAGATCCCTGGGATTGCCCAGAGGGTGCAGGCACTGACCAGGCTCCCCTGGGGTGGGATTTTGGGGTGTCTGTGCAGGGCCAGGAGCGGGGCTGGATGATTCCAGTGGGTCCCTTCCAGCACAGGATATTCCATGATCCTGTGATTCTCTTTTCTCTGGACCATGACAGATGCAGGGAAATCAGTGAATATTTCAATACCCACACGCCATCCAAACTGCAGGGCCAACGTTGGCAAAAGAGCCCCGGGCAGAAGAGGGGGAAATCCTTGGAAAAAAAGAGGATATTTCCGACCTAAATTAACGTTGCACCCAATTTGGTTCCCCAAAAGGAGATTTCGACATTAAACAGCAGCAGAAGTCCTACAGCCTCAGCACACACACGCAGCAGACTTGTCTGGAAAGAACAACAAAAACAAAATGAAGGCAGTTTGGAGGCATTTCCTGGGAAAAAGATTCACGATTCTGTTTCCATGGAAGCGACAGCACATCCCAAGTGGCAGAGGGAGCTGACAGAGCGTGGCTGGGAGAGGGGAAGTGCCATCTCCTCCCTCCCAGCAGAGCAGGGGAGCAGAGCTGGGGGGAAATGGCTTCTGAAAAGGAGACAGGGAAATGTGAAAGGACACATGGACATATGGTTCCAGGGAGGTCTGGGGAGCTGGGCTCGTTCTCAGCTCTGCCACAAACTTCCTGTGTCCCTCTGGGCAACTCACGCAAGACATCTTCCAGTTCCTGTGGAAATCAATAATTGATTTCATTGGGCACTAAATCAGAGCCTTGAACACCCTGGGCAGGGTTCAGGCTGGGTCCTTTGGCTCCCCATGGCTCAGGTCCAAGCCCAGCTTGGTCTTTCCTGTTGATCTTTTGCTCTCCTTAGGAATGAAGCAATTCCTGTTTCCTGTGGTTTCTGATCTCCTCAGGATGTTTAGGGGGCTGTTTAATATCTGCCCCTCCAGAGCTTTCCACAAAACCTGCTCAGTCCTGTGCTGGTGACTCCACAGGACTAAAGACACCTCCAGGGAAGCCTTTCCTTACCTTTGCATCAGACACTTAAATTTGTCACATTTTTTTTAAATTTTGGATATGACATGATGGGTAGAAGGGTTAAAGAATGAGGGGGGTGAGGAAGGGGAAGAAAATCACTTGAGTGTGTGCAAGTATCACTGATTGCACTGAAAATTCCTTCTCAGCACCTGTAACCAGCCACATCCAGAGACGGGAGGATCCTGGGGTAGGATCTGGGATTTGTTCCCTTTAGAAATGAAAGCCCAGTGTAAAAGGACAGGAGATCATCAAACTGCACCTTATTACAAATACCTCATGTATTTCTGTTGTACACACATCCCATGTTCTGCTCTCTAATTCTTCACTTCTCTTAACCTGAAAAAGTACAACTGGCTCAGGGAGATTTTTTTGGGAATGTTGTAGGGGCACAGAGAGCAGAGGGCAAAAAAATCCTTTTATTTTTTGATATAATTATTTTGGCTGACGTTTAATTTGTCTCATATTTAAACTTAGCCTTTGCCCCTGGGACAAAGGCTGGGATGGAATCTCAGCCTTTCCTCTCCTCCTCTGTTTCACTGAGGGATGTTTTGGAAAGCAGCAGGAGCTGGCGAGCTCAGGGCTCAGGTTGGGAGAATTCCCCAGGAGAGGGAGTGAAATGATGGCACTGCTGGCCTCGAAATCCAGCACAGCATTCCACAGGCTCCTGGGCCCACGGGAGGAATTTTGCAGATCCCAAATAATCATAACAGTGCCTTCACACCAGGCCTGGCCACAAAACACCAGCTCTGGCCTCCAGGACTTCCTACCCAGCCAGAATCCAACCCTGCACTGGCCAATGCATTAATTCATACAGACTCTGAATTTCAATCCTCTTTCCCAGAGCTCGAACTGAACTGGAGGGCTTGAACTGGAGTTCCCAGAGCAGGGACTGGGCTGCAGGGCCAACCCCAGCAGTCAGGGCGAGCAGCTGCAGTGCCTGGGCTGCTGGATGCTGCTGGGTTTTTATTTTTAATGCTTTCTGGCACTGCATTACACCGAGGTAAGTGCTTTGTTTCTCCCTCAAGTGGCACTCAGCTCCCTGGGGTTTCCTTATGAATGCTGAAGGAGAATGTCCACCCGCTTTACTCCTGTTGTGTTTGTACTGTACAAGCTTTTGGCTGTCTTTGCCAAAGGAAAAGACAGGTTGCTGCTACTTAGAAGAAATATTTTTAATTGCATAGTATTGATTTTCTCTTTCCCTTGGTGGGGCGAGCGCTCTGCTGCTGGTGGAGGCAGCAGAACGCGGGGCTGGTTTGTGTGGATGGATCAGCTCCGAAATAATAAAATCCTGTTGGGGTTTAAATCCATCCAGCTCTTTTGGGGCGAGTTTCCCTGCATTTGAGCCAAACAGAATTTGGCTTTCCACGGTGGATTTAATGAAATACACACAACTGAGCATTTTCCTCTTTCTGTACTGTGCTTTCTGCATTAATACAAAGCATAACAGCACCACACGCTGATGTTGTGTCCACACTTGTGGCTGCTGGAATTCACGCCTTGGATTCCTCTCCACAGCTTTGGGGTGGATCACGGCCAAGGGAGATGGTCCCAGGTTTTTATTTTTTTTATTTGTTACCCCTCACCAAATGAAACAAAGTGCAGAGCCCTCAGCATCCCCAGCAACACCTCGAGGGGAAAACAAATAATTCTGCAAATTCTTGGAGGCAAACAGGTTAACCCAGAGCTGTGAGGCAGAACCATTTCCTTTATCACTGCTCTAAAGCCAGGATAATGCCCAGCTCAGAGCTGGTAAAAGGCACATGAATGTTGATGCTGGGCCAGGGAGTTCTAAAATTTTCACATTTATATGTACAGCAATTACTGATGATTTTTTTTTTTCTATTTTTCTCTGCCTCATAACCTGAGAAGTGAAGCAGACATGCAGGAAGTCTTACTTTTTATTTCACTCTGGGAGACTTGTAAAGCAGGCAGCCCTGGTGTACAGAGCAACAGGAGTCAAATGAAACTGGAATTTGCTTTTTATGGCATTACTTGCAGCCCCATAATGCAGGCAGATACCTTTGGACTGGGGAAGGGAGTGAGTGAAGCCCAGCGTGTTCTGACAGCCCACAATCATTTCAAGGAGATTCCTGGTGATCAGAGCATCACCCAGCACCCTTCTCTCTGCTCTGTCCTGTTCAGGGAGCTGGGAAATGCAATTTTCAATTTTTTTCACCCATTATTACTTTGCAAACTGCTCGCTCAGAGCCTCCTCCAAGCCCACACGTTCTTTCCTCAGGTCTAATTAATTCATTTGCAAAGCGTGTGCTGCTCTCCCTGCTCGTTCTGCAGAGGTGCTAAGTCTTGCAATCACAGAGAAGGAACCTGAACAGATTTGTTTTCACATCCCGCCTTTCGAGGCTGATGGAATCAGACCCAGAGCTGGGAAAAAAAACAGAGACATCTTGGAGAACAACAGCAGTGTTTGGGTCAGGATTAGGCCGAGTTAAGCCCCGCTTTCCCAGCCCCTGCAGCCTGTGCTCTGCACTAACCAGCAAAGCCTGGCCCTGTTGGAGCTGCAGCCCCTGGCTGGAGCAGGGAAATTCCTCGTTTTCCAGTCTGGAGTGGGAACTGAGGGAAGGCTGTGGAGAGCATCCATGGCTAGTAATTAATAACCTTTAAATTAATAGCCTAAAAATTATTAAAGTAATTAATAGCTGATGCCAGGCTGGGCTCCTGGCCATGCCCAGGCACTTGGGGTGGTTTGGGAGGAGGATGCAGGGGGAGAAGGCACTGCTGGCTGCAGCTCCATCCATCCTGGGGCTCCATGCTGGGGGTCCTGCAGCCTGACATCACAATATTCCCTAAAAACGGGAGGAATGAGGCTCCTTGGTGGCTGTATGGAGCCTCTGGAACATCTCCTTTCCATGAATTACAGAATCCTGGAATGGTTTGAGAGGAGGATGCAGGGGGAGAAGGCACTGCTGGCTGCAGATCCCATCCATCCTGGGGCTCCATGCTGGGGGTCCTGCAGCCTGACATCACAATATTCCCTAAAAATGGGAGGAATGAGGCTGCTTGATGGCTGTATGGAGCCTCTGGAATGTCTCCTTTCCATGAATTACAGAATCCTGGAATGGTTTGGGTTGAAAGGGACCGTCAATCCCATCCAGTGCCACCCCTGCCATGGGCAGGGACACCTCCCACTGCCCCAGGCTACTCCAAGCCCTGTCCAACCCTTTATCCACATCCTTCATCCCTCCATCCTTTGGGAATAGCAGATAAATGTAAGATTTTAGAGTCACAAACCCAGCTCTACTGAAGAGCCAGAGCTGCTGGTGTGGGGTTTATTGTGGGGTTTACTGTGGGGTCAGGGGTGAGGTGTTTGTTTGCTGCAGAATCTCGATGTGCTGAACCCTAAAGGACTTTGTTTTTCTCCCTAAGCTGCACGGCATCCTAAATAAATGCATTTTAACGTGCTGAGAGGCATCTAATCAAACAAATCAGGTGGCAAAACACCTCTGAATATTTCAGCTTTCAGGCCCCTCCCAAAGTATGGACACGAGAAGTTCAAATTCCGCTTCATGTGCTTATTCCACCCTTGTAATAATGCCTGGCTATGCATTAAATGCACAATTTAGGGTCCTTTTCTGGGGGCAAGGGGCTGTACAGTGGCACTAGAAAGAGACTCCACATCACCAGGGTTATGAATTTCAGAGGTCTCCTTCACCAGGCAACTTTGAAAGCTCAAGGCTTCAAAAAATAAATTAAAAAAAAAAAAAAGGGGGGGGGGGAAGCTGTTACTAACAATAATTTATTGTGGAAAAATATTTACATAGATAAAAAATATTGCACTTGGCATGTTAGGACCAGGAATAAACCCATCTCTTGTCCTGTAGCTCTCATCTATTATTCATTCTTGCTATTTGCCTCTTTTCATGTCGAGATCTCGGAGCATTTCGCAAATGAAGATGTAAATCGTTCTCCTTGTTTTACAGAGGAATGGCTGAGAGAGGGGAACGACTGCACTGCAGCTGGAATTAAGGGATCTCCACCATCCCAAGCCAGTGCTAAATCCACTGGATTCTGGAGATTTCAAGGGGAAAAAACACGATGGGATTAATTAGCTCCGAGGAAAAGCCAAGGTGGAGAGGTTGGTGGCAAGGGAAGAGAAGGGAGGTGCAGAAGCAAAGCTGAGGGGGTTTAGGAGGGGTGGGACAAGCAGATGTTGGGTAGGGAGTGGGAGAGGAGATTTGGGGTGGTTGGAGTGGGCTGAAATGCCAGGGGCTGTCAGGGATGTGGGCTCTGGGGCTCAGGGGGTGTCCAGGGAGCTGGGAAGAACTTCCAGGAGCAACATGGCTTTTCCAGCAGCTTTAAGGAATCACAAACTGAGCTGGAAGGGTCATTGAGTCCGTCGTAGGCATTGCCTTGCAGCCCTGCAGAGGCTCCTAAATTTGTTTGTGTACCTTCATAATTAATAACAAAAACCAATCTGACTTTGCAAATGGGAGAGTTCACACCCCAGTGCCTCACGAGTCTGGCAAAATGTGACCTCCTGTCCTTGTTCTTGATGCCGGCTCTGTGCACAAACAGCTGATGGCTCTGCCTCTGAATATTCACAATGGACCCATCCAGGTGACGACACATCCTAAATTTTGGAGGCAAAATGTGACATCCTGTCCTTGTTCTTGATGCTGGCTCTGTGAACAAACGGCTGATGGCTCTGCCTCTGAATATCCACAATGAGCCCATCCAGGTGACGACACATCCTAAATTTTGGAGGCTGAAAATGTCACTCTGGGCCTGGAAGGATGTTTGATTTCACTCCAGGCATCGAGCAACAAATTGCCCTTAATGGCAGCATCACCACAAACGGGCCTCCCTCACTTTTTCATGTCACTTCCAAGTGTCTGGTTGATATTTTTATGGATTTTTATTATCCAGCAGCCAGAGCCGTGCCAGGTTCTCGGGGATCAGCGGGCAGGGGGGGGCTAAGCTGGAATGAGAACTCCTGCACTCGTGGCTTTAATATCTTTTACTTCAAAGCAAGGAGCTGATGTGATCTTTCATCGTCTCAGCTGTTGTTTACCAGCTTCCTACAGATGCTGTTTGAACTAACAAACCCCACATTTCCTGGCTGCAGTGAGTGAGGAATTCCCTGGGTGGCTGCAATCCCTTTACTCGGAGCCTGAGTCGCCCTGATTGAATGATGCCACTAACGAGGAGGGGATAAACGCTCAGGATCACCTTTCAGGCAAAGAATAACTGCCCAAATTACTCTGGCTCAGCTCCTCAGCCCTGCTCCTCATTTTCTGCTTCCAGGGAAAACCAGCAGCAGCTCCAGGGCTGGGTTTGGGGTCAATTGACTCCGTGTCTCAGGGACACAGGGACGTGTCCGTGGTGCAGGGGCTCCTCTTTGGCTCTGAGCTCGGACCAGGAGTGGTTTTGCTGCAGTCTCTGGGATGAGCTGAAATGCAGGAATTGCAGGTGAGGAAAGAGCTGCGAGGTCACCTGGGCTCAGAGGATCAGAGCAGGGTCTTCAGTGCCTGTGATTAAAGCGTGTGAGAGGCTGTGAGGGAGAAAACAGCAGCAGTTGCAGACAGGTTCCTTTTTCTTCCCCCTGCTCCTCCTTTTTCCTCCCTTTTTCCAAGCAGAGTGCTCCTGCTACTTTTATCCCTTTTCCTGGAAGTTTGGTCCTGCTGCAGAAGCTGATGAAGCTTTCAAACACCCTGAAATAAATGTGTTATAATAAAAAAATGGGCTGAGGCTTTTGTGTGCCAGACTGGTCTTCAACCAGGTTCTGATTTTCCTTTCAGGATAACAGGATAGCAGCCAACCAGGACTTTGATTTCCCATTATTTATATCATAAATCATGGAATTATTTGGGTTGGGAGGGACCTTAAAGACCTCATTCCACCCCCAAACACAGGCAGGGAAACCTTCCACTATCCCAGGCTGCTCCAACCTGGCCTTGGCCACTTCCAGGAATGGGGCACATTGCAGTCACTTGGTGGATTTGTATTTTTATGGGAACATCGTTCAGCTGCAGAGCCTTTGTGACATTAAACCTGTTCACCTCTCACACCCAGTGTCCCTGTCCCTGGGAGCTGCTGCTCTGAGCAGGGCAGGGCTGGGAATAAAAAGGGATTTGGGATTTTGCTCGAGGTGATTCAGTGAGTAGGTGGCAGGGATGGGAAACAGAAGGGGATTTGATGGGCCACTCTTTTGTTCTTTAATTGTTTTATTGGTGAAGAAACGCTCTTTAAAGTTGAGATTTGTGCTAGACCTAAACAGTGAAAATTGCAGGGAGAATTGGCTGCTCCTGGAAAGCTTCTCAGTTCCAAGGAGCAGGGTGGACAGGAATCCTCATTTTAGAATATAGGCAGTGATACAGAAATGCACAAATTCGTGGCTATATCAGAGTTTAGATGGTGTGAATCCCACGAAGCTGCCAGTCAGGAGCTGGTTCCTGTTCATGGAAGGTGTGGAATGTCTGTGGAAATGATGCTGAACAGCCAAAATTCCCTTTCCTTCCCATCACACTCCTGCAGGCTCCTGGCAGTAATTGGGCAGAATTTTGGGCTTCACACAAGGACAGCAGGCAAAGGCTTTGCGCAGAGCTTAATTATGACCTTCACCTTGCAGTGTTCTTGTGCACAAACAAAGACTAAGACTACTGAGCCTAGACTACTAAGACTACTACCTATCACCCACTGAAAATTCCTTAAATACCATCCCACAGACAGGATGTGTCATCACATGAATAGCAAAGATGTTCACCAGTGTTCCCCAATCACCTGGGCCATTGCATAGACTTTACCATGTCTTGTAAGGTCACAAACCAGAATCCTCGCTCTCAATGGGTCCAGAAGGCCACAAACCCAAATTCTCTGTCCCAGCCCATCCCTGGTGACCTGGATGTGCTCCCATTGTCACCTCTGGGCCGAGGACAGAGACACTCTGGGCCTTCCAGGCCTGTTCTCCTATTACACACACAGTGTAACCCTACAGACAAAGACTGACTTGACTATCACCCAGTGAAAATTCCTTGAATACCATCCCACTGACAGGATATGGCATCACATGAACAGGAAAGATGTTCACCAGTGTTCCCCAATCACCTGGGCTACTGCACAGCTTTTACCCATGATGGGAACAGGGAAACAATGCCCTGTAAGGTCACAAACCAGAATCCTCACTCTCAACAGGTCCAGAAGGCCACAAACCCACAATTGTCTGTCCCAGCCCATCCCTGGTGACCTGGATGTGCTCCCATTGTCACCTCTGGGCCCAGGACAGAGTTATTTTGGGCCTCGAGGTCTGTTTTTCTGTAACACCCACAGTGTAACCCTACACAGGCTCCCTTCCTCCTCATCCCAGCATTTATATGGAAAAATTGCAGCCTCAGGAACCACCTACGTCCAGCTGAAAATGCCCCTTTTTGGGTGCTGGCAGCCTCCAATCCATCCCTCCTGTTGGTAGACTCTTGTCTCCAGTGCAATTTTGGTGAACAAAAGCGTTATTGACCCGAAAGAGAAACCAAACTGCTTTTCAAAGCCTCCAGTGCACCTAAGCAAAATAAACAATCTCTAGGGCAACTTCCATGTTATTCCTCTGTTGACTTTCTGGGTTTTTTCCCCTGCCAAACAGCCGCCTCTCAGAGCAAAAAGGCAAAACCACCACGTTGGAGTGTCCCCTGCTCTTAATATTTCCAAATAGAACGGCGTTTTTAAAATGAAAAGGGATTTTTCTAAGGAGCAAGTGTGGGAAAATGATGGAGAGCCTCATTTCATACGGATCCAAGAATAATTTTTCCACTGCTCAGGATGCTTGGCTATTTAGTCTGCATCAGAGGCGTGGGACTTTTATCAATCAAAGAGCCACTTTGTCATTAAATGGAAGCTGGGAGTCGCACTGAGATTCAACTCCACGCAGAAATTGGGAAATAAGGGTCTGCTTCTCAGGCACACTGAGGCTCCTTTGTGCACCTCCAGTGCCAAAAAAAGGCCCCCAAGACTTCATTTTGCATCAGATCTTTCATAAAATCTATTCACCCAAAGTGCTTTAGGGTTAAAATTAATTCAGTTAATGAGTTAAATAACTGCCAAGGGAGAGAGAAATTAAGAGTCACGGGCAAGGGGGAAAAGAGATGCTTCCAGCTGAGTTTGGAAGAGAGTGTGAATGAGTTGGAGGGGAAAAGAGATGCAAAGGAGATGCACTGATGGGCAAGAGCTGCAGAGGAGAAAGCTCTGATGCCCCGGGGGTCAAATTATATGAAAGGAGGAGGAAGGGCCTCTTTCTGCAGGAGAACTGAACCAGTGGCAGCTGATTTAACACCCAGCACAGCAGCAGCAAGAGAAGCTGAGTGTCTGTACCCACGGCAGCTCCAAATTCTGCCCTGGCTGTGCAAACACTCCTCTTTTGTTGTTTATAATGGAAAGGAAATGATCAGGGAGTGGGTTCCTATAGGAAAGGAAAGGAAAGGAAAGGAAAGGAAAGGAAAGGAAAGGAAAGGAAAGGAAAGGAAAGGAAAGGAAAGGAAAGGAAAGGAAAGGAAAGGAAGGAAAGGAAAGGAAAGGAAAGGAAAGGAAAGGAAAGGAAAGGAAAGGAAAGGAAAGGAAAGGAAAGGAAAGGAAAGGAAAGGCAGACTCTGAATTGGTGTTTTGACTCCCAGGGTCATTTCAGAGAATCATGGAAAAAAATTGAGGTTGGAAAAGCCCTCCAAGGTCATCTCTCTGTGCCCAATGCCCACCTTGTCCCCAGCCCAGAGCTCTGAGTGCCACCTCCAGGCCTTCCTTGGACCCCTCCAGGGATGGGGACTCCAAACCTCGCTGGGCAGATCTTCCAGCGTTTAACAACCCATTTTGTGAAGAAATTCTGCGAAGAATTTGGCCCAGACCCAGCTGTAGAAGGTGAGTAGCAGCCTCCACATCTCCATTCTCTCAATCCCTTTCATTAGCACTGGTTGGGCTCCTCTGGATCTGAGCCTGTCACCGGTCTAGACAACAAAGACCATTTTTGAACAGATGTTTTCCAAGTGAGCTATTCTTTCCCTCTTTTTATAGAACCTCTCACTTCACACAAGGCAGAGCTTAAGTGGGTCTGAGCCTCAAAGAAACGGAGCTACACCAAGCTTTAAACACCCCACAGCCCCCAGGATGGGCAGACTGATGACGTCCCCCACATTTTAAGAAGCCTCTGAGGCTCACAAACAGAAGTTTTACATTTAATAGTTTGGTTATGCCCGGCCCTGATTCATTCCCCTCCTTTTTTTCCTCTCACTGCTCCATGACTGTGCATTTATGGTACAGGAAGGTGCCTTGGAAGCTTGAGAATAGTAAATGCAGGCCTGGATTTGCTCAGCACAACTTGTTCAGGGCTTTACAAGAAATTTTCAGACAAACTCATCCCACAAAACTCGGTTTGAAACAAAAAGGATAAAAAAAAAAACCCCAAAACCCACAAAAACCCCAAATCCCCAATTGCCTCATTTGAGGAATGTAAATAAAACACGTCCTGGATATTCTCTTAACTTTGGCTGATGTAAGAGGGAATTTGCCCCTGCCTAATGCTCATTTTGTGTGGAGTTTGCTGCTCTGTCGCAGGTTATTGGGAGCTCTTTAAAGCAAGGCAGAGAGAAGGAGCAGAGAGGGAGGGAACTGGGAGGTTTATGGGGCTGAGAAGTCCCTCCCTCCACGTGTGGGTGGATTCAGTGTCAGACACGAGGGGAATCCTCAGGAGACACATTTCTTCTCAAGTCCCACTAAGAAAGTGGAGGGGAGGATTCCCAGGACATTGTGTGGTTCTTGGGAAGCTCCTGTGAAACAGCTCCGGGTAAGGCACACATCCACGAGGCTTTTCCTGCTGCCTCTGGAGCTTGGAAAGGCTCAGATTTCCATAAATCACAAACCCACGGGCAAGGTTTGGATTTCAGATGTTGAGTTAGTGCTGGTTTGCCAGGTCTAAGGCAAGAACTGGGTGCCCGTTCTGAGAGAAAAGAGCAATTAATGGGATTCCTGTTCATTTTCAGTGCCCATGGACTCATCCCTCCCTTACGGTCTCGTTTCAGTTCTCCACTCAAGCCTGCTCTCTGCGGCTCAGGGATGAGCACATCAAACTCTTTAAAGCAGGGTCTGCCTCCAGCCTGTTGTTTTTGGATCCTCGTGCATCCCCGTGTTTGATTTGGACGTACCTTGAATCACCGAGCGTGGGTCTGCGGGAGTTTTCTCTGCCAGCCTCAGTCCCTCTCCTGTGTGAACCAGGAGAGAAAATTCCTGCCTTGTGGGCATGTAAATTTTAATAGTTTAGTCCCCCAGTTCAGCAAAGCACTTGAGTACATTCTGCTGGAGTAAATGGGATTTTAATTCTGTGATTACATTTTTTTTGATTTTTTTTTTTTTGGGTGAACCAGGGCCACAAGAAAATACTTGGAGCTGGTTGGAATTCGAGGTGTTAGAAACTGTAATGTCATTATCAGTATTTTGCAGTAAAAGAAACCATGGTGATATTTATTCCTTATCTCCAACCTGGAATAAATGGGGTTTGGTCACCTTAAACGTATAATTTAGATGTGAGAAACAGCCTGAGATGCTCAGGGATAATGGTTTGCCTGCTTATTTTGGGTTAGTTTTGTTCTTTAAAATGCAATAACTCGGTGGGTTTTTTAATGTGCTTTTCTGGGCTTTGGCAATGCAGTTTCAGCTCCTTTCTGCACGTGGTTGTGGGGTGTGTGTGTGTCTGTCAGGGGAATGAGTGTTAATTTAGGATTAGGGGTTCTGCATGTTGCATAAATAACATCATAAGCTCTCACTTCACACGAGGCTGAGCTTAAGTGGGTCTGAGCCTCAAAGAAACTGAGCTTTAAACACCCCCACAGCCCCCAGAATGGTCAGGCTGTGGTGTCCCCCACACTTTAAGAAGCCTCTGAGGCTCACAAACAGAATAGTTTGGATATGCCTGGCCCTGATTCATTCCCTTATCTATATATCTATATATCTATCTATAGCTATATACCTATATCTAAATCGATAATCTATATCTATATCTATGTCTTTATATGTTTATCTATTTATATTTTTATATATTTATATATTCCCATATATAAATAATGCCTACAAACATCCCAACCCCAATCCTTTGGCTGAAGGGCTTTGGGGGCAGCTGGGTGCCCACAGCTGGATTCCAACAGCTGGGTGCCCACAGCTGGGTGCCCACAGCTGGATGTCCATAGGTGAGTGCCCACAGCTGGGTGCCCACAGCTGGATTCCAACAGCTGGGTGCCCACAGCTGGGTGTCCACAGCTGGATGTCCATAGGTGAGTGCCCACAGCTGAGTTCCCACAGCTGGGTGCCCACAGGTGTGTGCCCACAACTGGGTGCCCACAGCCCACAGCTGGGTGCCCACAGCCGGATGTCTACAGCTGGATTCCTACAGCTGGATTCCCAAAGCTGGATGTCCACAGGTGTGTGCCCACATCTGGATTCCAACAGCTGAGTGCCCACAGCTGGATGCCCACAGCTTCGTGTCCACAGCCGGGTGCCCACAGCTGGATGTCCAGAGCTGGATTCCAACAACTGAGTGCCCACAGCTGGATGCCCACAGCTGGGTGCCCACAGCTGGATTCCAATAGCTGGATGCCCACAGCCGGATTCCAACAGCTGGATGCCCACAGCTGGCACAGGGAAGGAGCAGCTGAGTGCCCACAGCTGGATGCCCACAGCTGGGTGTCAACAGCTGGATGCCCACAGCTGAGTGCCCACAGCTGAGTGCCCATAGCTGGATGCCCACAGCTGGATGCCCACAGCTGGCACAGGGAAGGAGCAGCTGAGTGCCCACAGCTGAGTGCGTACAGCTGGATGCCCACATCTGGATGCCCACAGCTGGATGCCCACAGCTGGGTGTCCACAGCTGGGTGTCCACAGCTGGGTGTCCACAGCTGGATGCCCACCGCTGGCACAGTGGGGAGCAGCAGAGGCAGGGAAGGAGCAGCCCGGGGAAGCCCAGAGGTGGCAGGAACGGAAGGAGGAGGCTGCAAGGGGAAGGCCAGCAGCTTGTTCTTATCACCTCCCAGGGCTGATTGCAGCTTATCACACCCAGACAATCCCCTAATTGTGTGTCCCCGCTGAGCAGCAGCTCTGGGGACATTCCAGAGCCTGACCTCTGCCCTGTCCAGCGCCAAAGAAGTGCCATTAGGAATCGTGTAACCGGGAATCGGGGATTGCTGGAAGGGGCCAGGGGTCAAACTGCTGCAGAGCTGGAGCAGCAATGCTGGATCCAGCTGCCTTCCCCCTTCCCAGAGCTGGGAAAATGGGATGTGAGGCTGGGCTGGAGGGAGGAATGGACAAGGCCAGGGTTGCTGAGGAATTCCATCCGTTTAATGAAGAGTTTGGGCAATCCTCGGTCAAGAAATGTGCTTTAAATGTTTTATATTTAAATATTCTTGGATATTACGGCTTGGAGAGCGAGTGTGTAAACGTCCTGCTGAGGAATTGCTGAGGAATTCTGTCCATTTGATAAAGAGTTTGGGCAATCCTTGGTCAAGAAATGTGCTTTAAATGTTTTATATTTAAATATTCTTGGATATTAAGGCTTGGAGAGTGAGTGTACAAGGTCCTGCTGAGGAATTGCTGAGGAATTCCATCTGTTTAATAAAGACTTTGGGCAATCCTTGATCAAGAAATGTGCTTTAAATGTTTTATATTTAAGTGTTCTTGGACACTGGGGCTTGGAGAGCGAGTGTGCAAAGATCCTGTTGAGGAATTGCTGAGGAATTCTGTCCATTTGATAAAGAGTTTGGGTAATCCTCAGTCAAGAATTGTGCTTTAAATATTTTCTATTTAAATATTCTTAATATTATTTAAATATTTAAGTGTTCTTGGACACTGGGGCTTGGAGAGCGAGTGTGCAAAAGTCCTGCTGAGGAATTGCTGAGGAATTCTGTCCATTTAATAAAGAGCTTGTGCAATCCTTGGTCAAGAAATGTGCTTTAAATGCTTTATATTTAAATATTCTTGGATATTACGGCTTGGAGAGCGAGTGTGCAAAGGTCCTGCTGAGGAATTGCTGAGGAATTCTGTCCATTTGATAAAGAGTTTGGGCAATCCTCAGTCAAGAAATGCGCTTTAAATATTTTCTATTTAAATATTCTTAACATTATTTAAATATTTAAGTGTTCTTGGACAGTGGGGCTTGGAGAGCAAGGGTGCAAAAGTCCTGCCAGCCAGAGGAACTGGGTTTTGTGTGTGCTAGAGCACCATAAATGTTTTTATTTGGGATTTGGGAGAAGGGATTCAGAGCACCGGCCTCTGCTGAAACTCTCCAAGAGCCCGCTGAAGGAAAAGGCTGCAGAAGTTTGGGATTGCACCAGGAAATATCAGGATTCCAGAACATTCTCTGTGCTCAGATCCTTCCTCTGCCTGGATGTGGATGGGATGAGGTGAAGTTGCAATTTTGAGGTGTTAAACTGGGAGACAGCAGCAGAGTTTCGCCAGGCTGGGCTGCAGAACCCTTTGGAAATGAGGGGGTGATGGATTCTCTTTGCCAGGCAGGGCGGGGTGAGAGCCAGATTTGGTTTGGGAGGGTTGGATGGGGATGGGGCCAAGCAGTGGGGGTGAAGGCCAGATTTGGTTTGGGAGCTCTGGATGGGGATGGGATGAGGTGAATTTGCAATTTTGAAGTGCTGAACTGGGATGCAGCAGCCGAGTTTCACCAGGCTGGGCTGCAGAACCCTTTGGAAATGAGGGGGTGATGGATTCTCTTTGCCAGGCAGGGCGGGGTGAGAGCCAGATTCGGTTTGGGAGGGATGGATGGGGATGGGATGAGGTGAATTTGCAGTTTGGAAGTGCCAAACTCGGGAATAACTGGAATATTGCAAGCAGATTCTCTCTCCTCTCTCCAAATGCTTTTTCAGCTCGGTTTTAAGCTCTTTGGGGCCAGCTCCTCTGGGTTTTGGGATTATAAACACCTTACAGTCCCAGCCCAATGCTGCATTCCCTGCGTGCTGCTCCAGGACAAATAAAAACTGCACTGAGCTGCAAGGAAATGGCCGGGAAATGCAGAGTGACCGTGTGCTGCTGTTATTGTAAACCCAGAAATGTTTACTCATTCTATTGAAATAGGTTTGGATCGCTGTGGATGAAAGTGAAACAAGATATAAGCCTGCAATGACATGCATAAATACATAATTAAGTGTATTTCCTTTCCATATGGAGAGGATTAACTCCCTTGCCTCAGCAGGGAGTTGCTTTATTTGGTGTCTGCTTTGGTGTCCCTTTCTCTCTGACAGCTTCCAGGGGACGCTGAAAGGGAATTTCACTCACTGCCTAATGAATCTTGGAGTAAGGACTTGCAGGGGGAAGAAGAAGTGATTACCTCAGAAAAGAGAACTTTAGCGACCTGGAGGAGTGCCCTGATTTCTCTTGTTGACCTTAAGTGGGCCCTGTGGGATGGCAGTGCCCACCTTTGCAGGAGTTATTGCTTAGTCATAAATCCACGTGGAGGGGAGGGAGGGATGTGTCTGCTAAACACTGAGGCGTCAGCAAAAGCTCCCGAGCTCAGGTTTCATAACTCGAGAAATATTTTATCACCCCCGTGAGCCAAACCTATGAAAAATCAATAGGACTTGAGAGTTGCCTGTATTGATCTGAAGGGCTGAGTTGTGCTGAAATATTCATGGCCCTGTGTGTTTGGCTCTGTGTGGTTTGGGGACCGAGGCGCAGGCAGATTTCAGAGGGAGATATTCTCATTTTTCACTTTAACCGCATTAAGGTGCCTCGCAAAGCACGCCCTTAAAAGACACTGAATTCGTTTGTCTCCCAGCCAGCCAGAGGGAAATGCATTCTCATTATTATTATTATTATTATTATTTTTCTTAAATGACAAACTGTTGGGAGGAAGGAGTCAAGGAGATCTGATAAAATTAGCACCACGTCCTCCTGGGGATCCCCGGGCTTGCTTTGTTTGCAAAGCCAATTTGGACACTGCGTCTTTGATCTTCACTTTCAGTATTTGAGCAGGCATGTTTAGTATCACTCATTTCACTGGAGATTTGGGATTCAAGTTTCCTCAACAAGCTCCAAAGCAGTACATTAGAAGGGGAATTGTCAGCCAGGCGTCTCAGAATCTTAATACCCTTGATACTAATTTGATGTGATGCATTTCACCAGATGTGTCTACCTGAGCACTGCTTAATGCCCAGGGGGGTTGTGCTACTGTAGAGAATTAAAGTTGTCTCTTCCCCCCCTCCTCCTTTCCTTTCCTTTCCTTTCCTTTCCTTTCCTTTCCTTTCCTTTCCTTTCCTTTCCTTTCCTTTCCTTTCCTTTCCTTTCCTTTCCTTTCCTTTCCTTTCCTTTCCTTTCTTCCTTTCCTTTCCTTTTTCCTTTCCTTTTTCCTTTCCTTTTTCCTTTCCTTTTTCCTTTCCTTTTTCCTTTCCTTTCCTTTCCTTTCCTTTCCTTTCCTTCCCTTCCGCTTCCCTCCCTCCCGGAAACCTCTCCCGAACCTTCCCCCGAAAACCTTCCCGAAACCTCCCCGAAAACCTTCCCGAAAACCCTTCCCGAAACCTTCCCGAAACCTCCCGAACCTTCCCGAAAACCTAACTTCCTTCCCTTCCCTTCCCTTCCTTCCCTTCCCTCCCCTTCCCTTCCCTTCCCTTTCCCTTCCCTTCCCAAAACCTTCCCAAAACCTTCCCAAACCTCCCCTCCCCTTCGCCTTCCCTTCCCTTCCCTTCCTCCCTCCCTTCCCCTTCCCTTCCCTCCCCTTCCCCTTCCCCTTCCCCTTCCCTTCCTTTTTTCCAAAAGCAGCTGAATGAAAAGCATCCATGATTTTAATCTGCATGGAGCTGTGATGAGATGCAAATATTTGGAAGGGAAAGCGTGTGTGAGTGTGTGTGTGTGTGTGTGTGTGTGTGGCAGGATTTATGCAAAATACCCCATTCCTAATAAATCTTCAAAAATATTTTCAGGAACTCCAGTAGAGCTTCAACAATATTTTAAGAAACTGGTGCTTAAATATAGGCTAAGTGATTAATTTATCCCCTCAAACAGCAAACCCTGCCTTTCTACATTTTCTATAATTATGGATGGAAAGGGAAAGGCTGAGAAAGGAGAAATAGAGAAAAAAAAAGGGTTAAAATGAGTCTTTAAGGAAAAATATTGGCTAAACAGGCTGCCAGGGGGCTGAAAATGCTGTTATGGGATGAAGCACCTCCATAATCTTCATGATAAAAGATGTGGGGTTCAGATTTTCGAGGATTTATGGCAGGTGTTGGAACCCAGATCTTAAATGGAAGGAAAAATAAAGGCAATTAGAACTGATCTCTTCCTAACTCTCCACCCGTGGTTAAAAATAGTCCTCTGGAATAAAAACAAGCACCCAGGAGAGGCTCTGCTCCAATCAGTGCCTGAAACGAAGCAGCAAACCAGGCTTTGGGCACCTGAGATTTGCTGGTGCTGCTAAAGAGACCAAGAACAGCTCGTTCCCTCCATCCAGGGAGGGGTCTTTTCCCCAGGGAATGGGCTGTGGAGGTGCCTGGTGTTGGATTTGGGATCTGCATCACCACAGTTGCTTCCCCATCACCTTTAAAATCCAATACTCTGAATTATCGCTGCTGTGTGCAGCTTCCCACGAAAGGGAACCTCCAAATTCTGTGTGAACACCAACTGTGACACTGAGTGTGACCAGAGCTGGTCCTTGTCACCAGGGTTTCATTCACTCAGGCATTTTTTCCTTGCATGAAGCCCATTTTTATCCACGGGACTGTTACAAACCCTCCCCGTAGAAAGCAGGAGGGGAAAAAAAGCATCCTCGGCATTCTTTATTTATTTCCATTCCTCGATGGCAAAGTAAACGGAATGTTTAAGCGACTGACATCAAAGTTGTGATTCCTCTGAAGCTAAAAAGCCCATTAATCACAATTTTCAAGTGTTCTTTAATTACCCGGTAATAAAACAACACGCGCAGAGCGGGGAGGAAAAAATTGTGTACTTTTAGAGTTCCTCGTGCTTGTTTGTGTTTCAAATCTCCCCGGAAATCCTCGCTGATCCCTGCTGCTCCTGCTGCTTATTTCCACCCTGCCACAGCTCCTGTGCTGGGTTAACTGTGCCCTGTGCTGGCTGAGGCACGGGGAAATGGGCAGGGAGAGCAGGGATGGGTTCTGGAGGATTGGGAATTCCATCCTCTGAGAGGAAATGAGCTTATCCTGAATTGAAGGCTCAGCAAATGTGGCAGTGAGGGGACAGGGACCATTCCCATCTGGGGAATTTGGGGTGATGCATCAGGACTCCAAGTCTGGCTTGTGTCCTGGAAGAACTGGACCAGGAATCCCTCCCTAAACAGCGAAGTGAGAGATGAAGGGGACAGAGCAGAGGCTGGGGTTGGGTAGGATCAGCCCAGCTCCTTCCAGGCTTCGCTTTTCAGGGTCTCATCCTTGAAAATGGGCTCTGGATGGAAGCATTGAGACCAGGAGACAGGCAAGAGACACCAAAGGGGGGCTGGGAAACGCTTGGAGAGATGTGAGATCTCCAAAAAGAGCCGTGGGGAAAATGATAAAGTGAAAATCTGGTTAAAAACCTCTTTGTGGAACTCAAATTCATAAAGGAAGGAGTGAAGAATCAGAGCAGGGTGGGCACCCCACTCCTGGCACTTTGAGGGAGGTGCTGGGGGTCGTTGCAGTACAGAAAACTTTGGGAATACAAAGTAAATTCAGAGGTCAGCAAAATCACTGGCCTCACCTCCCCAAAATTCCAAGCCCTGCAATCCAATAAACCCTTGCAGGTCCTAAAAACCCTCTGCAGATTTATTAAAACCTGAGATTATCCATAAAACTGGGACCTCCCAGCTGTGAGCCCCGTCCCTGTGAGCAGTGCTGGTGATCCCTCATCTTACTGGGAGAGGAATAACTGGGAGCTGGAGGTGGGAACAGCCCCATCCCCTTTTCCAGGTTGGTTTTGGGCTGGAATTCTTGGGCTGCCTTGGCCAAACTCAGCCAAGTGGGTGCGTTCTGCCTTGCTCTGTTTTCAAACCCAGACAGTTGTTAATGAAACAGTTGCTGTTTTGTTGACAGAACATTAATTACTTGATCTTAGGACTTGGTAATTGCACGGGCCCCCTCTGTATACATCACTAATTACATTAGCAATTATATGGCATTTTAAAGACAAAGAAATGACTGCAGCAATTGCAGTGTCAGAGGGACCCTGCTGGTAAATTCCAATCGAGTCCCTGCGATGGCAGGGGGGTGTTGGGAGGATCCCTCTCCATCCCAACCCCACACAAACCCCGCTCTGCTGTGGTGGTGCTGCCAGGGAGACACCAGGGAGCCTGGAGCAAAGGAGGGGTGCCTGAATTTCTCATCCAGCTTAGTTACACTCTTAAAAATTGATCCAAATCGTTCTCAAAAGGCTGATCACTGTTGAAAATATTCCTTTCTCTGTTACTCTTAGAAGTAACTGAGTCACATCTTAAAAATCACAACAAATGAGAAATAACCACCATTGGACAAACGGTGTGAAACACCTCTCTGAAAAGCTGCACTGCATTTCCAAGGACCTTCCTTTGCCAGAAAGTGACTCGGGAAGCTCCAATTCCTGTGCCTGCAGCAGCTGGAGGTTTCCATCCACACCTACCTGTGGAGAAGGACGTGCCAAGGTTTGTGTTTCCTCACCTTGTAACTCTGCCCAGACCCCACACAGGACAACAAATCCCATTTGCCTTCCCCACCCCACCCTCTGTGCTTCCCCCAGAGCTCTTCTGTTGCCTCCATGGGACGTTTTTTGGTCCTGAGGATGGAGAAGTGTTGGGTTTCTCCTTCCCTTATCCCTGCTGGTGTTTGTTCCTGCTCTGTGGGCACCCTCAGCTCCATCCCCAGCTGCTGCTTCAGCCAGTCCTGCACACAGAGTTAATGAGCAATAACTCTGCTGCCATCAAAGCCTGAGATCTCTGCACCTCAGCAGCTGTGAGTTGTCACGGAGATAAATATTTTTAACTGGGCTGGCAATTCCCTGCCTGCCCTGCACGAGTGGCTGAAGGTGTGGCTTTTGTTTTGCAGTTTATTCAAGTGAAATTCGGATTCTTTCCCTTCTAGAAAAGACCTGGAAAGGAGCAAAAAACCAAAAAAATAGGGTGGGAGAGGATGTGCTGTCCTGAAAGGCCTCTCTGAAGCAAATCAGAGCAATGTGGCCATGCCCAGATGGGACTGTCCCCTCCCTAGGGAAGGGCAGCCTGCAGGATCACTGTCCACTCCTGGAATTCCCATGGTCACTGCTCTGAGGAGGAAAATTCCTTTGCTCTTCCTGGTGCTCCACAAATTCCCAGCCACTCAGAGCCTTTGCCTTTGGAAAAGGGCCACTTTCTGTATCTGATGGGACCAAAGTCATTCAGCTCTTCCCAGAGTGGGGCAGCAACCTTGGAGGGTGGGTTGAATATAAACCTGGTGAGCCAAGGATTTAACAAGGGAGGAAGTTTCAAGCATTCCTTGCTCTTAACATTGACCAAAAACCCTGATTTCACACTGATTTTTAAGAATGAATAAGACTGATAATGAAATAAGTCAATGACAGTGACCCTAGAGATTTTTTTTCGCTTTTAAAGACATTTCTGTGCAGATAATCCTCGATAGTCTGAGCTGCTTGGGCTTGGAGGGAGCTGTTCATGTGCTTATTTGAGTTCAGAACTCGATTCTTTGGTCTGGAACTCTCCCACATCTTCTTCCCTCCCTTATTTTAACTTTGGGAAGTTGCTCAGCCCCCAGCTCTGAGGGTGACACAGCCCAGGCTTGTGTTTGGATCTGTCCATCAGCAAGTCCTTAAAAGATGCAAGAAAAGCAGGAGTGGAACTCCAGATCTCCAGCTTTCATCTGCCCAACAGAACTCCCTCCCTGGAGCACAACAGAAGGGCCCTGTTAAAGACTGAGGATCCCTTTCACAGGAACCGGGGCTTTTATCACCATAATCATCCCTTAAAACACTGCCGGGATTTCTTGGCGGGGGGGAAAAGAGCTGAATCAGATTTTCAGCAGAGTCTGGGCCTCTGTGCAAGAGGAGATGAAGGAAATTTCAGCAGGACAGGGCAAAATTTGGCTTTCAGTGCTGGGCTGAAGATCACCTGCTGATTGCACATTATCCTGAAAGGAGGAATTGGTGCAGGTTGCCAAAAACCCCTGGTTTTCTCCTCAGTTTTGGGCTGGTAGTGCCTCATGTTTTCAGATGCTTTCACTGACATCTGGCAGCAGTTTAAACACTGACTCACATTCTGTCAAAAACATCCGTAAAAGTGACCTTCATCATTAAAGCTTTCATTTGTTTGAACCTTTCCAGTCATTTTCATCGAAGAAAATGGAATATTCCTGCTCCAAATGGCCAATTCCCATTTTCCAAGCAGTTTTCAGCACTCTGGTTTGTCCATCCCCGTGGCTGAATCGTGCACTCTGCACGAGAGGAAGTAAATAATTCCAGATTATTTTTGGGAGCCAATGTGATTCACCTCTGCAGCATCAATTAGTTGTTTGCTCAGAGTTTTGCACCAAACAGGACCAAGCCCAAATTTAGTCCATGGAAAGGCCAGGATCAGTTAGTCCCAGTTTTGAATTTTGATTTTGTGCTTTGACCAACTGTTTACTCACAACAAAAAGGAGAGGGGTCCAAAAAAAACCATCCCCTGACCTACCCTTTGAGTCCTTTCCCCCCTAAAAAGTCTGAACTCTCATCCAGGTGTTGTCCATTTGTAATAAAGGAATGGTCAGAAAATTATTAATTATCCTCTTATTCCATGCCCAGCGTGATCTGAACCTGGCTCTCCCAAATTGTGCTTTGCTTGGTTTTACAGGCAAATCTTCAAATCGCGATTTAAAAACCCCCAAATAATATTTTATCCCATTTTTAAAGTGTTATTGTTACCCTGAGTGACCCATAAGGAGGATGAAGAAGCAGATTGAACACTCTGAAATTAAGATAATTCCCCCCTTCTTTACAGTACAAAAATTTTATTTGTTTTTTTTTTTTCTTTGTTAGGATAATTTAAAGTTTAAAACCGAAGTAGACATATTCATTTTACAAACAAGATATTCTTCCGTAAGTAGGACCATTAAAAACAGCCAACAAAAAAAAAAAACCAAAACCCCAAAAAAAGCTATCTTTACAAAAGCTCTGTGCATAGCAACTTCATACTGTATATAACTGACAAAGCCAAAAAAAAAACCCCCAAAAAACCCCAAAAAAACAACAACCAACCCCAAACAAACCCCAAAACTATACAGGAGGGAGAAAGGAGGCCTTAATTTACAGGAGGTTTGGAGAAACCATGCATGTTGGAAGTGTGCAAAGAAAGAGGGAGAGGAAGATGCTGTTCCAAGATAAATGAGGAGATCAAACCAACTCTTCCAAAGCTGGGATGAATTTTCCCATTGCGACACTTTCGTCTTCCCAGTGGCAAAGAGGGAAACTCCCAGGGAATTGTCAACACTCAGAGAGGACAGGTTTGTTGTTACACTGAAAAAAATCCTCACACGCCAATTTTGAAATCGTTTTTTCCCTTCGTGTTGAGTTTTTTCCCTTTTTGTTGAGTTTTTTCCCTTTTTGTTGAGTTTTTTCCCTTCGTGTTGAGTTTTTTCCCTTTTTGTTGAGTTTTTTCCCTTTTTGTTGAGTTTTTTTCCCTTTTTGTTGAGTTTTTTTCCCTTTTGGTTGAGGTTTTTTCCCTTTTTCGTGGCCAAGGATTTCTGATTGTGTTTATTTACAGGTGTTTTTCTCTGTAAAGCTCAATGAATTCTACACTCATCTCCAGTCCCATGATTTCCTGTACGAGCAAAATCCACGTTCTAAATAATTCCTAGGTTTAATTTGTTTTCTTTTCTTTTTTTTTTGCTCAAAGCAAACCAGATTTTCCATATTTGCATCAACAGGGGCAGTTCCTCTTCTGCGAGTGCTCGGAGCAGCTTTTTAGGGAGGTTTCTCTTTTTCACTTGGGGCTCGTGGCTCTCCCACTTGGGCAACTGGGCAGAGCTGATAAAAACAACTGAAGGGTGAAAGGAATGTTCAGCGTTCCAGAAACTTCCCTCTTTTTTTTTTTTTATAATTTTTTATTGCCAAACTCTCATTTTCCCCCTGAATCTTCCCAAGATTTCAGTGATGTGGTAGATCTTTGTTTCATGTGCCTGACTAATCAAAAATAAAACAGAAGGATGGACAAAACCCATCTTTTTCCATGAAATATCTTGATTTTTTCTTTTTAAATTGGAAACCTTCCTGACTCGAGATTTTGTACGATTCGTACAAAAATCTGAGTTGTTAAAAAAAAAAAAGGGAGGGGATTTAAGGTAGGAAACTTCTGCTCTCCAGCAGGTGGTCTAGGAATTCCTATTGATCTGGAATATTTGCCAGACAGAATGTTGAGTCCATTTGATGATCGATTTTAGAAGGACAGAGAAGGGCAGGGGAAATATTAATCATCTTCATGTTTTGGAGCTGTTTGGGGATTTTAGCAGGTGGGAATGGAGAAAGGGATTTGATAGAATGAGCCTGATCCACCAAGATAATTTTTGGACTATTTTTTGGATAATTTGGATAATTTTTGGATAATTTTTGGAATTGCGACTCAATGTGTTCTCACTGAAATTTATGGGAGTTTTAATCCCGACTCTCCCAGTCTTTAATCCATTTTTAACCCTGGATAAATGCATAATTCCAAACGTGAATTTGGACCTCCCGCTTAGCCCTGCTGGGATATCAGTACCCATGAAAATATGGAATATTTTTTTTGGTGGTGCTGTTTTGCTGTTTGGAATGTCCAGATCAGTTGTGTTGTGTTATCAGAGCTACACTCAACTTTTTAACATCTGTGATTCTTGGATATGTCACAGCTCACTTGGTCCCAGGGGTGCTGGTTGACCTCCAGTGACTGCCACGTTCTTGGTGACACGAGGGGCACACGGAGAACCCGTAAGGACAATCAACCTGCAGTAATTAATTCTTTTATTTCATTTTTATCTGGAACTTCAGACAGTTTCAGTAGCCTGGCTGGGAAATCTTAACTATACCCATATTTCTTAAACCCACGTTAGTCCCACCAAATCTCTCTTTAAATTGACGTTTTTGCTGATATTAGTTGGGCCTTGAGTTTTAGAAGAGTTTAACCCTCCTCCACCTTTTTAAAACTCAATGACATTGAGAAGGCACCAAATTAAGACCCTTCCAAACCTCCCAGCACAGTCAGGAATACAAAACGCTGTCCCAACAAGTGGCACTTTCTTTAGGAACGGCCAGAGCAGCCCAGTTGGTGTCTCCAGTCCCTCTGAAGTATCCTTTAAAACCCCATGTGCAGTGAGTGGATTCATCCCATAAACTGAACTGTGGGAGGAAAGGGACCTTGGAGGACCTTGTCCCATCCCTGGAAGAGTTGCCCATTCCCTGGAAGCGTCCAAGGCCACATTGGATGGGGCTTGGAGCAACCTGGGATAGTTGGAGGTGGCAGGGGGTGGCACTGGATGGGCTTTAAGGTCCCTTCCAACCCAATCATTCCAGGATTTCCTGATTCCATGACCTGCTCTCCTGCACAGGCAGCCCAAACCCTGCCATCCCCACTCAGCCTCCCATCACCATCGAGCTGGGCATCTGCAGAGAGGATTTTTGGCTCTTCCCAATCCCAGTTAGCTCCACAACAGCTCCAAACGAGCTCAGCCATGAGAGCTGTCCCAATTCCACCATCCCAACCCCAGCACAACTTCTGCCGTCCCTAAAGATCACCAAGAGAACAATTTTCCTCACCCACCCATAAACCTGTGGGCAAATGGACAAGTTCAGATCCAGGGGCCTTATTTAGGGTTTATTGATTGACATCAAGGTGTTTCCATAGGAGCAGCTGTCCCTGCAGCCATGAACTGTGGGGATTTTGGAGGGGTCTCTGTAGCGTAGCTGATTTTTAAATTTTTTTCCCCACTAAAAATGGCTTTCCAACAACCAAATTCTTCTGAGTACTCTCTGGTTTAGCTGGACAATTGGTGATTTATTTCATCAGATTTGTCCTCACCTTCCAATTTCAGGAGGGGAGATGTAAAGGAGAACTAAACTCTTTTTTTTTTTTAGGCTAAAATGCAGAAAAATTCAAAGCCATTGATTACCCCAATGGACTTCAATATATAAATGGCAAATACTTACCATTTTTAATGACTCAGGACAAAAGTGCATAAATCACTCAAATACACGTTCACCCTTTATAAATGCACCCTTAATATGAAGCATAACTGAACTTAAGGTGTTCTAACTACGTGGAAAACCCCCGAGAACCCTTCCCCTCCTAATTCAGACACTGAATCTATAAAACCAACTCAGTACCTCGTGAAAAATCCGATTCACTCAAATCCCTAAGTGCCACTCACTCGTCAGCTGGGTCTTTGAGACTTAGCAGTTAATCTGAGTACCTGAATATTTTAATTGAAGCAAAAAAAAAAAAAATGGAAAAGGGGGGGAAAAGAAAGATGAGGAGGGCGAAAAAAATCCCTCCATGACCTGTTTAGCACGATGTAGGTAAAGGTTTCTGAGGGTTTTGTTAATCAGGAAGAATCCTACACATCCTTGCACATGAATTCAGTAAGAGAGGGGGGGAAAAAAGTGAGGAGCAACTGCAGCAGTAATAATATATCTCAAACTTATCACTACATTTTTGCGTCATCTTTCTTCATTGTACAACTGGAGGAAAAAAAAATCCAAAAAGGGTTTTAATTTCTACCTCTACGTACAATAAGTTACAAGTTTATTTATTTAAATAATTGTAAAACATCTTACATTTTTTTTTTTTTCTTTTAAAGAGGTTAAACTATAAGCAAATACACACATACACCAAAGTTCCATCACTCGTGTCAGTTTGTCCTAGAAATTCTTTCATGCTGGTACCCTGTTTTTTTTTTTGTTGAATTGTTTTTTCTGCATAAACTAAATCGATATCTGAAAGGCTCCATAGAAAATAGAAACTTCAACTTTTTTTTTTTTTTACCCCTACAAAGTAAAACAAATTGTATCCAAAATATCGAGCTTGAATCATTTTTTTTTTTTTTTTTTTGCCAATTCCTTTTTTTTTTTTTTTTCTTTTTCCATTGAATATTTTACAAATCTTAGGAAGGTTTTCCGTGTCTTCCGGGAAAGACTTGGCATTTCTGATTCCGTTCTGCCAGCTCTTGTTCGTCCTGGCTCTTGCTGATTCTTCATTCCCAATGTTTGAGGAGTTGATGTGGTTGTGTCAGAAATATGAAACAGGTAAAAGATGCAGAATTCTATCTTGTCCAATCCATAAAAAATGTTCCTTTTTTTTTTTTTCCTGGGCCTGGCTTTCCCCCAAAAAAGAGCTTGTAGTGCTATTTTTTTTTTCCTTTTTAGTGGTCCATCACAATAAGTAGTTTTGTGCTGTAAAAGAAAAATGGAAAAAAAAAAAAAAAGAGGAAAAAAGGGAAGAGGGAGAGCAGCAAAGCTGCCCCTTCCTTACATCGGAGGAACGACAAGACCAGTCATGGCTGAAAAAGAGAAGTGAAAAAGATGAAATTGTGGCAAAATATTACAGAACAAAATGGATTCGAGCCCTTCACCCTCCTGTGAGCAGTCAGGAATCCCAGGAAGGGCCTGATCTGAGGTTAAATTGGAGTTTTAATGTCTTTAAATCTTTTTGTGCTGCAGTGAGAGCTGTGAGAACTGAGAGTGACACAGACAGCAGGCAAAGGGCCATTCCAGAGCAAAAAGGGAGACATTTCTTCCTGTGAGGGTGGGGAGGGGCTGGGAGGGAATTCCCAGAGGAGCTGTGGCTGCTCCTGGATCCCTGGAAGTGCCCAAGGCCAGGTGGGACAATGCTTGGAGCAGCCTGGGATGGTGGGAGGTGTCCCTGGGCATAGTGGGGATGGGATGAGATGGCATGGGGTGGGATGGGATCCATGGGATGGGATGGGATGGGATGGGATGGGATGGGATGGGATGATGGGATGGATGATGGGATGGGATGGGATGGGATGGGATGGGATGGGATGGGGGATGGGATGGATGGATGGGATGGGATCCATGGGATGGGATTCCAGGGATGGGATGGGATCACATGGGATGGGATGGGATGGGATGGGATGGGATGGGATGGGATGGATGGGATGGGATGGGATGGGATGGGAATGGGATGGGAATGGGAGGATGGGATGGGATGGGATGGAAGGGATGGGATGGGATCCATGGGATGGGATCCATGGGATGGGATGGGATCCATGGGATGGGATGGGATGGGATGGGATGGGATGGGATGGGATGGGATGGGATGGGATGGGATGGGATGGGATGGGCTTGGCTTTAAGATCCCGTCCCAAACCACTCCGTGGTTTTCTGATTCTGTGAAAAGCCAAGGCCCACGAGGGTTATTAAATGGATAAAGGATTAATTCAATTCACGTGCATTTGCAGAAAAACCTTCCCATCCCTGGAGAGAATCCTTGGAGATGGACATTGCTCAGAACTGTCCCCAAAATTCAGATTTCTCAAGCTGCACACTCCAAACCATCCTCAAAACCCAAAACTGAGCAGGGTCTCCACTCCCTACCCACCCTGCTCTTCTGCTTTCAGTAGCCTGGCTGTGAAATCCTAACTCTATCCATATTTCTTAGACCCATGTTAGTCCCACCAAATCTCTCTTTAAATTGCCAGTTTTGCTGATATAAGTTGGGCCTTGAGTTTTAGAAGAGATTGATCCTCCTCCACCTTTTTAAAGTGGGACTCAATGACATTGAGAAGGGAGCAAGGAAAGGTGTGGAAGCAAAGGGAATTCCAAGCCCTGGATCACGGGCCAAGGCCCTGGGCTGGGTTTTGCCAGTCTGGTTCCAATGGAAAGAGTGGAGCAGCCTCAGTTCCTCCCTTGGTTTGTGTCTGAGTCACTGCAGCCTCACCTGGCACGCTCCCAGAACACTGGCCTTATGTAAATTATTTATTAGTCACTCTCCTGCCTTTAATTGCAGCTCTCCTCCTCATAACCGACAGCAGCAACGTTTGGAGCTGCCTGGATCTGGTGCTGCTCCCCGAGGTTTGGAGGGGCAGGTTGAGTTTAGATGTATTTATGTAACAAATGAGTGAGTCACGTTTCCAAAGGGGCCTCGGTGCAGTGCAAGGTCCTAATCCTGCAGAGATTTACGTTCACTGAAATTCGTGGGATTATTGGTGAGTTTAAATCCCCATCCCCTGAGAATTCACTTCGCCCTTTCCTTGAGGGGGTTTAAAAAAGTGTTCTGGGCAAGTTCCTGAGCTGACACGAGTCTCTTACTGGGGCTGAGTTTTTAAACAGCTGTGGGTATGGTCTGTGACTTAATGCAATAGGAAAATAAATATTTTTGTGTTTTCTTACTGGCCGGGGCTAAAATCCCTGCCAACTTTAGCAGATAGCTGAAAGAGAAGGTGAAACCCAACAGCCCCAAGTCAAGCAGACACTTCCTGTAATTGCTGTGGAATTTGCTGTTGTTCCTCATATTTTCGACCTTAAATAAAGCAGGTAAACACTTCCATGCCTGTTTTTGGGATATGTCTGAGTGCATTAGAAGAGAGATTTTCTGATGACACCAAGGATGCTGCTCCATCCCTTCTCCTCACCCCCAAACCCCAAATACAATCCTAGTGGTGGTGTCCCAGAGTGACCTGGAGAGCTGGGTATTGACCCCACGCCTGCCTTGGTGTCCTTAGAAAGGAAAACACGATTTAGTGTTGGATTTCTGCCCTGCTCCAGGCTCTGCTGGGCTGGAGGAAGAGGTGAGCACGTGCTGGCTCCATCCCACAGGGATCTCAGGGGAGCAGATCCTCCTGCTTTGCTCCAGGCGAAATCATCCAGGAGTTTAAGCTCCTTGTCTGAGGTGTCCTGGCTGGGTCTTTGCCTGGAGCAAGTAGAGCAGCACCTGCACAGACCTGGCTTGTCCCTACCCAGGGTGACTTTTGTGGCTGTTGGATGTCTGGGCACAGGGGCTGCCCCTGGAACAGCTCCATTTCAGCCATGCAGGGGCTGAAGTTTGAGCTCTGTTCCCAAAAGGGTCACTCCAGAATGGCAGGAATGCTTTTTCTGTGATACTGTTTTTGTTAACAGTATTTTCACTAGTTTGTTTTTAATCAAGGAAAACTTCCAGCAAAGCAAAGCCAGGTTTAAACCTGAGTTTCTGCCATGTCTCTTCAAAAATATTTTTAGGATACTTGTAGGTGCATCATTTTGGGAAATTCCTTAACTTTAAATGAAAATACAATTTTTTTTTTACTGTAGGGTTAGAGATATTCATAATAAAATAATAAATGTATTGGAATGGAACAGCTTTCCAAGAGAAGCTGTGGCTGCTCCATCCCTGAAAGTGCCCAAGGCCAGGTTGGAGCAACCTGGGATAGGGGAAGGTGGAATGAGATGGGTTTTAATGTCCCTCCCAACCCAAATGACCCTGGGATTTTGTGATTCCACGATCTGATACAGCAAGTTCCACAGCACAGAAAACACAAAGCAAAGCCCAATTTTTGTCACTGGCATTTCAGCCTCACCTCCTCCTGCAACAAAGAACAAACCGAGGAATATTGGCTGGGATTCTCACCTGCTTTCCCCCAGCTCATCTCAAGCCTCCTCTCTCTTTCCACACACCCTGCTCTGCCCATTTCCACCCCACCTCCACTCCCCGTTGGGGCTGCACTGTCAAAAGCCTATTCCCAGCCTGGATCGCTTTTTATTGAATGTTTGGGAGGTTTGGATTAAGGTCTTACACTGCTAGCAAAGCTGTAATTATTTTTGCCTGTATTACTATATATTGAATCGATGTAACTTTTCAATAAAGGTGGTTCAATGCAGGACACTCCCTGATGAGTTGGGAATATAGCAACCAACAGTCATTATCCCAGAGGGTCTTTCTTTTCTTTCTTTTTTTTCCCCTCTTGGAAGGAAATGGGAAAAGAATTAGAGATGAGCCTTATTGTATTAACCTTGACAGCTTGCAATTATCAAGCGCAACACTTGATTAAAATTGTCACAGGGTTGGAGAATTTTTTTATAAATAAATAATCAAAGACGGGTAGCGCCCAGATGATCTGGTGATAGGCACCTTTAATGGGTGTAATTAATAATGATCATAAGCCTGGTGAGTATAAGTGGCCTTTGGAAAACTGTCTTGGAGTGGGGAAGGACTCACTGCAATTCAGATGGGAGAAGTGGGAAGGGGATTAGTGCTGAATTCCAGGATCATGGAATGGTTTGGGTTAGAAGGGACATTACAGCTCATCCAGTGTCACCCCCTGACACTTTCCCCTATCCCAGGGTGCTCCAAGCCCCTTCCAACCTGGCCTTAGGCAATTCCAGGGATCCAGGGGCAGCCAGAGCTTCTCTGGGAATTCCATCCCAGCCTCTCACCACTCTCACAGGGAGCAAATCCTCCTAAAATCCATGTTTGGAAAAAACACCCTCCCTGGAAACTGCTGGAATAATGGGAATGCAAATCTGAGGACGAAGATTGCAGAGATGTTCCTGGTTTTAATCCAGGCTTAAACACCACTGTGGTTAACACATCTGTGGAAACTATAATCTAGATTTTCATTGCTGCCTGTAAGGAGAGTGACATGCTCTGAGGGGCTGGGAAATAATAATAATAATCATAATCATAATCATAATCATAATCATAATAATAATAATAATAATAATAATAATAAGAAGAAGAAGAAGAAGAAGAAGAAGAAAAAGAAGAAGAAGAAGAAAAAGAAGAAGAAGAAGAAGATAATGAAAATAATAAAAAATAAAAAGAATAAAAATAATAAAAATAATAAAAATAAGAAAAATAAGAAAAATAAGAAAAATAATAAAATAAAATATTATCATCCCCTAAATGTAGATACATAATTCTATAATATTTATTATTATTATTATTATTATTATTACTGTTGTTGCTGTTGTTGTTGCTGTATATTGAGGAGATGTTTTCCACATGCCATGGGTGGAGAAATTCAGAGTTCATGGGTTTTTTTGGAAGGGTCCTGCACATGTTTACTGCTTGCCCCGTGCTTTTGCTCTTCTCCCTCCAGCAGCATTTACTGATGCCTAAGTTGGATAAATCAGTAAATAAACCCAAAACTCCATGCCCAGCACACCTAACCCTGGATTCCAGCCCCAGGGGGGATTATCCATCTCCCACTGCCTCAGTCCAGGCAAGAAGCCTCTCCGGGAGCCTCCTGGTGACTTTTTGGCCACATCTGTCTGTCAGCACTGTGGGAACGTTAATTTGGATATCAGGCTGCGTGTACCTGGATCCTTTCCAAAGCATGTGCTCCCCAGCTTGCATCCATTTAAATATTTCAGCTGGAATTTGCATCCATGGCTGAGAGAGTTCAACAATCACCGAGACCTGGCGTAACAAACCTTGTTTCTTCTTGTTGTGTCACTGACCAGCCCTGTTTTACTGGGTACTTAAATGTGACAGCTGTAGAATATGAATGTATTTGTGTTTGTGTTGATGTGAAGGTAGAAATGCCACGAAAAAAAGGGATGTGGTTATTAAAGTCTGCATCCGTTTAGCTCTGATTTTGCTAACTCAGCAATTATTCACAACCTTAACTTGTAATGATTTATAATATATTTATAATTTATAATTAATTAACATTGATCCTGACCAGCTCAGGAGTGGGTTTTGGTCAGTGGAAATGGATGCATGGATGGATGGATGGATGGATGGATGGATGGATGGATGGATGGATAGATGGATGGATGGATGGATGGATGGATGGATAGATGGATGGATGGATGGATAGATGGATGGATGGATGGATGGATGCCAGGTTTTAGCTTTGAGATTTTATTATATTTAATATTAAAGCTCCAATTTTTGGAATCTCTCATTGATTACTGATTTATAGCCTGGATAAAATACGTTGTAAACAGCAAATGGCACAAATGGCACCAACTGCTCTCCAGCACCTTATTTCTTTATGGGTTGAAAGAGAGATAAACTCAGTCTAATCAGAGCCCTGAGTGTTACCTTAAGGAAAATTATTGATTTAAATACTTTAGTAGATTTTTAACCTGTCCTTTTTCTGTCTCCCAGAAACAGCCTGAGTGGTTCTCTCTGATTTGTGTTCAGCACCACCTCAGGCAACTCCTTAATATTTAGGCTTAATATTTAGGCCTGCTCTACATTACAGTGAGACAAGTTTAACTTTAAAGCAAGCTTAAAACTGTGCAGTCACATGGTGAGATCAATGGATTTACCCGTTCGTGGGGAGAAAATGATCTCAGGAAAGTGTGGATTTTCATGTAATTGGGGCAGGGGAAGAAGCTGGTTCAGAATTCTCGAAGTTAGCTTTTAAAAAACGTCCCTGTTTTTGTTCAGCACACTTAGAATTTCCTTATTACATAAAATAATCACACTTTCTGCAGGTCCCCGTGGCCCAGCTAAGGGTTTATATCACACCCAGCCCGACAGGTGCTGGTTGTGGGGCTCATTTGGAATTACCCCTGGCTCTTGGCACGGCTCAATTCCCAGAGTTGTGTTTCCTAGGCTATCTCTAGTGGAGGCTGAAGGAGCCAGATGACTTCCCAGCTCCTATAAAGGCATTTTTTATGGAGACTTGGAGCATATTTATGTGCTGCACACACCCCCCCCTCCAGCCTGTTAAAAGCAAGAATTGGGTACAGCCTTCCATTCTTATCTCACTGCTCACATTTGTTTCACAGATCACCTTTAAAAGGGCTGTAAATGGGCTGTGGGGCTCAATTCCCAGGCTGAGCCTAAACCTTGCAGCAAGTTTGTGTTCTGGACAGAGCTGGGGATTAACTCTGCTCTGTTTAACAAGTCTGCCAAGCCTGAGGAGAAGCCATTCCCCACAAAAGAGCTGCAATTCCACTCTATTCCAGGGAAAGGTGTCCCTGCCTGTGCTGGGGGTTGGAACTGGATCTTTAAGGTCCTTTCCCAACCCAAATCATTCTGGGATTGAAATGGATCAGACCCTTCCTGTGCAAATCAGTGCCTGGCCCCTGCTTTAAAGCCAAAACCTTGGATTAACCCTTTGATCCAGCTGGGCTGGGGCAGATTTTCCCTCCTGAGCCTTGCACTGTCATTTTGATGCCACTCAAGGTGACAATCGGTGGCACTTGGGTGGCGACTGCGTTTACCCAAATTGAAATTTGAATGTGAATGAATAGGAACCAACAGGAATGAATTCCTCACCTCTGAACCCATTCCCATTTCCGCTGGAGCAGGCGGGAGAGGGGGACCCTTGGGGTCTGATGACAGGAGCAAAGGCACTCTTCTGTTTGACAGCGGGGAACACCGATGAGGAGAACGGGAGGATGGAAGAAGTGCTGGAGGAGCCGACTGTTGGACTCGAGGACATCACTGGCAAAGGAAAAAAAAAAGGTATTTCTTGTCAGAAATTTGGCCAAACTGCTTCAAGAATCCATCGTCTGATTCCCTGTTTTACCTCTCAAAGGAGGTCTCGTTCTCTCGGTGAGTATAATTAGAGTAAGTCTGGATTAGATAAGGAGTTAAACTGAATAGTTCAGAAAAAACAGTGCTTGATTCTTTCAAATTAAGGGTGAGGGTGCCACAAAATTGAAAGTCATCAAGGGGAAAGCAGAGTCAGTAGGAACAGTAATGGCCTGTTCACTGTGTGTCCTTGGAATCTGGGAAGGTTGGCAAATCCTACGCTCAACACTCAAAAAATGGGAGCATATTCTAATTTGTACCCACACAGACACAAGCAGAGCCAAAAAATGGTGGAAAATAAGGAAGTTCAACACTCAAAAAAGGGAGCATTTTCCAGTTTGTACCCAAACACACCCAACAGAACCTTTGACTAAACCTGCATTAAACCCATTTTTGCCAGGTTTTGGGGAAGGAGGAGGCAGAGTGGGAGGTAAATGAGGATGAGGCCATACACTCAAAAAATGGGAGCATTTCCCACTTTGTACCCAAACAAACACAAACACAGACCAAAAAATGGAGGAAAATCAAGAAGTGAAGCTCAACACTCAAAAAACGGGAGTGTTTTCCAGTTTGTACCCAAACACACCCAACAGAGCCTATGACAAAATGTTCACTAAACCCATTGTTGCTGGTTTTTGGGGGAGGAGAAGACAGAGAGGGGTGGGAATGAGGATGAAGCCATACGCACGAAAAATGGGAGCATTTCCAGTTTGTACCCAAACACACCCAACAGAGCCTATGACAAAATGTTCACTAAACCCATTGTTGCTGGTTTTTGATGAAGGAGGAGGCAGAGAGGGGTGGGAATGAAGATGAGGCCGTACACTCAAAAATGGGAGCATATTCTAATTTGTACCCATACAGACACAAACACAGACCAAAAAATGGTGGAAAATAAGGAAGATCAACACTCAAAAAATGGGAGTGTTCTCCAGTTTGTACCCAAACACACCCAACAGAGCCAATGACAAAATGTTCACTAAACCCATTGTTGCTGGTTTTTGGGGAAGGAGAAGACAGAGAGGGGTGGGAATGAGGATGAAGCCATACGCACAAAAAATGGGAGCATTTCCAGTTTGTACCCAAACACACCCAACAGAGCCTATGACAAAATGTTCACTAAACCCATTTTTGCTGGTTTTTGGGGAAGGAGAAGACAGAGAGGGGTGGGAATGAGGATGAGGCCGTACATCCGTAGGGGGATCCCGTCGGGGAGCCGTTGATGAAGCCAGGCGAGCCAGGAACGCCCAGGTTGGACATGGGGACGTTGCTGTAGCCGTTCATGCTGTTGCTGGAGGTGCTGTAGTTGGATTGTTGTGGGGTGGAGCTGGACGAGTACCCCCGGGGGGAGATGCTGCTGGTGTTACGGATGTAACCTGGAAATAAAGGACGTTTCTGTGACTTCCAACTTCCTCCTGTGCACGCCCCTGCTTAAATAATTATCATTTAAACTCATATTATTTAAAATGTTTAGGCAGTGCCTATGAATTCAGTTGTTTCTTCCTGCAATGTAAGTTCTAAATCTACTTTTTGAAGTGATCCGATGTCTGTTTTTCCAATAAAATTTGATTTTTTTAAATATTTAATTTATTCTGAGATCTGGACAACGCTCTGTGTGTGTTTATGTTTACCTGGGGAAGAATTTATAATATAAGGGATTTTCTACCATTGAATGGGGGAGGTTGTACTCTTCAAATTATTGTTGAATTGTTGAATTACAGATAAATTACAGATAAAGCAAATATATTACCAAGGGTAAATTATAACCCGTATAAAGTCTGTAGATTAACTTTTGATTTACTCTACTTGGGAGAAAGAATAAACCAGGTAAGTAAAACCCGTTTTTGTTGTATTAAAAAATGTTAACAAATATTTTAGAGCCAAAATTTAGCTTTGTTTTACTCCAAAAAGAGAGTTGAACACTGTAGCTACCAGCATAGAAGGACAAAATTATTATTCCAGCTGCAAAAGGGTTTTTCCATGAAAAAACTTTCATTAGGGAATGAGACAATAATTACATTACGAGTAGTAACTATTTAGATATAATATTTGAGTATATCAAGTCAGGTAATTTCTGCTCATTTATATTATGAGGTTTTAATTCAGGGCTGGTAAAACCTTGAAAAAAAAATGAGCAAAGTTATCTTCATTGGTTTTAACTTGGCAGATCGAAAATTAGCTTTACAGGACCTGGGTATCAGAAAGTAATCAAAAATTATTTCAGGTAAGACACGTGGACACAACCACCCTTTGGGCTACCCAGCGTTAAAGCCATCATGACCGACCCAGGACAACTGGGCACGTGGAGAGGTTGGAAAACTCATCCAGATTCTTTTCCTCGCAATCCATGGTGTATCTGGACTAAAGGTAATACATACAATATACGAATGTTGGTAAAATTAACACTGATGCCACTGCCCTAAAAGCAAAAAAATAGGAAAATTTCCCACCTCTGTATTGGGCTTTTTTGCCATTTGTGAAAACAGAGATGTAATCAAAAACATTGATATTCTAAGGGAGACAAGGAGAGAATTCAGGGTATCAGAGAGGAATCAAAAATTATTTCAGATACGACACGGGGGCAGAACCACCCTTTGAGCTACCCAGCGTTAAAGCCATCATGGCCAACCCAGGACAACTGGGCACGTGGAGAGGTTGGAAAACCAATCCAGGGGAATGAATGCTTGGGAATGAAGGGATTGGGGATTTGAGAGCGCAGGGAACGCTCCGGGGCTCACCCTGGTTGTTGCCCTGCGCCGAGTCGGAGATGCTGACGCCCAGCTGGCCGCCGTAGGAGTTGATGCCCATCATGGAGCTGTGGGCAGGGGAGCTGGAGAGCGCCGGGATCTGCGCGGGGTTGCGCGGCACGCTGTACAGCGCCTCGGCGATGTCGGCCGCGCGCTTCAGGATCAGCTCCTGCCAACCAACGGGGGACAGCTCAGGGATGGCAATGGGGCCACGGGGAGCCTGCCCAGGGTCGGGGGCTGCACCGTCCCACCCCCTAAGCCTGACCTGGTTGTTGTGGGGGGTCCCGTACAGGGCCTCGACCAGGTCGGCGGCTCTTTTCAGCAGCATTTCCTGCGGGGCAGAGGGGAAGAGGGGTTTTAGCAGCAAAAAAAAAATAGGTCTGTTAAATAAGAGTGAAGTAAAATAAATATATGATCAATAAGGAAAATAACTAGATTAATAAAAATAATTCAATGAAATAGGTAATGAATAAAATGAAAATAGAAATAGAAATAGAAATAGAAATAGAAATAGAAATAGAAATAGAAATAGAAATAGAAATAGAAATAGAAATAGAAATAGAAAGAAATAGAAATAGAAATAGAAATAGAAATAGAAATAAAAAGCTAATAAATTCGAAAAATTACAATTAATTAAATAAATACATAATACATAATAAAATACAAATAAATAAATACAACAAATACAACAAATACAATAAAATAATAAAATCAAATAGAACAGGAAAAAAGAAATAAAATAAAATAATAAAAAATAAGGTAGAATAGACTAGACTAGTCTAAAATAAATAAATAAATAAATAGATGAAATGGAATGGAATGGAATGGAAAGGAATGGAATGGAATGGAATGGAATGGAATGGAATAGAATAGAATAGAATAGAATAGAATAGAATAGAATAGAATAGAATAGAATAGAATAGAATAGAATTATCAAATAAATAAAACCATGAGTTAATATTCTCTCAAGTGACTCCAGTGTTTGTGTGTGGCCACCCTGAAGCCCGGGCACCTTCACCAGGTGTTCTTTGCCAGGTATCTGAAGGGAATTTACACCCTCCCAGTGGGTCAGAGCAGCCCCCCCCAAGCACGAGTCCCTTTGGGGCCAGCAGGGGAGCGATCCCGGCTCCGCCTGCCGTGTCCGGGGCTCCTCCGTGACCCGGAGCTCTCCAGAGTCCTGAACCTGCTCCACCTCAGCAGCACCGAAAACGGAGCCAAATCCCCGCTGTCCCAGGGATTTCAATGGATCCTTTAGCGCAGAGACACGAGCACGTGTAGGATTCGATCCATTCCTTTGCACGGACACAGCATTTGGGCTCAGGGGTGTGCCACCGTGGGTAAATGCAGAGCACAGGGACAACGAACTGGGAACGTTCACAACGAACTGGGAATGTTCACAATGAACTGGGAATGTTCACAATGAACTGGGAACGATCACTGGACTCGTTTCAGCAGCAAAATGACACAGAGACTGTTTGAACTCGAACACATCAAAATCCCTGTGGATTCTACACAATCCCATTCTTGCTGGACTTCAAACTAATTGATGAATTCAGATGGGATTGTCATTTGAGGTACAATTGTGTCTCTTTTATGAAATAGAAATGAAAGAACACATTTGGGGGGGGGGCTGAGTGAAATACTTAAATTATTTTACCTTAGCTAATCTTTCGGGGTCCCCAGGATGTCTTGGGATGACCTTCTGCAGTCTTTGGAAGCCGTAATCTATGGTAGGTTCATTTAAAGCTGGAAGGAAAACATCAAACCCCACCACATTATATGAGAGTATCTAAACGTGTGTTTTTATATGGCTCTGTCTCAATAGGGGAACAAAGAAATCACAACTTCTGCACTTCAAACTGCTCCACTTTCCCTGGCTGGCTTCTCATCCTCTCTCAAAGGCTGAATGAATGATTTGGGAGATGCAGCAGCACAGTCACAAAACGCTCCTTTAAGGGTGGATGTTTCACTCTGGACAAAACCATGAGAGCAATAAAGCAAATTATGAGACAAATACACAGCAGAATGGGTCTCCTCCTGCTGGTTACACAGCCAGGAATCAGAGATCCGTGTTTGCTCCTCTCACAAACACATTCCACACACGCCCCCAACGTTTTGCAGTCCCAAAGTAGGGCACAGCTCTTCATTAGACACATTCCCTTCCCCAGTTGTGCGTTCTGCATACGCCGCCACTTCCCTGTAATGATCTTAATCTCTGGTGGATAAACCAGGATATTTTGACCCAGATCCTCAGTTAGCAATAGCTGGCAGAGCCCTACTGGCATCGCTGATGATTTCAGAAAGCTTTCAGACACTTTCGTAGGCTCTGCTAGGAAATCGCAGCAATAATAATCCAATTTCTGATGATTCAAACTCCAGTTCGGATCGGTGCAGAACCCAAAAGTCAGCTCACAGCATTCTGTGTGCTCTAAATCAGTACAGAACCCAAAAGTCAGCTCACAGCATTCTGTGTGCTCTAAATGGGTTCAAAACCCAAAAATCAGCTCGCAGCATTCTGTGTGCTCTAAATGGGTTCAAAATCCAAAAATCAGCTCGCAGCATTCTGTGTGCTCTAAATCGGTGCAGAACCCAAAAATCAGCTCACAGTATTCTGTGTGTTTTAAATCAGTGCAGAACCCAAAAATCAGCGCACAGCATTCTGAGTGCTCGGGCCCTGCCTGCCTCCAACACCTCAGCAGTGCCACTGAGCACCAGCACAGCTACAGGGATGTTTTTCTTTGAATTCCCTTCTTCAGAATGCACATTTCAACACAAACGACACATTCATGCTGAGGATCCTGTGAAGAATTTCATGACAGATTTAATAAGTAACACATGTGAGTCCTTTAGCACTACCCTCAGTCAGTGCTGGCTTAGACCCTCTCCTACCGTTTGTGGTTCGTTTTGGGGAGAAAAACAACTTTATTTTTTAAAATAACTAGTGGCACTGGCACAGCTGAAAAGCCCTGATTGCAAGAGATGCTGATGATTCCTTTTGAATCATCCAAAATATCCTGAGCACCTCACAGGAGAACCATCTCCTGCACCAGGAGAATGAACCCATCAAGTGAGACAGACTTTTCCACTGATCCAGGTTCCCTGTTTATCCCTGTCTGCCTTTGGTAGAACAACATGAAGGTAAAAGATCACATTCCCCACTGAGATACATTTTATATTTACTTTTTATTAAATAATTATGGCGTGGCATGAAGTTTAAATATTACAGGAGATAATCGAGTGGGAATTGAGCAGAGAAAACCCAGACCTGAGAATTTAGTCTTGGCTATACTTAGAATGTCTTTGCTCTCCACTGGGAGCCATTCTGGTTTGCTTAAGGAGTTTAATAATACACATTTCAACCACCACAGGATCTACATCCCATTTGGGAAGAGGGGATTTTTGGGAGTGGGTTATTTTGCCCATAATCCTGGGAATTAGAGGCCAATTCTCTCAAGAGGCTGAACGTCATTACGTGCCATTTCTCTTCTTGATCACAAATCTATTCATTTAAGTTATATATCTAAAGCTAAAGAAATGTGAAACATAGAGGAATTCAAATGTGAAATATAGAGGAATTCAAATGTGAAATATAGAGGAATTCAAATGTGAAATATAGAGGAATTCAAATATATATAAAGTTACTAAAAATAGCTAATGGGAATATGCAAAATGCTAATTCAGGAATAAGAAGCTGGCTGTTATTCAACAAACTTTTTTTCCAATGGATTGACGTAGACGTTTTCATCCTGATAGACCAAAACATTTCCCAACAATACTGAATTGTTCTCAGCCTCAGCCATCCTGGATCAATGTGTACTTTATGTCCCTCAGCACAAAGGTTTTCTGTACAGCCTGCGACAAAATAACTGGTCTTACTCATTAAAGGAACAAAAATATCCCTGTCATGAAATTCTGTGAAAAACCAACACCAGGTATTTGGAGGAGTAAAAAGCACCTTCCCAACTGGAGGCCAGAGATGAAGGATCCACCAGCAAGTTGAAGCAGCTTCCCCACAATCCCACTTCCACTGAGGAAAGAGCTGCTGGGCCAGGAGTAATTTATCCATGTGTTAGATAGAAATATGCCAGAATTGTATCCAAATGCTTTGGGGTTCATGGATTCAGAGACCATAAAGGGGTCTGACACACATGCAGGCTATTCATTATTTCCTAGGAATCAGATGGATCTGAAATGAAACCCCTCAGAAAATGGACTCAGGTACAAAATCCCTCAAATCCAGAGTTTCAGGCTCAAGGGGTCTCTTGAACTTCCTAAAACAGTTGAAAAATGATATGATATATGCACAAAAAGAGAAGTCACCTAGGGAATAAACTAAATTATTAGTGAGCCTCTAAAACCTCTCCCTAGCAGGACTGTTTTAACAACAGATTTGCTGTATAAAAGCAGGGAGAGATCTAAATGTGCCACCAACTACCTGACCTTATTTACACGAGGCTCAAACAGAGCCTGGACAGTGCTTCCTCCTTGATGTCCTTTACCTTTCAAAACCTGCGTTTTCATCTTAAACACAGCTATTCTGACTCGCTGGAACAGGAGGGGAAGGAGAATTCTCACAGCTGAGCAAGTTCTTCCACGACACTCGGCTGCACCTGCCAGAGCCGCAGCGGCAGCGCTGCCGCTCTCCACGGGGCCCGGCTGCGACACCCACCCGGCACAGAGCTGACACTGAAAGGATTAATTATCTCAGCACACATCAAAGCTCATCAGACTGCTGCAGGAGGAGGATGTTGTGAAGATCTGCACGATTTACCCCGAGTGGCAGCAGCTCGTGCTGGTGTCACCCCAGGGGATGCGGGAAAGGGCCACATCCAAGGACCTCGGCACAGCCCTGCAGCTCACCTTGGGTTTACCCCACGGAGAACAGCACAGGGAAATCAGGAGAATCGAAGTCTGGATGTCTCTAGGAATATTCTGTACCCATGAACCTGTGGCAGAGGGAGAGCAGTTTTTACAGTGGGATGCCCAGCCTTTAAGGTGTTGGCAGAGAAAAGGCGTCTGTGGCATCAAAGTTTGGATCGTGGAATCTTGGAATGGTTTGGGTTGGAAGGGACCGTAAAAATCATCTTGTTCTACCCTGCTGCCATGGGCAGGAACACCTTCCACTAGTCCTGGATGCTCCAAGCCTTGTCCAGGAATTTTTACACTTTATTTTGGACATTCCCAGGGATGGGGCAGCCTCTCTGGGCAAGCTGTGCCAGGGTCTCACCATCCCCACTGGGAGGAATTTCTTCTGTAAATCCCACCTAAATTTCCCCTCTTTCTTTACTCCTTGTCCTGTCACAACTGTTCTTGATGAAGGGTCCCTCTCTGGTTTTCCCCTCAGATCCTGGAATTCACTTTTTCCTCATGTCTCACAGGCTAAAGCAGTGACAGCAGGAAATGCTTTGTCACCTCAGCTTTTTCCATCCAAGGGAACTCACTCTTCCAATTTACAGAGCTCTCTGCACCCTTGTAAATGCTGTTTCTCACAAGCAGAAAACAAGACCTCCAATCTCCTTACAAGATTTAGCAAGGCAGCACCTTCCCATCCCTGGATCCTGGCGCGGAGGCTGATACAGCACAACCCAGAGCCCAACCTCTCCCACAGATTATTTTATATTGCTTTGCTCTGACAAGGTAACCCCTGGAGGATTTCTGCTCAGCAAGGAAAATTATGTTCCAAATCTCCCTGATATACACATTTCCAGGTTAGCATCTCTGTGACAAAGTAAATGCAGAGCTGTGATCAAAGCTGAGCTAGGAAAGCCTACAAGCCGTGCCCTCAGCTGGCATAAACTGGTGGGTTATTAAAGCCAAGGGAGCTATAATGGAACCACTTACAGCAGCAGAGAATTTGAATTTGCGTCGTATTAAAAGCAGAATATGAGGCTACAGCAAGATTAGCAGCAGAGAACAAGTGTCTTATTATTCCAGGAGCAGCTGATGAAAGGGAAGCAATTCAGAACAGGGATGTGTGTGCAACCTCCATCCTCACCAGATGAAGGCCCACGTGGGGACTAAATGTTTGGGTATGGTGATTTAAAAATAGGTTTTTATCTCTCATTTTAAGTATTTTATCTCTCGCTTCAACTGCTGAGGTTGGTTCAGCAGCTGCCGTTCCCCTCCAATGAGCCATTTGTCTGGGTTTTTGCTGCACTCTCCAGCACATCGTTATGTGTCTACAGAATCCTGCTGGCTTCGCTCTGACAGGAAGTTTTCCATGTGGGAACCTTGTGGAAAAGTCCACACGTCCCATTCTGGCGATGAGAGGAGGTTGATGGCCAGGCTGCTGATGCCTGAAGGATTTTTCTGCTTTTCTCCTGAATATTTCTTACCCTGTTCCCCATATTCCCCAGGATCAGCATGCACACTTGGGATGCTTTAGGTGAGAATTCAGCCCGGTTCCATGGTGTTTGGAGCTGGGAGACCAAACACCCCTGAAACCACGGAGAGTCAGAAGAGCAAACACTCTGTTTTCATGGCCCTCAAGGTCTCCCGGCAGGACAGATTCTGTAAACTGGAAGTGAGCCCAGCCCAGCCCCTTATTGGGCCCTCTCGTTAGATATGCTAATGAGTAGAGTCTTTAATTGTACCCTCGATTGGGGGGACGGGGCTTTTGTGACGCGTTCTACCTGGACGGCAGAAGCCATGGAATGGGATCCTATTAAATCCCGAGGGAAACGACCCCAACCCTCTGACCCCAACCCTCTGACCCCAACCCTCTGACCCCAACCCTCGGACCCCAACCCTCTGACCGTGTGTGAGCCTTTATTTCCTAAGAGCAGAAAAAGGCATCGCTGCACTGAGTGAGAGCACTTTGGGGTGGAAATGCTGAGAGCCCCAGCAGTGCCAGCACAGCACACTTTGGAGGAGCCCAGAATGAAGACACATCACAGGATGCAGAGGAGCTCAACAATCACACTGTGCCAGTTCGATTTACCCTTGGAATGCATAGCTAATTTTTATATTCATCTTTCCAACAGTTTGTCGTTTCCTTCTTCAAACAATCTGTCATAGTGTGACTCTTTCCAAATTGAAAAAAAAAAAGAAAGAAAAGCTCAAATATAATCAGGTTGAACATAAATATTTGGTTGTATGTTCTGTAGGCAGACCCGTGTTGTGACAGCAGTTGGAAAATATTAATTTTCATATTAATATTAATATTTAATTAACAGGGGGAAATACTAATATGCAGTAAAGATACCTTATGAAACCACCTCCTTACACACCCAAATGTCACCACTGCCAGAGTGGCCTTGGAAGAGCAAGGGGGTAAATTAATTAATTAATTAATTAATCAATCAAACCAAGGGTCGTCAATAGCGATCACCGACACGGCTCCTGCAGCCCAAATCCCAGGCACCCACCTGTGTAAATGAACCTGCCTGGTGCTCCTTTGCAGAACTGCTTGGATTTGTAGGACAATGTCACCTCCACCACGCCGGGAATGTGCCGGGGAGGCGTCTGCACGCGGATGGCGTGGGGAGTGATCAGCTGGGAACGGCAACACGAGAGGCACCATCAGGGGTCTGTTCTACTCTTTTACTTCATGAGTAAATAACAGAACAGTTCGGCTTGGAAGGACCCCAAAGACCATCCAGTCCCACCCCTGGGAAGGACCCTAAAGATCATCCAGTGCCACCCCCAGGAAGGATCCTAAAGACCATCCAGTCCCACCCCCAGTGGATTCCTTTCTCTATCCCAGCTTGCTCCAAGTCCTATCCAGCCTTGGCCACTTCCAGGGATCCAGGGGCAGTCACAGCTTCTCTGGGCAATCTGTGCCAGGGTCTCCTCATAAAAAATGCCATCCTCACCTCCAACTCTGCCCTTTTCAGTTTAAAACCTTTCCCCCTTGTCCTGTCATTGCAGGCCTCAATAAAATCTCTATTTTTTATTTTTGCCACAGATCAGCAGAGGGGCACACCTGGGCTGGTTCCTGGCCTCCTGGAGGGGATCACACGTTTTAGGATAAATTACCATCAGGAAACTTGTACTGCTAAGCCCATTGGTTAATTGGTGGCTTATTCCTGGGCCCAGATGGTTTTATTTTTTTCTCATTCCCGAACTCAAACCCTTTCTTTATTTCTCTACCTTTGCTTAAGTAAATAATAAACCCTGTGAAAAAATAGATAGAGTAACATTCACTAAGTTCATCAATGGGAATATCAAATGTCTCCTTCAGTTCATATCAGGAGACAATTTCTAATAATTTCTTTGATTTTAGAGATGCTAAGAATTGCTCAGTTCCATTCTGGGTACCACTCAATAATATCACAGAACACGGAAAACACATTCCATGAATTCCCTTCACACAGATTTCTACGTCCCACGGAACAGGAACAGGAACAGGAAACAGGAACAGGAACAGGAACAGGAACAGGAACAGGAATTAACCCCATTCCTCCCCAGAAAGGGGAAGTTTCCCAGAAAAGGGCAGCTGTACCCACCTCACTCCACACCAGCATGGTCCCAAACACCACCTGCAGCCCATCGAAGAAGTTGTCCCCGATGATGATCACCATGGCTCCCCCCGTGGTCCAGCCCTCGCTGGGGCTGATGGCTTTGATGCAGGGCGTGGCTGCCCAGAACAAAAACAACATCAAAACATCACTTTAGGGTGTCATTTTTTTATCCCCCCTCCCAACAACTCTGAGGTTGTAAATCCTTGGAGCAATTCCTGCGAGCATCGAACATCCCAAGTGATGCAAAAACTGCAGCTGAGAGCAGCTCCAGCCATCCACACCTGGGAATTCCTGAACTCAGGACAAGTCTGCACGCGGATGGCGTGGGGTGTGATCAGCTGGGAACGGCAACATGAGAGGCACCATCAGGGGTCTCTTCTTTTATTTCATGAGTAAATAACAGAAAATTTGACTTGGAAGGACCCTAAAGATCATCCAGTCCCACCCCCCGGAAGGACCCTAAAGATCATCCAGTGCCACCCCCTGGAAGAACCCTAAAGATCATCCAGTGCCACCCCCTGGAAGGACCCTAAAGATCATCCAGTGCCACCCCCCAGAAGGACCCTAAAGATCATCCAGTGCCACCCCCTGGAAGGACCCTAAAGATCATCCAGTCCCACCCCCGGAAGGACCCTAAAGATCATCCAGTGCCACCCCCTTCCAGCCATTCACCCATGAAGGCTGCTCACCACTCCCCAGTATGTTGATAAATAAATAAATGAATAAATAAATAAATAAAGGAGTGTTTTCTGCCTTGCAAGTGTTAATTACTTGCCTATTCATTACTGGCACTTAACATGGTGTCATTAAAGCCTAATAGGCCAACTGTAGTGGGTGTAAAAACGAAACGCTTAAATGATTGTGCAGAGGCTGCTTAAAAAAAATATAACACCCTTTCATTAGCATTTGATCCCACAGACACAAACCCTGTGGAAAAAAAGGTGGAGTCCCTTTCATTGAGTTTATCAATGGGTGAAAAAAGATATGGGACTATCAAATGTCTCCTCCAATTCATATCAGGAGATAATTTCTAATAATTTTCTTGATTTTATAGAGTTGATTTTTTTATTATTCCTCTCTTCCATATGTTCAAGGCCTCTGGACTATACATCCCATCAGGAACCCAATATGGTTTCCAGGCCATAACCAAAGTCAATCCATCACTCCATTCCCAATGTTGACAGGGTCAGAGGTGGAGGGGAACTTTGGCAGTGCTCCAAAAACATGAGACTCCTTTGAACAGCCAGTCAATCACATCCAATCAGTCAAGGAAAAACTGGATGGCTTCCTAGGCTAGGAATCCTGGGATTTTCCTTCTACCATTTCACTGCCCGCTGGGGGAGAATTAACACCACTCTGAATTCTTTACTGATTCAATCATTTTCTTCCAGTTCATTAATTCTTCTTTTAGGTTGATACAGGGCACAGTTAAGGAGTGGAGCAGCAAAACATTATAATGAAATAATATCCTTGCTTGTCTTTTCTACTAACATCACCAGCTCTTCTCACTTTCAGTGGCCGCAGGAGAGGGAAAAGCAGGCACTGATAGCATTTCCCAGCATTTCCCGGCATTTTCCAGTCATTTTTGAGCATTTTGTCTGCGTGAGGGAGGTGGAATGTTTTGGGAACGAAGAGGGAGAGGAGGGGCCGAGCATTTTGAAACTTAACAGATACAAGGATTTGTAATTGCTTGAATGCAGTCCCCAACCCATCCTGGAGCTGGCCATGAGTCTGGCTTAGCCAAACAAACTCACATCAATTAGTGTCAGCTCCCTCTGCGCATCGTTAGGCTCCGTGCACAGTTTGTTTAAGGGAACCAGTGACACTTTTTCATACACATCTCGTGCTGCAACGGCTCTGTTTAACTAAGATGTCATCTCGCCTAATTTGCCTGAAATCAAATCTATCCCAGCTGAATGAGAGGGCTGAAAATTTAGATAATACTCGGTGTTTCTGTGTTTTTCATCTTCGCAGTACATACTAATTAATAAATTGCAGGGGGAGGGGGAGCCAGTCCCTTAGATGTGAGGAGGATCATATTTTGCATGCAGTAGACACTGTTTTCCTGCCTCTGCCTTGCCCAAACCCCCTGAGGCTCTGCAGTTCCCCCTCAGCTCTCCTTCCCTCCTGAAAACAAACAGAAATGGGAGAATGGGTAATTTCTGCTCTGCTCTCCAGACAGAACTCCCACCTTCCGAGGGGTCGAGTCTCCTCGCCCTCCGCCCGTGCTTGGAGTTGTTGTGCACAAACATGTTGTCAGACACTGCCAGCACGTGCCCATCCACGTTCACTGTTGTCGATAGCACCACCTGGATATTTAGGAAAAAACAGCCAGGTAAACAATTTATTCGAAATTCAGCTTGGTAAGAATTAATGATTCAGTTTGGATAAACCCTCATTCTGTATAGTGGCAGCAAGTCCTGTAGAAGGGGTTTGCAAGAAGGGGAGGAAATGTTTTCAGCCTTCATCCTGTGCATTAATTGTATTTAACACAGCATCCGTGTGCTCTAAAGAGACCTCACTGTGTAATGACCCAGCTCCTGCAGGATGGAAACTCCATGAGAACAGCACCTAATATCATGTCTGGTTTTGACATGTCAGTGGCCAGAGCCTCCTGAAAATCACCTGAGCCTCAGCACCACCAAGCAAGCAGCAGGTTTTAAACCTCAACCTCCACGACTGGGCTCCAATTTGAATTCTTAGAGGAGGTAACTGTATATTTTAATTAATCCCACTTTCGTTTTTACAATATCCAAAGCTCTAAATCCCATCAATCCAGAAATAAATGTGACTTCAAACTTTTGGGAAAAACAAAGTGTTTTAACTCCTGAAAGGAGATGCCCTCTGATTGAGTGGTTTTGACCATTAGTTGGTGTAAATGAGCTCAAGTCCATCCCATTGCCACACGTGCAGTAATGGGGAGTCAAACCCTGGATGTGTTCATGGATTTTCACAGCCTCAGCTGTCACAGCCGAGGTAAGAGAATGTCAAGCTCTAATTGTTGATAAAACTCTATCCAGCACAGAGCAGGAGAGACCTTGCCCTCCCCAGGCTCAGACGAGCTTAAAGAATACTTTCTTTCTCAAGACAACTCTAATTCATTCCAAAAGGCTCTTGTCATCCTGTACTCTTATGCTTCTCAAGCATTCTTGTCACAGAATGCGTTGCTTTTGTGTGCCAACTGATTTCCTCATTCCCGTTAGGGTGGGGTGTGACTCCATCCAAAGGGAACGTTTCCCTCATGACATCGCTGAGCCCACTCAGATGCACTTCATTATTTTCCCTTAAACAATGGAAATAAATTTGAGTCTCTCACTGGCCAGCCCAGAGCTCACTGTGGCAACAGGGGAATAGGCCTGAATTATTCCAGTGTCTGAAATATTTACGACAAGTGTTTAAATTGCAACCAAATGTAAATAAAAAGTGTGTCTTGTATATAGTTACACTGTGGAATAGAGATATCTCTGAGCTCACTTGCACGAGTGGGGTAGATGCCCACCCACGTGCTCCCAGGAAGGGAGGATGGAGGGAGGCTTCAAGTGTTCACACATAGAATGGAATCATGGAACAGCCTGAGTGGAAAGGGATCCACTGGGATCATCCAGTCCTGGACCTGCACAGACACCCCAAAATCCTAGCCTGGGCATCCCTGGGAGCGCTGTCCAAACACTCCTGGAGCTCTGGCAGCCTCGGGGCCGGGCCCATTCCCTGGGGAGCCTGGGGAGTGCCCAGCACCCTCTGGGAGAGGAACCTTTCCCAAAATCCAACCTGATCCCCTGATCCCCAACCTTTCCCTGATCCCCAACCTTTCCCCGATCCCCAACCTTTCCAAATCCCCCTGGCACAGCTCCAGCTGCTCCCTGGGTCCTGTCCCTGGTCCCAGGGCAGAGATCAGTGTTGGAATCACTCTTTGGGCTGTGCACAACACAAGAGCCACATTTTGGGAGGAGATGTAGAGACCCCCACAGTAATGGCAGAGGGATGGCAAGGACCAGTCCAGGAGACAAGTTCTGAGCATCCTCTGCTCCCTGATCCAGCAGGGATGGAAGATGCACCTCTAGACCTTGCTCCATGTGTGGTTCCATTTTTATCCTCCTCTCCTATCCATGACAGAAGTGCCAGAGCCACTGGCACAGGCTGGGACCAAGGGTGGATAAACCCAGCGTTCTTGGGGACAGGATGAGATGCAAAGTTCAGATCTGAAGCAGAACCTCCTCAAAGTTTGGGACATTTTTTGCTGTAACCTGAATTTCAGCAGAGACCTTTGCGTTGCTGCACCACCACCACCACCCAACTGCTCACCCACGGCGTGGAGAAAGGACAGGTGAGATCATGGGCATCAAAACAACTGAACTTCTTCACTTTGCCCCAGCCATTCCCTCTTCCCTGATGGAGACCACGGTCCAATTGTTTTATACTGGAGATTAAAAACCAATGTTTTATGGATAAAAGGAGGAGGAATGTGCATTCCACCATGGTCTCTAACTCCCAGGCCCTTCCCTTTCACAAGCCAACTGCTTTCCCCCAGTGAGTATTTCCTGGGTCACGAAGGGTGACCCTTTCCATCTGGAATCAATCAGTCAACTCCTGACAACTTCCTGAAACACCTCACTCCATTTCCTGTTCTCTCCCCCTTCCCTCTTTCCCCCTGGTTTGCTTCACTCTTCAAAACTGCAGGCCACAGCAGCTTAATGTTAGAGGGTCAGACACAGTTAGACTCCAAAACACTACACAAGAACACCTTTGACCTTCAAAAATCTTTACATCTTAGCTAAACAAATCAAGGTCAACATTTCTTACCATTACCTTGTTAACCATTTCTATGCATTTTTGCCAATACCCTCCTGAACACAAATTTATCAACAACACTTGTTCTCTCAACGTCGTAAAATGGCCCAAGCCCTTTTTTTTAAAACAAATCTGTGTTTGGTGCTGATGGAAAGTGATGTGAAAACTTCCCTTGGAGATTTAAATTCTGACTTTTGCCCACAGCCCTGGCAAATGGTGGTGAATTTTTCTTTTCCTGCCCTGATGGCACCACTTCTGGTGTGTGATAATTTGGTTTCTTTGCCTGTTCTCAGTGGATGATCTTTTACCTAACACTGTTTGTTAATGCGAAATTTAATCCAAAGGGGGTGATTTGAGAACAGTAAAATAGGTCAGGTACGCCATGGATTCTGGTAATTCAGTCTGAGGGCCAAATTTGGGCACAGACAGCGTAAAAACTAAAGTTTTTGTGCCACCCAAAAGCTGGACTGAGCTGTCAGCTCTGCTGGGGTTTCAGAGGACAGCAAGCAAGAAAGAAATAGAGAGGGCAATACGTTATTCCTTCATCCTTCCAAACACAGCTCCCATCTCGCTCAGAACACTGAGGGAATTCCAGCATTCTGAGCTTTGTTTTCACAGCCCTTGAGGTTCTCCCTGCCAATCTGCCAATGTCTCCTGAGCAGCTGAGAGGCCACAGCCGTGAGCCAGCGACTCCCCAGCAGCCCTGGAGAAACGCCTGAGCTGGATCCCCATGTTGTTTTGGTTTCCCAGGTGGATTCCTGTAATGCAATCCTGGCTCAGAACCCACGGGGAAAGGTTCACCTCCCGTGACATCCAGACAAAGTGTCTTTAGCACATTAAACTCAGCTTCTCTGAGCTGCTCTGCCCCTCCTTCACCTCCCTGCCCAGCTCAGGGGGTTGTGTTCCTGTACAAACCTTCACCTGGCTGCTACAAATTTCCCTCCCCCACCTGTGTTCTATCACTGTTTTTATATTCCAAAGTGTGCTGCTCTTCAAATCCCAGATATGCAAATCCATTCTCATCCCCAGATAGAAAATCTGTGTCAGTCCCAGACACCTATTTAGACATATGGTACAAACATTCCAGGCACACAGGCATTTACTTGCATGTAACATATCTCATCACTGTGTAAATGATCTCTCCCGAAAAATTCCTGTTACCATTCCAAGTGTGGAAAAAATTCTTTATGACATCGTACATCTGGAAACAATATTGCATTCCTGATGCACTTTCCCTTGTAACTCTGTAGTCATAGCACTGTGTTATTTTAACTTTAAAAAAAAAAGAGGATTAAAAATACTATGAAAAAAATTAAAATTAAAATTAAAAAATACTAAAAAAATTAAAGTGAAAATAATAATATTATAATAATAACATTATTGTTGTTATTATTGTCATTATTATTATTATTATTATTATTATTATTATTATTATTATTATTATTAGTGCTTTCCAGCTGAGTGGAAGGAAAGATGTCAGGCCTCCTCCTGCTGCCTGAACTTGGACAGGGCTCCCATTGATGTCAAAGGGAATTTTGGTTGAGGGAGTAACACAGGAGGAGAGCCTGGATGTGATGGGTTTGCTTCAGAGCTGGATTAGGAATCAGAGAAATAACGTGGGGAATGCCAGCAGCCTCACTCTGCTCGGAACTTCCATGGAATTCCTTGGGAAATTCTCTCCAGAATCCTGAGCCTGCAAACTGGGAGCTCACAGAGCAAACTGGGGAGTGACAGAGCAAACTGGGAACTCACAGAACAAACTGGGGGATGACAGAGCAAACTGGGAGCTTGCAGAGCAAACTGGGGGATGACAGAGCAAACTGGGGACTGGCAGAGCAAACTGGGAGCTCACAGAGCAAACTGGGAGCTCGCAGAGCAAACTGGGGGATGACAGAGCAAACTGGGAGCTCACAGAGCAAACTTGGGACTGACAGAGCAAACTGGGAGCTCACAGAACAAACTGGGAACTCACAGAACAAACTGGGGGATGACAGAGCAAACTGGGAGCTCACAGAGCAAACTGGGAACTCACAGAACAAACTGGGGGATGACAGAGCAAACTGGGAGCTCACAGAGCAAACTGGGAACTCACAGAACAAACTGGGGACTGACGGAGCAAACTGGGAGCTCACAGAACAAACTGGGAACTCACAGAGCAAACTGGGGACTGACAGAGCAAACTGGGGACTGACAGAGCAAACTGGGGAATGACGGAGCAAACTGGGAGCTCACAGAGCAAACTGGGGACTGACAGAGCAAACTGGGGACTTGGCCTCCACTCCAGGGAATCTGGAAGTTCCCTGGACCTCTCCTGGGTCACTGCCACCTTGTCTCCAGCTGTTATCCACAACCAAACCATGGAGTTGCTTTCATAAAATCATTTTCAACCATTTCCACCTTCTGCCTTTGACACTCATTTTGTTTTGAAGCCTGATGGTGAGGGAATGGATGGCTTCCAGCCTAAATTTATTCCTTGTCAGTTTATGCTTAACATTAGCTTTATAATAATTATTATTTCCCTTCCTGACCTAGCTGAGGGTGATTTCAGAGAGCAGTTCCATCCCTCCTCACTGCAGGGATTTGAGCCAAGCTCTTGTGCAGCCCCTGTCCCCTTAATGACCCATTCCTGCACCTGCCCCAGTGTCATTTTGCTCTCTTTTGACTGTGGTTAACCCAGTGAATTGTACCCAAACAAGGAACCAGAGGCGTGCAAAGCTACAAATCCCTCTCCTTTGTGCTGGCAGTGGGAGACAGAGTGGATCTCATCTGTGCTTTGCTTTTAATGGATGAGCCATCACTCTGGGAACTCTTTCCCCGTGGATATCTGCCCTTCAGACCTGAGCACAGGAAGATCCTTGAGTACATTTCCCCTTGCAGTTGAGCCAGTCCTTCCCTTGCTCACACAGAATCTGAAATAACATCACCTTTCATCGGGTGAAGAAGAAATCTGCCCCCCCAGCAGCAGGCCCAGGCTCTGCTGACAGCAGCTGCATTTCTTTTGCAATCCATCCCCGGGAAATCAGCCCCCCCATAATGGTTATTCCATGCAGCATTCACCTCTCCCAGCAGCTCAGTGATCCCTGTCCACATCCCAGCCTGGCCACGGGGGTCTCTGGCACATCCCTTCCCCATCAGCCTGAGCAGGATTTCCATGTAGAGCCCTTGTGTTTTCTCCTTGCCGTCCTCTGTGCTTCCTCCAGCCCACATTCCTAACTCCCAATATCATTCCAGCCCTCCTCATCATTTTCCCTTTCCCTGAGTGGCACAGAGCCCTCAGAGCTGTGGATTAGGGAGAGCTGGGTGAATTCCCAGCCCCAGCCAGCTCTGCTCACGTGCCTGATGATGAACTGATCCAAGCACTCCGAGGTCAGGCAGGAAACCTCCCCAGGGATGCACCTTGTTATTTTTCCTTTCTCTTCCTCCCTAGAGCATCCAGAGGAGGATGGGGAGGGGGGTACCTGCCAGGAAACATTCCATGTCATGTTTTCTGCTGGAAACAGAGGGCAATTCCTGACCTTTCTCTTTTTGCTCCTAAAAAAAAGGGACATTGGTTCAAAGCTGACCATTCTTAGTACCAATTTCTGCTGCCTTGCACCCCTCCCTGGCACTGCAGGAGCTGGTTAATCCCTGTGCTGCTCCTGGAGGATTCATAATTCCCAACCAACAGGAGCCTGATGTGTGAGCACCAGGTCTCAGCTGAAGCATTTCAGCTCAAGAGCCTCATCTTCAATAATTCCACAGAATTATTGTCCCCTTTTACACGCTGGTCACAACCATTAAAGTATCACTGGCCTTCAATCAAGTTCTGCAGGAGAATTCCTCATTAAATTCTGAGGAAGGCATGGTTTTTTATTTTATTTTATTTTATTTTATTTTATTTTATTTTATTTTATTTTATTTTATTTTATTTTATTTTATTTTAATTTAATTTGTTTTGTTTTGTTTTGGTTTATTTTATTTTATTTTATTTTATTTTATTTTATTTTATTTTATTTTATTTTATTTTATTTTATTTTAAAGTTCCATTCGAGGGAGAATCCCTCACTGAGAGCACAGCCCTGCCTAACAAGACCTCAATTTGCAGAGGAGCTGAACTCAAACCCTGTATCTGAATAGGTGACTTCAGGATGATTTTTGCCTCTGTTTTCCACCCACCAGCTTTATTTGGAAATATTTTAATTGATAAATAACCAATATTTGCTTTAATTGAATTCACAAGGACACATAACTTGATCTCTGTGGGTTTTGGGATGCCACCAGGTAGCTATGAAAGTATCCCCTAGTCCTGGAAATATTTCTTTTAGTTCTAGAAAGATTCTCTTGCCCTGCTTTAGGAGGGAGAGACGTTAAAGTAGTGATTCACAATAAAATCACGTTACTACAGGGGAAAAATGGTGATCACACATTCCTTAACTTCTCATGTAAAACATGTTTTTTCAACAGCACAAAATCATTGTATTTGGTAAAAAAAAAGGAAAGGAAAGGAAAGGAAAGGAAAGGAAAGGAAAGGAAAGGAAAGGAAAGGAAAGGAAAGGAAAGGAAAGGAAAGGAAAGGAAAGGAAAGGAAAGGAAAAAGGGAAAGGAAAGGGAAAGGGAAAGGGAAAGGGAAAGGGAAAGGAAAGGAAAAGAAAAGAAAAGAGAAAGGAAAGGAAAGAAAAGAAAGAAAAGAAAGAAAAGAAAGAAAAGAAAGAAAAGAAAGAAAAGAAAGAGAAAGAAAAGGAAAGGAAAAGGAAAGGAAAAGGAAAGGAAAGAAAGGAAAGGAAAGGAAAAGGAAAGGAAAGGAAAGGAAAGGAAAGGAAAGGAAAGGAAAGGAAAGGAAAGGAAAGGAAAGGAAAGGAAAGGAAAGGAAAGGAAAGGAAAGGAAAGGAAAGGAAAGGAAAGGAAAGGAAAGGAAAGGAGAAGAAAGGAGAAAGGAGAAAGGAGAAAAGAGAGATTTTCATTGCATTTTTGAAACTCTACTTAATATCAAAGCAAATTTCCAATAGTCTACGGGATCACAAAGCAGCTGCTGTTGCTTTCCAAACTGAAGAACTATAATAAAATAATAATCTGGAGCTGCACTAAATTTCCAATGCAGTGTTGATGGAACCTTCCCTCCCCTTTCTCTCCCCACCCCCTTTATTTTTAATGCTACACCTGAAACCTAACATTTCATTTATCCTAATCTATTGCCAGCATAGTATGAAATATCTAAATCTTGGAATGGATGTGGAAGTGAGGCTGAGGCCAGGCTGGGACACTGCATCCCAGTGCCTTGGAACTTTGGGGATGAGCCAAGCCAAGCCCAAACTGTGCAGCCTCACACCCATCTCTAATCAGAAGCATTGCTTTGACACTTTTCCAGCCATGAGTAACCATCCCCCTGTGCTGGAAAACTCCACAGGATGCATTGTTAGGCACTATTTCCATGTCTCTTATTTATATTTGTGTCTCATCAACAAAGCCTCACGTTTGGGCTTTCATTCAGGCTCCTTTGAGGAGCAAAAATGGTGCTTGATGAGATCAGGCCCAGGTTTCAGTAGTGATTTAAATGAGAACTTTGTTAGAAGGGTTTTTTTCTGCTGTTTTGTTCAGTAACCACAGAAGAAAAGGAGGATCCTGATGTCTCCTGGAGGTTTGACAAGCACTACTCCGCTAAAAATGAGAATATTTGGTTCTGCAGAAGAAGAGAGGTAGGAATTAAAACACACTTGGATGAGCATTGCTGCAGAATTTCTGTTTGCATAAGGAAACTGAAGTGCTTGGAAATGTCTGGGAAAGGAGGGACTTAATAACAACAGCTGTACAAATAATTTATAGGGGGAAAACCAGCAGAGGTTTGAGATATGGCCCAAGACTGAAAAATAATGAATTAAATAATGAAATGAATAAACCACTCCACTGCTCTGTGCTTTTTGACCCTGTTTTTACTCTGCTCGCAGGTTCCTGCACTGGCAGGATACACAAATACCCCTTCAAACCTAATAAACAACTCTGCACATTCATTACTTTGCCCAGTGAATTTCTTAACAATTATAATGAAAATTAACACGTCCAAAGTGTGCAAACAGATCGCTGATATTTGAAAGCAATCTTTTCCCCCCCCACTTTTGGCTTCGAGGGTTGCTGAGAGAGCACGTCCAACAAGCAGCAGGGCAAAAAGAATTCGTCACAATTTTAAAGCAGAAAACTCAACAAGCACAAAATAAAAATCAGCCAAAAATAAAAGGAGGGTCCAGAAGCCACTGGAGTGTTCAGGAACACCCCTAAATTTGGTTATTTTCAGGGAAGTAATGATGCTGTCCTTAGGAACCAGGAGGCAGACAGAAAACGAGCTGTCCTTGCCCATTGTCCTTGCTGCTCATCGTGGCTGATTTGCTTTGGAACACGGAGTTTTGTTATTCCCAAGGTGTCAGATTTTAGCAATTTGAGCCACTTTTTGTATCTTTTTTTATCCACACTGACCTCTGCAGCCCAGAGCAAACTCAGCAACCCACGGGTCCAGCTTTGAGGAAACCTGCACGAAGACACTGCTCTCACTCAAGACCTCAAGAATTCTGCAATTTGCCTCAAATCTTGCAGTTCTGTGACTCTGAGATAAGGCTGACATTTTAGGGGGGAGTTGATAAAAGGTAAACTGAGCTTAGAGGTGTTAAAGCCTGATCTTGATTAATTTGGGGACCTGAGCTGGATTCTCACATGGAGACTCAAGGGGATGAACTCCCACGGAGTGAAAGTGCAGGAGTTGAAGTTCTCCCTGAGAAACAGAACCCTGGAGTTTCACTTGGCTCTGTTCTCCCAGCCTGGCGTGTTCTGAGGCAGAGAACCCAGCTGAGGATTCTGTCCCAGCTCGTTCTGCTCAATGAAGTGCTGATTTTGGTACTGAGATCAAAAGCAAGGCCAGGCTCTCTCCAGTCCAGGAGAGCTGCCAGGTGGATGGGCTGAGGAAGGAAGGAAGGAATTCCATCCCCATCCACGTGATCCTGCAGGATTTGATTCCCTGAAATTCAACATTTCCCTGGACATCTGAGGCTGTTGAGCTCTGTCACATCCCCATGTGGCTGAGGTGACACCAAGAATGAGACCACTGAGAGATTTCTGCCCTCTCTCCCCAAAAAATTAGATCCAAACTCCTCCTGCAACTCAGCATCTGATGGAAATCAAGGATTTGAGGATAAAAAAATTCCTTGTAGGAGTAGCCAGCTTGGGTTTGAAATCAGAGCTGAATTTCTTCAGTATTCCAGCGTGTTTGGGTCCAGAATTTCTCTTTTGGCAGCTAAAACCAATATTCTGTGTATTGTGGCAGTACCTCAGGTCCCCAGGTGTAAATCAGGAGAGCCCTGGGCACGATTTTTTTACCAACTCAGAAGAAAATCCCTTTAAAAAAAGGAGATTATTTTTGTTTCCTGACATGCCACAATCAGCTCCTCTCGCTGGCTCCAAGAGCCAACAAAGATGTGTTTACAGGCAGTAAAAGAGGTTTTCTTTTGCTTCCCAGATTTTTTAGCATTCTTGGCAGATGATAACTAATTGCTGGGTTTTTTTCTTTATGGAAATTGCCACTTGACAAAAAACTCAGTAGAAATTCCCTAACAATGAGCACCTCTTTTTTTCCCTCATGTCTTTATCATCCCTAAAAAACACAGAGTGAAGGAGTCACTGCAGGCTCTTTAAACTGCTGGTGAAAAAAATTAGGTTGGTCAGGAATTTTTTTCTTTCAATTTCTTCATGCTCCGAACAAAAAGCTAATAAATCTTTTTTTAAATTTTTTTTCCTGCATTTCTTTAATTTTCTCTGAGCTTTCAGAAGCTTTTTTTTTTTTTTTTTTTTTTTTTTTTTTTTTGGCAGGATTTCTGGTAAAAGTTAAAACCTTTTTTTTTTTTAATTATTAAATTTTTCATTGCTAGCAGAAGAAAAATAAAAATCACTTTTTTTGTATGAGAACACGTTTTGATGGAAAGTCTGAAGCAACTCTGTAAACTCCCGTGGAGTTTTGACTCCCTTTATAAATGAGGAAATTGATGCAAGCGAACACAAAATGTGAAATATGAAGCGATGAAGCATCAAGTGCCAAACCTAAGGATGGCACCTTCCCATGCCAAGGATCCACAGGAAAACCCCAGGGAGCTAAAATCCAGTTTTTATCAGAGATGGGAGACAGTGAAGGCACAGCAATAATGAGAACGAGCAGCATTTTCAGGGGTGGTCCTGGGCTCCATCAGTGAATTTTGGCTGGTAAGGGACTCCTGGACTTGCTCCAAGGCTCTCCTGGATCAAGGCCACGGAGTTCCACCAAGGTAAGCAACAGCAATTGGAATTAGGGATGAAAAGAGGAGGAAATGGCTCATCAGAGGTCACCCAGGAAAGCTGGGCCACAGCCCAACCTCCTGATTTTGTCACTGGGGCTCAACCACAGCCCAGGGTCAGCTCCAGCCGCACTTTCCTCACCCTTCCCAGGTGACATCCAGGCTGTCAAAGCTGCACCATTCCCTTGACACTTTCCCAGGGGCTGAGCCACAGGTGAAATCCTCTTTATTTATTAAACAGAGCTGCCTAAAAGGCGAGGGCATGAGAGCTGTGCCTGCTCCTCTCCTCTCCTCTCCTCTCCTCTCCTCTCCTCTCCTCTCCTCTCCTCTCCTCTCTCTCTCTCCTCTCCTCTCCTCTCCTCTCTTCTCTTCTCTTCTCTTCTCTCTCTCTCTCTCTTCTCTCTCTCTCTCTCTCTCTTCTCTCTCCTCCTCTCCTCTCCTCTCCTCTCCTCTCCTCTCCTCTCCTCTCCTCTCCTCTCCTCTCCTCTCATGGAACCAGTGGCAGATTTTCCTGCAGAGCAGCTGGGTCAGGGTCCCACGGGGTTTGCTGCTTTTGCTGTGAGATCTTAAAGTGACCATCGCTATTTTGGGCCTCTTGGTTTGTTGTTGGTTTTGTTTTTTTTTTTAAGGAGGTGTGAGACTGTTAGAAAGCAAAAAAAACAGGGAAAGAGGTAGGAAATGAGGAGGTTGCTCGTGTAGCACGTACAGAGCTACTTTGAAAAATTCTGAGGCATCTAAATATCACAAGCACAATCCCTGCTGTGGGCAGCTGGATGTGCGAGTGCTTTGCCCGAGGGTGTCAAATCAAATATCCACTGCTGGTTGGTGCAGTACAGCACTTCCCCCTGGGAATTCAGGGTGGAAAAAGAGGAAAGAAGGGAAAAAATGGGGAAAAAAAAAAAAAGGTTTAAGCACAACAAACGGAGAGAAACTTTAACTCTGTCTGATATGGGTTGTCATAGACTGTGATTATGTTTATTAGGAACAGCTCAGGAGAGAGGAGAGGGGAAAGGAAAAGAAGAGCAGAGGGAGGCAGGTTAATGCTGGGACTTGTAAGACTTACCTGGAAACGTCTCATGTCTCTTGGGTTTCCTGCTGTTTTCAAGCAATTCTGATTGCACTTGAGGAAAAATTTTAGGAAGAATCTGGAAAGATAAAGAACCACGTCACTTCTAGTGATCACAGCAGAATGTGTTGTTTTATTCTGGTTTAAAATGAACGTGAAGTGATTTGCATGATGGGGACCTTACAGGACTGCAGGAACTCATCAAAACACAAACCAACCAAACTCTAATAAACAGAATTTACAAAAACCAACAGGTAAAGCATGACCAGTGGGACTGAAATCCAAGTTACCATCATTCCTCTGATCTACACCCACTCCCTCTCTGCAGGGTCGACCACACACAATTTTAGTCTCTTCCTTTATCTCTCCCTCACATTCAAGGTCTTTCTTTGGCTGTCTGGAGGGATTTTCCATGAAACAATACAGGAGGAGAATGGTATTGTGGAAACCACAAAACCAACAGGGCAACTCCGGGGCAGATAAGCCTTGGAACGACTCCGAATGCATTAAAAACCCAGGAGCAAACACAGCCTGGAGAAGAATCTGCTGAGGTCCCATCCTGATGATGTTTTCCCTGATGAAGATTCCAGTCACTAAAGCAGAGGAGCAGAACTGCCACGATCCCAGATTGTTCCTACCTGGATTTTGAGGGAGGATAAGGGAAACAGGAGCTGGAGTGACACAGGGCAGATAAACCCATTAATAATCCCACAAAGTTCTCATGCCAATTATTTTTTACCCTCTCACCCATCTTCATTTTTATTTTTATTTTTATTTTTATTTTTATTTTTATTTTTATTTTTATTTTTATTTTTATTTTTATTTTTATTTTTATTTTTATTTTTATTTTTATTTTTACTATTATTATTATTATTCTGTGGAGTTTAGCTTGTCGTGCACCCAAGTTGAATCTCCAGCCCATTTGGTGACTCACCCAACGCTGCACAGAGATTTTAGAGTTTAGAAATATTTTAGAAATTTAGAAATATTGTTTTCTCTAAGCTATTCCACCAAATTTTGTCTCACATCCACGGAGGACAGGATTCACCCCTTTGTTTTCTGATGAAATCTGGACATTTCAGAGGTGAAGGAACTGTGTGAAAAGCCCCAGTTGTTGGATTAAAGACAAAACAAGCAAGTCTTCAAAATTCAGGCATAAGCAAGAAAATTTTTGGCACCCTCTGTTGCAAGTGAAAATATTCTCTGTGATTCTTTCCCTTTCTATTTTTCAGACAAGATGGGTTTAACCCACAACAATTACAATTAAAAATATAAATCAAAGACACTGAGGTTGATTTAGAAGGGGAAAAAAAGAATCGGATACGAGAAAGAATAAATAGTTGAAGAATTGATTTGGAATACAAAGGACAAGTTATTTATTTATTTCTCTTGCTGAGTGCTTTCCTTAAAAAAAAGAGAAAAAAAATCTGCTTTTGCAGTAAGTTAAAGTCCCAGGTGAGCCAGGCCTATTTCCCTTTCTGTTACTATGACAACGATTTTTTACCGCAGTCCCTAAGTCCCTTCAGAACTCACACATTCATGCCTTGAATTAGAACTTTAAAGGAGAAAGATGGATATTTCCTGGGTTTACCAACAGCACCCTCCAAAGCAGCCCCGGCACAAGACAATGACACTGAGATCTGCTCTCCCTCGTTAGCGCCGCTTTCCCGGCACCGCTCCCACCACGAGATTTCTGCTTCATCCGCCCCAAAATGCAAAGGAAAAGCCATGGGTTGGATCCGTTCTTGTGTTGCTCGAACGAAAAAAAAACCCTTTTGGAAATCTCCCCCACAAAAAACGACCCGGATTATGCCATATAAAATGAAATCCACCCTGCCAGGGACCCTTTGCAAATAAAACTTCGCAAATTAATCCTGTTTTTTAATGGTTCTTTCCTTAAATTTCTCACAAATACAAAAATAGATTTTAAAATGTCTCTTTTCTCCATTTTTCCTTCTCATTTCAGATCTCCCTTCACCGGGACACCGAGGTTCAGCAGATTATGCCATATAAAAGCACTGGCACGAAATCCACCCTTCCAGGGACTATTTTCAAATTAAACATCCTATTTTTTAATTACTCTTTCCTTAAATCTCTCACAAATATATTGAATATTTCAAAAATGTCTCTTTTCCCCATTTTTCCTTCTCATTTCAGCTCTCCCTTCACCAGGACATTGAGGTTCAGTAGGAAAGAGGTTCTGTAGATTAAGCCATATAAATCCACTGGCATGAAATCCACCCTGCCAGGGACCCTTTGCACATAAAATGTTCTGTTTTTAAATTATTCTTTCCTTAAATCTCTCACAAATACAAAAATATATTTTAAAATATCTATTTTCTCCATTTTTCCTTCTCATTTCAGCTCTCCCTTCACCAGGATATTGAGGTTCAGCAGAAAAGAGGTTCAGCAGATTAAGCCACTGGCAAGAAATCCACCCTGCCAGGGACCCTTTGCAAATAAAACATCCTATTTTTTAAATCATTCTTTCCTTAAACCTCTCACAAAAATATATTTTAAAAATGCCTCTTTTCTCCATTTGCCCTTCTCATTTCAGATCTCCCTTCACCAGGACCTTGAGGTTCAGCAGGAAAGAGGTTCAGCAGATTATGCCATGTAAATCCACTGCCACAAAATCCACCCTGCCAGGGACTCTTTTCAAATAAATCCTATTTTTTAATGATTCTTCCCTGAAATCTCTCACAAATATATTAGATATTTTAAAAATGTCTCTTTTCTCCATTTTCCCTCCTCATTTCAGATCTCCCTTCAGCAGGACAAAGGTGCTCAGTGCCCTCTCAGAGGGAAGCTCCCAACAGAGCCCTGGGCACCTCCGTGCCTCCAAACCTAAAAATCCTACAGAATTCCATGCCTTGGGAGCAGCTTGAATATATTTTATTAAATAAGTTCTGCCCAGTCCATGCTAAAACCTGTGATCTCTTTTATGGGAAAGATTCGGTGAGGTTTTATCCCTAAAAATGTTTTCACTTAAGGAGAAATCCCCTGCACAGCAGCAGCCTGGGAGGTTCACAGGAGAAACGTGAGGCACAAATGTTACAGCAAACACTCAGTTTTATCTTTCCCTCTTCTTAGAGATATAAAAAAGAATATTTACAGATATATAAGCAGCTTATAGATGTGGAAAGAAAAACTCCAGAATGGAAGCAAACTATAAAATGAACCAAGGCAAGGAACTTTTACAGGAAAATCAACGAGCCACAGGAAAACTGCAACAAAAAAAAAATCCACAAGTTGTTACTTCTAAGGAAAAATAAAACAAATTAAGCAGGAAAACGGCCAGCTTCTTTTTCAATTTTTTTTAAATGCTTGCATCCTTTTTGAGATGAGAAAAATGATCAGCACGAACGGAAGAATGAAGAAAATGAGCAGGGAAAGGTGTCTGGGAGAGAAGCTGCTGTGTCAGCTGGGCTGAGTTTGGGAAGAGCACAGATCCTGGGGGATTGTGAGTGCCACAACCCCTACAAAGGGCAGATACAGAGGGGCAAAAATTCCAAATGTATTCAACAGCATCCACGAGCAAATTCTGCTACGCTGCACGGCAAGGAGCAAAAATCCCCTTTTTCTGAGAAACGCCTGCAGAAAATCAGGGTTCAGACCCCCAGCAAACACAAACCAACAGCACAAAAATGAAAATGAAGCTGGATCCCAGTGAAATTCGGGCTGATTCTTGGCAAGGGGTGCGATGGCCATTAATAAACACAGAAAACAAAACTTCCCCTCTCCCTGAGCTGCAGCAGCTCTGAACATTCCCAATCCTCTGCACCAAACACATCCAAAGCCACGGAGCCTGCAAGGCTCAGCCTGGATATTTAACCCCTGAAATTTGGGGGATCCCACTGAGGGGTCTTGGAGGTGCTTTGACTTGCTGGAATTGCTGAGCAGCTCAAAATGCTGAAAATTTTGGTGCTTTAAGGTATCACAAAATCACCTGGCTCGCTTCTGAAAGTGCTGGGTTTGGTTTTAGTTCACAGAATTCCCACTTATTTTGCTGAGATGTTTGTTGGACATCACTGGATTTGCTGCACGAGAACAATTTCCCTCCCATCACCCCAAAATTCGGATTTAATTTCATTTCACTGCACACTCAGTGATTTTTATCTCTCTTTTTTTTTTTTTCCAGTTGAACCACATCTTTCTTTTTCTCCTTTTTAGAGTTCCTCCAGTCAAATTTGAGCTGCAACTGGGCACCTGCATGGAGTATTTGGTAGGCTGTTATATATATATATATATTTATACACATTTATGTGTGTGTGTGTATTTTTTTTAAGTGGTTGCATCTGAGAAAGGCATTAATATTCATTGCAGCATTAGAATAAAAATGACTTGGGGGGAGCAAAGAGGAGGGAAGGTTTAGCACTAAATGAAGCTGATTTAGGGGTAACAGGAGAATTGCAGGAAGATTTTTATTAATTTCTTTAAATGAGAAGCTTTAGCCAGCTTTTGGCCTTAACCTATATACACATCAAAAAATAATGATTCTTTTTAATAAACCAGAATTATAAAAAAATTTGGCTAATTTCTTGGCTAATCTTTGGCCTTGCTGAGGACAGAATTAGGTGGGAGCTCAGCAGGTGACTCTGGCTCCAGCCAAGCAGGGGGACCTTGGCCCATCCTCTCAATATTTCAGGGTGCTGAGGGAAAACCTGAACCCATTTCAACAGCTACCCCTGAAAACTCTGGCACTGCCATAGAAAACCTGATTGACTTCATGCACAGACAGAAAATTAATTAAGATTTAAGTACAGACTTCTGCTCCTGGTGTCTCTCTCTCGTCGTTGACCTCACTGGGCGCAGACTGATGCACTTGAGAGGTCTCCAAAACACCACCTTAGATGTGTCTCCCTATTTTTAGAGCTGTTTTTAAAGCTCCTCCTGCTGGGAGTTCCCACCAAGCCCAGGAGTTGAGCTGATGAATCGTTTGAGTGCCCCTTTCCCACCTCAGTGCAAACTCAGCTGGGTTATCCCAGTTATTTTTTAGCAACACCTTGGGTAATCCCTGCTGGGGAAGCACCAGGAGAGCTCCTGACACAGCTGAGGGGTGCAGAGGGCTCTCCATGGACGTGGAGAAAGGGTGAGGGCAAATTAAGCCAGGCCTTGCATCAGTTAAGCTCATCCCAAAGCATTTTTTGACCCACTCTCCCATCTTGCCTGTCTATGCCCAAATTCTCAAGGTCTGTACCTGGCTAGAACTGGCACCTGTGTTCCACACCTCTGAGGATGAGTGAGAAAACCCCATCCACCTCAGATGAGTGAGAAGAATCAAACTGACCTCAATCAAATCCTGCTGGAGTCAGAAAAATCTTCCTGGTGACTTTGGCAGAAGCCTTAAAGCTCAATCCCACGTGCAGCAGGAGGTGTAGTTAAAAAAAAAACCCACAAAAACCCCTCAATTAATAATTTTCATCCCCCATCGACTTTTTGTGCTTCCTTAAAGTTGCAGAATCAAGAGGTCCAACATTGGCTGTGTGTTGGGAACAGCCTCTGGGTACACCTAAAAATTCTGGGTACAACTAAAAATTCTGGATACACCTAAAAATTCTGGATACACCTAAAAATTCTGGAAACACCTAAAAGATCTGGACACACCTAAAAATTCTGGATACATCTAAAAATTCTGGATACACCTAAAAATTCTGGATACACCTAAAAGATCTGGACACACCTAAAAATTCTGGATACATCTAAAAATTCTGGACACACCTAAAAATTCTGGATACACCTAAAAATTCTGGACACACCTAAAAATTATCCCTTGTAAAGCAAATACTGAGATAATTCTGGCTCTTTGGGGTTGCTGTGGAATCTGGAGTTGTGGCCTCAGTCATTTTTTGGCATGAGAACATCATCTAAGATAATTCTGATTATGCTCACCAGCAAATCCTGCCATCCCAAACTCTAATGAAATACAAAGGTACGGTGCAACTCTGCCTAAAGAATTCAGTGCTTCCAAAAAGTCACAAAGGGAACGAATTAAAAAATAACCCCAGAAGTTGTTATTATGAGTATCAGTTAAACAATATTAAATTGAAATATGCTGTGAAGTGCAGAAGTGTTTTTATTGCAGTGAGGGCCTGACTCTAGCTCCATCAGAGCAAGGGGATTCTGGATCAGGGTGTCCCCTCCTCCCCTCAGGTCACCCGTGTGTGCCATGGCATGGACACCTCTGGGATAAATGTGACAAGTGACCCTTCCCAGTGCCCCAAACAACCCCAAATTCCTTCCTTTCCAAGGGCCAGATCTGAAGGTCTCTGTTTCAAATCAATTAATTGCATTTATTCGATATCGCCATCCCGATTTTAATGAGTATCACAGTAGAGGACTTCTTTGCAATCTGAATATTCATCTCTGGAGGAATTTCAACCTATTATGTCAGGGTGGATTATTAGGGAGCTGATGAGAAAATTTCCCATTTTTTTGCAGCAGTTTTACAGTCAGTGTGGGATCAGGCAGAGCACAGAGGCACTTTAAATGAACGCTGTGTGAGAAATGAGTGGGGTTATTGCAGAGAGCCGGAGTGTTTGTGTGATCCTCCACAAACAGCAGCTAATTAATCTTCACAAAACTCCTGTGCATAAAGTGTGAACCCAGTTTAACAGACGTGAACAGCAACATATGTAGGTCAGGAGACTTTCCTGAGTGTGTCAGAGATTGGCTGGGAGGGAAGGGAGCAGGAGGCAAAGGATGAGGTCCCAAGCCTAGGACAGGACAAGAGGAGGTGGCTGCTCATTTGTCACTTGGGGTTTTTTAATAGAAAGACTCCAGTTGCATGGAAAACAACCAACAAACCAAGAAAAAAAGACTCCAGTTGAATAAAAAACAACCAACCAACCAAAAAAAGGCAACCAAAAAAAAATCCCAATTAAAAACACACATGCCAAAAACCCAAACAAAACAAACAAACAAAACAAACAAATAAAACCAACCAACCAAAAAAGATTCCAGTTGCACAAAAAAACTCAACCAACCAAAAAAAAAAAGACTCCAGTTGCACAAAAAACACCCAAGCAACCAACCAAAAAAAGCCAACCAAGAAAAATCCCAATTCAAAACACACATGCCGAAAACCCAAACAAAACAAACAAACAAAACCAACCAACCAACCAAAAAAGATTCCAGTTGCACAAAAAAACTCAACCAACCAAAAAAAAGACTCCAGTTGCACAAAAAACACCCAAGCAACCAACCAACCAAAAATCCAACGAAAAGAACCCCAATTAAAAACACACATGTAAAAAACCCAAACTAAACAAACAAAACCAACCAACCAACCAACCAAAAAAGATTCCAGTTGCACAAAAAACAGCCAACCAAGCAAAAAAACAGCAAAAAACCCAACTAAAGAAAACCCAAACAAGCAAAACCAACCAACCAATCAACCAAAAATCCAAAAAAAAACCAAAAAAAAACACCCTGACTAAAAACATGCACACAAAAACCCCAAATGAAACAAATAAACAAACAAAACCAACCAACCAACCGAGAAAAGACTCCAGTTGTGCAAAAAACAACCAAGCAACCAACCAACCAAAAATCCAACAAAAAGAACCCCAATTAAAAACACACATGTAAAAAACCCAAACTAAACAAACAAAACCAACCAACCAACCAACCAAAAAAGATTCCAGTTGCACAAAAAACAGCCAACCAAGCAAAAAAACAGCAAAAAACCCAACTAAAGAAAACCCAAACAAGCAAAACCAACCAACCAATCAACCAAAAATCCAAAAAAAAACCAAAAAAAAACACCCTGACTAAAAACATGCACACAAAAACCCCAAATGAAACAAATAAACAAACAAAACCAACCAACCAACCGAGAAAAGACTCCAGTTGTGCAAAAAACAACCAAGCAACCAACCAACCAAAAATCCAACAAAAAGAACCCCAATTAAAAACACACATGTAAAAAACCCAAACTAAACAAACAAAACCAACCAACCAACCAACCAAAAAAGATTCCAGTTGCACAAAAACCAACCACCCAACCAAAAATCCAACAAAAAAACCCAATTAAAAACACACATGCAAAAACCCCGAACAAAACAGACAAACAAAACCAACCAACCAACCAAAAAAGATTCCAGTTGCACAAAAAACAACCAACCAAAAAAACCCAACAAAAAACCCAAGTAAACACACACACAAAAAACCCAAACAAAACAAATGAACAAAACCAACCAACAAACCAACCTAAAAATGACTCCAGCTGCACAAAAAACAACCAACCAACCAACCAAAAAAGCCAACAAAAAAACCCAACTAAAAATATGCACAAAAAAACCCAAACAAAACGAACAAACAAAACCAACCAACCAACCAAAAAGGATTCCAGATGCACAAAAAACAACCAACCAACCAGCCAAAAATCCAACAAAAAACCCAACTAAAACACACACACACACAAAGAACCCAACAAAACAAACGAGCAAAACCAACCAACCAAAAAAGATTCCAGTTGCACAAAAAACAACCAACCAAAAAAACCAATAAAAAAACTAAAAACACACACAAAAAAACCCAACTAAACAAGCAAACAAAACCAACCAACGAAAAGAAAGACTCCAGATGCACAAAAAACAACCAACCAACCAACCAAAAAAGGCAACAAAAACCAACCAACTAAAAACACAGACAAAAAACCCAAACAAAACAAACAAATGAAAAAAACCAACCAACAAACCAACTGAAAAGACTCCAGTTGCACAAAAATCAATAAACCAACCAAAAAAAACCAACAAAAAACCCCAACTAAAAAACATACACGCAAAAAATCCAAAACTCAAACAAAACAAACAAATAAAACCAACCAACAAACCAACTGAAAAGACTCCAGTTGCACAAAAATCAACAAACCAACCAAAAAAAACCAACAAAAAAACCCCAACTAAAAACACACACGCAAAAACCCAAACAAAACAAACAAAACCAACCAAAAAAAGATTCCAGTTGCACAAAAAACAACCAACCAACCAACCAAAAATCCAACAAAAAACCCAACTAAAAACACACACACAAAAAACCCAACAAAACAAACAAAACCAATCAACCAACCAACCAAAAAAGACTCCAGTTGCACAAAAAGCAAGCAACCAACCAAAACAACCAACAAAAAAACCCCAACTAAAAACACACACAAAAAAAATCCAACTAAGCAAGCAAACAAAACCAACCAAACAAAAAAAAGGCTCCAGATGCACAAAAAACAACCAACCAACCAACCAAAAAACCAACAAAAAACCCAACTAAAAACACAGACAAAAAACCCAAACAAAACAAACTAACAAAACCGACCAACCAACCAAAAAAGACTCCAGATGCACAAAAACCAACCAACCAACCAACCAAAAAAACCAACAAAAAACCCAACGAGAAGCATGCACAAAAAAACCCAAACAAAACAAACAAATGAAAAAAACCAACCAACAAACCAACTGAAAAGACTCCAGTTGCACAAAAATCAACAAGCCAACCAAAAAAAAACAACAAAAAAACCCCAACTAAAAACACACACGCAAAAAACCCAACAAAACAAACAAAACCAATCAACCAACCAACAAAAAAGGACTCCAGTTGCACAAAAAGCAAGCAACCAACCAAAACAACCAACAAAAAATCCCCAACTAAAAACACACACCCAAAAAAGCCAAACAAAACAAACAGACAAACAAACCAAAAAGGAGATTAACACCGTGCCTGTTATTCCTACCCCCAACAAAATCCTCATTTCCTGATGGGACAACCCAGAAACGCTTCTTCATCTTCTTGCTTTAATTCAAAGTAAATTCTTCAGCCTGGTTAGACAATTTTTTTTCTGTGTGCAGTCACTCACTTCAATTTAGGCTTTAGGTTTAAACTTTAGGTTTTAATATGGGAACATTATTTATGGCCTAATCCCTGAAATGCCACCTGGAGGAAGGCAGAAGTGTCTGATTCCCTCTGGCCCCAAGTTCAAAAAAGCCGGTGGTGGAGATAGGTGTGAAAAAGGAACAAAATCAGGGTTAGAGAATCAGCTTAGGGAGCCCAAGAGATCCAAGCAGCTGAAAAACCAACCTTAAAAATCCAGCATGGCAGAACCCATCCTAAAACTGCCTCTGATTCTGATTTGTTTTTTGCTTTACCAAGAGATCCTGCTCACACTCGGGTAGGGAACATTCTCTACAGTGGATTAAAGGAAACATGGGGTGTCTTCTTGTATTTCAGATGGATCCAGAGAGAACTTTGCACACAAATCCACAGCAATGGTTGGATTTGATCCGTGCCCAGCTCCCAGTCTTGTCCCTCAGCCACAGAACAATTCCTCCTCAAATACCTCCTCTCTCTCTCTCTCTGCAGCCTGGAACAGCTTGTTTCTCTCCACCCTTTATATAACAGGCTTTGTTTTTTAAAAAAGCTTCATTTCAAACCAATAATAACCGAATAAAAACCTGCAATGTGTCACCCAACCTCCAAACGTGTCAGGAAAGTGGATTTTTATTTTCTGTGGGTTTTCTGTACGTTTTGCAGTTTCCGTCTCTGAAGCAGATTGTGTCCCCCTGGTTCTGAGCAGGGACACACCCCCCACAACTGCAAATCTAAATAAATGAATAAATAAATGCTTCTTCTGCTGCAAAATGATCCCATTTTTAAGAAACAAGGGCTGGGGGAGAGTGCCCTGCCGAGTACCCAGGCAGTCGTTTCTCAGTGCTCAATGCACTTATTTGCCACGGCCACATTTGCCAGGGGGAAAAAAAAACCCCAAAATCTCCAAGGAAAACCTCCTTGTTTGTGCACTCTGATGAAAACCTGACACCATTAATGAAAATAATAATTGAACTCTATGGGCTCGGATTGAAAATGAAACACAACACTAACAGCGTGTTTGTAATTGCAATTGTTCTCCAAAAAGTCTTTGGAGGACTCTTTGCAATTTGAGCAGTTTCCCCTCTATCCTTTGGGCTTTCCCCTTTTCCTCCCACACCAAAACTTCCCAGTAACTTCCAAGACAATGGCTGAAAGCCGATTTATCCTGTAAGATCCATATTTTTCGTGCCATTTGGCAAGGGCCCAGATGCCAGAGCATAATCAAAAGTCAGTAGGCAGGGAGGTAACAGGGGAGAGGATTGGGCTGATGGGCTCTTGAAAGGGACCTTCAGATAATATTCCCTGGTTTATTACGGTGTCTGTGGGCTCCAACTGTGCTGGGCACGTTGTGAAATTGTTATTGGGGAAGGGAGGCACAAAGGACAGCGGGGAGGAAAGGCTTTTGTGCAGCTCAGGGGTGGGGAAGTCGAGGCACAGAGAAATTCAGAGCCAGTTCTTTTTCCAGGCAGCAGCCACATCCCGTTCCTGCACGTCCGTGCTTGGGATTTTTCTGGTTCTTTCTAATAGTGACACAGATTTTGTAGAGCTCATGGCACCCGCTCATAACACCCAGCAGAGTTTGGAAATTCTTGTTCTTTACACTCGTGTCAGCCTCAGCAGCACACACAGGATCTGGAGCTGGGCTGTGTCACCAAACACAGGCCAGGGGATGCTCTGCAGCGCTGCTTAAATCCAATCATTTTTGGAATCACTTCATCCTCAGAGTTCTGCACAGGTGCAGATTTATCTCAGGATTCACTTTGCAAACCCCGCACATCCCAGAAAGGCTGACAGAGCTGTTGAACGAGCACAGACTCCAATCCCCACTCATTTTTCTTTTCCTTACTGAGAGAAACCAACAATTCCTTTCTCCTGTGACTCTTCCACGCTCCCAGCCCATCTCCCTCCAAAAGCTGAGTCTGTTGAGCCATGCTAGGCTGAGCAGTGAGCACCAATTCCACCAGTGGCCTCTCTCTGCTGTCTCTGCTGGTTTTTAGTGTTGCTGCCAGATGGCAGAGCCCGGCTCACAAAAATCTCCCCAGCCTGCAGTTAATGCAGAACTTGGAAACAACTTCCCAGCGACTCCAGGAGATCACAGAGCCGCACTGATGGGAACATTAGGGATGGAACCAAGGTTAGGCTCCCATTTTACACCTGCCAGAGTGGATATCACTCAGCTCAAGAGCTCTCACTCATTTGTGAAGGGATTTGTCCCCAACCTGGGTTTGTGAGGAATAAACGTGCATTCATTTGCTAAAGAGGCAGATTCACATCCCAGCAGCTCAGGGTCCAGGCACACTCTGCCTCCTCCCTTCTCCAGGGCTATTCAGAGGGTGGATTTGCACCTATTGTACTTCTGGCTCTGGGCACAGATGACCTTGAATCCCAACATTGGTGTAACATTATATTCCTATGACAGATTTATGGATTGGCAGACAGGGGTGCATTCAGCACATTCCTCGCCTAAGACAGGACAGCATCCAATGTTTGTTAGCATCATTAAACTAAAACTGACTTTTCACCTGCTCCCATACCATATGCAGCTGCAAATTTTTAAATTAAACTATGAAGCCATGCATAAATTTACATATATTACAGACTAGCCTCTCCATTTAACATGCAAATGTACTCCAATGTTTCAGAACACCTTCTGTCGCTAATTAATTTGCTGAATTATAATTAGACTAATCCTGCATAATTAATAAGCACAGATTTTTTTTTAATTTCTAAGCAGCTTGATGAGATCATTCACTTCCTTCTATAAACTGCTAAGTAACTGTTAAAAAAAATCTGGAAAGAACATATGTGAAAAGGTATGTTTGATGTCGCATACAAATTCAAACTAGCGGGCAGGCTTCAAGAAAGTCAAGATTAATAGAGGTTTGTGCTTGAAGAGACAGTCAGCACATTATTTTCAGGGGCATGGACCCAGATTTTCTGTGTCTGTTTTATTCCTTTTATTTTTTTTTTTTTTTGCTTTTACCCCTTCCAAGAGCAGGGGGTGACGCAGGGCAGGGTGACAGAACCTGGGGTAGGATCAGGAGATGCTCTGAGGCCACCCCAGCTCTGCCTCTCACCCCCTCACCCTGGACGTGCTGGGTGTGGATCAGCTCCTTTGATGGGATTTGGAATTGTTTTCATCCCGCCTGCCAAAACCAACGAGGGCATTCTAGAGAAACAATTAAGTGCTATTAGCACTGGGTTCATTCTCTGCTGATTAAAATGAAGGGTTCTGCTTTTCATGTGGGCTGCAGAGGAGGGCACGTGCCAGAGCAGGTTGAAATGGGCTGGGTTTGAGGCCACAAACTGAGGGCACAAAGAAGCCCTGAGCTTAAAACAGCCCAGCCTTAAGATCTAAAACATTTCCCTCTAAAATAACCATGCAGGGAAAGAGGGAGCTCCAAAAGATCTCAGGATATTGTGCAAACAAGGATGCCCACAGTAATGTGAGTGTTGTATTTACAAACACTGTCTGCAGCCTCACTCCCTGCATTTCTCCACCTATTTTGGGATGGAGCATTTTGGCTCTTCTGCTCTTTGTTTCATCTTCCCCTCAAATTCATCATCATTTCATCATCCTCCTCAAATTCAGCACCACCAGCATCACCCCGTGCTTGCCTCAACTGTGAGTAAGCAAAATCTGTGACGAGACCTCCTGATTCCCAACGAGGGAAGCAAGAAAAAAATTAATTCCTATCCGAGGAAATTGCTGAACCACTCCGAGTCTTGGAGTGTGGCTTGTCTGCTCCAAACAATGCGTGTGACATCCTCATCAGGAACTGCTGCCTGAAGTTTCTGTTGGTTTTTATTAACTTGGACAAGTGCTCTTCCTCAGATAAAAATATCACTTTAATTGACCTGGGTTCTGCATAAACAGAAAACATAAAAGCTTCAACAGGACGAGTTCTTGGCACTGTGTGCCAGCCCAGCCTCTTGCCAGTATTATTCCAGGAGTATTTCCTACTGGACAGTCCATAGGAAATCACTTTTTTTTAAATTAAAAATCAAACCAAAGAACTTTTTGGCCCAAGGAAGACAGGAAATGATTCTGCTGTGTTTAAACTCATCAGAACCTCCTCAGAGCAGAGAGGTGCTTGTGAATGGCACAAAGGTCTCTCTTCGGGGGAAGAAATATCACCTTGAGATGAAAAATACAGCAAAAATGCACTCTTGGAATCCTGTCTGCTCCCAGAGCACAGCAACATCATGAGATCACCACGATCGTGAGTGAACATGGAGCAGCTCTAACAATTCTGTGTTAGAAATTCACAGACAGCCCCAACTGAGGTTGTTTCCTCAACAGCCACTGAACACATCACCAGGTGACAAAGGAAGTTAAAGAGGAACAAAGAAAACCTCTCTCTGCCTCATCCATCTCCATTTCTCATCTTCCAATCTCCCAACTCAGCAAACAGAAAAGATGCAATGAGTTAAAAAAAATATATAATCAGGATTGGGTCTGTATTTTTCCCCTTTTCACATTTCTGCCTACACTTATTTTCTATTTTTTTTTAAACCATGGATGAATCGGCCCAAAGATATTTAGGTCACATGGCTGAGGCAGAAATAGAATCTATATCTCCAGAGCCACAGTTCTGCTACACGAGCAAGTCCCTGACATTCTTTAAAGCTATTCCAGTTGTGTCAGAAGAAGAGATTTTGCAGCCACAACACGAAGCCAACCCCACCTATCAACACCAACACCTTTCAGATTTCTGATGCCCAGGGCTCCCCACCATCTCCCAGTTCTTTGGCCATGGAATCTACCACAGCTGAAATGATTTTTCAACTTTCTTGTTGTTTCAGCCCCTGATAAAGATTGTGTGTGTGCACATCTGCCCATGGATGGAGATGTAAATTTTCTTTAAAGAGAAAAATTCTGCACTCAGAACCTCACTTTTTTTTCCTATATTTTAACACATATCCTCAGAAATCCACTCATTTTCCAGACACTTCATGTTTTAGCCACATATGCACCATCTTGAGTTGATGAGGAGCAAGAAAACACCTTAGATGTTGTAACAAAATGAACATATTTCAAGTGATCCCACCTTGCACTGCAATAATTTCATTCATCCCTAGGTGCTGCCCTCCAAATTTAATGAACCTTTTCATTATCCTTTGATACAGCACATCCAGACACTGAAAAAGCAGCAGGATTTTGGAGTGCAAAGAGGTGCCTGTGCAGGGCCAGGAGCTGGGCTGGATGATCCCTGTGAGTCCCTTCCAGCTCAGGACATTCCATGATTCTGCATCTTCTCCAGGGGAATCGCAGGAGGCTGAGCACTGTGGGTGGTTTGGGACAGGTCGAGTGACCAAACTTTCCATCCCCACCCAGCTTCTGATCACACAACTGCATCCAGTGAAGGACAGAGACATCAAATGTCCAACAGCCTCCCAAAGCGGCCAAGAGCCCACCCAGAACCAGCCATTCCCATTTTTGGGGTTGGTTTTAATTCCATTCAGGGATGGCTGCTGCAAGGTTCTGCTTTATGCCCAGACTAACGAGCTCTTGTGAGGGCTCCAGATGTTCCCAAACACATCCTTCACTCACTTCAAATCCTGATATTCTGTAGTATTCAACGCAGGGTCAAGGATTTCTCTGCCGAGACTGTGCTGTTCTATTGAGTTCTTTATTATACAGACAGAGACTGAGACTGTTATAGATTATTTTATGATTACTTGCCAAGACTGCTCCTATGGCTGCTACTGTGGCTACTGCCATGGCTACTGCCCTATGGCCACTGCCCTATGGTCATTCCCTTATGGCCACTCCCTTATGGCCACTGCCCCATGGCCACTGCCCTATGGCCACTGCCCTATGGTCACTGCCCCATGGCCACTGCCCCATGGCCACTGCCCTATGGCCACTCCCTTATGGTCACTGCCCCATGGCCACTGCCCAATGGCCACTCCCTTATGGCCACTGCCCCCCACTATGCAGTGAAAATTCCCTTTATCCCATCCCACCCCCAGGATGTGCCATCCCATAAACAGCAAAGATAAACAATCCCCTAGAAGGTCACACCCTACAATCCTCTCACACAATGGGTGCAGAGGCCACAAAGCCATGATCCTCTTTGCCATGTCCATCCCTGGTGCCCTGGATGTGCTTCCTGGGCACCTCTGGGCCTGGGGAAGAGGCTCCCTCTGGGCATTCCAGGCTGATTTTCTAGAACACACACACAGTGGAACCCAATAATATTCCTCCCCAGTTTGTGGAGATCCCAGGATTGTGGTTGGTGCTGAAGGAGGCGTCGCAAAAACCAGAGACGAGGCTCAGTCAAGAGTCTGGCAGTGACAAAGCTGGACACAAACCCACACTTAACTGAGCTTGGAAGGCTTCTCAGGGAGAAAATCCAAGCTCCTTTATCTCTTGGAGATGTCCAACATATTTCCGTGCTCACGCAGTGCGTGTTTGATGTGCAGGCACACACAGCCACGGGAGCACAGATTGCCAGCCGACAGTTGGCTTCTTGATTGCAAAATCCTCCTGTTCGGATGCCTTAAATCACAAGGTGCCATTCCAGATGCATCATCACAACTGACAAAAGGTCTCTTGGCAGCTCCCAACTTTAGGACTTCCTGCCCACCTCCCTGGTGCACTGAGAGCCTGACGTGTGCAGTGAATTCTGGATTTTTTTTTCCCCCTTCCCAAGTTTTACCGAAGCCGTAATTCCCAGAGAAAAGTTTTTGAGTGCCTGAAACATTTGCTGGATGTTTTCTTCATTTATTTAATCCAGATGTTTACGTTTTAAATAATTGAGGAGCTGCTATGGTAAATAGACATCAAGGGAGGCTAATGGGAGCCGTGCTGTCGTCAGGGAGAGCTTGTAGGATGAGACTCTGGATGAGGACTCGGTCCCTGCAGTGTCAGGATGGGTTAGGGCAAGGAAGGAGAGCAGCTTGTTGGAAAACATCAAATCAGAGCAATCCCTGCCTCTCAGAGAGATGCTGAGCAAGGTTTGACACAAACCAGACAGAGGTTGTAAGGAAAAAGGTAAATCCTGAGCTTTGCTCTCGTGGAAGATTCTGTTTCTTCAAATGGTTTGATAAAAAAAATATTAAAAATGAAATTGTTCTCATTTCTTCACTTTTTAGACCCGCTCACTAAGTTCATCTAACAGCAAGGGTGGTTTCTGAGCCTCCCAAAGGAGATGCTGCAGTTGTTGCTTGACTTAAGCCTAAGCAGGGTTGCTTTGATTCAACATTTCAGGACTGACAGTGAAGTTTTTGGTCTGAGGGAGTGTGGATTCCACTCAAAGCACTGCAAATTTGCTGGCCTAGTTTTGCCTCCATTGTTAAACTCTCCTTTCATTTTAATTCGAACCTCCTAAAAACCAACATTAACCTCACTGAAGTCAGGTCAGTGTAAGACGAAGGAACACAATGGGAAGGTCTGAAGTAGCTTCAATAAATCGATTTTCAAAAATCACTTCTTAAATTCCACTGCTGGAATTGAGGTGGTGACAGCCCTTGATGGCTGAACTTTCTCCTATTTCTTACAGGTTTTTTCTCTGATTTTCTCAAATACTCTCAGCTATGTAAATCCACACAGAAATTGTTAAGTTACAATGATTTGGAGCAGGGAAAGACTTCTCCCTGTGAAATCAGCTCCTGTCTATTCCCTCCCCACTCCATTGCACAATTGAGTTTTCCCCCATCATGCAGAAAGATTTCAGTGACTCCACACCATGATGTAACCCCTTGTAAAGGCTCCTTTGGAGCTGGTAGGAAGTATCTCCTGGAATATCCATGGAACAGCAATTTTATGGGAGTTCTGGTCCACTGGGCCCAAAATCCATCTTCAAAGGAGCCAGCAGGAGAGGGGGAAACGCTCCATAAAAGAGCAGGAGACTTTCAAGGGTCTTTTTTGCTACCAAGAAAATTAACTTCGCAAAGTTTCTTCATGCTAAGAGTACAATCCCAGCTCTGCTGAAAGCTGGGACCTCAAACAGCCCACAAAACCCCAGGCAGAGCTGGGTTTGCACTGGGAGATGCTTCTGAAGGGTCTCTCTAGGAAATTGTGCAGCATTTTTCAGCAGGACAATTACAGCAACATTCACCTTGTGAGACCTTACAGCCAAAAACTTCAGTTCAACGCAGAAATTCAGGGTTAAGTGACTTTACAGATGTTAATTTTAGCAAAATGTGCTTTCCTGGGGACCCAGAACCAAAACCTTACACCTTTTTCTAGAAGATGAGGATTTACTATAGGTGAACTAAAGGATTTCCACATCTTAATACGTGTCCTACAAGGATGTGCCACAGCTCTGAAGCCCTTGGGGTTTAAATCTGCTGCTCACACTAGAAGGAATCATCAAACCAAGGCAGAAACTCTGATCTCTGCCAGGACACGTAAAAAATTTTAGACAATTTATCAGTTCCTCTAATAATAGATTCCAAATCCCTCCCTTCTCCAGTCCTCTTTTTCCTCTCCACCTTCCACCAAAAAAAAAAAAATTTATTGAACAGTTTCAGTCTAAATTCTGGTTTTGTAATAATTCCGTGAATGCCAACATAATTTTTTGTTGCTTAATTAGACTACCAATTTGGAGGACAGCTTAGGAAAACATTCACTATAATTCTTGAAATGAGGCATTAGAAACCATTTAATCTGTCCTACATAATTACTTTGTACTTATCCATTAGCAAGTAAAATATTAGGGGTGGAAAGTGTCTTTTACACACAACAGAGCATTTCTTTGTAATAAAATAAAAGCCTGCTCGTTTTCTTTCCTTGTTGAGTAAGCTCAGATTCCTGAGCACCTGAGCAAAAATAATAGGGCAGTTATTATGCTTGGCACCGTTTGTGCTGGAGCTTAGAAAAAGGACAAAACCTCTGGAATAAAAAAAGGTGAAAGTGTTTTTCACCATGGCTTTTTCCTCTCCCTTTTTCCCTGCCATGGTTTGGTTTGGCTCCCTGTGGCTGTGACTGCCTGGGCTGGCCACGCTTGGGGACTTGTGAACATCTTTCCTTCTCGGTGACAGGAATTATTTTTACTAAAAAAGACTCCCCAAAACCTTTCAAGAGGGCTCAGGGCCTCATGAAAAGAGCAGGAGACAGAGCAGTCCCTCTCCTGAGCCTCCAAGGATCCACCAAGGAGGGAAGAGCAGCTCCTCAGCCTTGCTTGGATCCAGCTGAAGTTTTGTTTTACCCGTGGAGTGTCTGGAGTGGGAGGTGGAGCTGACAATAAGAAGTGATTCAAAGCTGTGCCTCTCCTGGTTAATAAACTCCCCTGCTTTCTCACAACCAACCCTCCCACCCTGAGCATTTTGTTCCTCTTCTGGGTGGGAGGGTGATTTTCATTTTCCTGTAGCATCCTGTGGGGAACTCCCTGAGGCTCAGGCTAAACTTTAGGATAAACGTTTCAAACTCTGCCTGTCACAGATTTGGTGTGAATTTACCCATTTAATCACCATCCCCGGTGGTTTTGGCTTTGGTTTTTGTCTGTTAATTAGACAAAATAATTTTGGGTTTGTTATTGTCTGAATCAGCTGTTTGCAGGAACAAATCCTGCTCTGACAAACACGACCGCTCCAGCTCCATTTCTTACTCAGAGTTAGCAGGAATTCTTTGATGATTAAGACTTAATATTCTACTGCAGCCAGAGCTGTACCTGCAAACTCCAGGCCCCGCACACCCCAAACTTTGCTCTGCATCACATGATCCCCATTAATCACAGCAAAATCACAGCTCTGACCATGGAACAGCACCAGACAGAAGAAAACAGAATGGAATTTATAATTCAGAGACCTTGTAACCGGAATTTTTTGGCAATTTTTTGACAAAGCCCTACCCAGGTTTGGATGGTCCAGCAGCCCTTAGGACAGCAAAGTTTGTGCTGTTTTTATCCATCCAGGTGAATTTTATGGTCAAATAGTTCCTGCCCACTGATAGCCACCAAACCTCGCCCTCTTTGGCCAAGCTGGACTTCTGAACAGACAGAAAATGATCCTGCAATGGGGCAAGAATGAGATAAAACTTGGGCAAAGGGAGCTTGAAAAGTGACATCGCGTTCGCTGTAGACCAAGAATTGCCACCTCAGGGGAGAAATCTGCCAGCCTGCAGAATGCTCCTGATTAAAGCACACCTAGAAACGCAGGGGAGGGCATTTTGGGGGTTTTTAGGTCGTGTTTCAGACTGTGCACAGGTGAGGGAGGCACTGGAGATGCTCATCCGAGCACTGCACCACGCTCTGCTGGCCACGGCTCACCAGGAGCGCCACGAGCTCAGAGCTTCCCTTTCATTTACACCTCAGACTCAAGGCCTGGGGAAGTTGGGCTTCAGGAGAATTGATATCTTTAAAATCTCCAAACAATAAACTGCTGCAGTCCTTGGTATCCCCCAGTAGTGCCCGTGTCCCTCTGAGCTAAGCACAGCCTGGGCCTGCACGAGTGCCTGGAGATTCTCCATCGAGAGAATGAGATTCTCTCATCACTGTGAGACATCTTCAGATTTGCCTATTTTTTTACCAAGCACTCCTCACCAGCTTCTTCAGTGTCTTAAACTGAAAATCCAACATTCCCAGATGCTTTTACCCAATATTTTCACGTCTGCCACCAAAAGAGTTGTGTTTTCTTACTCGAAAACACTGAATTTTGGTGTGTGTGCATATGCAGAGAGACTCAGAGGGGTGAGAGGCATAAATCACCCCAAACTGCTGCTGGAATAAACGTGGCCAAACGAATAAAATTTGTCACCAGCCTAATATCACCATCAACATTTTGTCTAGCTGCATTCCTCCCAATCTGCAAACAGTTCAATACCCCTTTTACCTTCAAGTAGCAGCACTTAATAAACAGTGATGGATGCTTTTTATTCCCTTTCCCTCACCCCCCTCCCCTCCCATTCCAGGCTTTCCTCTGTCTTTTACGAGGGGATTGTTTAGCTTGGGGGGGATGTAGATCCTCCATCCTTCTTGCATTGACATGCATCCCTCAAGGAATGAGGACCATATTTAATTCATAACCCCCGTTGGCTACACAAACATACAACTTCCCATCAATTAGGCAACACAGAGATGCTGTTAAAAATCAATGAGCTTATTATTAAATATATTTTCTTTTCATGTAACAATGATAGTTATCGCCTCTCCGTCGTGAGGGCTGCGATGTCAGGTGGTTAAGCAGCTCTAAAATGAAATAAAAAAAAAAGGAGGTTGATGACTTTTTGATCAGCTGGGGGGGATATCAGAGAGTGTCAGGATATCGTGTGGCAGATAAAGGCGATAAAAAGTGACCAAATAGATGTTTCTTGGATAAAATCATCTGGTGTGAGTGGAACACAGCGGAGAGCGACTATTCAGCTGATTTTCATAGATGTGTGTCACTACAAGGCACTGAGCATCCATCACACCCCACCAAAGCATGGCTGCAGTGGTATTTGTGTTCTCACTGCGCTGTGTTTAGCAGGAATTTCTGGGATATTTTGACACATGCCACTACTGAGGGAGCTCCCTGCCTACAACAGAGATGGGAAGTCTGTGCCAGCTCATGCAAAGGTTAAAAAAAAAATCTACACACACACACAGAGAGAGAGAGAAATCCACAGCACCCAGATTTTGGCAAGTGCATCAGATGCTGTCTGGCCACAGCTGATCTGAAGCGGGTCCCCTGTAATTATAGGAGAAGGTGGAACAGGTTTCCTGCTAATTGGAAAATTCTGCAAATGGCACCACTGAAGTAAATTGACAGTCGTTAGAATATTAGCAAAATGAGGGAACTGATTAGGAAAAAGCTCAGATGTGGATTTCTGGTTTGGAGGGGGGTTTTTTTTGGTTTTAAATAGGGCCTGAATGGACCAACAAATTGATAATAAAAGCTGAGCTTAATAATGACAGCTGGTATTTGACCTGGATGCAAATAGATCTGTGCAAACATGCACTCATACACATATAGGTATTATACACACATTTATTAAGTGTATAAACACACGATTCCTGTCACTTTTCTCGCGTGAATACAAATATACAGAATGTTTGCTAAGTTTTCTTTAGGAAACATCTATTTTCCCCAAATATTTACACTTAAGAGGGGAGAGAAGCTGCATTTCAGGGCACCAGCAAGAGGTAGGTCCTAATGAAATCATAATCACTCCATGCTTCAAACAAATCTTACAAGGGAATTGTTTGCGTCCTTAAATCTTCCAGTGGTTTGTTCTGAGGGGAAGCTGAATTTTCCTTTATTGTAAATGTGGTCTTGATTGACTGCTGGGGAGAATTCCAGTAGCAGCTTCTCTTTGTGTTTGAGTTTGAGCTGTACAGGAAGCACAAAGTGGGATTTGGCCACGACTTTGGCCGTCCATCAACAGCCCTGGTGTTTGTGCTCCTGATTTTCCACTACCAGGAGCAAGGGGAGAGAAGTGAGGGGGGAAATTCTAATTAGAGACATTCCTCCAAATGCCACCAAAGCCACCTCTCTGTGACTTCATCAGGAGTCCCCTGTTCCTTTCCCTACAATCCTGGGTTTAGCCTCAAAATAATCTCCAGGGCCTGATCCTGCTCTGGGATTTTCAGGAGCTCTGTCTCTGTTTGCTGAGGGCTTGAGCTGGCACTAAATAAATGATGACTGGTCACTGAGACCCCTCGTTTCACACAATCCCAGACTGGTTTTGGCTGGAAAAACCCTCAAGGTCATCTTTTCCAACCCACATTTCCTCTCAACTCCACAAAAAGATGCTCAGCTGGCCACTGGCTTTGAGGGAGGGAGTTGTTTCTGGGTTTTTTTCCTTTGAAACCAGCTCAGATATTTACCCTCCTTGGAAAGGATTCCAAAAGGCACTGATATAACTTAGCCAGAGATTCCTAAAAGAACTTCCTCTAAAATCCTTCCAATTTAAATTTAATTCCAATTTTTAAATGGGATGCCATCAGTAGATTTGCAGCATTTTTTAAACAGTCCATTGGAATTATGGAATAAAAACACAGCTGATTGTGAAATCCTACGGACAATCCAATAAAACTTCCTGTTGTTTTTTCATTAAGACTTTTCCTCGTAACAACCACCTCAGAAAAGAACTTCCTCCAAAATCCTTCCAATTTAAATTTAATTCCAATTTTTAAATGTAGATTTGCAGCATTTTTTAAACAATCCAATGGAATTATGGACTAAAAACACAGCTGATTGTGAAATCCTACAGACAATCCAATAAAACTTCCTGTTGTTGTTTCATTAAGACTTTTCCTCGTAACAACCACCTCAGAAAAGAACTTCCTCCAAAATCCTTCCAATTTAAATTTAATTCCAATTTTTTAATGGGATGCCATCAGTAGATGTGATGTATTTTTTAAACAATCCAATGGAATTACGGACTAAAAACACAGCTGATTGTGAAATCCTACAGACAATCCAATAAAACTCCACGTTGTCGTTTCATTAAGACTTTTCCTCGTAACAACCACCTCAGAAATTTTTATTAATCCAAACCAATGCAGACTGTGCACTTCTGCTGCGAGTTTGAGATGACTTTATTCATCCCAGTGATGCCATAAACCTAATAAAAACTCCAGCCTGGAAGATTATATCCCAGGAAGAACCAAAATAACTCCAGAGTATTCTCCGTGCCTAACACAGTCTAACCTTGAATTGATTCGAAGTATAACATTTTCAGACTTCAGAGATTTCTCTTTAATGCAGCCCTTCTTCCTGTTCCTTAAACATTTATAACGTTTTATTTCCTTCTGGGTAATTTTTAGTGTAGGTTTGGTGTCTCTTATTGCACTTCACTGTTCGGGGGTTTGTTCTTCTACCTGTGTGTCATCCAATAACAGAAATGTTTATACCTAACACACAATTTAAAACAATAAAGTATGCCAGAATTGAACAAAGAATGAGGATTTATAGGCCAGATCCAGAGTTAATTTAAATAACCATGTGTTGGGGCTTGGGGAACCTCAGCTGGACCTCCAGCCTGAGAGACGATGGTTTGGAGAGCAATTCCAGCAGAATAATATCAGTTTATATCCTGTTCAAATGCTACAGGACTTTTGTAGCACGATTTTATTTTTTATTAGTACATTTTTGCTTGATCTGATTAGCAGAGAACCTCCTGTTTGCATTGCAGGCATCCCCGTTTATTTTCACATATTTATTTTAACAAATCAGGCAGTCCAAACACTGCCAGCTCCGCTCTGCTCGTGGTGCTCCCTGGATGAGGAGAGCACCCAGCAATTCCCAGTCTCTCGTGCTGTCCTGGCCACCCCAGCATCCCAAATCCTGCCCCAGAGCTAACCCCAATCTATGGGATTGATCCTGATCACCTCTTATTCCTTGGATGAGGAGAGCACCCAGCAATTCCCAGCCCCTCATTCTGTCCTGGCCACCCCAGCATCCCAAATCCTGCCCCAGAGCCAGTCCCAATCTATGGGATTGATCCTGATCACCTCCTATTCCCTGGATGAGGAGAGCACCCAGCAATTCCCAGCCCCTCGTGCTGTCCTGGCCACCCCAGCATCCCAAATCCTGCCCCAGAGCTAACCCCAATCTATGGGATTGATCCTGATCACCTCATGCCCTGAGTGAGGAGAGCACCCAGCAATTCCCAGCCCCTCATTCTGTCCTGGCCACCCCAACATCCCAAATCCTGCCCCAGAGCCAGTCCCAATCTATGGGATTGATCCTGATCACCTCTTATTCCTTGGATGAGGAGAGCACCCAGCAATTCCCAGCCTCTCATTCTGTCCTGGCCACCCCAGCATCCCAAATCCTGCCCCAGAGCCAGTCCCAATCTATGGGATTGATCCTCATCACCTCCTATTCCCTGGATGAGGAGAGCACCAAGCAATTCCCAACCTTTTGTGCTGTCCTGGCCACCCCAGCATCCCAAATCCTGTCCCAGAGCTAACCCCAATCAATGGGATTGATCCTGATCACCTCATGCCCTGAGTGAGGAGAGCACCCAGCAATTCCCAGCCCCTCATTCTGTCCTGGCCACCCCAACATCCCAAATCCTGCCCCAGAGCCAGTCCCAATCTATGGGATTGATCCTGATCACCTCTTATTCCTTGGATGAGGAGAGCACCCAGCAATTCCCAGCCCCTCATGCTGTCCTGGCCACCCCAACATCCCAAATCCTGCCCCAGAGCTAACCCCAATCTATGGGATTGATCCTCATCACCTCCTATTCCCTGGATGAGGAGAGCACCCAGCAATTCCCAGCCCCTTGTGCTGTCCTGGCCACCCCAGCATCCCAAATCCTGCCCTGGAGCCAGTCCAAATCAATGGGATTGATCCTGATCACCTCTTATGGATTTTGGATCAGCTCTTTGGGTGCCAAAACCCACTGGAATATTTTTTTCCACAGGAGCTCTGCTGCTGCTGCTGGCGGGGAAAACCACGATGGAAGCACACAGGATTCCCTTTTAAAAATACCAGGAGAAAGGACAGGAATAAAGAGGTTTTATGGCTTTTTCCTTCCTATTCCTGTGGATGTTGAATATTCTGTCCCAGTTTCCAGCCCCCTCCGAGGGAATTCTCAGCAGAGAGACACAAAGATCTTCAAGCCCTAGGAGTGGGGAGGCTTTGACAGCTTTTAGAGGAGTAACCAGACTCCTCTCCACACAAATCAGGCTTTTCTCTCCCACCTTTGCAATTTTTTTGCTTCGTTTTCCCATTTTTGGTGTTCTCCCTTTCCTGGTTTTCATTCATCCTGACAATGAAACAAAAGATGGGAGGAGGGGGAGAAAGGAAGAGGAGGAGGAGGAGAAATCCTACCCAAAATTTTAAAAAAAAATTTAGAAAAAAATTTTTAAAAGTCTACCCAGACATTTAGTGCCAAACAGATTTAAAGGTGGATGAGGAGAGGGGGAGAGAAAGAAAAAAAAAAAAAAAATCAAGTCACTCTCAATCAAGTGTCACACCTTTAAATAGTGGTTAAATCTTTGCATTATGCAGCTCATCCCTTTTACAACACGGGGTTCCCGTGGAGAATTCCCTGTTTACACTGGGAATTCCTCCAGGAGAGCATCAATAAAGCTGAACAGATGTCGGGGTGGGATGCCAGCGGCACTGGCTGTTGTCAGGGGTGGCGGGGAGCGGAGAGGGGAACAATGAGAGGCGGCAGCTGCCGCACAAAGCCCCGCGTGCGGGTCAGGCTGGGCCCGGGCGGGGCCGCGACACCCCCGCCTTTGTCTGGGCACTTCGGCTCCCTTGTTCCGCCGCGACAGGGGTGACACATGTCACCCAACCCCGCCGAAAGGCGATTTGTTTGGCTCCCGCATGTGCGCCGGTGTTTGTGACCTCCTGTGCTTGCGGAGGATGGAGAGGCTGGCAGGGGGAGAAGGGGGACCTGCAGAGCAGGGGGAATAAAGTAAATAAAATGCAATAAAGGAACCTTGCAGGTCCTGCCTGGGACACAATTTGGGGATGGAGATCCTCTGCTTGAGAGGGGTTGAGAGAGCTTGGCAGGGGGAGAAGGGGGACCTGCACAGGAGGGGGAATAAAGTAAATAAAATGCAATAAAGAAACCTCGCAGGTCCTGCCTGAGACACAAAGTGAGGATGGAGATCCTCTGCTTGAGAGGGATTGGCAGGGGGAGAAGGGGAACCTGCAGAGGAGGGGGAATAATAAATAAAACTCAATAAAATAACCTCGCAGGTCCTGCCTGAGACACAATTTGGGGATGGAGACCCTCTGCTTGACAGGGATTGATTGAGTCTGGCAGAGGGAGAAGGGGAAACTGGAGAGGAACAGGAATAAAATAAATAAAATGCAAGTCCTGCCTCAGACACAATTTGGGGATGCAGTTTGTGTTCAATTCTGTGATGCACTTTGTGGACAAAGTGAGGATGGAGATACTCTGTTTGTGAGGGATTGAGAGCCTGGCAGGGGGAGAAGGGGAACCTGGAGAGGAGGGGAATAAAATAAATAAAATGCAGTAAGAGAAAGCCACCCCAACCCTTAACCCTAACCCAAGCTCGCAGGTCCTCCCTGAGACACAATTTGGGGATGGAGATCCTCTGCTTGAGAGGGATTGAGTGAGCCTGGCAGGGGAGAAAGAGAACCTGGAGAGGAGGGGGGACAAATAAATAAAACTCAATAAGAGAAAGGCACCCCCAATCCCTAACCCTAACCCAAGCTCACAGTTCCTCCCTGAGACACAATTTGGGGATGGAGATCCTCTGCTTGAGAGGGATTGAGTGAGCCTGGCAGGGGAGAAAGAGAACCTGGAGAGGAGGGGGGACAAATAAATAAAACTCAATAAGAGAAAGGCACCCCCAATCCCTAACCCTAACCCAAGCTCACAGTTCCTCCCTGAGACACAATTTGGGGATGGAGATCCTCTGCTTGAGAGGGATTGAGTGAGCCTGGCAGGGGAGAAAGAGAACCTGGAGAGGAGGGGGGACAAATAAATAAAACTCAATAAAAGAAAGGCACCCCCAACCCCTAACCCTAACCCAAGCTCGCAGGTCCTCCCTGAGACACAATTTGGGGATGCACTTTGTGCTCAGTTCTGTGGACAAAGTGAGGATGGAGTTCCTCTGCTTGCAAGGGATTGAGAGCCTGGCAGGAGGAGAAGGGGAACCTGCAGAGGAGGGGGAATAAAATAAATAAAATGCAATAAGAGAAAGCCACCCCCAAGCTCGCAGGTCCTCCCTGAGACACAATTTGGGGATGCACTTTGTGCTCAGTTTCGTGGACAAGGCGAGGATGGAGATGCCCTGCTTGTAATGAAAGGTGTCATTGGTGGAAATTTAACTCACAGGAAAAATGCCTAGAATGGGAAACACTTCTTAAAGTATTGAAAATTTGATTCGAATGCTTGAATCAAATTTTGGGTTGTAATGAACTTAAAAAAAAAAATAGAAAGTTACCATTCTCTAAAAAAAAAAAAATCATACTAAGTGTAGGAATAAATGAAAATATTTACAAGCTGAGCTCTATTTTGACAGCAAATTTCATCACAACATTGACTAAAAGCTTATTAATAACTTAACTCTCATTAATGAGCTCATACAGGGCTTGAACCTCAGCATGACTTTGTATTCAGAACTCCTGATGGCTTAAATGACTAAAACAACACAGAGAGCTAAATAATAATGTAAAATCATAAAAATGATAGAGAAAAAAGGAGAGAGAAAGAAGAAAGCAGGAGATGGTTGTGCAGTGGCCAACTGGAGGCCCCTCCCTCAACACTGCTTAATTTGGTATATCTGAAGATCCATAATGGGATTTTGATTAAGTCTTAATCCTTACTCTTAAAAAAGTAACAACAAGAAAATAAGGACAAGTCAGGTAACTTTTCCCCTCTACAAAAAACTCGTTCTCGCAGTATCCTTCCCCTCAAATTAATATTTAAAAGATATTTTAAGATAATCTCCGCTCAAAATCTAAAGCTGCCCGAAAGAATGCTCAGTTCTGATTGCCTCGAAACAATAAATGCAATTTATTGCGAACAATAAATCCAGCCCATAACTAAAAATCCATGAATGTTAAGGAGTGCAGGAGCGAAAAGGAACCCCTAAGTGGTGACATTTGGGTGGAATTGGAAACCTTCAGCTCGGGAGCTGCACTCAGAGCTTCCCAGCTGGCAGAATTCCCTCCCTGAGTGCCACTGCTGCTCCAGGTGGGAATTCTGCAGGATGGGGAACTCCCTGCAAGAGGGAGCAGCGCCCAGAGAGCTTTGGATGGGCTAAAATGACATTTTCACCTAAAATAAAACGCTCTGAGCAGAGATTTTCCCATCATCTTTTGTCTCCTGGCTGAGAAAGGGAGGGATTTTAGCAAACAGCATCTCGAGTTACAAGGAAGGGGAGCCTGAGCCCTCATCCCAAGGGATTTAGGGACATTCTGGGCTGGCCCTGTGACACCAGCAGAGTCAAACCTTTGTGCCTTCCCCGCGCCGAACCTCTTCATTATTTTCAGAAGTTCAAGAAAGAAACCCACGTGTGCAGAGTTTAGAATTCCTCTCTGATTAAATGCTTGTAAAATAAAAGAGAAATCTCACTTTTTCAAAATCTTTACGTGCTTCAGAAATGCAGTGTTTGGGGTGGGGTTTTTCTTTTTTTCCCCTTTTGACAATTAGAAATTATTTTTGGCTGCTATGTAGCTAGCAAAGGTTAATTGGGTTTGCTGCTGTAAAATACTGAGTTCTGATCACTTGATTAATGAGGTGTCAGAAGCCACAAGTAACCAACATTTTTTTGAAGGGAAAACACTGAAATAAAATGTAGTTTTCAAAGATTTTATGTTTCTCCCACTTCTCTTCCCACCCTACAACAGGAAGCTGTTTCAAAGGCACTTGAGTTTTCAGTCAAAAAAATAGAATATAATGTAAAAAAAAAAAAAAAATCAATACTCCAGTTAAGATTAGAGTAGCCACAAAATTTTTTGGGGGGTTAATCATGACTATGAAATGGGATTTTAAGTGGGATTTTTGGGTAAAGTGATGGAGCCCTACAGGAGCTGCCTAAATTCCCTACCTGCCTCCTTCCCTCCTATTCCCACCACCAACAACAACACAGAGCACACAAACCTGGGTGAAAAAAAATAAAATAAAATAAAATTCCTTTGGAGAAATTTCAATAGCCCGCACGCAATTCAAGGAACAGAAGTTCCACGTATATTTGAAAACTAAAACCCGCCAAGCCCGTGGTAAATCTGTGCTCTGCTCCCATTTGACTCCAGTCAGGAGCAAAGCCACCCCTCCCTGGCTGTGGTGTAGATGCACTTTGTCACAATAAAGCCCCGTGTATGATGTTTATAGATGTCCTTCAGGCATGTCACAACAGTTTGGCATCGGGGGCTGCTCCACCACTGTGTACATTAAATAGTCATGTAGTTACATTAAACAGTGGGGAGTTCACACTTCACAACCACTCAGTGCTTTAAAACAGATGTGGGCTGTCTGCTGTCAGCCTCAGACAGCGAGGCTGAGGAGGATCTTGGTGGGAATTTAACCTCCGGATGATTGAGGGCTCCCCCCATTCTCTCCCCACCCCTCCAGAATCCCGGCTCCAAAGGAGGAGGATGGAAGTCAGTGAATAAAGAAATACATAAATAAATAAATAAACAAATAAATCAACAGCCAGGCCCTCCAAGTTTGGGAGCAGAGCTGGGGAGGGAGGGGGCAGGGGGGGGCCGTGCAGAATTCGGAGCTCTCTGTGGCTTGGAATATTTTTAAGTGGGGTGGGCTGGAGAGGGAGAGTACCCAGGGATTTACTGACAGGAGAATTTTTGACAGTTGATGGACAGATGAATTCCGTCATGGAAGCGTTAGTCGAAAGCGGCAAGGCCAGATGGAAACTCACAGCTTGTCTTTAATATTAATTTTCTCCCCCCTCCTCTCCTTTTTTTTTTTTTTTTTTCCTTTTGCAGGAGATCAGAATTCCCTAATTCCCTAAAATGTTTCAATGCATCTTGAGGTATTATTTTTCCAATGCCTTTACCCACCTACTCTTAATAAGAAGTGCTCCTTTGTGTTAATGTTATTTTTTTTCCCCTCGCTTTCCTCCGTGCTTATTCCCCTGCCCCTCCAAGAGTCAAAAGAAATCAAGGAGAAAGAAAAAAAAAAATAAATCAGTTTAGATACGTGGCTGTTAAAAAGTCTGCCTGGCTTAAAATACACCGAGATGCCTCATCTCTTACCCTCGTGCAGGATTTTACAGATACAGATGCACCTTGGTGAGCTTGAGCTAAAAAGAACCCAATAAATACCTGAAAGAAATGAAAATTAGGAAGGAAGCCCTAATGACATCATCTGGTTTTTAATAGAGGAGAAAGCCACAGGAGTGGGAGTGCGACTGTGTCACCATCCAGAGATGATTTTTCAGCAGTTGCACTGAAAGAAGTCTCTCGATTGAAAAGAAAAAAATTAGATACGACAGAGAATCAAATATCAGCCAACAACAACAAAAAAAAAGCCACTCATTTCTAGATTTTTCTTCCATATTTGTTCACACGCTCGGCTGTCAGAAACATCTCTCTTAAAATCAAAATTGACTCCCACCATCCCACGGTGGCCCTTCAGAAAAAACCCCAGAAAATGGAATATTTTAACAGCTTCATTTCCCTAATATATACTTGTGAAACTGATGTAAATAGATAATGATGGTTGTACTGAAAAAGAAAGAAAATGTAAGCCACCATCCTCCTTTTCAGAAGTCCTATATTCAGTTGGGAATAAACCATATGGTTCTATCATAATTTAGCATGTAGGATCCTATGGATATTTACTCAGTAGAATTCCAAGAGGGAAGAAATAAATATTTTTTCCAGCTGCTACACTGGTGAATTAAATCACATTGATGCAAAATTTAGAGTTGTGTTCACATAAGTGTCAAAAAAACACTTGGAGAAGGGAGCTTTTTCTTCAAAAAACTCGTGGAACTCCTATTTAACATTGCTAACAAAAGGATGCTCATCCCAGCTCGGAGCTCTCAGCCAGTTCAGAGGGAATCTCTGCAAGTGTTGCTCCAATCTTGCTGCACGTTAACAGGCTCCAAGATTAGTATTTCACATTGAAATTGGAACATATGCACATCCTGTATATTTGTTTTCTTCTCAATCTTGGTTATGTGCAAACATTTGCCATGCAGGATGATTGACGTGCAGCACGATGCCCTTTCGTAATTGCAGTAATTAAACATTTGGCCAAACGGCTGAAATCGGGGGGATGCGATGGAGCTGCACTTTGGGGGAGGAAGAACCAAATCCCACTTTTGTAGAGTTTGTGGGTTGGTTTCAGACGGCCAGGACAGACGAGAGATTTTTGCAGTCGGGTTGTAGAGCATGAGGTTTGTTGTAAAAGAACATTAATGTAAGAGAGCTGCTGAGAGCTGCCAGACACAGCCCAGAGCAGGGCAGAGAGGGAAGAGAAGAGCTAAGAGCGGGGATCTAAGAGAGCTGAGAGCGAAGGTCTAAGAGAGGTTGAAGAAGAAGAGAGAAGAGAGGGAGCTTGTCGTTTACAATCCCATAAATCATCTTCTGTGTTAAATATTCTCATTTTCATTAACCAATCTAGAACAAACTACAAATCTTATAACATTTGCATCCAGCCTGTGAGAACTATTGCATCACCATACAGTGTTCTATTTTAAACCCTAAAAGCTGCTTTTTGGAGCCTCTGCCAGGTTGGTGGGGTCTGCTCTGAGCCTTGGGCCTGTCTGCAAGCAGAGGGGATTGTTTAATCCAAGGGGGATCACCTGCAGTGGCCATGCCATTGTTTTCCAGTTGTTCAGGAGCTGGGCTTTGGGATCTCAAAGCTTGTCTTCATTTCAATCTTACTTATAGTTTCTACATTCTCGGCATCTTTTACTAGGTAATCATATTTATAAGGTTTTCCTATTTCATCTTCCCCAACACACTTTGCTGCTGCTGCAGGCTCATTCCCAGGGATCTGCTTGGGGCTGTAATGGCTTGCACAGAGCTTCGGCCTCGGAGCTTCCCCTGCAGCAGGAATTGCAATTTGCACGCCGCGATCCGAAATTTGGGAAACGCGCGAGGGTCACGCAGAGAGGAGGACGGAGCAATTATTGCAGCTTTAGTGCCAGTCAAAGCCATGCCCAGCCAAAGCACATCCAACTTCAACATCCAACCCACAAATATTTCATCAGGCACCTGAGATGTCCCCATCTCTGCTGGAGCCAGACCCTTTTTGGGAAGGACGTTCACGATTCCTTCACCCCACCACGGTTCTGCCCTCCCTGCCAACACCCTGGCAATTCGAGGGCTGCAAATCTCCACCAGCTCAGGCTGCGAGTGGAAGGGAACAAAACAAGCTCAAAAAGAAAAACACCAGGATCTTAAACTGGATCCAGCCCAAGGAGTAGCTCAGGCTGCGATCTCACATCCCCAACGCCCATGCCTGTGAATCTGGAAATGAATCCAAAGCTTGTGGCTCAGACACATCCTTATTCACAGCTGCAGCTCTCACATAGTTTCGCCACAAAAACAGCCCCATTAGCCACCCCCGCAGGTCAGGAAGTCCTCTCGACCTTCTTTGCAAATCTGGTCCTATTTTTGAGGGTGGAAATGCACCATCTTCCTTCTCCGGCCGTCGCCCTGCCAGTCTCCCATCTTACACAAAATACGGGAGTTAAAGGAGTTTCTGTACTTCAAGATCATCTCATCAAGCCCAGCCTTGGGGTTTGAGGGGGTTTAAGCATTAATTTTGCACCTTCTGGCATCTCTGCCTTGTGTTCACGTGGGGTTTTGTTGTTCATAATCCTCTAGGATTTCTCCTGTGTTACTTTAATCTGGTCTAAATTTTAATCCAGGACTAGAATCAAACCCTACCACAGAATCCTGAAATGTCCCAGGCCAGTTTGGACAGGGCTGGGAGCACCCTGGCACAGTGGGAGGTGTCCCCGCCCATAGCAGGGATGGGACTGGAAGGGCTTTGAGGTCCCTTCCCACCCAAACCATTCCATGATTCCATGAGGATTCCCTTCCCAGTCTACCCAGTAAAAACCTTCAGCAAGAGGAGCTAAACCTTGGGACAGAGCCCTTTTCACCCTGCCCTCCCAGTGAAGGGAGAGAGAAGGCGCAGGGTCCAGGCTCCCACGTGGTGACAGCGCTGCCCAGATGTGCATCCCACTCCTGCACATCTGTTCAGAATTTCCAGGGGGTTTGCACTGGTGCTTTTACAGCTGTTTAGGCATGTAAGTAGCATCTACACTTAAAAGATTCCATAAAGGGAAGGGTGGAGGGAGAGGGGATGAGATATGAAGCAGAAATGGGGAAATAAGAATAAAGAAGGTGGCCAGATGCTGCTTTAAAAACCTAGGATAACACTCCTTTAAATTTTGTGGCCCTTAAAAACACATTTCATTTTGCAGGTTTATTTTTTTTTTCAACAATAGGCTGAAACATAAAGGAAATGTTGTGCAACCACTACTCACAGTTAAGAGCCAAACAACAGCTGTGAAAAAGCTACAAATTCCTTCTAGAGCTCAAAAGACAATAAAGACTTTCTGGAGTGGAGACATTTTATACTTGAGCTAAATATCAAATGATGCTTAGATGCCAAAATATCATTTATTTTCTGTCTCAATGACAAATAAAATCCAGAGTGGGACGGCCAAGTCCTAGACTGCAAAAATAAGAGGTAAAACAGCAAACAACCTACAATGAGTTCATTAATAGATAAAGTTAATTTCTTATAAGTAATATGGAATTTATTCATTTATTATTGTTGGTTTAGATTGTTTAAGGTCTTTCTTTCTGTAAAACCAGGCTCATTATCTGCCATGATCGTGGGATCTAAGCTCTCATGAAGTCTCAGATGGCAACATCTATTGGAATATTTGGTAGAAACTGATATCACAAAGCGTAAAGGTCTAGGAAAGAGCTCACAGACAATCCAGCTTTCCATATTTTGGCCTCTCTTCCCTGATCCAAGCCTTTGCACCTGCCACAGGTTTCATTGGGACAATCCAGCCACAGATACTCAATGGTCAGTCCAAAAAATCCTGCAAGGTTGGGCTGGTTTCACTGAACACCAGGGGTTTAATCAGAAAATTGTCCAGTGGTGACCTCAAAACACAGATACCCAAGCAGGAAACACCAGCAGTGGCACATGCCATCAAATCCTGCTTGTTCCAAGTTCTTCTGCAGGAACACTGGGCCCTTTAACCTCAACCTTGGCCTCTGACCTGAGCCAGCACCAGGCACCATTCCAGAAGAAAGTCAGCAAGGAATTTCATCACAAAGCCTTGGAGAAGTCAGCTTAGGCCCTGAAATGGGAGCTTTAATGTTTCCTCACAGCTTTCCTTTTATTAATCAATAGAACTTTGACGAATTGCATCTTTCCTGGTGGAAGGGTTAGGGGGAGGGAACAGATTTAAATCCACGTAAGTGGTTCTCTTATTAAATCCCTGTTTTCCCATTAAACTTCCTGTCATCTTTATCAGAGCAGTTGTTCAACCTCTCCATGCTTTGTTTTCCTTTCAACCTCTCCGTGCCTTTTTCACTCAACTCCTCTCTATCTTTTTTTCCCTCACCACTCTTGTGCCACAATTACACACCAAGTCCTCTTTGTGAACTTTCCACTGAATTTAAAAGTCAAATAACCAGTCCTTTGTAGGGGGTAACTCACCTTTACACATGGGAAAGCCTAAATCATCAGTAGCTGCTATTTTGGGTGGGGAAACAATTTTCCTGGACAGGCTCTTAAAAAGCCACCAGGGCCTGGGACAGATTGAGTTACAAGACAAGGGTCTGCCACCACCAATCCATAACCACAGAATTGTTGGGTCCAACGTTACTCATCCTCTGCCTTTCATTTTGGCTGCTCCTTGCAGGCAGCTCTGGCCTCTCCAGCCCTGCAGGTCATTTCTGGACATTAATTGTGCAGCAGACACAAAATGCCAACTTTGCTGCTCAGGGCAGGGCTCAGCAGAGAATCAGGCCCCTCACAAAGCCACCACAACATTTGTAACAGGTTTTATATTTATATTGATTTTTTTTATTACAGATTATTTTTTATTACAGAGGTATTTTTATATTATATATCTGTATTATTTATATGTATTTATATTATGTAATATTTTATATTACAGATTATTTTATATTTACACAGATCTTTTATATTTATACAGACTTTGTTATATTACAGATATTTTTATATTACAGTTATATTTTTATATTATTTATCTGTATGATTTCTACATACTTATATTAAGTATTCTTTTATATTACAGATTATTTTATATTGTATACAGATTTTTTAATAGGCTAGACTGATTATCGTAGAGTATAGTTTTGTTAGGTCACTCTCAGTATGGGTATGATATATCTAATATTTATACATATGTAAAGATTACGTATTTCTTCTTATATGTAAAGTTAGTGATGTTATATTATATATGTTCTGGTTGTTACAGTGATTTGTGATATATGTATTATGTATATTACAGGCTATATTTTTTATATATATATCTCTCTATTTATACATCTTTTAATTATGTATTATTTTGTATTAAGACTATTTTTATATTTATACAGATCTTTTATATTACAGATTATTTTATATTTATACAGATCTTTTATATTACAGATTATTTTATATTACAGATGTATTATTATATTATATATCTGTATTATTTATACATATTTATAGTACAGATTATTTCATATTACAGATTATTTTATATTTATTTTTTATATTACAGATTATTTTATATTACAGCTGTATTATTATATAATATACCTGTGTTATTTAAACATATTTATATTATGTATTACTTTATATTACACATTATTTTATATTTATGCAGATTTCAACTTGTGAGTTCAAGGCACGAGGCATCCATTAAATTAAAGTAATTATGTTTGTAGGATCTCCAGGGTGTGAAGAGGACACTGCCTGATCCCTGGGCTGGTTATTCCCTGAGCTCCAGCTCTGTGAGCACAGCATTCAAAGGATTGGTTCGACAAGTAAAGCCCAGCCTAAGTTTAGAAAGTCCAGATCCTACCCTGAGCTCTGCTCCAGGCTGTGGGATTATTTGTTAAGTTGCTGGGACCATATTTTTTATTTTATGGGTTGGGATCAATAGGAGACAAAGGGCTGAGTGCCTCCAAAGCCCCAGCCCTGGCTTTGCTGGGTGTTCAGGAGTGACAGAACCTCCCCCATCACTGGGGCACTGGGAACCCAGATCTCCACACGAGGAACCAGAAACAACTGCAGTGGGAGCCGTGAAAGGACTTTGGGGAAAGAACACGGGGGCATCACTCATCAGGTGAAGTGCAGGAAGGGAATCCAAGCTGTCCTTAGGCTGCCCAACTGCACAGGAAAATGGGCTCATATTCACAGCAGTTTAAGCAAATCAGCCCACTTTGCAATTAGCAAGAACATCCCCACTTTCAACTGCCACAGTGTGGAAATTTATATTAATAAATTAAATTATTAATATCATGGAGTATTATTTAAGTACTCCGTGATAAAGCTGGATTGTGGTGCCATATGCCTGGAGTTAGGCCTAAATGCTCGGCTGTAGAGAGGTAGGAAGGAACAAAAACAATGGAGAAAACGGTAACACCAACAAAAACCTGCACAAAAGACTTTACATCCTCTTTGTGAGAGGTCCAGAACATAAACCGTGGAGTCCCAGCGATGACATCAGCTCCTCTTCCTGAAGAGATTCTGTCAGATGATAAATGAGCAGATCCCCAGTCCCACCTCACACCTTGATGTGGAACAGTGCACAGCCCAAAGGAATGTGGGGCCAAAACACACAAGGGGCAAGAAGGAGCGAAATGCAAAAATCTGCTCCCTGCAGAATGCAAGGATCGAGCTGAGCCCAGACCTGCTGTTCTCCACGGACTCACAGAGAAAAATTACTTCAAAAAATAATTGCACCAACTTTCAGTATTATTTCCCCTTGTTTTTTTCCTTTTTTTTTTCACCCTTTTCTTTATTCCTCTTTCCCCACCAGCCCCCCTCTCCCCCTTTCTACATCTGTACTTTATTCAATGAACACATCTGCATTCTTTCTTTCTGTTTTTGGCCAGAAACTCTATCCAACCTTTATCACTGACACCTCTCTGCAGTTTCAAATTCCAACCTTGTGCCAAATCCCCATTTCCTGCTGCTTAATTTCCATTCATTTACTCTTGTTTTTGCTTCTTCTGCCATTCCCAGCATGGACCAGCTCCAACCCAGCTTCTTCTAATTTTTTAAGGAAGGCTCCCTATTGAGTGCTATTGGAACTTGATCCTCTGCTCCAAGCCAATGGCTGGCTATTGTTTATACTACCTAACAACAGTTGCCAATATTACTGCTTTTTTCCTTTTCTTTACTTCACTCTCTAAGTGTATATCCTAAGACCCAAGAGAATCCCTCTCCACATATGGTGACCCATTAGGTCTGGTTTTATTATTACTTCTGCAGAATCTGAAGTAGCCTCTTTATACATTTTTTTTTAAATGGTTGAAAACTCAAAAAAAAAAACCTCAAGTAGAGAGTCTGTGGTGTGTTGTTTGCACAGATCTGTTGATCTGGCTCTGGGACATGTGTAATAATCTGGCATTAGGATTGTGGTCTTTAAAGGAAAATCATCCTCTCAGTGGCTCGTTTAAGGGTGTGTTTCATGCAGGTGGAGCCCAAAAGCTGAGCTGCAGCAGAACTGATGTTCTCACTAACAAACTCTTCAGAGTAAAAGAACTTTCCAGGCTCTAAATTATACAGAACTGTTTGGGGGGGGGTTGTAAAAAGTCTCTGCCCTTTTCACACATAAAGGAAATGCTGTTAATAAATGGGAAGCAGAGTCCCAGCGCTGCCACTCACCTTGAGCAGGTGTCAGGCAGCACCAGAGCACAGAGGATCAGGGAAAGGAGCAGAAACTGAGGCCAAAGGAGCCCTGAACAAACCAGAGTTGCAGGAGAAATGTCTCCCTCGAGCAGCAGATGGAAAGGGCTGGATCTGCCCTCCATCACTGCTGGGTTTGGTGCCTTTCTTCCACAATCACCAAATCTTTCTGATCAGCTTCTCCTCAACTCCTCCTTCCTCCCAGCCAGCTCATTCCAGCAATCCCAATATATTTTCTTGGACTCAAAGCATCCTCTCCACCTCTCTCTAAGTATTTTCCACTCTTCTGGGAGCTGACCACTCCATTCACAATCCTATTCAGGACATTCAAACTTTAATAAACATTCCTGGCATGACTATTTTGCAGCACCCATGCCTTATCCCCTCTCCAAAATACCTCCTGCACCCAAGCAGTAATGGCAGAATCAGGTCCTTCTGGTTTTTCCCCTCTGGTGTAATTCAGAATTTCAACCTGCAGCTTTCAAAACCTTCACCCCTTCTTAGATTTGGGCCTTTCCTTTAACCTAACCACGGTAGATCTGAACTTTGGACACTGAACCACCACTATTCAAACATTTCTTCTCCTTTTCAGACAGCAGAACACCTAATTCTGAGCAGGACCTCCATGTATTTCATTTTGGTGGGAGCTGCTGCTTTTGCAGCTGGCAGAATCCCACTCTCTCCCTGTGACCTCCCTGTGAGAGAGAGGGAACTCAAGCAACAATTAGGTTCAAAATACGCCCAGACAGATAAAAATTTCAGGCCCAGAGTGTGCATTGTGCTCCAGCCCATTCCCAGTCCCTGGCTGGAGCTGCACTGATGTTAAAGCTCAGCCTTTCAAAGGCAGCTTTGCCTCCTTGGAAGCTTTTCTGGCAGAGATGCGTTGCAAACTTCGCCACATTGCCCTTTAAATTAGTTTATTAATTTATTTATTTGCTCTATTCAGAGTAATGCTAGTGAATTTTAGAAGCACTGTGGTTTTTCACAGTTCTGGTCCTGTCTCCACGTTTTCCAGCAGTGCTGGGGGCTGACACTGCCTTTCACAGCTCTTCCACGAGCTCTGCCCAAAGGCAACAGTCGTGTGGCCAAGTCCACCTGCCAGAGACAAGCTGTAATTATGAGGAGAATAAAGTGAGGTTTCAGCTTCCAGACAGGGAGTGACACAGTCTGGCAGGCCAGGAGTGAGGGTAAGCCTTGGAAAAGCTGTTTTCTCTGGGAGTCTCTGCCCCAGACAGTCACAGAGGGTGTGAAGGGCAGCGTGGGTCTCCTGGATCACAGCAACGCTCCAGGGCTGCTTTGAGCTCCTCTGTTCATCTCTCCTGCAATGCTGCCTCTTCCTCCTCAAGGTCAGCACTTGTTCCTCTCTCTGTTTGGGCTGGGAGCTCATCAGAGCAATTGTTCTATTCCTTAATCCCTAAACTCACAGTTTTTCAGAGTCCAAGGAACTCTGACAGAGCTCCCAACCCCGTGTTCCAGCCCAAGCCAGCCAAGGTCAGTGCAAGGCTCCCACTGCCATCAGCTTTCTCCTCAGAAATCACAACTCCAGCTAAGAGCATCCTCATCCCACATGAATTAAGGCAGAGTGAAGATCCCAGCAAAGACAGTTCAGTTTTGTGTGAATGAGCTCCAGTGACTCCAAACAAAGCTTCACCCCCTCTCCTGCTACCCTGACCTGCTAACAAGTGTGAACATTAAACACCAGCTTCCTCCCCTCTCCATTTATCCTGCCCCTTGCATCTGTCTCCCATTTATTCTCATGAAGATTTTGTCCTCAGTTCAGAACATTCCTCTAACATGAGGGGATTTTCTCTAACCCCTGTATTTAATATTTCTTTACACGCTTCATTTGTCACCCAGCACGGCCCAGCCCCACCCCAGCAGCATCTCCTGGTTTGGGGCACTGAGATACGGGGCGCAAGCACAAATATCCTTTTATTGCCTCCTTTTTTTGATTACCAGCATTTAAATTAAATTTAAATTGAAATAAAATGGCACAGAAAGAGGCAGTCCCTGCCATAAAACTGGAGCAGCAGCCAGGCAGGGATAACCCAGGTGTGTTCCCACAGTGAGTGGAGATAAAGTGATTTACTGGTGATCAAGATCACGTGTAAATTTATGTCTGCTAAAACAACCAGCAACCTTTTTTTTTAAAAAAAACCTAGTATTAACCAGGAGCTAGGGTGTTATACCAGTTTTTCCCTCATTAGAAGGATATTCCTACTGGAATTCTGGTCGTTCCTGCTGACCCAGAAGTAAGGATCACAGAAGTGATACGTATTTATCCTCAAAAATTTTGCACTTTTAATCTTCTGACCACATGGCTTAGAAAAAAACCTAAAGATGTCATCACTGTGATTAACAGCATTTTTACGAACACAGAATCACACCTCAAGTTTCAGTGTGCAATGCAAAAGCAAAAGGAGATTTACAATTTGTTACGCTTTTCACGGGGAGCAAAGGCATTAAGGGATGCAAAAATATTTTATTATCACCTTTTAAAATAAGGCATTTGATTTTAAGACAGAATTCAGTTTTTTTTAGGCTCAAAATCATGAAAAATTCAAATCTTCAGCCAGCTTGAAATTCCCTGATTTCAGTATTTCAAAACTTTTCATTTGGGATCTCTGAAATATTTTAGTGAATAAACTGAGAAGTTGATTAACAGCCCAGCTCTGTTGGAAACGCCGAGCTCTGTTTAACAGAATTCAGCAAAATGAGAAAACTTTGCTGTCAGAGAGGAGGACAAAATTTGCACAAGAGAATCTGCAGCAGATTTAACAAATTATTACTCACATCTCCCCCACCCTTCCCTGAAAGCCTCAGCCCCAGCCCAGCCCTGAAACCTTGCAGGGGTGACACACAGAGCCCAGCACAGCAGGTACTCAAGATTTTGGCAATAATTCTTTGCAAGTTTCAATTCTTTGGCCACTGCTGGGCACCGTCATCGTTGGCCCTGAGCTCAGGAATGACAAATTCATTGGAGACAGAGGGGCTGGGGCAGCCCCAATTCAGCCCCAATTCAGCCCCAATTCAGCCCCAGTTCAGCCCCAGTTCAGCCCCAATTCAGCCCCAGTTCAGCCCCAAGGCAGTCCCAATTCAGCCCCAATTCAGCCCCAATTCAGCCCCAAGGCAGCCCCAGTTCAGCCCCAAGGCAGCCCCAATTCAGCCCCAATTCAGCCCCAATGCAGCCCCAGTTCAGCCCCAATTCAGCCCCAATGCAGCCCCAATTCAGCCCCAATTCAGCCCCAGTTCAGCCCCAATTCAGCCCCAATTCAGCCCCAATTCAGCCCCAAGGCAGCCCCAATTCAGCCCCAATTCAGCCCCAATTCAGCCCCAATTCAGCCCCAAGGCAGCCCCAATTCAGCCCCAATTCAGCCCCAATTAATCCCTGCACCCAAGGAGCAGCTGAGGGACTGGGGCTGGTCCCCAGCACCCAAAAAAATCCAGCTGGGTGCTCCTTACCTCAGTTGGACCACTTAATAAATAAATAAATTTAAAACCATGGTGAAATGCTGTTGTAACAAAGTGGGATTTGGGGAATGTGCTCCAATCCTGGTGCTGGCACTCCATGCCTCGATTTGCCCACTTCAAGAATAAATAAATTTTAAAACCATGGTGAAAATGCTGGCAGTCCATAACTCCATTTGCTCATTTAAAAAAATAAGTACATTTAAAAACCATGGTGAAATGCTGTTGTAACAAACTCAGATTTAGGGAATGTGTTCCAATCCTGGTGCTGGCACTTCATGCCTCAGTTTGCCCACTAAAAAATAAATAAATTAAAAACTATGGTGAAATGCTGTTATAACAAAGTGGGATTTGGGGAAATGTGCTCTAATCCTGATCCTGGACACTCCATGCTTCCATTTGCCCACTCAAAGAATAAATAAATTTTGAAACCATGGTAAAATGCTGTTGTAACAAAGTGGGATTAGGGGAATATGCTCTTATCCTGGTGCTGGCACTTCAACCTCAGTTTGCCCATTTCAAAAATAAATAAATTAAAAACCATGGTGAAATGCTGTTGTAACAAAGTGGGATTAGGGGAATATGCTCCAATCCTGATGCTGGCACTCCATACCTCGATTTGCCTACTTAAAAAATAAATAAATTTAAAAACCATGGTGAAAATGCTGACACTCCATAACTCCATTTACCATTGCCCATGGTAAAATGCTGTCCTAATAAACTGGGATTTTGAGAATATGCTCCAATCCTGGTGCTGGACACTCCATACCTCAGTTTGCCCATTTCAAAAATAAATACATTAAAAACAAGGGTGAAATGCTGTTGTAACAAAGTGGGATTTTGGGAATATGCTCCGATCCTGGTGCTGGCACTGCCCCGCTGGGAAACCCTCAGGAAGTTGTTGCACAGGCTGCTGTGGTTTCTGGGCTCTGTGTTTGTACAATCTGGTTTAAAAGCGAGTTCTCTCCCTGGCAGGGTCTGTGGCGAACAGCACCCAACAGAGCCAGGCCAGCTCCCAGCACTGCTGGGACACAAACTGGTGAATTTTGATGCAAATAACTGTAAATATCCCAGGAAATTATCAGAAGGTGGGCAAGGCACGATCCAAATAAATGCAACAACATGAATAAACCCATAGGCAAATCGATGCAACATATTTTACTGGTGACTCGTGTGTCAGAACAAATTCCCATTTTTTTTTAAGAAACCTCGAAGTTCTGACATCATTTTGAAAGTATTTTGGTGGTTCTTCAACCCCCTCCCAGATCAAGTCTTCTTCCCTCTTGGTAGCTCTGCACCCCTGGAAATCTTGCTAAGGATAAGAACCAGAGGTATCAGCACAAGGCACGAATTCCCCCTGTGCATTTAAACCCTGCTTAAACCTCCAAGAGGAAGCAGCTTTCAGCTCACTCCAGCAACACGACTGCAACACAGGATATTTTTCCAGCTCACTGATATTTCATAAATACCATTTGTTGTCATGTGGTTAAATTAAAAACTCAGGATATCAAACATCAAACAGCATGTTAATGTCAAGTATGCTTGAATAAATACTAAAGAGTTCAACTGACTGAAATATGTGGACTACGAGCTAATTAAGAAAGAAGCAGGTGTGAAAAAAAACCTAATTTAAGCAATTTTTTTTTTTATATAATTAATAATGTTTACTTGTAGTTCCCCTTATAATAAGGCTCCAGTTTAACCTCCAGAGGATTCCTAGCTGTAATCCAACGTTTTAAAAATAATAATTGAACAGTGGGTTTTTAAAAGGAGATCGGTTTCCAAACATGGGTGATCTGCCTCAGAGAGGGTTTTTATTTTAAATAACGCTGCATCTTTGCATCCACTGGATCAGTCAGCAAATTATCCCAGCAAATCTACAAAACAAGCCCAGTTAGGTGCCCATGGTGCTAATTCCTGCAGGGATTAGAGCAGGAACGAGGTGGGAAAGGCTGCAAACCCCATGCAGTTGGCAAAACAAACCCAGGTAATTTGGAGGCTGAGTTTTCTGCAGCTCCTCAGAGGAGCAGTGTCTCTGTGACATTATGGTCTAGTTTTACACAGGCAAAAAAAAAACCCAGAAAAACCCCAAAAAAACAACATTAATGTTTTTATTTGAACTGTTCTGGCAGCACACACACACACAGCCAATCAACTAATCCAAGGCTGGATTTAAAGGAGAGTTTCTTTCCAAGAAGGCAAATGGAAGTACAGGAGGAGAAAATGGCTACAGATGTAAAAACAGACCTGGAATATTTCATTGACATGACATATCTACTGCATTTAATTAAAAGAAGAATGTATGGGAACAATGCATCCTACTCAATTCGGGTCGAGGGAACAAAATAGGACTGGATTAGATAGGACAACCCCGATCCCCAGGGAGATTCCCATATTTAATGGGAGCGCCACATGTTTGATATGTAGGGAAGCAAGTGGGTGTTCCTGGACCTGATCCACTATTCATCATAATACCACAGCCTTGTTCATTCCCAGTGAGGAGGCTTAAAACCATGAAACCATATGTGGAATATTAAAAATCATTTAAAGTTAAAATGAACATCACGAAGGCGAGCGCCGGGGCTGAGGCTGCTGTCCAAGAGCCCTCCGAGTTCCTGGGGGAGGCAGAGAGGGAATTCTCACTCACATCCCCTCAGAGTGGGATCTCCAGCGCAAAGAATCCCTCCCTAATACTTCATTATCAATAATTGATGCCCCTTTAATACCTACAGCATCAATGCTTTCATTTATAATTAAAGATCGGAAACTCCACTTCTATTTTTTCCCCCTCCTACTTTTTTCTGATGTTTCAACTTTTTCTGATTTCCCCCCTTTTTTTCTCCCTGACATTAAATTGTTTCTCGGACACAGTCAATAACTTTACTATATTCTCATTGCCTCTGAATTGATCATGGCTCTGCACTAACCACATGGAATTTAATTTCCCATAAGAGAAATGATTACTTTGGTTTACTTCGTTGGAACTCGACGTAACTTCTCCAGTCTATAAAGATTTACTGTAACGTATTTTGTTCAGCAACACTAACGCCTGTGCTGACAGATCTTGTCTTGCATTACTTCACTCATACTCAGGTCTTTAATGCTTTTTGTTCTTCATCAATGGGGCAGCAGGACCAGTTTAGAAATGCAGGTTTTAAAAGTGTGTGAAATGTAGGAATTTTGGGGCCTTGTTCTGTCCCAAGTTTATTCAGAGCAAGCCACTCCTTTCCTTTGCATGGATTTTTATTGCACTCATTCCAGCCGTGGGGATGAATGAACAGAAGACAAGAACTTTGCTGTTGAATTCCTTGTGACGCATTAATTGGATCTCAATTTATTGCAGACGAGAAGAGAAAGGAAGTTTAAAGTAAAGATAAGGCAAGGCCAGATAAAGCAGCCCAGGGAGAGGAAAATGTGAGGATTGCAGCCTTGTGGTGCAGTGATTAGATATTGGGATGGAATTCCTCCCAGTGAGGGGCTGGGATGGAATTCCCAGAGAAGCTGTGGCCGCCCCTGGATCCCTGGAAATGTCCAAAGTCAGGTTGGAGTAACGTGGGATAATGGAAGGAAAGCAGAAATCCCCGTCCTCCAGTGCTCCACTGAAATACTCAGAGATTCTGCGCTGTGAGTGCCACCGAAATCCGTGGGAATTGCCACAGATCAGTGCCAATGGAAATTGAATTGGAGGTCTCAGGAGCAGAAAATTCCCATAAATATCCAAGCACTGGAAAGCAGAGCTGCACACACACACACACATCAGGCAGTCCCACTGCATTCAAGCATCCTGCTGCTAAATGTTAAGCAACAAGAAATGAAATATTTACTGTGCCACTGAGCAAATTTGGTTGGGGAATTTGGGGAATTCTGCTTCGTGCCAGCAGATTTTGGCAAAAAGAGTCAGCTCAGTATCTGGTGGTAACTGTGACCTGGTCATCCTGATTTTCCTTTTAGCCACAGGCAAATATTTAATTCACATTCGAGATGGACTTTTACCCCAGATCCAAAATATACAGGCAGTAGGAGAAGGGGGGGGGCGGAAAAAAAGGAATAAAGCAGGAGCTACTTTAAAATAAAAAAAGTCCAGCTCATCTGAAGTTGTGGTGAAATCAGTGCCTGCGGATGTGAATTCAGCTCACATTCAGCCGCACATTCTGGGGGTGGGAGTTGGCAGCTGGGTGGAGGAGAAAGGAAAAAGTGATTTTGAAATGTATTTATTAAATCAGTGCTGAGAACAGAGGGGGAAAGAGGAGCCTGGGAATCTGCTGCGGAGGCTGGAGCGATGAGAAGACAAAGAGGCCACAGCACCATAGGAAAGGAACTTTAAAAAAAAAAGAAAAAAAGAGAAAGAAATGGCCCCAAATTTTCACAAATCCCCCAAGCAAGAGAAACATTTGCCTTAAAGAGACGGGAGAGGAACCAGTGAGACCATTTGATATCAGGAAGGATTTGATATCAGGAAGGATTTGATATCAGGAAGGATTTGATATCAGGAAGGATTTGATATAAGGTCTTGCACAAAGGCAGCGTTTGGGGTGCCCCCACCAGCTTTACATGGAACCACTCATGCTAATGAGCTTTTAGAGTAATTAACAGTTTATTGCAGGGCGTGGTGCTGCTGCAGAGAACGGGGCTCCATCCAAGCCAGGGCAGCTCGTTCAGTGCTGGAGGCCAACCCTGTAAATCCTCAGGGGCTGAGCCAGAGGGGCTGGACCAGTTTTTCCCAAGGGTCCCAGAGCAGCATCTCCTCACCCACAGATCCCCTGGGAAATCCTTTCCTCCCTGGAGCCAAGCCAGACTTTGGGGGATGAATCCAGAATTTCCTTCCTCCTCCTCCCTCCAAAATGGGAATGGGAAGAGCAGAGCAAGGACAGCCCTTTCCTCGAGCTCTCCAGCGGAATTCCAGCATTTCCGGGGGGTCCCCGGGATGCTGAGGATCGGGATCAGGTGCAGTTCCTCGGTGCCGCACCAGGTGGCTTCAATCACCTGTGCCAGACACTCCCCGAATTATTCTTGTGCCCATTATAATAAATAAATATTATACAGTGCTTGTTTATAACGCTTATCGTGTTGCCTCGTGACGCTGAAATTCCGACAGAAGTTTGGGCTGTACAATAATTTCTTCTAAAATCAAGGCTGGTGATTTTTGATTTTTTTTATTTAATTTTTTTTATTTAATTTTTTTTATTTAATTTTTTTAAATTTAATTTTTAAATTTAACTTTTTAAATTTAATTTTTAATTTAATTTTTAATTTTATTTTTAATTTAATTTTTAATTTAATTTTTAATTTTATTTTTAATTTAATTTTTAATTTTATTTTTTAATTTTATTTTAAAATTTATTTTAAATTTAATTTTAATATGATTTTTAATTTTTTTTAATTTAAATTTTTAAAACTTCTTTTAATTTAAGTGAACTAAACCTGATGTTGAGGGTGCCCTCTCTCCCACATTTTTCCTATGATTGGGCAAGTGCTTTAATAAAGTCAGTGCTTTAATAAGTTTTTATTCCTCGTGCTGTCTTCTTCTCCAAACTCAATTTTCCATATAAAGATCCCAGAATTAAAAAAAAAAAAAAATTATTTATTTCTCCTCAGAATCTGCAAGAATATTTGTATTTCTCCTCAGAATCTGCAGGAATATTTGTATTTCTCCTCAGAATCTACAGGAATATTTGTATTTCTCCTCAGAATCTGCAGGAATATTTGTATTTCTCCATTCCAAGGTGCTAGGATGCACACGTGGGGAACTGAGGTGCACAAGGCAAAGGCTTGGCTTTTCTAACCCAGCTAATTTAGCTAATTTATTTAAAAAAGTCTTTCTGGACTCTACACACATCCTTGGATACCTCAGATTTTCAGAGCCACAAAAATAACCTGGAAGATGCCCCTGAACCCAGAGCTGTCTCCAAGATTGTGCTGCCTCCATGGCTGCTCTTCCCATTCTTTATTCCAAGAACTCCTGGAATAATCAAGAACATCCGTGTATAATCAGGATTGTTCCTCCCCACAGACATTCTCCCTCAGCAGCATGAGAACATCCCAGGAGTGTAAAACCTGCTCCACAACTGATTTAATATCCCATTCCTCCAGATTCACCAGGATTTATGGAAAACTGATAGGAAGCCTCCTAAAATACTTCAGCTCAGCTGTAGCCACAGTGATTGGGATGGAGCAGCCTGGGCCGGGGGAAGGAGTCCCTGCCCATGGCCTTTAAGATCTTCTCCAACCCAAATTATTCCCTGATCCCATAATTCAATGGTTGCATTCTCTTGAGGGGTTTGTAACGCAGGAAAGGCTGGGAGGTGGAAACCACAAACCCCCCAAAAAAAGAGTCCCTGGGAGAAAACTTCAGCTCAACTGTACCCACAGACCCACAGTGATTGGGATGGAGCACCCTGGGGTGGTGGAAGGAGTCCCTGCCCATGGCCTTTAAGAGCTTTTCCAACCCAAATTATTCCATCATCCCATAATTCAATGGTTGTATTCTCTTGTGATGCAGGAAAGGCTGGGAGGTAGAAACCTCACCCCCCCAAAAAAAGAATCTCTGAGAGAAAACTTCAGCTCAGCTGTACCCACAGTGATTGGGATGGAGCACCCTGGGCTGGTGGAGGGAGTCCCTGCCCATGGCAAAGGGTGGAAAAAGATGGATTTTAAGATCTTTTCCAACCCAAATTATTCCACAATCCCATAATTTAATGGTTGTATTCTCTTGTGATGCAGGAAGAGTTGGGAGGAGGAAACTTCACACCCCCAAAAAAGAGTCCCTGAGAGAAAACTTCAACTGAACTGTAGCCACAGTGATAGGGATGGAGCATCCTGGGCTGGTGGAAGGTGTCCCTGCCCATGGCAAAGGGTGGAAAAAGATGGATTTTAAGATCTTCTCCAACTCAAATTATTCCATGATCCCATAATTTAATGGTTGCATTCTCTTGATGGGTTTGTAACGCAGGAAGAGCTGCGAGGTGGAAACCACAAACCCCCAAAAAAGAGTTCCCTGAGAGCAAACTTCAACTGAACTGTACCCACAGTGATTGGGATGGAGCAGCCTGGGCCAATGGAAGGAGTCCCTACCCATGGCAGGGATGGACTTTAAGATCTTTTCCAACCCAAATTATTCCATGTTCCCATAACTAACAGCTTGCATTCTCTTGTGAAGAGCTGGGAGGTGCAAACCTCACCCCCAAAAAAGAATCCCTGAGAAAAAATGTCAGCTCAGTTGTAGCCACAGTGATTGGGATGGAGCAGCCTGGGCCGGGGGAAGGAGTCCCTGCCCATGGCCTTTAAGAGCTTTTCCAACCCAAATTATTCCATGATCCCATAATTCAATGGTTGCATTCTCTTGAAGGGTTTGTAACGCAGGAAGAGCTGGGAGGTGGAAACCACAAACCCCCCAAAAAAAGAGTTCCTGAGAGAAAACTTCAGCTCAACTGTACCCACAGACCCACAGTGATTGGGATGGAGCATCCTGGGCTGGTGGAAGGTGTCCCTGCCCATGACCTTTAAGACCTTTTCCAACCCAAATTATTCCCTGATCCCATAATTCAATGGTTGTATTCTCTTGAGGGGTTTGTGATGCAGGAAAGGCTGGGAGGAGGAAACCTCACCCCCTCCCCCCCAAAAAAAGAGTTCCTGAGAGAAAACTTCAGCTCAGCTGTACCCACAGTGATTGGGATGGAGCACCCTGGGGTGGTGGAAGGAGTCCCTGCCCGTGGCCTTTAAGATCTTCTCCAACCCAAATTATTCCATCATCCCATAATTCAATGGTTGCATTCTCCTGTGATGCAGGAAAGGCTGGGAGGTAGAAACCTCACCCCCCAAAAAAAGAATCTCTGAGAGAAAACTTCAGCTCAGCTGTACCCACAGTGATTGGAATGGAGCATCCTGGGCTGGTGGAGGGAGTCCCTGCCCATGGCAAAGGGTGGAAAAAGATGGATTTTAAGATCTTTTCCAACCCAAATTATTCCACAATCCCATAATTTAATGGTTGCATTCTCTTGTGATGCAGGAAGAGTTGGGAGAAGGAAACTTCACACCCCCAAAAAAGAGTCCCTGAGAGAAAACTTCAACTGAACTGTAGCCACAGTGATTGGGATGGAGCAGCCTGGGCTGGTGGAAGGAGTCCCTGCCCATGGACTTGAAGGTCTTTTCCAACCCAAAGTATTCCATGATCCCATAATTTTCTGGTTGCATTCTCTTGTGATGCAGGAAAGGCTGGGAGGTAGAAACCTCACCCCCCCAAAAAAAGAATTCCTGAGAGAAAACCCCCAGGAACATCCCAGGGCAGGATGCAAACACCACTGGTGGCTCTGGGTTTATGAATTTTATTGATGAACCCTCAATGATATTTTAGCCAAGTCCAGAAGGAGCAGTTTGCAAGAAAAACCATTGCAGGCAAACGGTGATTTGGCATTTTAAATCTCTCCCTAACACTGATAATTTTGTGTGTGTGTGTGTGTGTCACACTTGCTGAAGATTTCTGAACCAAAAATTTCAAAACAAATCCCTCATCTTGTCTTTGCTGGTGCCTCCGAGCCCCAGATAAACAAACACCCTCGGTGCTGCCGAGGTCTGCTGCAATATTCACAGCTTTCTGACTCACTGACTTTAATTATGCATCTGGATTTTGGAACTGTGTTTGCAAAGTCAAACACAGCCAGGCCGTTTTCCTGCCTCAACCTCTCCTTTTTCTCTGGGGGGAGGTGTGGTTAAAAAAAATCAGCATTTTTCACCTTCCCTTTGTTTCAAGAAAGTGAAAAATAACTTGGCTTTTCGATATTGTTCGAGCCAAGACTTCTTTTTTTTTTTCAAATTTTCATAAAATCTGAAAAAAGTTAAATAAACAAGAAAGTTTTCGAATGAGGTTAAGTGTCTGGCTTAAGCTGACAAAGCCCAGGAAATTGAAAGTTAAGGCTGATAGTAACAAATTCTGGCTCGTAGGGAAAAGAAAAAGCTGAGACAAAATGATCTGAGTTATAAATAATTCCTGCCAGAACTTTTCATCCTTTCACTTGTGCACAGATGGGAGTGCAAGGACACTCTCCTAAGCCCTCCCTGCGTTATTTAAATGTTGGTTTGTGTGTTTAATTCTTACCAGCCTCATAAAACACATCATTTACACGGGGGAGCCGGGAGGGACCTCGGCTGAGGATGTTAAGTAAGCACTTCTGTAAAGGGTTCATTATTTACCTTGAAGACCAGAAAACCACCACTGGAGATGTTTGGTCTCTCAGGTAAATAAGGATTTAGTCTGCAGGAATTAGGAATTCAAATCTTTTTTTTTTTTTTTTTTTTTTTTTTTTTTTTTTTTTTTTTTGATAAAATACTGAATGTATTTTTGTTCTTTTTCTAGCAGAGCACAATAAAGCTGATTTTTCTCTGGTAGGGCCTCGTTGCTTTGACAATGTTGAAGTGGCTGAAAAAGCAGGCAGTTTGGATTTAAACTTTCACAAAAGGCCAAAGTGACCATGATAAAGGAAAAAGCCCCTTTGCTTTTCCTGTATCCCTTAGAAAGGTGCTACTCTTCAGCATCCTTCTGTATTTTTATTTTCAAGGAGCAGAGCAGACACAGTAAGAGTTATTCCTGTTTCAAGAGTAAAAGAGCAGAATTTGGGGTGTACAGTACATACATTTATAACTGTATTTGTTACATCTTCTGCTAATTAAGAATTGGTTTTGGCATGTCTGAACAATTACACCTCATCAAGAACAGCATCTTAAAAGAACCAAACCCCATCATCCATGGCAAGAGAACTCAAATTAAAAAACCAGTGCACCTCCTCTATTAAGAAGCTCCAAGACCCCCCCTAATGAAATCCCATCAAGAACCAGGGAATGTTGATAATAATTTAACAAATCCAGAACAATGCCTGGCCTGTGCTGCTGCCTCAGCATCTGTGCTGAGATAAGGGGCTCATTTGCAGCAGCAAATCATTTAAACTCCTTCAAAATCCACTCTCAGCTCCTCCTAAACGTCTGGGGGTTTTCCTTCAAGATACAGAAACCAAAGCATGGCCTGGGAGAAGTTGATTTATTCAAGCCAGCCTAAGCTGAAATTTTATTCTCAACTCCTCAACCCACACCCAGCTTGGGGAAAAAGGGGAGAATACACTTGCAGTGAACTGAGAGGGAGGGCAGGTGTGTCCATTAAAAAAAAAACATGATTAGATTTAAAAAAACCCCAAGAAAAACACAAACCCAAGCCCCAAAGAGGTGAACTACAGGAACTGTAAATCAAATACACCCTTCTGTCTTCTAAAGAGGAGGGGGAGGGAAAAAAAAAATTAAACCTTGGCTCAGGAGCTGAAATCTTAAACTGTTGACTAAACTTTCTGCAAGTTGTCTGCTCACCATGCACCGATCTCTGGATATTGGCAGGAAAGATCTGGAAGCGCTTAGGAACCCAGGAATTGCAACATCAACAATACAGCCCCTCTGCAATCAGCCCTGGGATTGTCCAGCCCCAGCCCGGGCTCCCCCATCCCAAAAAATCCCTGGGAATTCAGAGCAGTGAAAAGGGAAGGATCCGTAACCTGCCCTGAGTCCAAATGAAAAAAACAAAACAAAAAAAAATCCTGTTGCCAAGGGAACGCCCAAATATCAGAACTGAAATATAGCTCAGCCCTTAATGAGCCCGAAAGGAGCTGTAGGAAGTTTACTCAAGTTCAGCAGAGATTTTTTTGGCTGAATGTGGGGAAGAGATTATTAAAAGAGATCCCAGCCCCGTGGTGGAGGCAGGAGAAGGAGCACAACACAATTTGGAGATGGAACTGTGTTTAAAAATCTCCCCTCTCGCGTTTTTGTTTTCTTCTTTTGGGGCAGCTGCGAACACCCAAAAATGCGATAAAAACGCGAGCGTTACTGAAAGGATCCAGAACAAAAAAAAAGTGGGGGGAAAAAAGAAGGAAAACGTGCATTTGGGGACAAAACCAAAGAAAAAGGAGGCAAACTTGTAATGTTAGCACAATGATGCAACCTTAAAAAAAAAAAAACAACACGGTACAGTTTTCCAAGAACTGCATTTTTCTGACATCTTGTGCATATCGAGGTCCGTGGAGACTTTTCATTTTCCACACTCAGCACTTTGAGGGTCAGGCAGGTCAAGGTACCAGAATTCCCAGAGGATGGCTGAGAGTTCATCCAGAACAATCGAGCTCCTGGCTGTGCCTCCCCCCTCGTTACCAGGCTGCCACTGGGGGAGAGGAATGGCCACAGCCACTAGCGCTGGGAAACCCAGAGGCACGAGATTAATTGGGGATGGACCCTTGTTCCCTCAGTGCCTTCCTTCTTTTGAGTCATTACCCATCATCTAACCCCCCAAAAAATACAAATAAAAGTTTCCATCCAGCTCAGAGTAACTCCAGGGCAAAGTGGCACCTCTGGGAGCTGAGCAAGGGGAGGATTTTTATGGTTTTTAATGGGTTTATAGCAGTAAAATTAGAAAATCTTGGAAGCGCCCTGGGATGGGAAGGGTCTTTTCTCTGGACTGGTCTGAAAACACCTGGAACGAAGACATTCGTGTTTGGGAAATCCAGTAACAGCTAAATGAACTTCTGGTTCTGTGAAAAATCCCAGCATCATCATTATCATCATGGTCTTCATCATCATCATCATCATCATTATTATTATTACTATTATTATTATTATTATTGTTGCCATTATTCACGTTCACTCCCTCATTCCTGGCTATAAACTAACACCATTTCCTTGACAAATCAGGCAGCAAAATAATTTGCTGGGGGACAAAAAAAAAAATATAAATAAATAGGTAGAAGGGCAAATTTTCCTCCTTTTTTTTCCCCAAGGGATTGTTTGCACACCTGAACCAAAAATCCAGATTAGATTTGGTGTTTCCATCCTCTGACACGTGTAGTTGTGTGTTCATTCAGTGTGTTCCCTAATTAAATCATGGGTTTTAAATATTCCATCTCCCTCTGCACTTTAAACTTCCAATGCTAGCTCTAAAAATAAATATTTTTGTCTAAAAATAAATATAACATAAAATAAACATTAAAAATAAATAAATAAATAAATAAATAAAATCAATATAAGTATTATTTTATCCCAAAATAATATCTAAAATAATTAAAAACCACTCTAAGCATTCAACTACTTTACATCCATGCTATTTTTGTTTTTTAAAACAGAGAATTAGGCACCATACAAAATTAATGTGTGTTTGAAAAATACCAACAAGCCGTGGAATTGTATTTGAACAGCAATGGTTTCTCAGGAATGTTTGTCAGATTTTATGGAGCTACCAATGAAAAGTGAAAATTTAAAGCCAGAAAATGAATTGATGCTATGGGTTTAAATCTTTACAAGATTCTTAAATAATGTTTAAACCAATATCCAATTAAAAAATAGACAAATACGTGCACACATATGCAAATAACAGAAATTAAGAGTAATTTCTGATCGTGATGGAGATGTTCAGGAGATGAAACACTCCACCGTGTGCTTCATAAAAAGAGATTAATTTCTTTTCGAATAGGATGTGGTTAAAATGGTTAAATCATTATTGAACAGAGCTCCTCCAAACCGCAGGCGCTTTTTTTTTTTTTTTCCCATGTTATTTCCCCACTTCGGCCTCCAAATCAGGATAATTTGGCCAATTTGGCAACCTCCCATCACAGGCTGCTCTTAAAGCCCAGCCAAGTGCTGAACTTGCTGACTTCCAGAAAGGTTTGTGGGCCCCGGTAGGTGCTGAGTGGTCACTTGACATCTTTAGGAGCTCTCATAACATTCTGGGCATGAGAGCTTGGAAAATGACACAAAAAGGGAGGGAGGGAGCTACAAAATCTGCCCTCTGAGCACAGTGATTGCTTGGGTATGATTCTCCACGTTTTCTTGCATTTATTAAAGTTTATGGTGGGGGGAAAAAAATTCAATTTCTCCTAGGAAATGTCTCTGCTAAAAATTTAAAGCCTGAGTTTCATTGCTACGGTTCTGAAGAGAGAGAAGAAAAAGAAAGGAAGAAAAAAAGAAAACCCCTCAAACTGATTGTTGCTTTCTCTGCAGTTACTGTAAATATTTTATGAATGGATACCTCAGAGCAAAGAATCCCGATAAAAAAAACTCCCTATAATTATTTGTCTAACACACCAAGGAAGGATTTGGACTTTGCCATAAGTCCTTAATGCAAAGAACTTGTCAACATCAGCTTGTTGAGACATTAAGAGGATTTCTTTAGGTGCCACCTTTTAAACTCCAGCATTAAGCACAGCTTCTAGTAAATTCACTCCACGGTAAGCAATTCCAGATGAGTTCTAGTGACAGGCTTCAGTCTCAAGGTACTTTTTCACTGCACATTAAAATCTCATGTTCCCAAGGCTGGGTTGTTTTCTGACTGATATCCAATTAGGGAATAGAGAAAAGAGGCATTTCCAAAGCTGGAGCTGAACAAAACAACCCAGAGCAGTAACTCACTGATAACCAGCAGCAGCACTCCCTGCTCTCTGTTTGCTAACAAGAAGTTACAATGGGAAGGGGTGAGATCCTAAACAGCAACAGCTCCTCCGAAATAATCGCCCAACAGAGCAGGAGCAGCCACTGAATCATCCTCAGAGCAAACTGTGGGAAATGTTTGCACTAAATCATCAAATTCCAGCCCGTTTAGGATCTTCACGCGAGGAACATCGTGAGTGCTGAACCCCAGAACCTCAGACAAGGAGGAGTTGGAAGAATAAAATAATATCCAAAAGAATTAAAAAGCTCTCTAAGCATTCAACTACTTTACATCAATGTTATTTTTTTTTTAGGCACCATACAAAATTACATTACAAAATTAATGTGTGCTTGAAAAATACCAACAAGCCATGGAATTGTATTCGAACAGCAATGGTTTCTCAGGAATGTTTGTCAGAGTTTATGCAGCTACCAATGAAAAGTGAAAATTTAAAGCCAGAAAATGAATTGATGCTATGGGTTTAAATCTTTGCAAGATCCTTAAATAATGTTTAAACCAATATTCAATTTAAAAAATAGACAAATATGTGCACACGTATGCAAATAATAGAAATTAAGAGTAATTTCTAATTGTGATGGAGATGTTCAGGAGGTGAAACACCCTGTCATGTGAGTACTGAACCCCAGAACCTCAGACAAGGAGGAGTTGGAAGAAAATGCTACAAGAGCCATTTCCTGGACAGGAAAACCAAGGTTTTGTGGAACTGAGGAACCCCGAGTCACCAAGGAAGCTCGTGGCAAAATTCACAATTGAAATTGGCCACTTTTAAGCATCAGGTTTTAACTTCACCCCTCTCTCCTCTTCCACACCAGATAAAATTAAGGGTCCCACTAGAACAAGTCTCGACCTCCGACAACCACTGGATTCCAATGTTTTTGTACAATAATTAATACAACACACAGGGGCTGCTGTGACAACACAGGCAGCGCTTTCCTGTCGCCCACCAGCAATTTCAGCAATGAGTGATGCCTGAAGGATTTTTCTGCTTTTCTCCTGAATATTTCTTACCCTGTTCCCCATATTCCCCAGGATCAGCATGCACACTTGGGATGCTTTAGGTGAGAATTCAGCCCGGTTCCATGGTGTTTGGAGCTGGGAGACCAAACACCCCTGAAACCACGGAGAGTCAGAAGAGCAAACACTCTGTTTTCATGGCCCTCAAGGTCTCCTGGCAGGACAGATTCTGTAAACTGGAAGTGAGCCCAGCCCAGCCCCTTATTGGGCCCTCTCGTTAGATATGCTAATGAGTAGAGTCTTTAATTGTACCCTCGACTGGGGGGACGGGGCTTTTGTGACGCGTTCTACCTGGACGGCAGAAGCCATGGAATGGGATCCTATTAAATCCCGAGGGAAACGACCCCAACCCTCTGACCCCAACCCTCTGACCCCAACCCTCTGACCCCAACCCTCTGACCGTGTGTGAGCCTTTATTTCCTAAGAGCAGGAAAAGGCATCATGAGGAGCCTATGAAGTTCTGCAGATATAATAATTTACAATTCCTGTAGAGCAGGAGGAGGGCGCAGAAGGGACACAAACCCCTCGTGAGGGGCTGGGGAAGGAAGCAGGACGGGTGTCTGGTTTTGGTCAGTGCCTCACTGCCACCAAACCCAACGGGAGCTGCTCCTGCAGGATCAGAGCTGATCTAAACCTGAAGAATTCTCTTGCTCCTTAATTCCATGAGTGCTTTGCTACCAGTTTTGCTGAGATTATGAAGGGTTTCCCAAGTGCTGGGATAGAAATGGGGAATTTTAGTTCAAATATCAAATCCACTTGGGAGTTTCCGAGGTCCCAACACTTGAGGCACTTCGTCTCCGTGAGCGATGGGTTAAGGAGGAAGCCACCAGAAAACAACCAGGAGAGAGGAGCCAGGAGTGGCTCTGCCTCTCCCCTCTCATCCCCACGGACCTGCCCTTTTCCTGGCCACTCGAGGAGGAGCAGATGAAACCCCACAAACCCCACCCTGCAGCAAAGCCCATGGTCACAGGCTGGTGACACCACGAGCGTCACTGCAGTCGCACCGTGGGAACCAGAGTGAAGACCTGCACCCCTTGAAGGAACACTGCCAGACAGACAGACAGCAAAGCTGAGCCAGCTGTACCTGCAGCTCAGCAAGAGGCAGAGCTGCTGCAGGAGCAGGAAAATGGAGCTTGGGGAGCAGCAAACCCTTCCCAGCAGCAGCAGGAAGCCTTTCCTTTTACGACTGCTCCATGCCTGCCTTTTTCCCTGAGCAATTTACGGTGCAGCCGCACGTCAGGGTGGCTGCTGGGAACCAAGATGCTCCAAGTTCCTCCAAATAGATCAGGGATCCTACTGACAGATGCCTGTGGTATTTGCCTGGCTAATTGGCTTTTATTACGGTGAGCAAGGCTCCTGTGAACTGCTGGTTTGTGGGGACGGGGAGGTTCCTACAGGGGTTTGCAGGACTCTGTGCTGGTGGGACAGTGGGGGTTGTACCAATGTTTGCGTTACCCACTTTCATCATGACGGAAATGAATGTTTTTAACAGCCTCCCTCACCCTAATTATATGGGAGCCTTTATTTAAGAGGTCCTAACAGCCTCCTTTTAACACATTCGTGTGAAGGCTTTTTATATTCTGATGCTTTAACGAGGTAGGAGAGTTGCTGTCCCTGTCCCTCCTGATACTAAAAGCTTTCCACATCCATGGAGCTGCTCCCAACAGGGATTTTCATGTAAAGCAACAAATATTTGCAAAGAACTGGCAGAGGTTTCAGCAAGTTTGGCAATGTCCTGCACAAACACTGATGGTCCACTGGGTTTCCTCCACAAACTCCAACACACTCCAGAAGAAAGAAGGAGTGCAAAGCCAACCAAGATGGCAAAGTGGAGCATCACCAAAGTTAAAGGCTATTTTATAGAAGAGTCTGGGAGATCTTTTCTAAGCTGCCAGAAGTTTTTAACGAGTTGGGAACAGGGGGAAAAAGAAAACCTCATGAAGAGGTGTGGAATGGACAACAGTAGGGAAAAGGTAAAGAAATGGGTCCTGGTGCAGCAAAAAGGAGTGATGAAATGAAGATTCACCTTGAGCCTGTGATTCTTGAAGATAATGGAGCACCAAAGCTCCTTGGAAAAGAATCTGACGTCATTATCGGAATAAAAGTCAAATTTACCTTGCCAGGCTGCTACTGGGAGCAGAGGAGATGCTGCTGTGCCTGCTCCCAAAGCTTGGCCCTAGCCCTGCACCTTGCAGTGCCACCCATCACAGATCCTTATTGACACAGGAGAGCATCAATATTTGACCTGAAGATTGTAGTGCCAAATCCCCCTGATTTCAGCTGGGCACAGACCCCACAGTGGCTCTGAGGGTGCTGATGGTGCTGCAGCCAAAGCCAGGCCACTTCACCCTCAGAAGCCCCCACAGGGGAGAGAGAGATGGGAAACGTGTCCTGGCCACCCAGGCAGGCAGAGTCAGGGATACAGCATTTATTCCATCCATTCCCTGCCTCTGCAAGGAAATGGCACCTATGGAAAATCATCACAAATCTCCTTTCTGATGCACTTCTGATTTTTCATCTAAAAATCAAAGATATTCTTCACCCCAAAATCACCACCTGAACACCTGTGACACCATTTCCCTTCTTTCACCTCATTTAACTCTGTCTTTTCTCATCAATGAAACTCTGGACCCATTTTCCCTTGTCTGATGCTCCCTTACAAAAGTTAAGCATCATTGGTTCCTCTTTCTTACAATGTGGACCTTGCATCACCCTAAGCCAAAGAAATTATAATTAAACACAAACCCGAAATCAGCAGAGAAAGGCACAAAATCAGATTTACTTCTGCAAAGCTTTGTTTCAATTACAAATAAGGAAAAAAAAAGGAAACACACCATAAAACCACCCCACAAAACAAAAAAAAACCCCACAAGACCCCCTCTGTGATTAAAGCTGTGCTTAAGGTCACGCTGGGGGAACATTTCACCTGCAAAAAGAAGGCAGGGGTGAACATTTGTTTGTGTTGATGATGGGAAGAAGAAAAATTCCAGCTGAGTAATGTGCATTCATAAACTCTAATAAAAGCAAACCCTTCATTTCCTCCTCGGCACTGAAACACTGTCAGACACTCCCAGTCCCAGGAGGGCCACCCCCATGGACCACCAAAATCAAGCTGAATGAAGGAGGCTCATTTAGAGCAGATTCAAGGAAAATATCCTGCTTGTTGAGCATCTTGATTTTTTGGGGGGGAGGACAGCAGCTGAAAATGCTGTGATTGCTGGAGCTGTGGAGTGGAAATGAGAGTTCCTGGCTATTGTTTCTTGCTTTACGGGCAGGAAGGGGGGAATTGAAGAGAAGGAACACTCAGGGAAGTTTATCCCAGCAAACATAATCAGAGGGGATGTTCACAGCGCTGCTAAAAAAGAGAAAAATATTAACATTTCACCAGTTCTCCCTGTGGCCTCCCTTGCTCCTCCTCCCCCATCAAAAATTCATAAAGGGAATCAGCTTTCTTCCCCCAATGGGTCCCCGAGGTGCCATAGACCTTGTTGGAGAAAAGGGCTATAAATACCGAATTATCCCCCTCAGGGGAGGGCAGGGCTGAGGTTCCAGCTCCAAATCCCCTGTGCTCCCCCTCGGGAATTCCCTCCAGGCCAGGGAAATGGGTCAAGTGTGTCAATTCTGGGATCCCTGACCTCTGACACCTCTAATGATACCCCAGGTCCTCCTCCTCCAGGTCGTGTTGCCCTCCCCGAGCACCACAAACTTCCCTGAGTCTCTTCAAGTGCAAAAATAAATAGGGCAGCACCCAGGAGCCTCTCCAAAAGCTGCTCCTGGCACCTCAAAGGGACGTCAGGGCTCAGATGTTCAGGTCTCATCGCTCATCTCCAAACCACAACGACTTCTGTGTGGGTTTTGTTCCAGGTAAAAATGCAAACTCCATATTATTGGACAGCACAAAGCTCAAAAACAAACACTTGATTTATTTTTTATCTTCTAAAAGCATTTCCAGTTCAAGCCACAGTAAGAGGTGACAGGTGTTAAAGAGTTAAAAAGCTGAATGAGCACCTTTACAAAGGAATAAATAAAAAATTAAATCAAGAAAAGTCCTGTCTGTAGGAACAACCAGCAAATGTTTGCTGCAGAGCTGCAGGAGGTCAGAGGAGATGCCCAGAGCTCAGCAAGGAGCAATTCTAAGTCTGGCCTCTCCCCTTCTTTTTGTCATCTTTGGCTTAGGCTGGTGGAAGCCAAAGCCACCAAGAGCAGAAAACAGAAAGAAAAACAGGTTCTGATCCTCTTCCCAAGCCCAGCACACAACACCTTCTATCACAGGCAGTTACTTGGGTGATTTTGTGGCAAATGCCCCTATAGACTTTGAATTTCGCTTAGTCCAAACCATTCAGAGCATTGGAACTCCTGCAGCTTGAGAAGCTCCCCGCTTTGATCAGCACCACGTCTTCAGATCAATCTTTTATGCAGACCAACCATCCCATGGACCATTCAGAGCTGCCCTGTTTTCCTCCCTCTCCTTATAACGCTCCCCACGTTGCATTTGGGAGTGTCATTAAACGCCCTTTTATTGCTCCCCCGTTGGAAGCACCTGAGAACCGAGCGGAGCTTCGAGATTTACGGCCTATTTTAAACTCAGATAATGATGTTTAATTTGTTGTTGGCTGTGTAAAGGTTAACAAAGAAATAACTCAAACGATTAGCAGAGGAATAGCACGTTAGGACAGGGCAATTAAGAGCTGTAGCTGGCACTGCGTGACAAGACTGATCTCGTTTGCAGAGGAGATGATGATCCACGTTCACAACTCGAGGAGCACAAGGGTGGCACTCAAGTTCATCCCCTTTATATCCTCTTTAGAGTTGGTTTTGCACTAGACTTGAACCAGGAACGGCTGAGAGATGTCCTCACACACCCACCTGGAAGGGTTGAAAGGAGTTTCTGCCCTCAGCAGTTCGTAATTCTGATTTTTGGGGGTTACTCGTCTCAGAGCAGAGTAGCAGAGTGAAACAAACAGCATTGACCTGCCTGGTAAAGAAACTAAGCTTGGCTTAAACTGCAATTTGAGCTACATTTGTCCATAATGTGAGTAAAATTCAGGCACATTTGTTGGCTGTGGCTGTCCCCGGATCCCTGGAAGTGCCCAAGGCCAGGTTGGACCAGGCTTGGAACCCCCTGGGACAGTGGAAAATGTCCCTGCCCATGGCAGGAGGTGGCACTGGGTGGGATTTGAGGTCCCTCTCAACCCAAACCATTCAGGGATTCTGGGATTCACTCCAGCAGCTCTGCAGTGAGGAGGCACCATCTGAGCTGACGCACTGTAAATAAACACAAATCAAAGCCCTAAGTGAGCACTTTTCAAACTGATTTTATGGCTCTGCTCAAACTACACCCCAAGGCCTTGCTTTTGAAACTCCATGGCTGTGGACTCCATGGATCACACATTTTCCTGGGGAGGGAGGGCTTAGCTTTTCCAATTTTATTGCACTCTTACAATCAATCAATCAATCAGTTAATCAATCATTCTCATGCAGATAACCCTTTTTTTTCTCATCCTTATTCAGGCCATTGGGCAATTGATGGAAACAACTTCTGGAAGAACTGGGGAGAGGTTATTGGATGCAGGCCCAGCAGCTTTTGGAAAAACAGAGCAGAAAATATGCAGAATTCATGGAAGAAACACAAGCAGATGCTGCTTGAAAATCTGGTTCTATTCTTATGTCAACAAATTAGCGCACGGGCAGCCAAAAAGCCCACACAGAGGTAACACAACAAATGTGGCCTCAAGATATTCCAGGGAAACACAAACTCTCCCTGTAGGATCTGCACTAGGACCTGACTCCAGAGCAATTCCCACAATTTGGGATCAAGGCAGTGGGCACGAAGCAAACCCAGGCCTGAGACTCTCTACAAATCCATTCTTGAACGAATCTTTTCACTCAGAAATTATTCCAAACCGCCTTCCGTGGGGATGAAAACAAATATGGATGGGATTAAGGGAACATGGATTCTGCAACTTTGGCTTGAAGAGCATCCTTTTTATTTCCTGAAACACTCCCCCAACGCTGCAGCCAAGGGTGAGTTCCACCAGTCCTTCCCAAACATTCTCTGGGAGAAGAGCAGCTGGTATCCAATGGAGTGGGAATTCAACAGCTTTAGGACTCTCTCCACCAAGCCCGGGGTCTGACTTTGTGTTCACTTTAACACCTCTTTCTTCGTTTTTATTCCACCAGCAAGCCCTGTGTCTTTTCTCCACCCAAATTTTACATTTCTTGGCTCCAAATTTGCAGAAACGTTGTGTGTGTTTGTGTGTGAACTTTCCCTGTAGGATTTTAGCATCAATTCTAAGGACTCTCATTAATTCAGCAGAGCCTTCTCATCCTACCCTTCCCCCACTATTTTTTTTCCCTTTTTTCCTTTCTCTTAACTCTTTCCACATGTTGTAGAGGCCAGACATGAGTCACACCAAGCTCCTTGAGCAGTGGGGAGGGGGAGAGGGGAAGGTTCCTTTATCAGCTAAGAGAGGTCAGCTCCCAGTCTGCCCATTCCACACTCCAGCACAGAAACCCCTCCCAAAAAATCCCACCAGGCACCTGAAGACTGAGCACCATTAAGAAATTCATGAAATCAGCATGAAAATGGTGGAGTTCGCGCTTTTATTGACCAGAAATTTTCTAGAGGGTGTCCAAGTCCTCAGGGTCAGTACCTGGGGTCTCCAGTGGGGCCTGAGGAGAAGATGAACCTTAGGTGGCAATTTTCTACTGAAACAAGGAGAAATCCAAGGCTCCCACCTCTGGACTGCCTTATCCACTCCTATTTACTCTTTATCTGCTCTCTCCCATTGCATTTGTTCCCGGAATCTGCTCCTAAAAGGACTTCCAGAAGCTTCCAGAAATTCTCACCAGTTCCATTTGATTTTCTTGTTGGGTTATCAGTTGTTAAGTTCAACAAACTTCTGCTCCATTCCCATCAGAGCCACTGAGGCAAACAAGCAGCTTAAAAGTCCAGGGAGAAGTGATGATTTTTGGGCAGATTGGAGGACTGTGGAAAAGTGGAAGTGATGATTTTTGGATTATGAATTGCCATTCAGGTGGAAGCGCCTTTCTCTGCTGATTTCGGGTTTGTGTTTAATTATAATTGCTTTGGCTTAGAGTGATGCAAGGTCCATATTGTAACAAAGAGGAACCAGTGATGCTTAACTTTTGTAAGGGAGCATCAGACAAGGGAAAATGGGTCCAGAGTTTCATTGATGAGAAAAGACAGAGTTGGATGTGGTGAAAATCACCAGGAGATGGAATCACCCCGCTGGATTTCCTGCAGAGCTGGCTCAGACCTCTCTCCACGTCACATTCCCAAGCTTTTCTGCATCCAGGAGGATTTGCTCGCTTGGTTGTGCTCCACACAGAAGACACAGAACACGCTCAGGAGCCTTCCAAGCCCTCCCAAACCCATCAGAGCTGGGAAGCAACGACGTGGGAGCACAAATGGCTCTGCCTGCAATGCATTTAATGCTCTCAGCCCTTGGCCCTGCAGCATTTGTGAGCAACCAGCAGCCCAGGCGTTAGAGTTTGGGAACACCTGCACCAAAACAACTGCACCAAAAGAGAAAGGTGCCTGAAGCCGAGCAGGCTGCCACTGGGTTTCTGGTTCTGTTTTTTCGTTAACACCAGAGCTGTTGTTATTTGTTAGCTTTGTTCTAGATATTAGCAGAGAACTGTTATTCCTATTCCCATATCTTTGCCTGAGAGCCTCTTGATTTCAAATTTATAATAATTCGGAGGGAGAGGGGTTACAGTTCCCCATTCCAAGGGAGGCTCCTGCCTTCCTTAACAGACACCTGTCTTTCAAACCAAGACACCGGGGAACCCCACCTGGACACAAGAACGACGCCCAGACAGGGACACTAAAGGACAAGCTGCCAACTCCTTGATTAAAGAACAGCCTTTCAGCACCCACCAGCAGCAGCTCTATTACCGCTGAGTTTCCCCCTAAGGCTACAGCACGGGGAAAAAAAAAAACACAGGAGATTTTTCTGCTTGTGGGATATTGGTGTTAAAAACAAAACAAAAAAAAAACCAAAAAGAAATCCATTGATGAACTACTTTGTCATTGTTAACAGCACTGCTGACAAACTCACAGCAGGCCCACTGCGAGGAAGACAGCGGCGTGACTACTGAATGCCTCTTGTAGCTGAGACATGTGCTCTGAATTAGGCAAGGTGTGTAAATTATGACAGCCAGAGCTCTTTGGAGAATGCCCAGGTCTGAGGGATTCTGGTGCACTTTTGTTGTTGCTGCTGCATTTCCCCCGTGGTTCTCCCCCTCAAAAGAAACCTCGCTCCTCGGAGAGAGCTTTAACAGGCTCCAGCTCCTCAAGTGTCATTTGAAAGAAATAAAATTGAAATGTTAAAAAGAAACCCCGGCTTCTTTGCCTCGTCGAATTCGTTATTTTATTCTCCCCGACTGGATCTTAACCTCAGAGGAGGAACAACCACATAAGGATGGGGGTGGAGAGAGGATGAGACACAGCCTAAAAACAGGGTTTGTCTTCCACAAAGCCCCACATCTGGAAACATCTGGGAGGACCTTGCCTGGAACACAGGCTGCCAGATGGATCCCGAAAAGCTTCATTTCCAGGAATGCCCTTGCCAGGGCAGGAACACTCAGAGCTGGTTTTTTTTGAAGGAAATTAGGCCACGCCACCCTCAATCTTTAAAAAAATAACACTGAGAGAGACCTTGAAGGGCCATGAGTTTGTTCTTCTGCCTTCAAGCTCGGGCTCAGACACCAACACTGCCCGAACTTCCCATCAGAAGTTTTGTAACCCTTTCAGGATGGGATTATTGACCTTTCCCTCAACATCAGCCTTGTCATCGAGTCTCATATTCCACATCCTCATATTCCAAACCCAGAACAAAGCCCCAGTCACGGATTAATTTGGACACTCAGAGCTGGGTATTTTATGCTTTCAAAAGCGAAATCCATTAACCCACTTTGAAAGTTGCAAAGAAAATAGTTCTTATTGAGAAAATTGTCCTGAAATTAGCACACAACAACCACCAAAATGGGAAGTTGGTAATGGAAAAATGAAATGGAAAATCTTTTTATTACTACAGAAGATATAGATTTAAATAATTCAGGAATACTGCTGATCAATCCTATTCCACTTCCTGCAGTTTTATCCTTGAAAAGGGTTTGGGAATCTGGAGGAAAAACCAAATTCTCTACCAAAAATAATCTTAAACAGTCATCATAAATTATCTCCATTATTAGTTATGCTCTTTCAGGGCTCAAGAAGTATTGCAGTGGAACTCTTCATCACCTTTATAGGGCATTTACTGGTTGAAAAAGTGTTATTTTTTTTCTCTGCAATAATTGAAAATCCACTTACAACTTCCCAGAGCTTCTTGCTAAGAGAGGAAAACACTGTCATTATTAATTTTTAGAGTTATCACGCAAACACCAAGTCCCAACCAGCTCCCAACCCATTTGAATTATCAACCATCTGAGTGGAAGTTTCCTCCTGTCAGTGAAGCAGAGAGAGGTTGAGCTGAGTGCTGAAACCAGAGAGACTCAGTGAAAGATTTGACCATCAGAACCCACCACTTCCTCCCCAGCTTCACCCTTGGCTCTGGAATTGTGCTCTTCCCATCACTGAGTGCGGGTGGCTTTGCACTCACAGCCATCATTGCAACCCCATCCTGCTGCAGCGCTCAGAAACCATCCCCACTCTGACATAATTAGTGCTTTATTGCGGGGAAAATGAACCAAATGAAACTTTATCAGCTGTTTAATTAATACTCAGTTTGCCAGAGCTTTTTTTGCCAGCTATGGCTGAGTTGGACTCGCTCACCCCACGGCTCCTGCAGGGAGTGAGCCCAAATGCCAACTGGCTGCTGGTGCCTCCAGTGCACAGAGCAACCGCAGCTTTCCCAGAGCAAAACATGGAATTTGGGAGCTGCTGTGACAAATGAAACATTTCTGGTGTCAGCTCCAGCTCCAGAACCAGACACAAACCCACCTTCCCCAAGGAAAACAAATTGGAAGCCAGAGGGACAGCAAGGGGAGCTGTACCTTCAGTTTGATGAGGAAAAGCCACAGCTCTCGTGTTCTCCTGACCTGCCTGACACTGGATTACTTTTTAAAAACATATTCATGGTTGCATTACTCTGGTAAAAGAAATTTGGACATCAGTTGCCTGTCAGTCCTATTTGGACTATTTCCCATACAGAGATATACCAGCTGGACAAATTTTAGGCTGAGATCCAAAGCTGGGAGAGTATTTTGATGGAGCAGAAATAAGACTTGTGTCAGCTCAGCTCAGGGATTTTCCTTCCTTGTTGAAAAGGAGTGAAAGGCACCAGTGAATTTCCAACACTGTCACCTTCTATCTAAACAGATACTTAACCTCTAGTTCCCCTTAACTTCCAGCTTTCCTCTCTATTCCAGCCCTAAACCCATCAGGTGTCTGGGAACAAGGGGCAGATTGGGTCATTTCTCCTTTGGAAGAGAGAGCAGACACATCCCTGATGTCCATCCCTGATGCCCATCCCCAGCTTCCCAGTCCCAGCCAAGCACTGGGTGATGACATTTTCCACTGGGAGGTGACAGTGCACTCACATCCTTCCTCCTCAGGTCACATCCTGCCTCCCCTGCCGCGGCATTCCCACCTGCTCCAAGCACTCTGTGATCCAAGCCCCAGGCAGGATCACACTGGACATTCCCAGACTTTCTTCACTCCCACTTTGAGCCGTGGTACCACATCTCTGCTTTGGCAACCCCAAATGTCACTGGTAACGAGCCAGGCTGATGTTTGTGATGGCCTTCACCAGGCTCAAAAGCTGCAAGTCGCAGTTTTCCCATACCTGAGCTGCAACTGGAAAATATTAACGTTTTTATTATTTTTCTTTCGCTGTTTTTCTCCCTCTTACTTACAGAATCTGACTGAGGACTTCCAACCCAAACCTGCCAGATCTGCTACTAAAATTGAAGTAAAGACATCAAATTACTTGGTTAAGGGGAAGTGTATCAGATATTCATTACAACTGGAATTGTCTCTGCTTTTCTGGTGATTCCATATCTTTTCCTGCATTGGAATTGCCAGGGCTGTCTCACACCTTCAGATCCTACAGGACAGATTTCCTTCGTGGATGGAGTGATGGTGGAGCATTTTCCCATTTCGATCCTTAGGATTATTGCTCAAAATCCAAAGGCCAAACCCCCAAATCTGAGAAGAGCCGAAGAATTCAACAACCCCAAGCTCCTTTTAAGCCACGAGACAAACACAGGGAGAAGCACCCAGGAATAATGGGAAAGCTGATCCCAGCGAGCAAACCACTGCAACAGGTAAAGGGACGCGTAATATTATTATTGTCGAGCCATAACCCTAAAAATACATCCCAGCTCGACAAATTCTTGAAGAAAAACCCAGCGAGTGTCTGCTGTTATTGGTCTAATGAGCTAACTCTGAAATCCGAGCTAAAGACAGCTCCCTAGTGGCTGCGGCTGCTCCGGGAGCCGGAGGAAACCTCTCCAAAGGCATCACAGCAAAGCGCTGCTGACAGCTCGGCACCGAGCAGCGCACGGATTTATTTCACAGGCAGGAATTTAGCACCCCGAGCCGGCCTCCTGCTTAGCAGGGAAGGTGTTAAAATGCAGAGCCCTCCCCGCACATGGTTGTTGTTTTTTTTTTCCTGTCCTTCCTCATCCCTCTCCTCGCACAAAACACAGAAGGAGCTCATCAATTTGGTCACCTGCTCCCGGCTGCAAAACACTCACCGGGTTCCCCCTTCCCCATCCTTTTTTTCCCCCCCAAAACAGCACAGCAACACCTTGAGGAGAGAATTCAGGCAGCTGCTCCCCCGTGCCAGCTGCAGAGCTCCCAAATATTTTGCGTGACCTTTCATCCTACAAATTTATTTATTTCCAAACAGCAGCCGCCTCCTTCTGTACCTGACAGCTTTCGAGCGCTGAGCTCACCCGAGGAGATTTGCAGGGGGAGAATCGAGAAGTCAAACACTCTGCTGATGGTACCTAACCTGTAGGATTCCTGTCTCATTTGAAACTTTGCTTTCAGCTTTGAACATCATTATTATTATTATTATTATTATTATTATTATTATTGCTATTATTATTACTATTATTATTACTATTATTTTACTATTATTATTGCTATTATTATTACTATTATTATTACTATTATTTTACTATTATTATTACTATTATTATTACTATTATTTTTACTATTATTTTTACTATTATTACTATTATTGTTTCCCACAACTTTGCTTTTAAAGATTAAAAAGGGATTCGCAGGGTTTTGCATCGTTTCAGTTTAATAATGACTCGATAAATCTGGGGTTGGGAAAACAGCTCAAAACGGATCACTGCTGGTTCTCAAACACAAATATTCAGGTGTTCATGCAGAGAAACTTCATTTCTGTGAACACAACTGCAAAAGACCTGGAAGATCCCCCCAAAACAGAGGAAATTCAGCACAGTTGGCAGGGCAGCCAGCACTGATTACACACACAAGCCTTGCTTGCTCACACATCACGCTGCTATTTTTAGATTTTTAGGAAACAAAGAGCCCTTACTAATGGCTTTATTCCCGTTTGGGGCAAAGGGAAGGGAATGATTTTGTTTATTCTTCCCCATCAGCCTGCTGCCTTTCACAGAAAGCTCCGGAGCAAGGCTGGTGCACCGGATGAGAGACTCAGCAAACATCATTAATGGGATTATCCATTTATTTCATTGAGCTCTTTCTACTCCCATTCCTGGGGACAGCACATCCATGTAGATGTGAGTCCCATCAACGTTGGACTCCTGCCTTCAGGGAAGCAACTCTCCAAATTACAGCAGGAAATTAATTAATAAAATACAGCAAGAGATTCTCGGGCAGGGCCACGCCTGGGAGAGCACGGGATGAACTCATCTGGATGGAAAAGACCCAAGTTTTATAGCTCTGATTCCTCTCACAAATCCACCCAAAACTGAAGGATTCACAGAGGAAGACACCACGAGAACATTCTGGACACTGCAGGTTAAATTTTCTCTTTCGACACTGATAAAAAGTGCATCTCATTCTCTCTCCTGAAACAAGGTCTGGATCTTTTTGGGTACAAAGATCTAGAACAGAATCCTTAAATTCAAAAGCTGGAAATGGCTTCATTTTCCAAAGTTCTTAAGAACCAGCAATTTCTGTAACATCAACTGCTGCCTTTAGGCTGATTTTTCCAAGCCAGACATTAGATTTGGATTATAATCACTGTTATAAACTCCTGGGCAGCACGGCAGGTCTGGTCTAAATAGTGATGGGGGAGCTACAGATTCCATTTTTGAAGTCCAAGACCTTGGTGAATAAGCAGGTGAGCTCCAGAGAAGGTTTCCAGCTGCTGGTTAAGAAACAGTCTGCCACCAACAACAGCAAAATTCAGCCCTTCAGTTCAAAACCTGTCCTGATGGCACTGTGAGAAGATCTCCTGTCACTCCATTTGGGGTTTCTACAGCCTTTCAGAGCTCTGAAATTATGCATGGCTCTAAAGTCTTGCTGGCCCATGGTAGCCAGGCTCTGTGCTACCCAGTTTACCCACCAGTTTACCCAGTTTACCCACCAGTGACTGTGTTTGCATCCTGAGGTGAAATCCATGAAGGGGAAAGGATGAAGTGTGAGATTGCAGCACACACAAATTGATCAGATAATGACCTCATCCTGCACAACGCATGGTCCTGTTAAACAGAATTGTTTGGTGACTTTCTGTCCCACTTCCTTGCCCAGAACCCAAGGCTCCAGATTTCCACAGGAGATACAGGGGTGAACAACAGGGAAAACTTCTGCTGCTCAGGGATTTGCTTAGATGAGCACCCAGCTCAGCAGAAGAGCTTGAAAAATCTCAATAAAAAGTCTTCTCAACACAGACTCTTCCTCCTTTTAAATCAGATTTATACAAATTGTCCCTGCCAGTTTCTCAGAGCACATTTACCCCCGTTCACGTGTGGGATTTTGTGTATAAAGAGCCCATTCTTACCCAGACAGCTCAGCCCAAGAACAAGGCTCCTGGCTGAGGCAAAACCTTGGGAAAAGGACACCCCACAGCTGCTGTCAGCACAGGTGAGCAGCTGCTTTGAAATCTGAAATCTGCTGGGCACAGCATCCGCTGAGGGGCTTCTGTCAATTCTGCTCTCCCCAAACGGAGCTCTGACCCTCACAAAAATTTGTCCCTTTTTTTTATTATTGCTCTCCTTTTTAGCTGTAGTAATTTGAGGAGATAACTTCTACCAGTACGGTCTGATCCAGAGTTCTGAGGAATAAATGGGAATATTTTGAGTTTTTAGGTCAGATTCTGCTCTCCCAGACTGAGGAGGGAGCCAAGCAGGGCTGGTTCTGTGCACTGGCACAGGGAGTGAATTCCAGCATCTCCCTGTCCTGCTTTGCCTTCTTTACACCCAACCCCTTCCTCCCACTCCATAAAACAACCTCTCACTCCTTCCTTGCTGCCCGAATTCCCCAAGGTATTTCAATCCCCTGTTTTTCTAAGCCTGTTCAAATACCAATATCAGGCAACTGGAGATTAAAAAAAACCCCACCAGAACGGGGAGAGATGAAGCTCATTCCAGTAAATAACATTAAACTGAGCATATAGAATCTATTGGGTACCTGCAAACATCAGAGCTGCTCGTACCAACCCAGCACAGGAGAGCTCTGCTCCTCTCCAGCCTTTCCAGGCTGGGGAATTTGGGTTGACCCCAAATTTGGGGTCCCACCAGCTCCTTGCCGAGGCCTGGAGAGCATCATTAAGGTGCATTGCAGAAATAACACCCAGATCCAGACACGAAGAGTGGCAGTTTTGGGGTTGTTTTTTTATTTGAATCCAGCTCTTCACTTTCCCCAGCACGATGGGAATCTTCCTCCAATCCCACCCTCCACTGCAATCTTGCCAAGGGCAACGCTGCCTCCTGACAATACCAGGCTTTGTGTGCACCTCCAGGATGAAGAGATGTGCAGGGGAATTTGGGGGCTGCAGGGAGATGATTTCAAGCTAAACCTTAAAAAAAGGAGTACATGCAGAGCTGGGTGGTGGGAGACAAGAAAAATCCTCTCCCCTCTGATCCGTACTATTGATCTCCCCTCCTCGTGTCCCACTTCACCCCCCCCATCACTCTCCCTTCTGTCAGCACTGGGTGTTGAGGGGGAGTTCAGCAATTTTAGGCTGGAGTTCAGCGATTTTAGGCAGCTCCACTGTGCTCCCACATTGGCTGCAGGACCGTTTTTGACTCAAGGAGCCTCCACAACCCAAACCAATCACAGGACCTTCCTCCTGTGAAATTGAAATTAGAAGGTGTTAGGAGCAGTCATTTCACTTCCAGAGTCTTTGCCAATTAAGCTGAGTGGTCAATATGGTCAGGTCACCTCCTGATTTGGGTTTTTTCACCCACCCACGTGTCAACTCCAAAAAAAAAAATTGATTTTAAAAATTAAAATCATTGTTGCAATTTGCTCAGCTTAGCATAAAGCAGCAACATAATGAAGGCTACTGGTGAGTGCTGCTGCAAGGGGCTGACCCTTACTCCTAATCCCCTGTAAATTCACCCAAAAAGTCACGAACTACATAATATTGGTTCTTACAGGCTGACATATTTCCCTGATCTTTCATGGGCCACATGGGGAAACAGTTTTCGCCTGATCTGAATGAAGAAGAAAAACAGTGATCCTAATCAACCGTTTACCCTCAGTGGCTTCCCTAAACAAATCTGGGAAAGAGCTTAAAGGCTTGGGAATATCCTCGACCCTGCTTGATGCACTGTAATAACCCTACCTAATTATACTGATATAAAAACTAATTGGAAAGATAGCAAATGTCAGGGTAAGATGCAAATTGTAGGGTGTTAATTGCTGAACAGGTGCTGGAATAGAATTAAATGAGCATCTTGATTAGGAGAGTGGAAAACACAAATGTGGACCCCGAAATCGAGTTGGCCACGTGAATTATTTAGCAGGCTCCTCGTAGCAGCAGAGGGGTCGTGTTGATGTGACCTCTGCTTTGGGGAGGGCTGGGCTGGCAAAACAATGGGGAGCTCCAGGAGAAAACGTGGCTCAGGAGGCAGGGATGGGACAGGGGGGATTTTCAGGAGGGTTTTTGATGGGTGAGTTATTGGGTAACGAGATAAGGGGGAGTTTTCCGTGTGGGTTGTTGGGGTGATTCGGAATCGCTGATCCCAGAGAATCCCTGAGTGCAGAACACGCAGGTGTCCCACCTGCAATGGGGTTGCTGCCATTTCCAGCAAATATTTGGGGATGTGAGAGCTGGGCCAAACTAAAATGGATCACAAAAGCCAATTTTTGTGTCTGCCCACAGCAGGAATTCCCTCCACAGCCACGAGTCCTGCAGGGACACCACCGTGGCAGTCAATTTTTTTCACACAGACCCTTCAAAAGCCAGCTCATGTTTCAGTTGCCACTCAGTGCCCAGCAAACAGATCAGATCAAATGACATCAATTAGAGGCAGCAGCCTGGGAACAAGAGACCCCATCGTTAGCAGGGATTATTTGGGCCGTAAGAGTAGAATTATCTTAACGAAGGATTTTACCCCGAATTTTTGATCTGAGATTCCTTTTTCTTGGTGGAACAATTCGAATGCTGAGTGTAGAACCAGGTTTTATAAGGAAAAATGTCTTCTTTTCAAAGAGTTTCAACAAGTGACAAAACCAACTGAAATGTTTGGCCACTTATGCAAAAGAAACGACGAAGAATTCTAGAAGACAATTTTAAAGACGTTTAAATATAAAAATATTGAAATGGTTATTCAGTTTTATCAATTACTTTACACACAATGGTTCAAACAACTGTGGTGTGGGGAGAAAATAAACATTTCACTTGAGTCCATTTAATAAACAAACACATTTCTATGTATAGCAGCCATCACTATTAATTATTATATAAGTTATTATAAGTTATTATTATGTAAATTGAAATTATTGCATTGTTTTAGAAGCTACAGACTGAGCCTGGAGCAGGACCCCAATTCTTTAGGCACAGTAAAAACCCCCTGCATTCCTGAGCTTCCCAGAGAGAAAAGTAATGGACATGGAATTGATAATAATAATAATAATAATAATAATAATAATAATAAAATATTAACACAATTATTAAGGCTTCCAGGAAGCTCAAGCCTCACACCCTCCTGCAGCTGCAGCAATGTTAAAGGGAAATCATTCACACACCCAAGATCTGAAGTACAGGAATATTCCTCCTAAAAACTCATTTATAGAGGGGTTATAGAATGCTAGAATTGAGATGGAAGGAGTAACTCTAAATTAAATCCTCTTTGACAGATCCAGTACAACCCTGAACTCTATTATGATATTTTTATTATTATAAGGAATCATCAATTTATGACTTCACAAAAAGGCTGAACTTCACCTGTCTTCGTGTAAAATATTCATATTTGCCTGTAAAAAACATAATATCTAATAATTTAATATATAAAAATAACATGTAATGTATAAGATATATTATTTAAAATAGGTTGTACTGTATGTTTATATAAAAATATATATTTCCCTGTAAAAAAAAAAAAACCACAAAGGGGTTCACACTCCCATTTCCCATTCCAGAAACTCTGGTTTTTGAAGGGAAATTACATTTTAGGCAAATTTCTGGGCAGGGAAGAGGAAAAGAAGAGTGGCCCTCCTACTGAGGATGTGTCACACACAGTGTTGCATCAATCCCCTTTCAATTACAGTCAAAACTCCTCTTCACTCGCAGTTTAGGATTACCAAAAAAAGATTGGGAACAGGAGTTATCCAGAGGCTGGATAACACCCCAATCAGAGGCTATGCACCCCTAGCACCCCATGAGAAAGGAGGAGTTTGATGTGAAATAGGAAAAAAAAGAACAGAAACACAAAATACATAAAATACCCTCCCTAAGCACCATTTGTCTCAAAAACCTAAATGCATTGTAATTCTTAGTTCCATTTGTTTCAAAGCAGCACTTGCCATAAAAATCCATTTGACATCCTGGGTTCCTGGCCTAGGTTTGCTTGTGCCCTGCTGCCATCACAGGCCACATCAACTACACTTAACCTGGAGAAACTGTGTCCCTGGTTTGATGCAAAGAATCACAAACTTCCATCAAGTGTCACAGAATTCTGGGAACCAACCAAGTTTTTAACAGCCCCCAAGAGTCCTAGAACCAAACCTTCCCTAAGTGCACTGAAAAAAATGAGCATGCACATGTTCTTTGGTGCTGCAGCAAAAAAAACTCTACCTTTTGAGTGAAGAGAAAGAACTGCCAGTGACACTTGGTGAAGGCACCAAAGGAAAGCTGGAAAATGAGAGAACCAGATGTCCCTGAAGGAATCCTGGGAAATGTTTCAGATAAAGAAAAAAGGGGGGGGAAATAATCTTTAACCAAAACATCCCGAAGGATTGGGGTTTTTTTGAGGTTCTGTGTGACCAAGCGACACTGACACAGCACTGGAGAGCTTTTCCTCCCTCTTGGGCAGAGGGATTTTGGCTGAGCAGATCCTTTGTCAGCATCAAGGGCAAGGTTTTACACAGGCAGGGATTCAGCTGGAAAAGTTGTGGTTACTTTTTCCATCCAGACCCTGAGCGCCCACGTCCCCAAAGAGAGCAGAAAATTGGGAATTGAAATTGGAAAGTTGACTTTGGGAAACCAAATTCAAGCACTCCTAATCCAAATTGCAATTTCTATTCAAGCACTCCTAATCCAGATTACAATCCAGCACACCCAAGTTTCAACTTTCTAGCAGCCAGAAATTCCAAGATCATTCCCACAATAAAAAACTGAAGGTAAATGGCAGAACTCTCAGCTTTATCAGCCACCCAAAACTGCACTTTGTGGTTTAGTCTCATGAGAACTCCAAGTTTCATCTTTTCAAAAAAAGGCAACTTCAGGATCTGAATTCCCTTACAGAAAGTTTGTGACTGAGAAAGGAAGCAGGAGCCCAAATATCAATTTTTGCAGTTTCACTTTTCTTTTCAGGATTTACTTCATTTAAAAAATTTACATACATCCTTCTTGATGTTGATGCTAAGTAATACAAAGTGGTAATTGCTTTGCTGAACCAGGACCCATTTAAAAAAACTTTTTATCAGAAGAAAACCTAAACACAACTCTTAAAAATCAATAAAATACGATTTGTAAGACATCAGCACTCAGCTTTAATTTCTTTCTGCCATGAGCTGGTTTGGGTTCTTGTGTTTGCTGTGTCCTGGCTTTCAACTGCTTGAAGCACCTCTGGAATTGCTCTCCCTCTTCCCAGACACTCCAGGATCTTCCCCTCAGGTTTGGTTTGGGAAAAGAACCTGAGTGTGTTCCTGGTTGATGCAAATGCACCTCGTGTTTCTGTGCCCTCCCAGCAGCTCTGGGATTCAGAGCCAGCCAATTCTTATTTCCTTCTCTGACACAAACCTCTCCCACTGAGCTCCAGGGATCCAAGCCAGGATCCAGCAGGGAAATGAGGGAGTGCAAAACTTCCCCCTGGAGCTGATGCCTGAAGGATTTTTCTGCTTTTCTCCTGAATATTTCTTACCCTGTTCCCCACATTCCCCAGGATCAGCATGCACACTTGGGATGCTTTAGGTGAGAATTCAGCCCGGTTCCGTGGTGTTTGGAGCTGGGAGACCAAACACCCCTGAAACCACGGAGAGTCAGAAGAGCAAACACTCTGTTTTCGTGGGCCCTCAAGGTCTCCTGGCAGGACAGATTCTGTAAACTAGAAGTGAGCCCAGCCCAGCCCCTTATTGGGCCCTCTCGTTAGATATGCTAATGAGTAGAGTCTTTAATTGTACCCTCGACTGGGGGGACGGGGCTTTTGTGACGCGTTCTACCTGGACGGCAGAAGCCATGGAATGGGATCCTATTAAATCCCGAGGGAAACGACCCCAACCCTCTGACCCCAACCCTCTGACCCCAACCCTCTGACCGTGTGTGAGCCTTTATTTCCTAAGAGCAGGAAAAGGCATCAAGCAAAGGAAGAGACCTGAGCAGAGAGCAAGGGAACACCTGCAATAATCAGGCTGCAAAGCAGCCTGGTGGCACAATCAGAGCACAGAACGTGCACAACTCCTGGCTCGTTCCACAGAGAAATTTGCCTGGTTCTTTGAGGAAAGCATTGAGGATGCAAGGGAAGGACAGTCAGAGGAGCAGCTTCCCTCAGGCTACACCCAACAATGTTGTTTTCATTTTTATTTCTGTTCATATAGATATAAAACCACTTCCAGAATGCTTGAACACAACCTCCCTGCTGCTCCCACCGCAATTAAAGAATGGATTTGCACAAGGTAAACACCCAAACCCGTAACACGCCATGCAAACAGGAGCTTTGGTGGCTGTTCTCTGCTGGAATAAATAATAAACAAATCTCATTCAGCAGGAGAAATGCCATTTTAGGTGAAACCAGCCCTATGCCAACCCCTGCCAGCGACAGCCACTGGGATTAAAAGTCATCACAGGGCAACCAGTTGCCACTTGATTTCATTTTCTGGAAGCAGCCTTTGTAGGAAGACACAAACTCACAGAGGGAAGAGCTGTTTGGGCTAATGGGTTCACAGCCACTGGGACTAAATAAGCTGACTGCTTAAAAACAGCTCAGGAGGCACAGTAAAAGATGGAAAATTATTGCTTCCTGTCATGACCAAATATTAAACACAGCACACACCTAATGGCTCTATCACTCCCCAGGGAAGGAGCTTTATGAACAATAAAATCCCAGCAGACTTGCACTGTTTGGACTTAGGAGCCTCATTATGGGCTCACTGATCCAACACAATTTGCAAGCTCCGTGGGCTCCACTTGGAGGAAAAGCCACCAAATGTGGAGCTGTGAGTGGGACACCCATGGTGACATCAGAATTTATTTGTGAGGAAAAGGAGCAGAGGAGATGGAGAGGAAAAGGAAAAGTGGTAAGGAGGAAAAGGAAGGATGGGTCAGATGACAGCATTCTTACTATTATTATTATTATTATTATTATTATTATTATTATTATTATTATTATTATTAAAGATCCAGAGCAGCGAGAACGATGGGGAAATGTCGTTCCAGGACAGGCTTCCATGATCCAGCCTGGAATACAAGATTTGGGCTCCACTCCTTCACGTGGAGTGTGTCCTACACATCCTGGGCAACTCATGCAAGCTCTTAACAGCTTTAAAGTTACATCTCCAACTGATTTAAGCTTCAGGTGCACACTGTGCACTTCCAGTCTCACAAGGATTTGGGGGTGATGTTCCAAGCAGGATAAATTGTTTCCTAGCCCACCTGAAAGCAGGAAAGCATTAACTGGGAGAACTTTTTCAGAGGTGAAACAATCAGTTCAGAGAGGTTGAAACCCTGCGATGTTTACAGGGCAGAAAACACGGGAGATCCCAGCAGAAACAGATGGTGAGAGGAACACACAGGGAAGGGATGAAGAGAAACAAAAGGTTCAAAAGGAAAGCAAGAGGCAGTAACTAAAAAGCTTAGGGCAGATGAAGTGACAAGTCCATAAAACCAGGTCTAGACAGAGGCCCAGAGGAGTGCAAAAGTGAGAAGGAAGAGGATTTCAGGCCATAAATACACAGAGGATGCTTTCATTAGGAATGCAAATACTCTGAAATATTGGCATTTTTATTGATGGAGCCAGGCAAAGGCAGAGCCGGAGCGGAGCTGTGGAGATCCCATGTCACACACTGCTGCTCCACATACCCAGAATTTCTTCTGAGCTGTTTGCACAGTGAATTTATCCTCAGCTTCTATTCCCAGAGGTGCTTCAGTCCATGGGAAACTTGTTTTCCATTCCCCTTTCCACTACTACCAACCTCACTGCTTCCAGTGGCTCCTCACTCTGCTCTCTGTCCTTTTGGGGTCAGCAGCCCCTTGACCTCCTCACTCCCTGTTTATGAGCACAAACTGGACCAAATTCTCCCCATTTCCAGGAAAAAGCCTTCATTTAAAAAGAGACAAGGATTCTCCTGCACCACTTGTAAACTTTGCTCCCAACTTTGCATTGCTCAGGCAGGATTCAGCCCGAGCACCATCAGTGCCTTTATCTCAGCTAATCTAACAGGATTGGAATCCACCCATGCCTGTGTCCAAGCTGCTCCAGAGCATCAGGGAAGCTTATCTGATTTATGCAGAACTGCTAAAATCCTTTGGGTCTTGTCTTCATCGGGTTTATTTTCTTAAGGCTTCCAGGCAGTAGTAGCAATAATCAGATTTTATTTCTTTCAATTATATAACGTGCCCTTGCTTAAGCTCAGCCACGTTTCCCTCACAGTTCTCAGATCAGGACATGAGCTGATTATTCCCAGTGACAGATTTAATGGAACTGAAGTGATCAATATGGGTAGGGACTCCTCTAACACATCCCAAAAGGCATCTCCCTGTTTGGAGGGCAGAGATGCCCACAGTGACAGTGACAGCACGTGGCCAGGAGAAAATCTATACAAAACACTGGTGGGAATAAAGTTCTAGCTCTGTTAACTCCACAATAATCTGGTGGAAATAAAATCCCAGCTCAGTTTAACTCCCCAATAACCTGGTGGGAATAAGGTTCCAGTTCTGTTTAACTCCCCAGTAATCTGGTGGAAATAAAATCCCAGCTCTGTTTAAATCCCAAATAATGTGGTGGAAATAAAATCCCAGCTCTGTTTAAATCCCCAATAATCTGATGGAAATAAAGTCCCAGCTCTGTTTAACTCCTGAATAATCTGGTGGAAATAAAATCCTGGCTCTGCTTAAATCCCAAATAATGTGGTGGAAATAAAATCCCAGATCTGTTTAACTCCTCAATAATCTGGTAGAAATAAAATCCCAGCTCTGTTTAGCTCCCAAATAACCTGGTGGAAATAAAGTTCTAGTTCTGTTTAACTCCCCAATAATCTGGTGGGAATAAAATCCCAGCTCTGTTTAACTCCTCAATAATCTGATGGAAATAAGGTTTCAGTTCTTTTTAACTCCTCAATAATCTGGTGGAAATAAAATCCTGGCTCTGTTTAAATCCCAAATAATGTGGTGGAAATAAAATCCCAGCTCTGTTTAACTCCCCAATAATCTGATGGGAATAAAATCCCAGCTCTGTTTAAATCCCCAATAATCTGATGGGAATAAAATCCCAGCTCTGTTTAAATCCCCAATAATCTGATGGGAATAAAATCCCAGCTCTGTTTAACTCCCCAATAATCTGATGGGAATAAAATCCCAGCTCTGTTTAACTCCCCAACAATCTGTGCTTGAAACCAGTTGTGATTTAAACCCATCTCATTCCTTGCTCCATTCCAGGAGCAGCAGCAGCACCTCCAGCCCAGGCAGCAGCAACCAAGAGTCCTGGGGGAGAGAAACTCCTCAAATCGCCCCAAAAGCGCCTCCACTGTGACAGCAGCACCCTCTCACATCACCACAGCATCAATCCTCACCAAATGTGTCTTTGTCTTATCAGGGAGAGCCAGAAAACCTCACGGTTTAAGGTTAAACACAGACCCTGTGAATGGCTACAAAAACCCAGGGACTGTGATGGGGAGGAAGGAGCAGAACCCAGGACCCAACCAGGCCATTCTTCATTTTTCCAGCACACTCAAAAAAAAAAAAAGATATTTAAGCTTCTTCTGACTCACCAGCTTGCTGGAAAATCTGTTGTCTGTCAACATTAAATGAAAAAGATTAAGTGACACAAGCTACTCTCCAGTTTAGTCCATTTACAAGCTTTAAGTGCTTGCACACATCAAAGATTTCAAGATGTTTTGGACGGCAAACTGGGAACGAATTTTCTTTTTGTCTAAAAAGAGAGGGGAAAATGGACAGAAACAAACAAATTAGGCACGAAGAGAAGCACTTGTCAAATGGCTGGGATAGTGCACTTTAAGTTCCTGACTCCCCACAAACATCCAGTCTACTAAAAAATTCATAAAGAGACAGATGGCACAACAGCAGCTCTTTGCAGGAGAGCAGGGTTTAGCAGTGAACAAAGGACTTGAGTCCCTAGGACAAGGGAAGGGATCATTATAGGTTTTGGGGGCTTTGGAAGGGGGGATTGGAGCACCCAGGGAGCTGGGAAGAGATCCTGGTTTCGCCCCACAGCATCAACAGATCCCAGATATTTGTTTTTGCCTTGGCAGAATCACAGGGGCCACAGGGAACAGGGCAGGACAGGAACAATCAAACTCTGCCATGCAAATTAAATCCTCCTGGCAGCTGGAATGGGAAAAAATAAACCCCAAAAACTCCTCTTCAGGGATCTGAAACCACTTTCCACAGCCAGGTAGCTGCTAATGTTTTGTATTAAGGGGGAAACTGAGGCACAGATTTATGTCAGTGGGGATTTAATCCAGGCCTCTCCAGCCTTGCTGTTCTGCCTCTGAGCATCAGGAAATATCCTTGTGTTACTCAGTTGGTTTTGGGATCACCCCAAAAGGGAGGTATAAGGGAGAAAAGTCCTTTTCAGATGGCTGAGATTGAGAGAAAAGGAAGAAAAAAAAAGGAAAAGGAAGAGCCAGAAGTCTGCACTTCTTTGAAGGTGGATCCCTCAAAATGAAAATCCATCTTTGTGGTTTTTGGAGTTTTTTAGGACCAGGGAAGTGGGGAGGGAGGGACACACACACAGAGAAGACATAAAGCTCAGCCTTATTAATCCTGAAGTGAGTTTTAGTGACTGTGGCACAGGGAGAGCTCAGCCCTCTGTCCCTGCACCTCAATTCCATGGGAAGGGATGGACTCCCATGGCCCAGGGATGGGACCCCGGCTCTTTGCTCCTTCCCAGAGAGGCTGACAAGTTCCTTTGGATTGATGTGGTTCATTATTTGGTAAATAATAACTACAAAATCCCCGGTTTTGCTTTTGCAGCTGAGTGAGGCTGCCCTTCACCCCCCACCCAAACCAGTGTGCCCAGTGCTCTCTCCGCTGGTGCCACTGGACGCTGGTGTCCATCCCAACAGCCCCCTCCATTTGCATGAGCAGGAAAGGCAAAAAACTGAGTGATCCTAACAAAGGTGTAACAAAAATCGAGTTTTCAGTTGGAAGTTTCAGTTTTCAGCTCCCACCCTCCCATCCCAAAGCCCCCCCAGCCCCTGCACCTCTGTCATTCCCACAAAGGAAACAGAAAGTTCACTCTCCAATTCCAAGGAGCTGCATTCCCTCCCCAGCAATAATCACAATAAATAAATTAATTAATAAAATGTGCTGGCGACACACACCAGGCTCTTCCCAGGACAAGAGTTTAGGAGTAGCAGTTTAGTCCAAATAGAAGGGATTGGACCCAAAGTCTCGGATTCTGAAAGAGCCTGAGCTGAAAGATCTCGTTCCATGAGCCCAGAGGGAGCAGAGGACCACGGAGGCAGCAACCACGAACAGCACAGGGTTTGTGCTCCCAGGATTTTGTGCTGTTCCAAGGAGTTTCCCTTGCAGGAGCAAAAAATTCAGTCCCACCCCGGTGATGCTGCATTTTTAATTGAATTAAGATGCTTTGTTTGAATGACACCGAAATTTCTTTCCACTGGTTAAGAGGTTTTGTTTGAATTATATCTGGATTTCTTTTGGCTGTTTCTCTCTTTAGAAAAAGGGGGGAAAAAAGGTAAAAAACTAAAAAATCAACTTTTTCATCTGAAAGTCACACCAATTCTCTCCCCTGTAGAACAGAGGCTTCAATTAAATCCCAGCTTCAGTAAACTCAGTAAAGCATTAAGAGTAACAAGTAGACAAAAAAACATCCTCTAAAGAGCTTGAATCTCCAAAGAGCACAAAGAAAATTTAAAAAAAAATTGAAAGCTCTTTGCCATTTGATGAATTTATATTCAAAACTGCACAACTTACCTAGAATGAGAGAGAAAAAATCTGCAGTAAAGTGATTAATTAAATTAATTTGCATCTTCCACGACCTCTTAATCCTAACACCAAGTTTCTTTTTATTTGCTTGAGCAGGGTAGGAAAGGAAATAAACTGAGTAATCCTAACAAAGGTGTAACAAAAATCGAGTTTTCAGTTGGAAGTTTCAGTTTTCAGCTCCCACCCTCCCATCCCAAAATCCCCCCAGCCCCTGCACCTCTGTCATTCCCACAAAGAAAACACAAAATTCACTCCCCAGTTCCAAGGAGCTACCAGGAACATCAAGAACCTCCCCTTCAGCCACGAGAGAGAGGGGAAAAAAAGATAATATTTACATTTTTTATGTGTCCTGAACCAACCAATCCCACAGATACAACTTCAAAAGGAGAGCAGAAATCTGGGATGAATCCACCAGAGCTGGGATCCACCATGGGAATGCACCAGAACCAGCTTGGCTCTCACTCATTCTGGTTGTGCACACAAAGTTAAAGTTGCTGGGACATTTTGAGAGCTGATTATGGCTTGTGTTCTCCAAAACCTTGGAGTGTGAGTCCTTCTGGGTTAAAAATGCAATCCCAGGTCCTTCCAGCCCCATTCTCCAGTGGGATTCCCAATTTTGGACACCTGTAAGAGCAGCACTGCTGGGTCTGAGCTCTGTTAAACCACAGGAATCACTCTGAGATCAAATCCTGAGCAGAGTTACACCAGAATTCTGGCTCGGAACACCATGGGAATGCACCAGAACCAGCTTAGCTCTCACTCATTCTGGTTGTGCACACAAAGTTAAAGCTTGCTTGGACATTTTGAGAATTGATTATGTTTTGTGTTGTCCAAAACCTTGGAGTGCAAGTCCTTCTGGGTTAAAAATGCAATCCCAGGTCCTTCCAGCCTCATTCTCCAGTGGGATTCCCAATTTTGGACACCTGTAAGAGCAGCACTGCTGGGTCTGAGCTCTGTTAAACCAAAGGCATCGCTCTGAGATCAAATCCCGAGCAGAGTTATAGCAGAATTCTGGCTCGGAACACCATGGGAATGCACCAGAACCAGCTTGGCCCTGACTCATTCTGGTTGTGCACACAAAGTTAAAGCTTGCTTGGACATTTTGAGAGCGGATTATGATTTGTGTTGTCCAAAACCTTGGAGTGTGAGTGCTCCTGGGTTAAAAATGCAATCCCAGCCCCATTCTCCCGTGGGATTCCCAATTTTGGACACCTGTAAGAGCAGCACTGCTGGGTCTGAGCAGTGATAAACCAGAAGCATCGCTCTGAGATCAAATCCCGAGCAGAGTTATAGCAGAATTCTGGCTCAGAACACCATGGGAATGCACCAGAACCAGCTTAGCTCTCACTCATTCAGGTTATGCACATGAAGTTGAAGTTGCTGGGGCATTTTGAGAGCTGATTATGTTGTCCAAAACCTTGGAGTGCAAGTCCTTCTGGGTTAAAAACGCAATCCTAGCACCATTCTCCTGTGGGATTCCCAATTTTGGACACCTGTAAGAGCAGCACTGCTGGGTCTGAGCAGTGATAAACCAGAGGAATCGCTCTGAGATCAAATCCTGAGCAGAGTTGCACCAGAATTCTGGCTCAGAACATCCCAGGAACCGAAATATTCCGATGTATCCTGGAGATCTCTGCCAGCAGCAGAGGGCACACACTAAATTCCAGTGGAGAAGTTCCCTTCCTTATGGAAACGTGCTCATTTCCAAGAGGGAGTGCAAAAATAACTGCGAGGGCCTTCGGATCTAAATCCGGTCCCCAGAGCAAAGGTCACTGCAGAAATGTTTTATTCAGCATCAGAACTTTTGGAATTCTTTCAAGGAGAAGAAAAAGCCCAACAACAACAACAGGGCTGACATTTTTTTCCCACTGAACCATTTCTCCCTTTTTAAAGAGGGATCCAAGTCCCCAGGATTCGGTGAGCACCGGTGAGTTGTGTCTCCCTTCAGGTGAAAAAGTGGGAATAGAAAGAAATAAAGGGGAAATCACTGAATTGGTGGAGTTTTGGTTGGACTCAATCATCTTGGGGACCTTCCCAGCCTCGAAGATTCGAGAATTTTATTCCATGGAAGTTCTGTTTCACTTTGCCCACACTGCCTGGACACAGCCCTGCAGAGCACAAAGGTGATTTTTCAATTCTTCCCTCTCTATTTTCCTTTTTCCCCTCTCCAGAGACACGAGCCAACGTCACAGCTGGGCAGATTTTTACATTTTTACATTTACCTATGGTTTCACACCAGGGGGAAAACACCTCCATTTCAATCTCGACTTCAAGAAAACCTGGAGTTCATTTCAAACAAACAGCAACATCACTGAGCTGAAAATATCCCCGCATTTATTGCCCCACGTGGCTGCAAGGTGCACTTCAGAAATTAAACTCAACCTGCTGCCAAGTGCCCAAGCAGAGGAGTTTCCCTTGAAAGAAGCCATAGAAAAACCCCCTAAATTAATCAGAGCGCTGCTGCCCAGCCAGTGCAGAGCACACAGGACTCTCCTTGTTAGAAAGACAATTAAAAGCTGTGAAATGTAACAATAAAAATTGACTTGTGAAAGTAAAAAATGTATTTTGGGAGGGTGGAGCGTGCAGTTCAACTCCGGAGCTGTTGTGCTGTGTGAGGATGACAGAGACACAAACCAAGGAATCCTCTGTGCACAGACAGGTACAGCACAGCTCTGTTATTTTATTTTATTTTATTTTATTTTATTTTATTTCATTTTATTTTATTATTTCACTTTATTTTACTTTATTTTATTTTACTTTATTTTATTTTAATTTACTTTATTTTACTCCATTTTATTTTACTTTATTTTATTTTATTACATGTGCTGATGGAGATGCAGCACACGACAGAATCACCCCTCACTCCTCAGGCCCTGTTTCACTTACTTTATTTTACTTTACTTCACTTTACTTTACTTCATTTTACTTTACTTATTTTACTTTACTTTATTTTACTTTATTTTAATTTATTGTATTTTATTTTACTTTATTTTATTTATTTTACTTCAATTTACCTCATTTTACTTAATCTTACTTCATTTTACTTCATTTTATTTTACTTTATTTTATTTTACTTTATTTTATTTTACTTCATTTTATTTTACTTCATTTTATTTTACTTCATTTTATTTTACTTCATTTTATTTTACTTCATTTTATTTTACTTCATTTTATTTAACTTCATTTTTTTACTTTTTTTTTTACTTTTTTTTTACTTTATTTTTTTTACTTTATTTTTTTACTCTATTTTTTACTCTATTTTTTTTACTTTATTTTTTTATTTTCTTTTACTTTCTTTTATTTTCTTTATTTTTTTTACATTTTTTTTACTTTATTTTTTCACTCTATTTTTTTACTTTATTTTTTTATTTTCTTTTACTTTATTTTATTTTCTTTAACTTTTTTTACTTTTTTTTAAATTTATTTTATTTATTTTCTTTTACTTTATTTTATTTTTTTTTTACTTTATTTTACTTTATTTTATTTTATTTTATTTTATTTTATTTTACTTCATTTTACTTTATTTTATTTTACTTCATTCCATGTGCTGATGGAGATGCAGCACACAGCAGCATCACCCCTCACTGCTCAGGCCCTGTTTCTCCGGGTAAAGAGGTGGAACAGAAATAACTTTGCAGAAACAGCTCTGCCAGGAGGAGGAGGAGGAGGAGGAGTCACCCTCTGCCTGCTGCACCCCTGCTCGGTGGCAGAAAAAGGAAAAATATTCAGCTTGGAGTTTTGCTTCTTTTCACCACATTTCTGCTCACTAAGCCAAGCCTCCTCCAGACTGCAGGGCAGAGCTGGGATAAATTCTCCTTTCCGGGGCCTAAATCTGATTTAGGACTGCCTTTGACACCGAGTGGAGCAGCTTTATCACCCAGTATTTATTTATTTATTCATTTATTTCCTCCATCCACCCTCACTGAGCTGCAGAGCTCACCTGGGATGGAGAAACACACGCAGAAAGGGAAGAAGCAACACAGGAAAAGGAGCTGCCAGCCTGAGCCTGGAGGATGCTCCCATGCCAAGAGAATGCCAGCAGGGCAGGCAGGACCAAAGTTCTGGGCTCAGGAGAAATTAGGAGAGGTCTAGACGAAGTTAGGAGCAAATTAGGGAAGGTTGGGACTGGCTGGGCTCAACAGGTGACTTGAGATGCACATTTTACACGCTGTTGGTAGAAAGGAATAAATTCCCTGTTCTTTCTCATGGTTTCCGTTTCATTTCAGAGCAGCAGATCCCAAAGCCCCCAGGAAGGATCAGGATCTTTGCAGGAGGACGGGCAGCTGGCTCAGGATTACAGATCCTGCTGGGGTAGGAGCTGACCCTGTCAAGGCTCAGTCCAGGGGCAAATCCAGGGCCTTCCATCCCCAGCTGCTTCCCAGGAAATTCAGACTCCAGGCTGGAAAGCTCCCAAATGCACACTCCCACCAAGCATCCACACAGCCCAAAATAAGCTCGAAATTTCATAGGAAAGGTCAGGATGGCACATCCAGGACTTCTGCTCCCCAAAGATCCCATTCCACCACCACATCCAGCTCTGGCCACAAGCACAACTCGTGAGCACCAAATTAAAAGGGAAAACCATGGGGTAAAGGGAGAGGGAGAGCCCACCACATCATCAGAATTCCAAAATTATTTAGATTAATCATTGAAAAATAAATGAAGGGAATTATTGCAGATCTTTATTCAAACCAGCCTTACTGCTCTGAGTGCTAGAACAAGTCCATGAAAAATGACAACTAAAGCTGATTAGAAAGGAGAAGGACACAGAGAGACAAAAAAACTGACTCTAAAATCAATCCACTGCAGGATCAGCTCTCTTGTTCATGGAAAAGGAACCCTTTGACAGTTACTGCAGAATAATCTGCGGGAAAACATTTTCTTCCTGGCTTTTTCTTGTTTACTCTCCCCTTCTGAAGTCCTTGAATGTGTTCTCCTTCCCGAAGCAGCTCTGCCTGTTCTCACTTTCCCTGTCTGAGCCTTGCTGAACTCAGGTTTCAAACCCTTCCACATCAGGGAGCTCCACGAGGAAGTTTCCCAAGCTCCCCCAAACACACACAATTTTCACAGTTTAACAAACTGCTGCTCTCCCCATTTCATGTGATTGACCCAAAAACCAGCAAAAGAACCTAAAGTTGGAGCTGGAACTGTGCAATTCATGAAGCTGTTCTACATCAAACTGCTCACAATCCCCAAACTGCCAGATTTAATGTTGTGTTTTCGCCTTTTTACCCCTCCCTTCCTCCCCACATTTCTACAAAAATATTGCTCTTTTGTTAAAGAGCATCACTGAAGATTCCAGATTGCTCAGAGCTTTGTCTGTCTCAGAAATCCAGTTGGATTCCACCCCTGATGAGGAGAGAACGCTCCAGGTGCACACGTGGGATATTTGGTCTCAATGACAACAGAACTTCATTTAAAAAATTAACATCGATTTTGTCAAGGTCCCCACATGGACAGACAACCAGTGAGAAACAACCTCAGGTGATTCAAAGTGGAAAACCAGCAATTTTGGGATGCTTTTGCAGGAAAACGAGGATTCATCTCCTACCTGTCGATGATCACGGGGTCAGACGGAGTCTCATTTCTGTTGCCACAACTTTTCTTCTCACAGCACCGGCTGGAGAGGGAAAGAAAATCAAAATTAAAGAACAACTGGGAGAGCTGAGAGCGAAGAACCAACTCAAAGTCTGTCAGAAAAGCTTCAGCACTCAAAAAGGGCAAAAATTCTGCTTTCCAGGAAGGAAAATAAAGGGAATTGGGTGCCCAAATCCTGGCTGGCTCCAGTTGGAGTTTGGCACTTGGCTCCCTGTGATCCATCCTGAATTCCCCAGCCAAAAATGAGCAGCAATGTGGCCACACTTGAGACTGAGGTGATATTTGTAAAGGTTTAATGAGTGATTAACAAATGTCCTAATGTCATTCCAAGCAGCACCAAATGGGTTCTGTGGGGTTAAAAGTCCATCAAGAGGTGTCAGAACTGACCATAAGCAACCCAAAGGTTTGGTATATTCCAATAATAATAATTTTTTTTTAAATATTGGAGTTTTTTTATTATTAAATATCTAAGTTTTAAATGGTGACTGGAAACTCCAGCACTCTGTGAAAAGCCAGGAACTGAACATATTTAGATCCTTAAAAGGATCTCAAGAGATGCTTTCCAGGTTGGCTTTTGCGATCCCTTTGCAATTGTTTCAGCAAGAAATCCTTAATATTAAGAATGAATTGATCCACATTCAATGATGATATTAATAATAATAATAAATAATAATAAAAATCTAAAACTCAAGGGACAGTTCATGATTTTATTTCCACTGATACAATCACAGACATGGGGGATGCTCCCTGCACACACAGCAGCTCAGTACCAGAAGTTTAAGAGACTTGAAAACCAGTCCTTGCTCTGAAAACCTCACTTTTAACAATCTGAAGCAGCAGAGAAGATTTGAGCTCAGAAAATTGAAGAGTTTTCACTCTCAGGTTTTCTGCTCCTATCAAAGCCAACACGAGATGGGGAGGATGGAGGCACCCAAAACTTCCAAAAGTCTCTATCAGGAGTCCCACATCCCTCAAAAGGCACCAGCTCAGGTTCTGATCACACAAATGCCTTTCCAGAAGAATTTTTTTCCATATTTTACAGAGGTTTCTGTTCAAATTTACACACGTGGGAGAGAGAAATTCTGGTGGGTTTGGGTACAGGAGTGCTGAATGCGTTTGTGAAACTCTCAAAGCGTTCTGAATTCCAGAGTTTTCCAAGTGGGGAGCAGAATAAAATAAATAAATGTATGAATAAAGAAAGAAATAAATGAATAAATATTCAAATAAGAAATAAATAAAATACTATAAAATACTATAAAATACCCAAAAATACCCAAAAATACCCAAAAATACTTAGCAATACCAAAAAATACTTATAAATACTTAAAAATACTTTAAAAATACTTTAAAGGTACTAAAAAAATACTTTAAAAATACTTTAAAAATACTAAAAAATACTGCTAAAAATACAAAAAAAAAACTTTAAAAAACTAAAATACTAAAAAATACTTTAAAAATACTGAAAAATACTAAAAAAATACTTTTTAAATGCTTAAAAATACTTTAAAAATACTAAAAAAATACTAAAAAAATACTAAAAAAATACTAAAAAAATACTAAAAAAATACTAAAGCTGGAATATTTTTCTTGATATGCCTTAAATTCAATTAGAAATACCTAAAATGAGCATTTAGACCAATAAAAAAACCACTTTCAGCTATGAAAAAATCCCAACATTTCCTGCAGTTTGCAGGAAGTTCCTGCTCTGGCGCTGGAATTGCCCAGCCAGCTGAGAGCAGATCTATTTGAGCAGCAGCTCTCACTGTTTCAACATTCCTGCACTCCCCTTGCCTCAAACCTGCACTTATTCATCGATGCTGCTCCTTTTAAAATCAAAAGGATACACTAAATATTTCAAAATCCCTGGGGCAGCCCCTGGAGCTGCTGTAAATTGTCACGGCTCCATCGACTTCAGTGCAGCTCTGGTAATTCACACCAGCCCAGAACATCTCCCTCCCTCCTTCTCCCAACTTTATTTGGAGCGCATCTTTTATGGATTTCAGTGCCTGATGAGCGTTTAGAAAGGATGGAGTGTTTTTATCTCAGGAGCCAAGATGGGAGGTGCTTTCTAAAGGAGGAAATTATAATAAACCACCCCCCAAAAAAAAAGCAGAAAATGCTCTCAAAGGAGCATCAGTTTGGGATGTTTGACATGTCTGATGTAGCAACACGTGGAAAGTAACATTTGGAATAAAATCTTTGCTGCTTTATGGGTCATTATCATAAAGCAATAAAAGGAACTCAGGTTTTAAAATATTTCTGTAGTGATTGCAGGGATGGTGCCACTTCTTGGCCAAGTGTTTTAGGATGAATCCTGTGAGATTGAGCACAACGTGGCTGGGTTCAGAAACAAGTGCATCTTGTTTTATTCCTATTTTCACAATCATTGCAGTTCTGAACTTCATATTTGCAATATTCAAACACTTCCCCTCTAAAACTGTGGCTTGCAGCTAAAGTTCTCCAAATATTTTGCTGATATCTGCATTCCTATCACACTTGGGGAAAGATCTTTGTTAGTGATAGACTTTTCCCCCTGTGACCGTGGCACTTTGTGAGCCCAAATATATGAAAAAAAAATCTTGATGAGAGAGAAGAGCCAATTCCAGTGAAGGACTTGTTCGCACATAAATCAGAGCGGGACTGAGGCTGTTTTGGCCCAACATTTTAGCAAAAACACCTCTTTTAAATCTTTCAATCCCCATCTCCAAGTGTTTCAGCCCATTTCCACTGGGTTGCTTTCACCAGTGCTGTCTGTGACAGAATTCTCTGGTTCCAATTTCAGCCCAAGCCAAAACCCTCAAGCTCTGCTGGTCCAGGGTCCAGCCTTCAATATTCTCTTCGAGCAAATTATTGGCACAAATTCTCCAATATTTCTGTTTCTGCTGCAATGTTGGGCTGGGAACACACCTTTAGAGAGTCTCATTTACTTAAGACAAGATTATCAAGGCTTAAGATGATTTTCTACGTCTTTTGTTGTTCAATTAGATCTACTTGGGGAAAATGATGGTTTATGTTAAGAATGGTCCAGAAAAAAATATAAAACCAAACCCCAGAGAGCTCCCAGAGACAACCCCAACCCTACAAACTCAGCACCCAATACCAAAACCAAACTTCCATCCTTTCCCCTCCTCTTGACTTGAACTGAAACGCTTTTAAAATTCACCCCTCAACTTCCCCTCCCCACACCCCCAACAACAAAATTTAAAAAAGAAAAAAAAAAATTAAAAAAAAAATCTGTCTCTAATTTCAAACTCAAATAAGCTCGCAGCATGGTGGCCTTTGTTTTGTTTTCTTCTGCCCAACTCCTCCCTGCAATTGCATAACAAAAGTGTCTAAATTCACACCATCTGGCCCATAAAGACACGGGCCCCAGTGGCCGCCTGGCCCAGCTGATTAGAGCTCCCGTCTAGTCTGAGCCTTGTGGCGAAAGTCACAGCTGTGGGGCTTGCTCCACTCAATACAACTCTGTTATTAGCCAGCTGTAGACCCTGAGACTACTTCTGTTCAAATTATAATACCTTTTAACCCTCTGAGCATTGAGGGCGTAGGGGGTTGCTGGCAGCAGCATAACAACGAGTTTCCTCTTAGTCGATAATTGGAAGAAAAGGAAGAGGATGGGAGGCGGGGGGAGGAAAGTTATTCCAGGAGAGGAGGGTGTTTTACCTTGATTTCCAGCCCTCGGGATTGTGTTTATTCCACACAAACCCACCTCTAATGGGAACTGTTCCTGTTAGGCCGTGAGAAGCCAAATGGAAAACAAACAAAAAAAAAAATAATTCAGATTGGGAGGGAATAAATGGAGCCTCGCTCTGGAAGGGCTGAAAGCACTAATTATTGAGAGCTGAACTTTCAATGGCTATGACAGATTGGTGCAGCCGTATCAATATTTAGACAACTTTCCTGCTAAGCAGGCATCTGTCACTGTCTGAGGGACACACGGGCACTTTCGGAGGCGCTCGTGTCCACACAGCAAAAAAAAATATCTCCGTGTGTGGTTATGTACTGAAAAATCCTCCCCAAAAAACCCTTACCTTCAGCTAGAGAGGACTGGAAGAGGAGCAGAAAGACAGACAGACCCTTCTTGTTTTCTTTTTCAAAAGCAGCAGGCATCAATTCCGACAGCAGAGTGGGTACAGTGCATTAAAATTTTATATACTGTTCCTAATGCAAACTAAACTAGGGGCTTTAAAAATTGATGCTGCCACTTAAGCGGCGCACAATGAGGAAGATTTGATTATTGTACTTAAAAGAAATAAAATAAAATGTCAAGTTTAACTAGAGTTGGGGCCGTTCCCCTGGCATTATTCAAAGTGATGGGTGTAATGCCTCTTCAGAGCACACAGCATCCTGCTCAGAGATGCTTCAGGAAAACACGACATTTAAAATCAAATGTCTTCATTAGGTTCCAGAGCGCTTTTGATTCCCTTCACTAATCTGTGTTTTACATGGGAAGGACGTCCCTGAGTTGTAATTCTTCCTTGGTTAATCTATCAAGCAGCAGAGCTGAGAATAATCAGAATAATGGCTTCGATTTGTGCAACGCTACCTTAAATCAGGCACGGAGGAGGTTTGCAGGCATCGCTGGAGCTCTGAAATAGCAAAGCTGAGCAGAGCTTTTGATGCTATAAAGGCAGGGGGGGAACCCAAATTAATTTTAGATCAGACAAATCCATTTGGGTGAGAAGGTGCTGAAATACTTGAACTTCCAAACCAGAGCTGCACTCTGTGCAGGGAGAGTGGAGGCAAGGAATGGGCTCAGTGCTGTTGTGTTATCACAAACCACAACCCAACTGCACAAGAAATCAGATTTTTCTTCTCTAATTTTCACCTGATTACGGTGAAACCTTTCAACACCAGGGCAGCATCTATACACATTTATATAGGATTAAATACACGAGTACTGGATGCGCCAGAAAGTCACTCCTGCACCTTTGATCTTTGCCACGACATCACCAGGTCCTTGCAAAGCCCACCCCATGCATCACCCATGTGTGATATACATTGTGTTTGGGCAGAAATATGGAAAGATTGGTCCAAAGCTCGTTTACTTCATTAATGAGAGCTCTGCACAACAGAGAAACAATATCCTTGTTTCACACTAAATACCTGATCCATGTTACATTGAAAAGTAACGGGATGGTTGGCACAATTAAGCACTGAAACTAAGATTCTCCTTGATAAAAATTCTGTCCAAATAAGCTTCTCTCACTGCTAAATTAACTTAAAAGGCTACTTTAATAATAAAAAAAATTAAATCAAGTAGCAAGCTCCACCATTAAAAGAAGCAACATTGAGTCCACCAGCTTAACCCTCTCCCTCTGATCCAATAATCACAAAGTGAGTTTAATAAAGGTCACGGATGGGTTTTGCCTCTTGTTTTATGAAGGAACATTCTATGCACATTTTAGCACATTTTAATATAAGAACATTGACTGTTTGCATTATTATATGTATTGAAAAAAAAAAAATGTAATTACCCAGGAACAGGAGAAGTAATAAGTTACCATGGAAGCACGAGGTACATCCATAAGATACATGTAAGTTCAGACTTATACAAATGTTATTAAAAACATCCTCAAGTCATTTCACCCTCTCGTTTATAAATTTAAATGCTAAAAATATTGTCTTTTTTTTGTTGTTGTTGTCGTTGTTGTTTTAACTAAAAAGTAGAAGGTCCCTAAATATTGTTCACGTGTATAGAAAGGAAGGGTTTGAGGGGTTTCTCTCTTGGGGTAGGACTGCCCAAAATTAAAGAACATTAATGATGCCACTTTAATTAAGAAAACTAAAATATTTCACCGAAGGAAATTACATTAAGAACATCTTGCAGTTTCCAGGTAAATATATATTAGTTAAACTGCTCATTCTCATAAGGGGAGCAGAAATTTTATGAGCAATAAGCACATAAAAGCCTTGATTTAAACACATGCAAAGGCCTACTTTAAACAAAAATAATGCAGCTGTGGTTGCTAAATCTCCTGCAGGAAAAATGAATATCAAAAAATACAAACCCCACCCCCCCAAATATCTGTTTTGAGCCCAAGCAAGCATGACCCACACGTAAATAAGAAGTCTTCCTACACAAAGACCCTCTCTGAGTCAACAACAAAATAAACAAACAACAGAATCAAACTCTCCCAACCTAAAACTTCCTTGGAGATGCTCTTCCAGAAGCAAAGCTCGAAAACAGGGTGTGCTAATTAAGTCATCTTACCTACACATGACTTCGTGGGTGAGCAGCACTCTGCACATCTCGGGGTTCTTGTTCTGGCCTTCGTAAGTTATAGGCTACAAAAATTGAGAGAAGGGGTGAGCCAGGGGCATCAGGGGTTATTTAATCCTTAGAATATTGAGATGTGAGGGAAAGGGCTTTTACCAGTGCCTGCAAATAAACACCTTCCCCTTCATGTGCAGGGAAAGAGCTTTATTAAATATTGCTACAATGTGGGTAAAAACCTACAGTCCACAGAGGGGGAAAAAAGAGACTTAAGAGCACAATTTTCAATTACCCTCCAAAATAAGTCAGCAATAGAGCAGAGCAAGAGGCCGAGGTGAACCAGAGGAGGGAAAACACGCGGGGAAATGTTGGGCAAAGAGGAGGAACGAGGTGGGACAGGACAGCACGGCACAGATGAGCCCTGCTCACCTGCTTGGTGACGGAATCAATGAGCCTCACGTAGAGATCCTGCTCTGTCCTGACACCTGGAGTGAGGAAGAACAGGGATAAATAACATTTACAGGCACCTTGCCCTAAAAGCAGCAGGACAAACCCATTTAATGCCATCCCAGACACCCTCAGCATCCCGGGGACTTCTGTTTCCCAAGCCCCAGGGCCCATCCCTGCACTGAAGGGGCCTCACATAAGGAAATTTCGGTTGATTTTGGAAATCCCAGCCCCCAGGAGGTGCCAGGGAAGGGCACTCACCGTTGCTGTAGAGGAGCTGGAGTTTGTAGTGCGTGCCGTTGTTCGTCTTCTCATTGCCTTGCTCCTGAAAGGGAATTTTAAAAGAGAAAGGGGGGAAAAAAAAAATCCTTCGAGAACTTACACTCGGCACGTTTAAAATGCAAGAGCTGATAATGATGGAGGTGACAACAAAGTTCATTAAAATTCTAAGAGGTGAATCCAGTGATTGGGATGTATTAACCTTCCGAGTGACCCAGGACAAACTACAAAATACTGCTGACATCTTCTCCTGTAGTTCAAGAACTTCTTTCCCTCTCTTATTTGCCATTATGTTCTCAACTTTTCCCAGGCAATACATCGAGAAGAATTTGTGCATTTCAAATCAGTTAATATAAAGCAGATTGAGAGGGGGGGAAATGCAGTGGTTTTTGATTTTGCTGTGATATTGCTTTGCAACAGTGTTACTTCGAGTCAATATTGATATTTATTTCCCGAAAGTTGTGTTAAAGGGATGTTTCTTACAGGTTTTTTTTTAAATGTAATTTCCTATAAGACAATTATTTATGATTCACAGTTCAAAAACTCTTGTTCGTGGCTAAGACAATAATTGAAAAATTGCAAAGCGGTCAAGACATGGAATTAAAATCCAAAAGCAAATGCTTTTCAAATCCTGCTGTTGTCTTTGGAGCCTTAGGAAATACATACAACCATGCTCAATAGATAATCTGACATATTACAGGTCAGATTCCACTTCTGTTCGGGTACAAATAAAACCTGGCAGATGTGGCAGGTAAAAAAAAAAAAAGAATAAGTGTATTTATCCCCATTGAATTTTATTTCTTTTATTTTTAGTGGGTGAATGAAATTCCTGACACAGAGCAGAGGCTTCCAACCCTTTTTAACTACAGCAGCACGAACAGGGCTACAGCTCTACCACAGCACCTGAACCCTGACCAAACCCTGGTTGTATTTTATTAGGGACAACAGGTATTGGAAGCTGGCAGCTCAGCGGGGGGAGAAGATCAAAACTGGAGAGGAAAAGAGGAAGAAGAAGAGTAACGAGCCTTACTTTATCATTTTCTACAAAGTCCACAAAAGCTGTCCTCTCTATTTCCACGGGCTGCCCCTGTCTGTCGTAGAGAGCCAGAACAAAGTGAAAGAAATTGGATTTCCTCAAGTTGGAGGGTGGCTGCTTTTCAAAGTGGGCTCTGGACAAAGCTACTCCGCTGTGGAGGAAACACACGGGATGGGGTGAGGGGGGAGAGACAAAGACATTACCAAGTTGTGCGGCAGTAACGGCAAAACAACAGCAGAAAAGGCAGAGCACGTTCGGACTGTCCCTTGTCACCGCCGGGCTGCAGCCGAGCGGGACGGGCCGATCCTCACCGGGACCCCAATTTCGGCGTGGCCCCGCTCCCTGCGTGCCCCGAGGGCAGCGCTGATTTACAGACGGGTTCGTGCGGAAGGCAGCGTGTGTTTTCCTTCCTCCACTGATTTCCCTGCCTGTCACCGCTCCTCGCTGGAATGCAGCGGGGTGGGAAGTGGCTTTAAGCTGTCAGAGGGTCTGGAAGTGCTCTTTGCACATCCCGGTCCCTTTTCCTGGAGGAGAAAACGAGCGATGCTAAAAATCTTCCCTACGGGCGGGCTGTCAACTCGGGGGCACATCCGTTTTGGTCAGAGACAAAGATTTTGGAGCAGAGCAGCCACTTCCCTCGGCAGCGAAGTTTGACTTTAGTCACTGACTTTATTAGAACCGATTCCCGCGAATTGAATCTCTGATTTAAACGGAAAGAATTTAGACTCGGGTTAACCACCCCTTGCGAAAATCTTGTCCCTCACTACAGAAAATGTTGTGATGTTTCCCACGCATTTCCCGGCTTGGAAAGATTCAAATGCTTCCGTTCACCCACAATATCCCTGACTGCAGCTTTATTTCTTTGTGAAATTAGTTGTAGTTCCCTCTCCCTAAAGCCAATTCCTACTTACTGCAAAGAAAATAGGTGCACATGAGCACCTCCGAATTACTTAATAGACAGATTAAATCTATGTGCCAGACTACTTAGGAGTCGGACAGCTTCTAGTTTTAGTCCCCGAAACAGCTCCGCAGCACTGGCAAAAGTGTTTGACTCTTTCGGAGAGCTACAGATGTTTCCCTGTGTTTTCCTTGCCAACGAGGTACGGTGTGAACTCAGCACATCCGCCACAACCGCACCTAGCTCGGGGCTTCCTCTCGTTCTGTGTGTAAAAATTGGGATTTTTTTGGTTTGTTAGGAATATCTGGGAGAAAAACCCGGTGATGCCAGCGGGCGGCACAACGCGGCTGCACCTCCAGCGCTGCCGTGAGCTGGAGCCTTGTCAGGAGCCTTTTCCTTTTACTTTCGGTTTCCTCAAGGATAAACCTCTTCCCCCCTCAACCGTATTTATTAAACGCTCTATCAACATGCATAAAACTCTGATAACTCCTCCCATGGCGCTTGGAAAAGCTTGCTGCAGGATCAGGCCGTGGGTGAGGGCATGGATGTGCTATTTCTAAAGCGCCCCTGTTTCATCTCAAGTCCCCTCTGCTGTTTCGTGCCCTTCACCTTGTCTCTAATACTAAATAAAATCCGCCTTACTCCCGGGGTTCCCAATTTAGCCATCCCCGACGCTACTTCTTTTTTTTTAAGCTATCCAGAGAGCAAGGAAAAAAAATAACCTAAAGGAGTTTTCATCATCTTACCCCTAACGGGAAGAGACTGAGATAACTGTCCTGTGCCGACCTGGCTGCGAAGAGAAAATTAAAGAGGGGCATAAAGGGAGATAACCCACCCAAAAAAGTGGAAAGCAAACAGCCAGGCCCCAATTTCGGGGTGTTCAGAGGCGTTTCGGCTCAGCAGAGACCTCTCCGAGGCTCGGGCAGGTGCTCCGGGCGGACTGGCACGGGATGCCCGCAGGCTGCGGGATGCCCGCGGGGATCCGCGGTGCCCGTGCCCTCTCCTGCTTCCTCAGCCCCTGCTCTGCCTGCCCTGAACCCACGGGTGAAGATTTCGCCAATGCCCACCGTGAATTAAGCAAAACAAGACGGGCCGGGAGGGCTGGGGTTTGACATCTACGTTTAAGTTAATTCGAACTTGGTCCCCTCCTGTTCGTCTCTCTGGCCCAGCAAGCAGGGAGGAGGACCCTGGATCGCTGGGATCAACCAATCCAGCTCCCCACACATCTTCCCGGGGCAGAAAATGAAAGCGTGATCCCATCTCGCTGTCATCTGAGCCCCGCACTGGGTTTTAGGACTCCTGATGCTCTCCGGTTTTGGAGCGCTGCTGCCTAGCTCTAGCTCAACCTTCACTTTTCGCTGACTGGAGGAGACCGGGAGGGGGACAGAGAGGAAAAAAATAAATTTAATAACAAATGCAAACAACAGAGCATAAAGAAAAGTCTGTTTTTTAAAAAAAAAGCATCAAGAGGGGAAAAGTGGGAGAGAAATAGCCACGGTTACCTTTGTGCTGCTACGTTTGCATCCACAACCCCAACGTTTCTGACCCAGGACCTGACGGAATCCATCTCAGAACCTAGAGATTTATCTTTCAGAATTGGTCCTCTTCCTAAAGTATCTTGAATTCCAAACATTTAAAAAGTCTATTCCAACTAGCAACAGTTTCCTTTTGGGAGATTAAGGGAGAAGGAAAAAAACAAAAAAAAAGAAAAACAAAACGACGCAGCCTTTGAATGTGACACACACAAATCCCAGGAAAGTGAAGTTCAGCTTTAAAACCAACTTCTTCTGCTTTTTAACGCTACGTGTTTCGAACGCCTTCGGACGGGGAAGAAAGTTTTTCCTCTTGCCAAGTTAAAGTTACGCTGATTCAGTCTTGCCTGGTATCATCATCCTCCACACGCAGGCGAGCGGAGCCGCATCCAGAAACCGATCGCCGCTAACGAGGATCACCTGTTCCTCAAACAGACAACGGAGGGAGAAGGATTGACTGCTGCCTGATCCGGCAAGAAGGACGGGAAAGAAAAAAAAAACAAACAAACAAACAAAAAAAAAAACCAAACCAGACGTGGGGGTAAATTGCAAAAGAAAGGAAGGATCGGAGCTGAGGAGCGGCCGGTCCCAGCCCGCGGGCAGCGCCGGCCCTTCCCGCGCGGCGACATGAATGGGTTACACGGCGGGAGCGGGCGGCGCGCGGGGGGCGGGGCCTCGCGCCATATAAGGAAGGTCATTTGCATCTCGCGCTCTGATTGGTTAAACCGCGAGGCCGCGCTCCGCCCCCCGCGCGGCCCCCGGCGGGGCCGGGGTGGAAGGAGCGCGCCCGGCGCTGTCGCGATGGTGGGGCTGTCGCGATGGTGGGGCTGTCGCGATGGTGGGGCTGTCGCGATGGTGGGGGTGTCGCGATGGGGATGTGGCGATGGGGTTGTGGGTATGGGTTATGGGCATAGCCCGGTAGTCCCACACCGAGCGGTGCTGCCCCAGACCGCACAAACTGCGCTAAAGCTGCGGGATCGCGGTGGAAGGAGTGCGCCCGCCGGCCACTCTGGGACAGCCGGAGCACGGGCAGGGAAACCGCGAGTTTATCGTGATGGGTTTATCGTGATAGCCCGGCAGCTCAACACCGAGCGGTGCTGCCCCAGACCGCACAAACCGTGCTGAAGCTGCGGGACCGGGCTGGAAGCAGCGCGCCCGCCGCCCGCTCCGCGGCAGCCGGAGCCCGGGATGGGGAACAGCGGGTTTATCGTGATGGGTTTGTCGTGACGGTTTATCGCCATGGGTTATCGCGATGGGTTATCGCGATGGGTTATCTCCATGGGTTATCGCCATGGGTTATGCCCAGGGCCCGGCAGCCTCACACCGAGCGGCGCTGCCCCAGAGCGCGCAGAGTGCGCTAAAGCCGCGGGGCCGGAGCGGGAGGAGCGCGCCTGTCCCGGGACAGCCGGGGCCGGGCACGGGAGCCGCGGGTCCCTCGCGATGTCCCCGCAGCCTCACCCCGCCCTGTCCTGCCCCAGAACAGCCAAAGTGCGCTAAAAGCAGCGATCTCGGTCCGTCGGACCGCGCCGCGCTGCCAAAGCCGCCGCACGGGCAGTGGCCGCTCCGCTCTCAGGCGCGGGATTTAAAATGAAAAATCGCTCAGAGGGAGAGAAATGGGTCTGGGGGAGGGTGCAGGCAGAGGCTGCCTGCAGGGCAAGAGCCAGCCCTAGACTGCCAGGCACCCAGCAGATCCTAGAGTTACACCCCGAGAGCTGTCAGGTCTCACCCTAAAACTTTTTATAACATCCCATGTAGGCAACATTTCCCATTAAAGGAAACCGGAGCTCTTCCCAGCCCGGCCCGCGGTGACCCGGGACCGTACCCACGTCTGCGTTTATTTTAGTTTATTTTTTTTAAACTGCTCTGCCTCGGCGATATTTTCCTCCCGGCCTTTTTGTATTCTGATCCGTGTATAGATCTGCCTCTGAAATCTATATAACACCAACGCGAAAACAGATTTCAAGACAATGAATGCAAATCTGTGCTCAGAGACCATCTGCCAGATGAGGGAATCAGATGTTCGGTAGTTAAAGGGACAGCGCAAGGATTCAAGGATTTCCTTGACTCATTATGTACAGCTCCTCTCTTTAACCTGCTCAATTTTTTTTTTTCCACCGGATAGAACTATAATTTTCATTTCAGAATAAATCCGAACTCCTTCCATCCACGTTCAGCCGCGATTCAAAAAGCCACCTATTAAATACTAGATTCTTTTCACGGAGTTTCATACGGTTCACTCCAAAAAGAATCTCGAATTTGAATCTTCCCATAAAACTTTCATAAAAATGTATCCTTAATTCAGGCACGATTGAGGGCAAAGCCGGGACTCAGATTTATTCTGTCTACACAAGTAACAGACATGGTATTGGATGAACTAATGCATCTCACCCAATCTTTGTTCGGGGAAATTTGCCATGCTAGCCCACCTCCCCAAATTGATAAATATGCAGGAAGTGATTTTGCCAGGTTAGCAAAAGGCGAGGCTGGCGTTATTTTAACGTTAGAGAAAAGCACCAGCAGTTGGACGGAGCTATAGGGTGGAGGCCAATCCTTCAGGATATGATCTTAGCATCTCTGAGATGCAATTTCTCTGTATTAAAAAGCCCAAACCAACCAAAAAGGGCAAGATATTAAAAAAATAATACTAAAAACAAAGTGAGAAGCCAGAGCACGTAAGATAAATAAATACACAGGCGATAGTAATGGTTATGGTGGGGTTTTTTTTATCATTTCGCAATAGGCGTGAGTACAATTTCCTCGAATAAAAGCCCCTTCTTTGTACTAAGATCATTTCTGGCAGTGCCACTCTGACCGTTCCTACGTTTGTTCCTAAACCCTGGGCAGGGGCGGAAGGGGAGGGGGCGGAATTCCCTCTCGCTGCAACCTTCACAAGGAGAGAACACTCCCTAATAAACCCGAGCCCATCTCCCCTTGGAGATAAAGCCGAGCCCATCCCCGCAAGGTCGGGTCCAACCCCGCCACTCTCTCAGCCCCAGCCCCGGTGGCTCCAGCGCCGCGAACAAAGGGGACTCGTGCGCCGTGGCCCCGGGGGACCCCCGCTTTTAGGGATTCGTGGCGGGTCAGAGGGCAGCGCCGCAGGTCAGGGGAGATGCTCTCCCTTCGCCCCAAACAGCTGCCACCAGGATTCGGCACTCGAGGCACAGATGCGGGGAGCCCCGGCCCCTCCTGGCCCCGCGGGGGCTGTGGCCCTGGGGTGCCCCCTCCCCACGATCGCGGGGTGCTTGGGGAGCGGAGGGGGAGCTGCAGTGCTCCAGGCAGGGGAGCGCTTTCGAGGGCAGAATTTGCTCCCCCAACCAAGTTTCTCGCCTTTAAGATACTCTGCAAAAGGACGCGAGTCCTTGAATACTTCTGAAATTATGGACTCCTGCTCTAGATTCCCCGTTTCAAGCCCAAACTGTAATTAAACCGAGCTAAAAGCCCATCGCTCAGACTCTTCTGATGCAAATTCACTCAAAAAAAAAAAAAAAAAGCAGCTTTTATACCCCTGCGACCGCCGATAAATCTGGATTTGCACTTTAGAGGTTTCCGCGGTTCGGCTCGGGGAGTCGGATCCACCGGCAGGTAAAGGGCACCGCGGAACTACGGGAGGGATGGAGGGGGAAAAACCCCAAAACCAACCTTCCAGACCCCGGCAAAGCGAGGGGAGCCTCCGGCAGCGCATCCGCGGTGCCGTAAATACAATTCCAGACACAAACGGGAGCCGAAGGTTTGGGAAGGGGATCCGGAGCCAAGAGGAGCCGGGAGCGGCTCCGACTCCGCGGTTCTCCAGGCGGAGGGAGGGGAAGGGCTCCGGGCCGGGCACTCCCCGCATCCCCCGGGCTCGGGGGTCCCTCCCGGCCGCCCCCGAATCCCCACAACTTCCCACCCTACGGGTTTCATCCTGCGAATCGCTTCGAGCGATTTTCTTCCTCGGACTAAAAGAGAAAGGGGAGGCGGGGGGAGAAGAGGGGTGGAAAGCAACTGGTTCGGTGAGTGCTGATCATTTCCTTCTGGAGGAAGAGTTATTCCCTTCCAGACTGCCGCACTCGTTTCCACATGCCGGGGTCAAAATGACAGGTGAGGCAGGTTTGACGTGGCAAAGAGAGATGCTCGTCTTTGTTAGCAGGTTTTTAACAGCGGTGTTTCACAGAGCGGAGTCAACTTTCACTCCTCGGCACATCTCAGCAACTCCCAGCAGGAAGAAAGATGGATAGAAGATAATATTTAACCCGTTTAAAAGCATGGCCTTAAACTACTTTTGTTTCCTCTCACGTTTAAGGGGAGAATGGCAGCAAAAAAAAACCCCAAAAAAACCCCAAAAAAACCCAACGCACCCCCCCACACACACACAAAACCCCCCAAAAATCCCAAGTTAAACTGAGTCTAAAGACAACACTTTGAAGGAAACATTTAATTCTTGTCCTATTCATGTGTGAGAATTCACCAACCTTCTGGTGCCTCAAGGGAACGAATTGTAGGTTAAAATTATCAGCGTCAGAATGGAGAAGGACAATTAATATTTCTGTCTTTATCCACTAATCTCACTGGAAGATTCATTTTTTTCTGGTATATTTGTACCAGAAAAATAAATGTGCGTTTTAGAAACGTTTCCTTAAGCTGGTAATAGCTTCAAGTTCTGAGTCATGCGTGTTCAGGCACACATCAATTGCACTTTTGGCAATTTAATTACGGTACTCAACAAACGAAGAAGTCCCCGAAAATAATTTTCAAGAGCTGAACATCAGCATAAACAAAACATTCACTTACACGGGATAGCTTGAGATAGAAATGGGGCTACAAAAAGCAGGAGCAGGCTGAGTCCTGAGCTGTGGAGTGAGGAGTGTGAGGAGGGCAGGCAGAGCACTGTGTACAGAACCAGGCTAGAAAACTGCTCCAACTGATGCAAGGCTACCCTGGATTTACTAAAATAAAACTAAAATAAAAACACACGTAAGGTAAAAAAAGCTTCTTAACACCTTTTTAACAGGGGACGTTTAAAGCAGTTCAGGTGGGTGCAAATAAATCCTGAAAGCAACTTGGGTTCTTAACTGTGAACACTGCAAAACAGGGTCCAAAGAGCTGCAGTGCTTTCGGGTTTATTTATTATAAACCTGGTTTTATACGACCAACACATCTCTCAGAAGAGATCTCTCCATCTGATTGCTGGAAAAAGTGGAACCCCCAGGTATAAAACAAGAGATCCTCATCACAGCCCCCCCACACCACCAGTAAATAAACAGAAACACGGGTTTATAGCTGTGAAATTGTGAGCCCTACCTGGTCTCTGCCTCCTTTTTTCCCCTTCCCTGTGGCACCATAAAGGCACTATTTACTGGAGGCAGCTCTCACACTCATCAGCCCTCACGAGCAGAGATTCCACCCATCACATTTATAAAGCGGCGAACAAAGGAATGCTTTCAAACTTACAAATGCATAAGTAAACATTTAATAACTTCTTCCCCACCTCATCTCTCCCAAAAGAGAGAAAACGTTGTATCCATCAGATTCACTTCTGAGTCTCCTGTTCATTCCAGTAAGTAGGTGTTTTTCTTTTCGCTAGAACAGAAAAACATCTGCTACATTTTATACCCAACTTTTTTTTTTCCTTTTAAAAGATACTTTTACTGCCTTTTGCCTAGCATAGTTCTTGGAACACGTTAGCAAATAATATTTTACCACGGGGAGTGTGTGCTCCATTTTATTTTATAATGCAGATTTGAGGAGTCGTAGCGCTGGAGTTTGTTTTTGTAACCACATGGAGGTTTGAAGCAACAACCACACTCAGGAAAAACACTTGAAGTGGGTGTATATTTGTGCTGGGATCCTCTCCCTCATTTTGCACTTTATGGAAAGCAATCAAAGTCAGCTTTTCAATATGCCTTTGTACATAAACTAGCTGAAGCATTCACCAGCAAGGAGTTCAGGTTATCACAGCATTTCCAGCTCCAGGTGTGTGCTTAGGATCCAACCCCAGACTCCACAAGCAACTGGATAAATGCAGCCACACTGGAGATCAGGATGCAATTAATTCATTAACGTATGAACCAAATAAAAGTGGTCCCCAGAACTGCAAACCTTGTTCTGCTGGCACTTAAACTGCTCCAGTCACTCAAGTGGTCTTACAAGAATTACTTGACAATGCAGACATGCTTAACCTCGTGCTCAAACATCTGCACAGTGAGGGCCTGATTTTTATTTCTTGACTCAACTGAATGCAGCTCTGCCTTAAACAGGTGGCTCACTTTAATTACATCAATAGTCGCTCTCAAGTGATGCCACAGGGACACTTTGCCAGCTCAAAAGTCAGCAGACCTTAAACAACTCACTAGAAAAAAAAATCCTTCTTTTAAAAAGTGTTTAAAAATACAAGGATTGCAAATTTCTGTAGTTCTTCCGTGAAGCACAAGCTAAGATTTAAACCGGAATATTCTCGAGTGACGGGGATATAAAACTGCTTTGATGGAAACTGGTATTGTAGCAGAAATATGCAAATTGTGTTTAATTCCAAATTCATCAGTTTTGCCCTTGATTGATAGAAAAGGGGGGGCACTTTAGGATTTGGAAAATCACTTGGACAGTCAATAATCAGAACACCTGCCCCTTATAAAGTTTCCTGTGCCTTCTTTTAGAGCATCTGGTAATAGAATAAATAAATAAATAAATAAATAAATAGAATAAATAGAATGAATAAAATAAAATCCAGCAAAAAAAAAAAATCTAATATAATCTGACTATTCCTACATTCTTTCCATAAGGCAAGAAAGAGGCAGTAAAAAGCCCAATATTCTACAATTAGAGCTTTACAAGCTCGGAGAGACAGCTCTTCTCTGAAGCACATGAAAAACAAAGACATTTCAGGTTGTTTGGTGGAACAGAACTATTAACACACATCACTTCAGAAAGCCAGCAGGATTTCTACCTCAGCACTTCAAAAGCTGCCAAATTACACGGCCAGGTTCTGATCCTGAGAAGATTTGCCCCTGTATCAGGAGCAGGGAAGCTGATTTTATGTGACAACAGCTCCTCTCATCAGATCTTTCCGTGGTTACTCCCCATATCCAGAAAAATGCCAAAAACAAGAGCTCCAAATTTAAGCTGTCAGGATGCGGCTTAGGCTGAACATTATCTTCCAGGAGGTGAGAAATCTTCCCAGAGTTTTAGGCCTTCTGCACTATTTAATTACAGTTTAGCATTTGAACTGTTTCTTTCATCACTGATTTTAGGTATTTACAGGCAGGCTCAACTGCAGCTTTGAAAGTTTCTCACATCTGAACAGTTCTGGTACTTGAAAGGATTTCATCAGCCTGGCTGCAGAGCATCACATTTTCACCAGTTAGGTGAGTAAAAATAATACATTTTGCTAAATAATCTGATACCATTTCTGTATTTGAAGAGAAAGCTCTGCTTGCTAGACAGAAATGGCTACAGAAATGTCTTCAAATGAAAGCTGGAGCTTGTTCTTAACCAGGACTGATTTTGCTGCAGACTGTGAATGGAAGAAAGGAAATTATATGCCATATGCTCCAACATATTCCAGCCTTCAGATGCTCTGAACACATGCTCTTGAAAACAACAGAGGGTGTTTTCCTTCCCTAAAGCCAAAGAATGCATGTGGACCACGAAGCTGTGTCTGCTCAGGGTGTCAGGGCTGTGGTCCCTCACTGGTGGCTGCTTCCTGAGGACTGAAGTTTTCGTGTGCACTTTAAACTGAAATTGTGATTAATGTGTTCAAATAACCTGTTATGAAGAGGAAATTGGGTGCTTGGCTTTCAAAATGACCTGGTTTTTAAGAGGGTCCAGGTAAAGCAAAGTTTTGATTGCAGCAACCGCTTTGTTGTGGCATCGTTCTGCTGAGGATCCCTGAAGAATCTGCCTGTCTCTGCAGTATTGGCTGAGAGCAGGCAGAGAGGATTTTTTTGCTCTGAAAGCCTCTGAACTCACTCATCTGTTCTGTTGTCACTGATGTCCCGTGGACTCAAAATCAGCCAAGGTTATTTTTTGTCTCCAGCATCATCTTGATGCCTTTTTCTGCTCTTAGGAAATAAAGGCTCACACACGGTCACAGGGTTGGGGTCAGAGGGTTGGGGTCAGAGGGTTGGGGTCGTTTCCCTCGGGATTTAATAGGATCCCATTCCATGGCTTCTGCCGTCCAGGTAGAACGCGTCACAAAAGCCCCGTCCCCCCAGTCGAGGGTACAATTAAAGACTCTACTCATTAGCATATCTAACGAGAGGGCCCAATAAGGGGCTGGGCTGGGCTCACTTCCAGTTTACAGAATCTGTCCTGCCAGGAGACCTTGAGGGCCCACGAAAACAGAGTGTTTGCTCTTCTGACTCTCCGTGGTTTCAGGGGTGTTTGGTCTCCCAGCTCCAAACACCATGGAACCGGGCTGAATTCTCACCTAAAGCATCCCAAGTGTGCATGCTGATCCTGGGGAATGTGGGGAACAGTGTAAGAAATATTCAGGAGAAAGGCAGAAAAATCCTTCAGGCATCAATCTCGAGGTGTGGAAGTATCAGAAAAGTGTCCAGTGCCCATTGCTATGGATGGGCTGGGCCATGTGCTTGGTCAAGAGCATGTTACATCTTTAAGACGTGTCACACACATCTCAGATTTTCTATCTGCTCTCTGCCTCTGCTGATCCCTCACTTTGGAGGCCAAAACACCAAATCACAGTGCTTCCAACTGACTTTGTGCTTTCATACCTCCCTAGCGGCCAAGGTCTAATCCAGGTGAGATAAAGCTCCTTCACTGCACTGCTCACGAGCCAAACTTCAGAAGAAACCATGAGGGGAATGAAGATGGAGCAGAGGCACAGACAGGGAAGCCAGGAGGAGAAAACACAACCTCAGAACACTCAGGATGACACAACACCATGAATAAGCAGCTAAAGGACTTGCTGCTCATTGCCTTCCCCTTCACTGCAGCCCTGTCTGGTCACAGCAGTGCCCCAGTGCCCACAGGACAGAGGGAAAGGGGACATCACCCTACAGGAGTGACAGCCCTGGGTGTGGGCACTGCCTCAAACCTAGAAAGCACCTGATGTTTGAGGGGCTTGAGCCTCAAGGTTTGATATTTGAGCTTCAAACTTGGAGATGCTCATGGGTTGTGCCCCAAGATAAAACCTCCCAACACTGGATTTGAGGGGCTTGAGCCCCAAGATTTGATATTTGAGCTTCAGATTTTGAGATGCTCATGGGTTGTGCTCCGAGATAAAACCTCCCAACACTGGATTTGGGCTTGAGCCCGAAAGTTTGGTATTTCAGCTTCAAACTTAGAGATGCTCATGGGTTGTGCTCCGAGATAAAACCTCCCAGCACTGGATTTGGGATTGAGCCCCAAGGTTTGATATTTGAGCTTCAAATTTTGAGATGCTCCTGGGTTGTGCTCCAAGATCAAACCTCCCAACACTGGATTTTGCCCTGAGCTGTGCACAGGCACCCCTCCAAGCCCTGGATTTGCCCTGCTGACCTCGAGGTGAGCAAGCAGTGGGACACACACAGGGAAGGGCAGGCTGGAGAGCAGCACAGCCCCTGCAGCCCCTGGAGGGGAAAGGCATCCACAGGATGCTTTATGGCATCTGATTTTTCCTGGCTCAAAATATGAATAATGTTAACGGTGACAGAGCCCACAGGCAATAAAAGGCCTTGGCAGGTATCAAACAGCTCCAAACTTTGTTTTGGCTCCCTGCCAGCTGCCACAGCCAGCCAGCACTTCCTACTCCAGCCCAGGACCAGTGACCAGCAAGAAATTACAGGACCTTAACTGGTTTCCAGAGAGAAAATGTATTGTATTTTCATTTTGAAAAATCCCCCAAAAACCAGAAAGGAAGAAATTTGTGTTTCACACACACCTGCCCCCATTTTTAATATGATTTCTAATGGGTAAGGAAATTGTTCTTATTCACATATTCAGCTGCCAAGGCTCCAAACAAGAACATGGGTTGGGAAGCCAATGAAAAAAAAATCTCTACTTTTATTATCATCCCTTGTCCAAACAGCACATGAAGGCTCAAACCAACAATCCAGAGCTCCCCAGTGCTGAGCTGTTCATAGGAATTTGTAAAGAGTTCCAAAGAGAACTCGAGTGTGAGAAGAAATAAAACTACAGGATGAAATGAGTAAGAAAGCAGAATTTTTCTGGGCATTCTTAGTCCTGCACAGCGTTCAGCTTAAGCTGATTTGGCCAAGTGGTAACAACCTGCATTTCAAAGCAAAAAAAATCACATTCTACCATTTCCATTGCTATTCCTTTATTTTTTTATTTTGGTCAGCCAGGATAATCCACATTACCAATCAGGCAAAATACTTGATATTAACTGAAAGGACATATTAAGAAACACTTTTAATTCCACCTCTCCAAACCATAAAAGAAAGAAGTTTTTTCAGTGATTAGTCCAGTTTGGGAGATTGCTTTTAGGAGAACTGACCCAGTTAAATTCTTCCCGTTTTCCCTTAGGTGTTTCATATCTTGAGTATTTTTCCCTGGTTTTGTTGATCATTGTAATTTCAATAAAATTCTGTAATCCAGTGAGAGTCAAATGGGTTTTTTCTTCATGGTTCAGACCCAAACCTCATTGCAGTGAACACCAAGCCCTGCTGCTCAGCATCTGCTGTAGGTAAATGCTGCTGCATCATTCCTGTCCCATAAAAAGTGGGAAGTCAAAGTGGCTGCAGGTCAGAGGCAGGGATGGGATTGGATCTGAGGAGCTCCCAAATCCTGGGACAATTCCATCCATGGACAAACACATCCCCAGGGCTCAATTATTGGCACATTGGCCACATCCCCTGCAAAATAACAGCATTGGAGAAGTTCAGTGACAGCCAAAGCACAAACATCTGCTTTAGGGAATATTCTTGTGGGCTGGGAACACAGCAAGCTCTGCCTTTCCACCAAGGATTGGTTCAATGAGCCAAGGACATTCCCTTGGATCAGCAGCATCATCTGAAAACTTGAATTTACTTGAACTTGTTGCACTTGCACACTCTTCCATGCTCATGGTATGCACGTGTAACATATGTACATCTGTAATATAAAATTACCAAGTTTGGCTCGCCACTACAGGTAAAACTTCAGCTATTGATAAAATGTTCTCTCAACCCTTGGAAGGTTTCCACTTCCACACTTTTTGCAAAATGGGAAATGTGATTTACAGGCTTTAACAGTTTGCAGAACTCCTGTTTTACACCTGGCCTGGTTATTTGGTGAGATAGGAACTATTTGCTCATCTGAGGTGTTTTAACACCTGCTCCGATTTCCTGTTCCCAGGATTTTGGGTACATTTGTTTCCCAGGATTGTGGGTGCATGAGTACAGCAGGTGAGAATCAGGGAGCTGATGGGAGGGTGAAGTTTCACCCTCAGTTTCAGCACTGATCCCTGATCCCTGACTTCACAACACATCCCAGCCTTGTCCTTTGTCACTGGAAAACCCCAAGCACCAGACCAAATTTCTTTTGTGCTGTGCAGTGTGGCCCAGAAACTCCAAATATCCAGGAGTTCAGAACCTGTGTGCAAGTCAAGAAATGCAGGTTAGAGGAAATAAAAAGGAAATTAAAAAATTGAGTGTAAAAGAGTAGTCAGTATAAAAGCTGAAGTTCATTCAGTTGACAGAAGCCAAACATGAAAGATCTAAAATCACAATTCTGTGATTTAATCCGTGCAAAGCAGTTTAAAACTCTTCAGAACAGAGCAGAGGAATTCTGATCTACATTTCTCCCATATCCTACTACAAACTTCACCCTCAGATCTAGAAAATTCCTAGAAAATGAAAGGGACAACCAGCCTTGTTTGAGACTTTGCAAAGTTTGAAGAGTTTGCCAGGCAGCTTTCTCCTGAGGCAGTGGCAGATGCTGCAGGAGGAAGGGAGAGCTGAAGGGTGATCCTGAACAGGCTGAGAAACTCTGATAGCAGAGAAACTCCCCTCTTTGAGGGGAAAGGCCCTCAAAGAGGCCATGGAAGGATCCTGGAAGAGGATGGATAAGGGAATAGCAGAAGGAGGCAGCGTAGCTGAACCAACAATTTAAATTGATTCCCCTTAGCAGCACCATAAAAGTGGGGAGCACTGCCAGCACAGCCACAGGGGCAGGACACCCCTGTGCTACAGCCCAAGCCTGGAAATTCAGGTGGAAAGACAAAACTCAGATCTTTAAAATGTCATTAAGGTGGAAGCGTTGAGGCTTATTCACATTTCAAGTGCACAGGTCCAGGAATTGGGCTCAGCACCCCCTCAACACTCAACTCATTTGTGAAGATTTATCAACAGCAAGCAAATGAAAGATGTTTTGGTGCTGTGCTTCTTGATTCTGCAAGAATTAAACTCTAAATACTCAAGAAAAGAGAGGCTGAGCCCCCAGCACTCAACTCATTTGTGCAGATTTATCAACAGCAAACAATTGAAAGATGTTTTGGTGCTGTGCTTCTTGATTCTACAAGAATTACACTTGGAATACTCGAGAAAAGAGAGGGTGTAGGCAGCACCTCTACATGCCATGAGGAACAGGAGGAGGAGAGGCACAATCTCAATTTACAGAGCAGAAATTTCAGGGGTCCATGAAATTTAAGCCACTTACCTGAAATAATACAGGAAGAAAAGAACTCAGCCCTAGTCTCCCACTTTCCAGAGAGGCACTCAGTCCCTCTGTAGCACAGCCGAATGTTATTCAAATTGCTGAATGTTGGGGCAAGCAGGAGAGGAAAATGTTCTGAAAGGAAATAAAAGTCCCTGCCATCAAGAGAAGTATTTTACACTTCTGATTAATTATGCCACAGAGTCAAATATTTACAATGGGATTTCCTTTCCCAAAATAATGCTGGCACAAAAGACAAAGCTGCAGTTCAAACACACAGAAATATTGAAATAATGATGTTTCATGCACCATTTACCTGGGCAATGCCACCACCTTGTGGTCTGCACAGCAACTCCCTGCTCCAATCCCAAAGCCTTCGACAGGGACTGAACCTTCCTTTCTGGGTTAGACCCAGCTTCCAGTGCCTCCACAGATCAAAGAGAGGATTAACAATCCCAGGTTTTGCTGAGGAGTTGTGCCTTTGTAGTGTGACTAAAGATCCTCAGCTGACAGGCCAAAAAAAAAAAAAAAGTGGGCATCAAAGTTTTTTATTGCAAAATCCATTTCTACTCTGAGTAGAAAAAGCTGCCATAAAGATATAAAAATACTTTGGCTATCTCCTACTGATGCAATCGAGACATCCTGTGTGATGCAAGCTCAGGCTGCTTTCCAGTGCACAAAAGCACTGACTGCAATTTTTCCTGCCCCGATGGACACAGAATTGATCCAGGGTAACACCAGAGCCAAGAACACCTTCCAGGAATGGGGCATTGCCAGCCTGCAGCATCCTCCTCAGAGGCAGAATTCCATCCTCAGGGTGTACTGCAGCTCTTGGAGGAAAGCACCTCCTTGCCAGTTTTATGCTCCTTTTTCCAGTTCATTTTGCAGTTCCTTTACTCCAACTTCCGCTTGCCAAATAGAAATGGAGCTCAGAGTTTGATATCATAGTTAAACTCATTCCAAAAACGGAGGAAAAGTGAGTGTCTTTCCTCTTCCTTTACCTTGCTGCTCCTTTCACATCCCAGTGAGGCTGCACTCCACGGGGAAGGGAGGCTGGAATGGTTCATTACAGAATCACCCAGAAACACAACTGCTCTCATTTTCTCCAAAGCAGATCGAGACAAACCAGGGCCTTCAGACTGGAAATATCTGCTTTGGGAGTGATTAAGAGCAGTTATGGAGCCATTCCTGTCATTTTTCCTGCTCAGACAAGCTCTAGGGTCCAATTTCTAAAGGCATCCGAGCACCTAATTCCCTTGGGGTCCCTTTGAAAGTTTTATCCCATAAAGTTTTCCCCTTAAACCCCACATTCACATGCTATTTTTAAACCTCTGAATCTAAATTACAAACTCTACAGCCTCTTTCCAGCACTCCCAGTACACTCAACACAACAGGATCCTCATCACCAACAGGCATTTGCATGGTTGTTAGGATAAAAAAACACAGAAGGGGGAAAAAGTAACCTTAATTTTATTTACAGGCACTGTAAATAGCTGGCAGAACAAGGAGTCAGCAGGAAATGTTTCATCAAACTCAACAGAGATAACAGCATGTCTGAATTTGGCCAAATACTTGTATTTTTTAGTATTTCTATGCGTATTTAAAATGCTTGGGGGGGGATAAAACAATCCCATCTTGGGGAGCTGGAGGTGATCACAAACACAGGGAAGTCTCCAATTTTATTTGCAGAAATTGGGTGCCAGATTGTGACACAAAAGCATCTTGGCTTTTGCCTTGTGAGTGCCAGGGTGGAAACCAGGCACTGATGCCAGAGTCTGATTTTGGCTGTAGAACCTGCAGCAGCGGTCAAGCACATCCCCCTTTCTCCCCACTCCACAAATGTGGCCTCTTCCTAGGCCTGACGTGCAAATATTCTCTCAGGTTTCTATTTGGACACCCAAAATGACACAAATTTAAGGGGAAAGGCCCCAACATCACACGAATTTCCCCATCGTGTACAGCATAGAAAATGTATTATATACACCAGCAAGTTAAAGTAGATCCCTGAAGAAGGAATTTCTCCTGAAACCTTCCTCAGCTGGGTCATTAAATTAAAAAAAAATTTTAAAAACCGCCAAAATTAAATTTTAAAAAATTAAAAAAATATTTAAATTAATTTTTAAAAAAACAAATGAAAATTAAATTTATTAAATTATTAAAAGAATTAATTCTAATAATTAATTAAAATATTAAAATTACATAGTACATAATTTAATAAAAAGAAATTTTAAAATTAAATTATTTTAATTAAAATTATTAAAATAATTATTAATTGGAAATTAATTAATTAATTAATTTTTTAGAAAACCAAAACCAAAACAAAAAAAAGGAGCTGGAAATGCTGCCCAGTTCTTTGTGGTGTTTTCCCAGCACTTAAAATGATATTTTACATCAGGACCTTAAGCTGCCACTGTCAAGCAAAAATATTGCCTTAAGGGCAAATTTCCAGAAGCAATTTCAATTTCAAAATGAATTTATTTGGGAGGAAGCGAATTTGAGCCTCTTCACGTCAGGATTAAATATCCAGTAGAAAACAGGGAGCTTTATCAGGAGATCAGAGAGGCTCAGGTCCTGTTTTCCCAGCTGGAAATGCAGCAGGAGCATTGCAAAGGTCGGGGCTGGGGAATCTTCCATAGGTGGCAGCATTACTGCAGGATTTTCGGGAGGATTCCAGATGAGCAGGGTGATGCTCCAGCATCCACGGGAATCTCCCTTATGGGAAAAACCTTCTAGGAAAATAATGGCTTTATTTCTGTGGTGCTGCCCACCCAGACCAGCTGCCACACAGACCTAGAGGGTGAAGTTAAAAATCCAGCAGGAAGGCTGAAATTCCATCCAAACAACGAGCTGGGTTGATAATTTATAGCTTTTAATAGGCCTGTAATTATCAATAAACTCAGCTTTTACTTTCAGAGGCAGCATTAGGGAGGTTACCCCAAAACAGAGGCTCAGTTTCAAGGTCATTTCCAAAACCAGTCTCACACAGGAGGAGCAGAAACCTCCAAAATCTGATTTTCCTCAGCTGCTGAATCAGCTTCAGAATGTCCCTGTGATTCAGAATTCCTGCTTCCTTTTTTTCACCCCTTTTTTAGGCCACTGGTACAGAAATGTCCCAGAGGAAGCTGCCTGTCCCCTCCTTGCTGCTGTGTCACAGCTGCCTCATCCCACTCGTGCTTTTGCTTCCCTCTCCTGGCTGATTTGGTCTCCAAAAATAAGGAGGGAAAGGCAAAAGTATAAACTGATCTTTTTAGAGGAAGCTGAAGACTTTCCCTGTCCTATAAATCACATTGAAAAAGGAGACTTGGGACAGAAATGATCCCAATTTTTGTGGAATATTATCCCAATATTTGTGAAATCCCACCTCGGACCTCCTGCCACAGCTGACCCTGGATCAAAAGTCAACCTTCAAGGTTCAAATACCTTAAGCTGCTCTGAAGAACCTGGGAGTGTTCATTTGAAGCATTTTGGGACTCCTATTTATCAAAAAAAAAAATCCAAAAAACCCCAAACAAACAAGAACAACAAAACCACCAAAAATTTAACTGAAAATCTCACGTAAATTCTCCTTTTTGAGAATAGTTTTACTATAAAGGTCTGAAAATTAGTTGCATTCTCTCGAGGTTTCCCCTCCTCTTTCAGAGGGTTTTAACAGCACCCATTCCCACTAAAAATAGGGAAAGTTTGCATTTGTTCTTTGGGTATTCATAAACACTTAAGAATATCTCTTTTTTTTGTTTGTTTTCATGACTCTCCATCATCCTCCTCCAGTGAAGCTCTTCTCCACAGCCTCCTCCCCTCTCCAACTATTATACTGAAATTCCCTCTATTAAAAGCTGACACCAATGAGCTGCCATCCCTATTTTAATACATTTTCCCAATTTTTTCTGAATTATCACACTAAAGCACAGGAATCCCTTCTGCCATGACGCACGATCAGAAAGCACAATTCCTGTCACATCAATCAGATCAATGCTCCAGGAGATAAACAAAATCCAGGGGAATGATGATGATGATGATGATGATGATGATGAATTGATTTTTGTTTTCTTAAATCGAAAAATGCAACAAGCCCGTAAAACTTAAGAAAAATCTGATTTTTTGTTTGTTTTCATGACTCTCCATCATCCCCCTCCAGTGAAGCTCTTCTCCACAGCCTCCTCCCCTCTCCAACTGTTACACTGAAATTCCCCCTATTAAAAGCTGACCCCAAACAAGCTGCCATCCCTATTTTCATACATTTTCCCAATTTTTTGTGAATAATCTCCCTAAAGCACAGGAATCTCTTCTGCCATGACCCACGATTAGAAAGCACAATTCCTGTCACATCAATCAGATCAATGCTCCAGGAGGCAAGCAAAATCCAGGGGAATGATGATGATGATGATGATGAAGAATTGATTTTTGTTTTCTTAAATCGAAAAATGCAACAAGCCCGTAAAACTTAAGAAAAATCTGATTTTTTGTTTGTTTTCATGACTCTCCATCATCCTCCTCCAGTGAAGCTCTTCTCCACAGCCTCCTCCCCTCTCCAACTGTTACACTGAAATTCCCTCCATTAAAAGCTGACACCAATGAGCTGCCATCCCTATTTTCATACATTTTCCCAGTTTTTTGTGAATAATCTCCCTAAAGCACAGGAATCTCTTCTGCCATGACCCACGATCAGAAAGCACAATTCCTGTCACATCAATCAGATCAGTGCTCCAGGAGGCAAGCAAAATCCAGGGGAATGACGACGATGATGATGATGATGATGATGATGATGATGATGATGATGATGAATTGATTTTTGTTGTCTTAAATCGAAAAATGCAACAAGCCCGTAAAACTTAAGAAAAATCTGATTTTTTGTTTGTTTTCATGACTCTCCATCATCCTCCTCCAGTGAAGCTCTTCTCCACAGCCTCCTCCCCCCTCCAACTACTACACTGAGATTCCCTCCATTAAAAGCTGACACCAATGAGCTGCCATCCCTATTTTCATACATTTTCCCAGTTTTTTCTGAATAATCTCCCTAAAGCACAGGAATCCCTTCTGCCATGACCCATGATCAGAAAGCACAATTCCTGTCACATCAATCAGATCAATGCTCCAGGAGATAAACAAAATCCAGGGGAATGACGATGATGATGATGATGAATTGATTTTTGTTGTCTTAAATCGAAAAACGCAACGAGCCCGCAATTAATTGTCCTGCCTGCTTCACAGACTGAACTTAATGAACTATTTAATTAAACTCTTAGCAAAGCGTGGTCTGGGTCGTGCCTTCCTCGTTTTCTCCTCCCCTCCTCCTCGCAGCCACTCGAGTTTTATCCCCACCAGGCCACAGAGGCCTCTCTTTGTCACAGCTGTGAACAGTGGCAGCATTGAGTGATGAACTCATGCGGCCAAAAATAACCCAGCGAGTGTCCCCTCTGTCCCCTCAGCCCCGAGGCCATCCAGCAGCGCTGGCCTCGTGCTTGGCACGGCCCTGGAAACTCGACACCTTCTCAGATGGGAAAAAAAAATAACAAGAGCTTTGTATAGACATTTAAAGGGGCGATAATTTCGTTTTTCTCCACGTGTTTAGTGTTTTTGAAGAGGTTTTATAGCTGTGTGGTTTTTTCTGGGGAGTTGTTTTCATCGTTCGTAGATGAATTCCAGCAAGGGTTGTTGCTCCCTGCCTCTGATTTCCCAGTTTTATATGGAATCATGGAATGGTTTGGGTTGGAAGGGATTTTAAATCTCATCCAGGGCCACCCCCTGCCATGGGCAGGGACACCTCCCACTGTCCCAGGGTGCTCCAATCTGGCCTTGGGCACTGCCAGGGATCCAGGGGCATCCACAGCTCCTTTGGGAATTCCATCCCAGCCCCTCCCACCCTCACAGGCAATAATTGCATCCTAATATTTCATCTAAACCTGACCTCCTTCATCTTACGATGTTTTCACCTTGTTTTCTTTTATAATTTTTCTGAGATCACATAAAATCTTAACACAGAATTTCTTTTACACACAAATCCAGAAGACTTTCGGGTCTTTCTCAGTGAACAGCAATTCCAGTCGTTCATGTAGCAATAGGAAGTCAGGTTCCTGAATCCTAGGTGTGGTAAGATGTCCAAATGCATGGATCTGCCTAAAGAACCCATTATTGTTCCTTCTTTCAGAGAAAAAGGAAGGAAGAAATGAGATTATTTGCTTAGCTGGCACAGCAGACACGAAACAGAACAGGGAACAAAACCCAGATCGCTTCAGTTCCTCGCCAATCTTCTAATGCAGAGCTCACCCTTCATTTTTCTAAAGCAAAACTATAGGATCAGTTTCTTTTAGATCCATGCTGTGATCTCTTCCACCAAACAGATTTTAAAACCTACCAGAAGTGGCTGCAATTCAGTGCTACACGAAGCAGATCCTACAATAGATACAACCAACATTTGTGGAGCAAAAAGGGCAGTTTCAGGTTAAAGCCATGACAGAATCATTGGCATTGCAGATTTCTAGGGAATAAAGCTCATTTCCAAGACCAGTAAACTTTTTTTTACCTTCACATTCAACTCTGGAGTGATTTTTGACACGATGCAAGTGAAAACACTCGCCTGGATTATTCTGTTGATGTGGATCAGAACAAAATGGGGAACAACAATATTTAACAGTGCACGTGCACCCTCTTTAGAAGTCCTGGAAACATCAGAGGCTGGAGAAACAAAGGTCTGAGAGTTTATTACTGCTGTCAGTAATACCCTCCTAGGTGGGCTGGAATGCTCCTCACGGAGCTCTCACTTTGAGCTGTCCCATGGCCAAAACCACATTTCCAAACGCAGGGAGAAGCTCTGGACAAACACCCTCCAGGCTCCTGCAGAGTTTGGGGCGTCAGGGTGGGCCCTGTGGATGGTGTTTTCCAATCCCCTCTTTATTCTTCCCCAGCCTCCCCCCACCCAAGGGAACGTCCCATCAGTTCTGGAGGAATGAATCCACAACTGAACTCATTCCAAATCTCACCAGGTGAATCTCTCCTGGTGAATCAACCCCCCATCCCCAGGACAGCAAAAGCCAGGTGATGATTCCAGAGGAGCCCCATTTGATCTGGAGCACTCTCCAGAAGCTGTGGGGACGGCAAACGTGCCACCAGCTCGGCAGGGGAGGAGTGGGCAGGCTCCGGGAGCTGCGCATTTGGCAAGGCTGGGTGAAACTGCTGCTACACCCAGGCTGTTTGCAACAGCTCTGCTGGGGCTGGCACTGCTCAGGGAAAGCAGGAGGAGCAGCAGGCAGAGCAAGGATCTATTTCAGGCTGCTGCAGAATGAACACTGCAGCTTCACTCCCCGTGGTGGCTGCTCTGGCTGCTCGTGGCTGAGCCAAAGTCCGGTTGTCTCCTCGCTGTTCCGAGAGAACAATAGAAATACAGAGCTTAAAGCAAACAATTGCCTCCTTATGCAAGGGCCCAGCTGATGCAAGGAGAGGAGCTCTGAGCAAAGAACACGACCAAAAATGAGAAAACAGGAAAATGGGAGTGGATATGTGTGTGAATTAAGGGATAAAAGGCTTTTTGAGCTGGAGAGCAGAGAGACAAGGTGTCAGGGCTGTGGTCCCTCGCTGGTGGCTGCTTCCTGAGGACTGAAGTTTTTGTGTGCACTTTAAATTGAAATTGTGATTAATGTGTTCAAATAACCTGCTATGAAGAGGAGTTTGGGTGCTTGGCTTTCAAAATGACCTGGTTTTTAGAGGGTCCAGGTAAAGCAAAGTTTTGATTGCAGCAACCGCTTTGTTGTGGCATCGTTCTGCTGAGGATCCCTGAAGAATCTGCCTGTCTCTGCAGTATTGGGTGAGAGCAGGCAGAGAGGATTTTGTAAGTTTTACATTTTATTTTTATGCTGGCAAGGGAAGTTTTCCAAGCTCTGAAATGTACATTTTTTTTTTTCTACAGTGTAGTGAAAATCCTTTCCAAACCCTTTTGTTGTTGCTTGGAGAAGTACAGAGAAAGAGACTCAGGTTTTGCTGATGATGGCCAGCAACAAATTGAATTAGGCCACTGATTTGCAGTGTGACAAAGTTCAGGAACTTGGGCAGAATCAAGCAGAACAAGAACTTAAATTGACCCTTTTGTCTACGGGAAACCCTTGCTAGAAAAAACCAAAACAATGCACCTTGCCTTCTTATCTTAGACTATTTCAGGGAGATTTCTTTGAATAAAATGTTATTATTAGCTTTGAATTCGGGTATGGCTCAATCTAACTGCTGTCAATATGTTTGATTAAACTTTTTATTGTGCTCACAATAACAAGAACTACTCAAACACACTCTGAGAAACCAAACACTGCTTTGCTGAGCCCCAAATGTCCCATTTGAAGCATTTCAAGTCCTTAAACTTTCACATTTTTCCTGTAACTGATTCATTGTTCCTGCAGCCTTTCTTGTGTAACCATCAGGAGCACAACTGATCAACTTCTTGCTTTCCCAGAGTCCCTGCAGAGTCCAGGGATATTCCAGATTCTGGGAAATATTCCTGGTTTGGTCCACTTTTGGAAAGATGAAGTTTCTCACCAACCAGAAATACTTTTGCTTTTTTGGGTGGAAGGTAATTTTCTGTCACTGAATATTTCTGTGCATTCTTTCATGGCTCAGATTTTCCTGGAGGATAACTCTGTATTCTCAAAGAGCAGCTCTCATTTGCCACCCACTCTCTTATCACTTCTTGCAATTGGGATAAAGCATGGAATGTGAAAACTGACTTATTGTGACCTTGTGGTTTTGTCCATCAGGGCTGTTCACCCTTGGATTCAATGTCACCAAGAGGAGAGGGCTCTACACAAAAAGCAGAAATGAGCAGCTTGGGAAGCAGGAGGACTTGGCAACTCTTATTCCTCATACTTGGATTCTCTGCTGTCCAGAAGGATGCAAACTTTGATTCAGGTGTTTTCCACAGATAAATCATTTTAACACCACTTTTACAGTGTGGATTCTCAGGAGTTTAACAGGCCCAAACTCACTGCACAAGCAAAAACTCAGCTGCATTTTCTTGAATCTGTAAGCAGCTGAATATTCTTGGAACATCCATTACTGCAAAGCTTAATTAGAATTGATCACTGAGTCAAAAGTTCCTATGTGGAAAGAGAGAAATTGGAATTTTTCTATAGAGAGCATGACCATGTAAGGCTCAGGTTGGTTGAAGCATTGGGGATAGGAGAAGTTTACTTTTAATCTCAGTAATCTTGTTATTATAAAATAAAAACAATGGCACTGCAGAAATCCCCAGTGGTGTGGCTCAAGGCTGGGAATAACACTTGGAGCTCCACGAGAACACTCATCTGCTGTTAAGCAAAGTGAAAGGAGTCAACCTGAACCACTTTTTAATAATTAAACCTTGCACCAGTGGCTCAGATGAACTCATTTCTCTTTGCATGCAGCGCGCTGGGCAGATGTTCTGTGACTAATTATTGCAGTGCTCGTTAGACATTCTCAGCTGGATCTGGTGTCCTTGTGTGACCACACTCCAAAAGCTACTGGGTTCATAGGGATGGCTCCTTTCAAAGATCCCTGGATATCTAATTCTGGCATTCTGCACACTTGTGTTTGCCCAAGAACAGTTTGAATGAATTGATAGTCAAGTATCACTAAAGGAGTTTTTACTTTTCTATCCCTCCATCCCTCCTGGAGTCTTTTCTGAAGTAACTTTCAGTTATTATTTAAAATCATTTGAATAAAATTAAGTTATTATTTATTTAAAAAATAAATGGTTTTTTCCCCTGGGAGAGAAGTAGCCCGGTCTGTGTTGATGGGCAGAGCAAGAAGGATCATGTCAAAAGCAGGATGTACAGGGAATCTCAAAGGCAAATTTATTCTGTTCCAGATAGTGAAGTATAAAAAGGCACAGAAAGGGGAAGGAGAGAAGGTCAATAAGGAGAGTAATTCAGGGTTTACTCTTGTCTAGGATTTTTAAACAGTCTCTAGATTTGGCCAATTAAGAATCACATTAACCAACTTGCCCTTTTCCTATTTCTCAGTGGGTCCTCCCTACCCAGCTCCTTTGAGCTGCATCTTCTGCTGCAGATCATGGATGCTTTGCAGCTCTCCCTGAAGAAAGGGACACCTTTCCCTCCTTCATGGCAGCACCTGGCTGTGGCAGTGACATTGGGATGCATTGCCAGGCTTAATTACAAATAACTGTGTCTTTCTTTGGTGTCTTAGAATTAATTTCCCATTTGCCAAGCTGAGAATGGCATTGTGTGAAGCACGAGCACAGAATGCAGGGATCAGAGCTCTGATCTTGGGAACCACATGGGAGTAACCTGGCCCTCTGCATGTACTGGCCCTTCTCTGCAGAGGAGCTTGCACAGTGCAGTCAGAATGAAAAGAAAATGGCTGGGCTTGCTGGAACTTCTGTCCTGGTTTTGCTTCTTTGAGGATCAAAGGTTTGGATTTTGAAAGGGAAGGGGAGAAAGTGAAGTAGGGGAATATGTGGGGAATACATAAAAATAAGAAGGAATGGGAAAGCATGGGAAGAACAGATCTTGCAAACATTGGCAGATGCTTTTGAACAGTCAGGTGGACACTCTGCTCTCGTGAGACCCCACCTGCAGAGCTGCCCCAGCCCTGGGCCCAGCACAGGGAGGACCTGGAGGTGCTGGAGAGAGCCCAGAGGAGGCACCAGGATATGATCAGAGGGATGGAACAACTCTGCTGGGAGAAAAGGCTGGGAGACTTGGGATTGTCCAGGCTGGAGAGGAGAAGCTTCAGGGTGATCGAATTGTACCTTCCAGTACCTGAAGGAGCCAACAGAAAAGATGGAGAGAGAGTATTAACAAAGGCCTGGAGTGCCAGGAGAAGGGGGAATGGCTTCCCACTGCCAGAGGGCAGGCTTAGGTGGGATACTGGGAAGAAATCCTTCCCAAAGGTTGCCCAGAGCAGCTGTGGCTGCACCATCCATGGAAGTGTCCAGTTCCAGGCTGGATGGGGCTTGGAGCAACCTGGGATAGTGGAAGTTTGCCCTGCCCATGGCAGGGGGTGGCACAGGATGATCTTTAAAGTCCCTTCCAACCCAGACTATTCCATGAATCTTTGAGTCTACAATTCTTATGGCTCAGCAATAAAAGAGAACAGAGTGTAAAACTTCATGGCTAAATTCAGGATATCATACCAGGCTCAGGACAAACGACACACAAATCAAAACCAAGTTTCTTTAGGCTCTCAGAGTTGTCTTTCAGATTTAGCCTGGTTTATAAAGCTTTTGAGGGCAAGGATGAAATGGCTTTTAAATATCAGTAGGCACAAACAAACACTGAGAAAGTTGTTTAAATTTCAGCCCCAGTTCAGAAGTTTTGACAATTCAAAATGTTTGCAGTCAAGTGAAAAGCCAACAAGGTTTGGTAAATAACAGACAACTCTTCAGCGAGTTTTCTTCCTCTTGATTATGTGATGGAAGAAAATTGTCACTCGGTTCTAGAGATATTTCCATCACTCCTCTGGACCAGCATGAGCTGTGTGTGCTCAGTAGCTCTGAAATTGTGTCTGTAAGCAGTGAGAGAGGAAGAAAAGTGAGGAATCTGAGGTGTAGACACTTTCCAGGAGTCTGGACTTCAGCCTTTTCATACCACTGCTAGCACACCCTGTCACTGCAGCTCTCCCTGATTGAAGCAGGATGACAAGCCTGTGAGTCTGATTCATCACCTACACCATCATTTACCTCAACGCAGAGAATCGGCACTAAAAAAATCAGAATCACTGCCCTGACTCCCTGCAGGGCTGTCACACCTCCAGGCTCTGTGCTCCTGCAGCATTCCCCAGCAGCACCATCCTCTGCTGGCTCCAGGACCCTTCCCATCAGACGTGGCTGAACTCTTGCCAGGCAGCTGCCTCTGGGCTGTGGGGTCCCAGGGGACAGGGCAGAGCCCCACTGCTCAGAGCAAGAGCTGAGGCTGCTCAGGAGGCTCTGACACAGAGCCCTCCTCCAAAGGCGCATCCCTAAGTGGGGTCTCCTCCTCACTCGCAGCTGTGCAATCCAAGGGGAAAAAGGCAAGAAATGGGATTACACTGAGACCAGAGTGCACTGAGGATGGCAGAGACAATCACACCAGACAACAGGAGGTCACATTTCCTTCCATCCCCAGTGAAACATCTGTTTTGCACTGGAATGAGTGAGAGAGAGAAACACAGCCCAGCATGGGCTCTGGTGACTCCAGTCCCAAAGATCCCTGGTGTGCCCTGGTGACTCCAGTCCCAAAAGTTCTCAGAGCAGGGTAAGGAGTTACCCTCAGAGCAGGAGATGAGTTGGTTTCAAGCCTGAGTGCCACGAGCTGTTTTTAAGCACATTATGAATGTTGAAGTGAAAGGCTGCTCCTCTGAGCTATTTCAGGGCCATCACCCCCAGTTTATTTCCAATTAAAAACCCAGGGACAGAATGCATTTGCTCAAGGTCTCCAAGGGAACCAACAACACAGCAAGGATTAGAACTAAGGATTTCCTGTCCTATCTGCAAACCACACCTCTCTCCTGTTTACAATGTGAACTTATTCCCAAGCAGAAAAGCCATGTGAATGGAACAATTAATTCTGCTATTTCGGCCTCCCTTCCTTCCCTTCTCAGTTCATTCCTGGCATTACCTTCAGGTCCTTGCAAACCTGGTACCAGAAGAACTGGGGGACAAAGCAAAGCAAGAAAAAAACATTCCAGAACAAATATTTCAGCTGCAAATACTTGAATTTTTGTTTATATACTTGTTTGCTTAATTAAGTTTGAAACACTTTGGAAATGCCCTCAAAATACGGTGCTCTTGCTAATGAGAAATGAAACCAAAAGGTAAAGGAACTCCTAAACCAAGGAGTAAATTAATGAGTGACTAATCATGGTAGTTACCTGCACATGTCATTTTTTGCACACATGACTCGAGCAACACTAGAGTGATAGTGTTACTACTCAGAGTAAGTTACCATCATCAGAGTTTTAAAGAGATAATACCTTTGAGTTTTTTGGTTTTTGGTTTTTTTGGGTTTTTTTTTTTTTGAAGTCATATTTTCACATTTCCTGGAATCAAGAGCTTAAAGCTCCCAGAAAAAAATATAATCTGAAAATTTCTCATGTCTTTCTGTGATTCCAGGGCTTAGGACATCAGTGCATTCACACCCTTTAAATACCATGAGAATTTGGTAACACCAAGCTGATTCAGCTTGTCTAGAGCCTGGGATCAAGAGCAAGAACGCCTCAGCTCAAAGCCTAAAGTGGCATTTTAGTCCAAATTATGTATTTAATCATCATTCTCCACAATCCATGGTTTTTCAGAAGCATTTCTCCTGGCAAAGTGAGATCCTTGATGTGAAAAGTTCTTACTCTCTGCTAGCACCACTCAGAGCTACCAATTCACTTCTTACTGCAAAATGCTACTGAAATGCTACTAAATGCTACTTTTGCTTCTTCAAAGTACAAAAACATGACTCCAAGAAGCTGAAGCTGCTCCTTTTAGATCAGTTGGATTTTTAGGTGTGTTTTAGTAACAACAGCATCAATGATACACAAAGATAACCACAGAGCCTGAGCTAAGACTTGTATTTACATCTCTCTTTTGAAACACACCTGCACAGGGGTAATTCTTCGAGTTCCTACTGAAGGATAACAGCTTGTTAACTCAATTAATGCATAAAAGCATTTTGCCCTCGTAAGAATCTAAAATAAAAGATGTTAAAGCCCACTGTTAAAAATAACAGGGAAATCCTATGTGCAGCAGTGTTTTTAACACACTTGTTTTTCAGCTTCCTGCTTTTGTTAAGCAAAAATGTTCCATAGAAGTCTCTGAGGTTTTTCTTTCACTTACTTAGATCACCTAGGCAAGTTTATTAAGAAGGTAAAATCAATACTTCTTTTCCCTCAATAACCCTGCAGTCCTTCACCCCCCAAAAAAGAAGCATTTCTGCGTACAGGCCGTAAGAGTTTGAAGTCTTAAAAAGCAAAAACAACCCAACCCCCAATGAAAACTCCTCGAGGCCCTTTGGAGTTGTGGATCCTGACTCCTCCCCTTTCTGCAAAGTGCCTCCTAAAGGTGATGGGGATGGTTGAGGCTCCTCTCACCTCGGAGCTCCCTGTGCTCCTGAGCACCATGCTGTCTGCTAGGTCTGTACATCAAGGGCTGGGGTTTCCCCCCAAGGTAACTCTTTCTTCTCGTTGTTTGTATTCCTGTTGTGTTCCTTTCATTAATGTAAACACACTCAAAGAGTCAAGAAATGTTAGTTATCCCCTTTCTAAAGGGTGAATAGGAAAAGGAGAATTTATTAGCTTTAAAAGTATTCCCCGAGTATGGGTTTATTGGTTTCGGTGTAACTTGATTTTGTCACTGGTACAAAGGACCTGTGTTTCCAACTGAAGAATTTGTTTCTCTGTAAGGTGGTGAAATTGGGGCTGGAAAGGACTAAAGCATCCCTTATCCTTAGCACATCTATATATCTATATATCTATATATATCCTTAGCAGCTCTACTCAGCCTGTTCCCAGGAGGGGAGTCTGCTCTTAGGAGTGCTCTCAGTGGATCTGCTGCAGGTATTTTCTGGCAATGTAGTATTTAATCACTTTTCTTAGAATAAAACCACTTTGTGAGGGTCTTGTGTTGTCTTCATGGTGTGTAGTTTGGGATGATCCTTCTCACTTTGTTTCATTGCTGTTGTTGTTTTCCTACTCTTAATTTCCTACTGCACAGATGCTCAGTCAGGTAAGAAACTTTAATTTCAACATTTCCCTTTCCAAAAATAAAACCTGGTGACTTTGGAAGTGCCCCAGTGATACAGAGCACAAGAAATATCTTTCTAGTGTTCAGGCTTAGAACACAGTGTGGCAGGAACTGGAAATGCTTAAACCTTTGTTTACAAGGTTTGGCTTCATTTTAGCCAAAAACTGTGGCCACTGATGGCTGAGGATCAGTAGGTGGAACCTGGTTTAGGTGAAATCGGGTCGAGCAAAGCCAGAAAAATCAAATGAAAATCTGTGTGCCCACAGAAGAGGCCCTGGGCTGGCAGCTGGCACCACAAACAGCAGCAGGGACTGAGAGAGGCTGGTGCAAGAAGTGAAGAAGGTGGATGGGTTGGGACTTGTCCCACAGGTAATTTTCCCTGAGAGTTGTTGCAGAACCAGGGTCTGCCTGACCTTTTGTTCAGCTTTCCTGCAGCAGCACCGAGATGTGACTCAGCACTGGTTTGATAATGGCTGTTTATGTGAAATTAAGAGTGGGGAAATGAGGGGGGGGTTGAATATTAGCAAACCTTTTCTAGGAGTTAAGGCTGTTATTGTCAGAAATTCTCTGCAAAAACACAGTGGAAGCCTCTCAGTGAGACACTTGAAGCTGAACAGGGTAAAGTACAGAGAGTAGGGAATTACACTGCCCTGATGTTAACCTGTGCATGGCCTCGGATGGCTCAGCTATTACTAAATTCCAGTGATAATTCTGGTGATAATTGCTCCCTTTATTTCTAAACTGAATTGCTGTAATTCATTATAGTCTTGTCTAACAGGTCAAATTACTGGGAAACTAAAGCAGATACAAAATGAGTTCCTGATAATGCTCTTCTTTGGAGCCTCAGTTGTTTGATCGGTCATTTGACACTGTTATATATTTTTATTGGTTGCTGGTCACGTGTTACGCTTTGATTTTTAGGTCGTTCTAACTTCCACAGCTCCATGTCTAGGCTGCTGTGAACTGACCACTCTTTATGGAGTTTTCTGACAAATATCACAGCAAATAGACCCAGAAATGCTGTTTTGTGAGTCCTGTGTGTTCCTGTAAGTCCCTCCCACTTCCCAGAGGTGTTTTCAGTCTCAGCTGAAGGAGTTTGTGTGCAGAGTAAGAATTAGTCATTAAAGCATGATCGGAGTAGATAAACGCTCATCAAAGCTTGGTGCTGTTGGTGGCTGTGTATAAATTTAACACAACACTGTTACAATCTCCCCAGAGCACCTCTACAAATTCCAGTGAAATCCAAGTGCGTGCTCACAAACTTCAAATCAGGGCTGTGGAACACGCTCTGCCTAATTTGCACCAACCATCCACAGCGTGAACTCCCTGAACTACCAAGCAAGTGAACACCCAGGCAAAGGTTGTGGTTCTCAAGATAATTCACTAATTGGCAGCGATTTAATGTTATTTATTTATTAGGCTCCATTATTTTCTGTAGCTCAGTTAGCTCACAACAAAAAACCTGAAATGATGGAGTTACAATCCATCCTCCTGGCACCAGGATATTAAAGCTTTTCTAAGAGGGATTTTATTCTAATTATAAGGTATGTGCTAAGGCTTCATTAATTTATATTACAGAGCTAATTGCAGGTCTCTTTGCCTTATTTAAATTTTTTTTTTAGCAACAAAAGTTCTTGAACCAATGCTTATTTTACTGTGAGGACAAATTCTGCAGTAATTATACAGAAGGCAACGGATGAGCTGGACTAGATTTGCAAATTTTCCTGCTAAACAGTTGCAGGACAATTCTGCTTAGGTTGAAAAATGTATGTCTAAGGAATTCTGAAAAGAGAGGAATGCCAGCTTTTATGCTGAATTTCGTATCAAGTAAACATGGCCACAAATTTGTAGAGTTGAGTGAATTTGCTCTTGAGCTCTGGGAAATGTGGACCAGGGTGTTTGGGATCAGGAAGTTTGTCTTGTGATTGTTTCTATACTTTCAGTGTTTTTGTTTGTAGGTTTTTGGGTTGCTCTCAAAACAGCCCAAGCAAAACACTTGGTCCCAGAGATTTCCAAACCTGGGTGAGTTGCAATTCTTTAGAACATCCCATATACGTTGAGTGTTCTTTCAAATGGTATTGTTCTTTCCAAGACGGATTTATTTACCTGTGCAATCTTTTATCAGGGATATCAGATAAATCCAGATTTCAAAATAACCTGTAATATGGGCCAGCTGTGGGTTCCTGGTGGGAGCCTGGCTGTGTTTGTGTTCATTAACTCTGTTTTTGTGCTGGACTTGACCAGCAATTCAATGGCCTTTTCGTTCATAAAAGCAGCCTCTTAGGTGCTTAGAGCTGGAAATGCAAAAATCAGTGTATGGGATGGTTTTGGAGGCCTGTTCCAAGTCACATTTCGAGTTTGTGGCAGTGCTGGGTTAGCAGGATGAGCTCATGAATCTCTGAGTGAAATCTGGATTAGCAAGATCTACCCAGCCCAAGAAGAAAATGTTTGCACAAACATCTGCAAAGGGAAACTGATGACTTTCACAAGATCTTAAATAGATTGTACTGAATCAATTATCCCAGTCCTGTAGTTAACTACAGCTGAAACTGTAACTGGGACCCAGCAAGCTAAAAAGGAGCCTCCATCCTCGCCGAGCCAGCGGGAGCTGAGCCAAGCCGGGCTTGGCTGAAAGCCTTTCTTTGTGGATCTTGCTGGCTGTCAGTGTGAAAGGTGGATGGAGGCTAAAAATGGCTCAGGAGCATGGCTGGTGTATGCAGGGAATAGCAATGAGAACGGAGTGAAATCAGAGACCGAGCCCTGGACATTGTGGAAAGCGTCCAAGGGGGTGGAAAATGCGCAAGCAAACAGGTTATGTGTGGCTGCTGCTGCTCGGGGAAATGGCAGAAGGGAGTAAAGGGAAGGGGGAGGAAAAAAAAAACCCCAAACCAAAGGACAAGTGAGGGGGAGAGGCTCTGAGAGACATGAAGGGATTATCAGGGAAAGGTTCTTCCCCCAGAGGGTGCTGGGCACTGCCCAGGCTCCCCAGGGAATGGGCCCGGCCCCGAGGCTGCAGAGCTCCAGGAGAGTTTGGACACCACTCCCAGGGATGCCCAGGGTGGGATTTTGGGGTGTCTGTGCAGGGCCAGGAGCTGGATCGATGATCCTGGTGGGTCCTTTCCAATTCAGGATATTCGATTTCATGAAGGGCGAGCCCGCGGGGAGAGGGGTCACCGAAGGAAGCTCTTCCAGCAGGGGAGCCCGGGGTGCGGCGGGTGGCGGACACCGGAGCGCGGAGGGGCTGAGAGGGGGCGATGACGACCCGAGGGGCAGAAGCCGAGCTGAAGGGCGGCAGCCCCTCCATGAAAGCGGCCGATCGACGCCGGGCTGAGGGTCGGCCACCCCTCCATGAGGGCCGAGCTGAGTGAAGGGCGGTCGATGCCGGGCTAAGGGGCGGCAGCCCCGCCATGAAGACGGCCGATGGATGCCGGGCTGAGGGGCGACAACCCCTCCATGAGGGCGGGCAGAAGCTGAGCTGAGTGAGGCTCGGTAGCCCCTCCATGAGGGCGGGTAGGGCTGAGCTGAGGCCGGCCGATCGATGCTGGGCTGAGGGGCGGCAACCCCTCCATGAGGGCGGGCAGGGGCCCAGCTGAGTGAGGGTCTGTAGCCCCGCCATGAGGGCGGTGGATACCGAGCTGAGGGGCGGCAGCCCCGCCATGAGAGCGGCCGATGCCGGTCCAAGGGGGCGGGCAGCGCTGAGCCGAGGCCGGCCGATCGATGCCGGGCGGAGGGGCAGCAGCCCCGCCATAAGGGCGGGCAGGGGCTGGGCAGGGACATGGCGGCGCCGCCCGCCCTCCCGAAGGCGGCTCGCTCCCGCCCCGCGCTGACGTCACCCCCAGCTCTGCCGGCGCCATTTTGGACGCTCACCGCCGGGGGGGCCGGAGCGGGGCCGCCCCAGCCCCGCCGCGGCCGCGCCGCCGCCGCCTCCTCCATCCGCCGCCATCGCCGCCCGCCGCCGCCGCCCGCCCCGCGCCGCCCGCCCCGCCCGCGCCGCCCGCACCACCCGACCCGCCGCGGCCGCTATCGCCAGCACAACATGGCAGGTAAGGGCAGCCTGCCCCCCCTGCCCCGGCGTGGCTCGGGGGGCTCTTCCCGCTGGCTGCCGGCCGCCTCTCCTATTCCGCCTCGCTTGCGCCTTGCTGGTTGTGGGGTGGTGGGTTTTTTTTTTTGTTTTTTTTTTTTAATCCTCCCTTGTGGGAATTCGTGCTTTGCTCCCACCCACCCCTTCTTCCCTCCCTTCTCGGGGGAAAAAAAAAAAAGCATGGAAGAAGCAAGGTGGAGGGGGAAGTGTGGTGTGTTTTGGAGTTGAGCTTGCAGGCAGGGTGGGTCTGCTGCCTTTTCGTAGAATCATGGAGTGATTTGGGTGGGAAGGGACCTTAAAACCTATCCAGTTCCACCCCCTGGCATGGGCAGGGACACCTTCTACTATCCCAGGTTGCTCCAAGCCCTGTCCAGCCTGGCCTTGGACACTGCCAGGGATCCAGGGGCAGCCACAGCTCTGGGCACCCTGTGCCAGGGCCTGCCCACCCTCACAGGGAAGAATTCCTTCCCAATATCCCAGCTCAAACCTACTCTTTCAGTTTGAACCCATTCCCCCTTGTCCTGTCACTGCACGCTCTGGTAAAGACTTTCCCCCTTGATGCTTTGGGGTCGGTGCCTGTGGTTATTTCTCAGAAGCGCTGCCGTGCACGGAGAGGTTCCAGGTGCAGGCGGTGTCCAGATTGCAGTCGCACCCTTGTGTAGGGAGCAGCCTCTGAGCATCTGCAAATGCTAGTAAAATTTGGCACAGGGTGTAATTAAACAGCACAGGTCTCGCTGTGTTTTCTTTCCCATTCCTTCCACTGCTTGCTCCCCATTTCGCATCCCGAAGTGCTGTTGGTAGGCTTGGGAGTGTGTGTGTGTGTGCAGAACGGATCTCTTCCCTCTTACTTTTCCTTGCGATTTCTTCATTTGGAAATTTATTCATCCCCCTCCTCTGCACATGAATTGTCTTTTCAGTGCTTTGCATGTGGAGGAGCAAAGCATGGGAGGCTTTGTGAGGCTTGTGCTTTGCCTTTCCCCCCCCTACACCATATGCTCCACCCTCCTCTTGCCGTTTTAGTCGTGGGGGGGGGGGAAAAAAAGTGCCAATTTGGTTCAAGTAAATTGTATGGAAAAGAGGATTTTAGCTCGAAGTAGCAGGAGCAGTGATTCTCTCCAAGCTGTTTCCTTTAAGTGCTTCTATGATGCTAGCTGCTAAATGACAAATGAAGTTGAAGAGAGGAGAGAAAATGGGTTGTAGGTTTTTTGGGGAATGATGGGAGGGAAAAGCATTTTGCCTTCTCCTGCATAAATGGGTGCTGTTGCTTGCCTTCACCGTCTCAGGTTATGCAGCTTGGATGTCTGTAATCCTTTAGGGAAGAATTTAAAGGAAGCAGAAACTGCAAACTGTTCTCTATTCCAAGACTTCTTATTCTGAAGCGCTTCATCTTTTCTGGAAAGGTTCTTTTCAGGCTTCTGATTTCCTTCTCTTGGAGTTTTTTTTTTGCCCCTTTTAACTTGGGAAGAGTCTCCTCCTGTATTCTTTGTTATCCCCAAAGCCCTACCAGAGCTCGGGATTAACGTGTAAATGCCATCTGTTGCTCAGCGGGTTTGAGTTGAGTGGAGGAAAAGTTCCATTTTGACAGTGGCTTTTGGGAAAAAAAAAAAAAAAGAGAGAGGAAAAAAAAAAACCTCAGCCAACGGAGGCAAGCCCATTTCTGTCTCTTCCTGTATGTCCTCAGCCCTGCAGTGATTTGCTCGGAATGAAATGCAAAAGAAATGGGTGGTGATTTTTGGTGTGTGTTTTGGTGGCAGGGTTCAAATGAATCACTGCCTTCAGCCGAGGCAGTAATGTTCCTGAAGTTTTCTCTCCGATCCGTTTTCTATGGTAGTAGAACTTGTTCCCCTCCGATTGCTTGTTTGCTTTTTCTGCTCGGATTTGCTGCTTTTTTTTTTTTTTTCAGGCTGATAATTGCTTTCATTACTTCTGCGAAGAGACTCTAAAATTGTGGTAAAATTCTTTTTCTTTAGCCTTGAGTGCGTAGGGTCGGCGCAGTGGGATTGTGAAAGGAGGAGATGAATCGTGTGCTTGGTTTGTATTGGATGGGAGATTGAAATTTTCTAAAAATGCACAGCTCTGATAGTTTATATTTAAGTTGTTTGTGTGTGTGTGTGTGTGTTTAGAGGGTTCTGATTGCTCAAGTAGGGAAAAGCTTCGTGTGAAACCCAGCCTGTTCGTGCAGTTGAATTTTAAATTCGTAGTTATGGTGCTTAGTCCAGCGAGCTTTGGGTGAGCGAAGCTTTTACAGTGCTTGTGCTTCCCTGTTTTTGACGAACGCTGCATTGAAGGCTGACAAAAACAATATCCAAAGGAAAAAGGTGGGGAGGGTGGTGTGTGATTGTGCCTCAGCACTGCTGAGGAAGTGGGCGTGCACAGACTCTTGAAATGTGCAATCTGGAACCATTGTGTGCTTGCACTGCTGCTCTGGGGGGGCTCGTTTTTATTGAATTGTTTTCATTTTTCTAGGAGCTGGAGGAGGAAATGACATTCAGTGGTGTTTTTCTCAGGTGAAAGGCGCTGTAGATGACGATGTAGCAGAAGGTAAGAGCGATATTTTTTTACTGTTTTCTGACTTTTTAACCATTCCTTAGGTAGGGAGGTGTGGCTGCAGTCAGTGAAATATCCCAGTGCTGCTGTGTGCAACTTGAGCAAAGCAAATGGGCATTTCATGTGCATTCCCATATCCAGATTCAGGTTTAAACTGTAGTTTGAAAATACCATTCAGCACTCTTATGAAAAAGTTCAGGCTTCCTAACTTACTTTTGCTGGAATTCTTTTCTAAGATTAAGGTTTTCCTGATTTTTTTGATTCGTGTTTTTTCTTAATCTGCAAAATGAGGAATGTGATACTTGCATTCCACAAGGAGGTGTTGTGAGAATTAATTAATATTTGTACTCTTTGAAGGTCTAAGTACTATATAAAGTAATTCTCCCAATCTTTCCAGTTCCTATTAACAAGGGGAGGAAGAAAGCTGAATATTCGTGCATGCCTACTTAGTATATAAAGAGCAGGTTTGGGTTTGAATTAATGCTGGAAATTGTCTAAAACTTCTCCAAGCTGGCAGTGACAAGTGTCACGTTACACTAAGATGGCTGCCTCTGAATGTCACTGCAAAAACTGCACTGGTTGTTTTTTTTCCCTTGGATTTGGGATCCTTGGAGGAACGGTGCCTTTCTGTCTCTGTGCTGGAGAGCAGAATCTCTTCTGTGATCGTTCTTGAGGGAAGGTCCCCTGACTTCTGAATTTCTTTGGCCATAAAATCCTGTTTGCATGAAGCAACCTGTAAGATCATGAGTTAAAAGTTTTCTTTTGCAAGCAGTTGGCCTTGTCACTTATGTAATTCCTGGGGTTTTTTTTCTTTTTTTGCATATCTTGAATGCTCTGACTTACAAGTGAGATTAATGTTATATTTAGAAATCCAGTAACTACAGTTTCCATTATTTCCCTGCTTGACATGTGGTTCAGATTAGCTTCCAAAGGCCAAAATAAAAGATCAGGATAAACATAATGGAGTTGTTTTTATTTATTAGCTGCAGTATGTGGCAAACGATGCCCTGTTTGCCACATACTTTGCCAGGCTTCTGTTGCTTACAAGTTGAAATATGTTTTTTGGAAATGAGAAAGCTGTAACAATTTCAAGTGTCATTTTAAATTCTTCAGGATGTAGGTTTTAAAGCTTGAACTCAAAAGTGCTGTTAAACGTGGTAGGATTTTTTTCTCTGACAGATTTAGAATTCTGTAACCTTTGTTTTTTACGTATCAAACTAAATCCTTAATTAAGTATTGAAGAAATGATTGTGGTGAAGTTGTGGTGCTTGCAAATAATCCTTCATTAAAATAGACTCCAGTAGTAATGAACTTATGTATAGGTATAGAAAAGTAGCCTTTACAGGGACCTGGAAATGCAGGAGTGAGGAAAGAGGAAGGAAGGGCAGACTGAGCTGGTTTGTGTTGCACTCGGTGTTACGAAAGGTGCCTCGCCAGCCCTGAGCCTCCTGCCAGGCTGGGAGCTGCACTGAGTGCTTCTGGAATCCTCCAGAGGAGTTCAGGGAAGCCTGAGAGGGAATTAAGGGGCTTTAGTTTCAGCACATCAGGCAATTGGGTTTCCAAAACGTTGTAAGAACGTCCATTTTTTGTTTTATGGACAATGTAGCCTTCTGATTCTGTGACCTGTAGAGTGAAGAGAAATTTTGTTTCAGTGCCAGCTATACTTGACTTAGGATGAGTATTGAGATACAAAGTGTAACATACTGCAAGATGAGAAACTGAGCTGCCTAGAGAGAGATCCCAGGTATTATTGACGTTGCACTTGCTTGTAATTAGTTTGTTGAGCTGAAATTCTCCCCTCTTCCTGTGTATTTGGCTCCCGCAATCCATACTGGAAGTTGGTGAAAGCAGTTGTTTATATTGATTCCTTGTTATGTATCACAGTGTCTGGCTGTGACTGTGTTGGTTATGGACCAAGGTGCTTGCATTTTTCCGTTTCCTAGCAATATTTCTGCCTTCAAGGTTCCCTTCAATGACACGGAGCCGTGTGTGGTTCCTGCAGCAGCAGCTCCTGCTCTTTTGGAATACCCAATGCCAAATTGACAGTGGCTCCAAGTGCAGTCTGAGGACCTTTTTTATTCCATGCCTTTCCATCTGCTTTCTTGGGGCAGGCCCATGGTGAAAGCTCAAGGAAACCTTACTGTCTGAAGCTGTAATGACTCTTAACCACTGTGGTCTGCCAGAGAACAGGTCTGGACTCCAATCGTGCCTGTGGTGAGCACAGTACCAATTTGTGTGCAGGAGTACAAGGCCGTGGAGATCTGCTTTTGGAATGGCTGCAGAGCTCAGGATCTAAATAGCAGTTTGTTGTGGAATGCTGAAACTCTGCTAAAAACAAAGTGAAGGAAACAAACCTGAAAGGATTGGGAGTTTCACTTTCTGTTTTCTTCCTGTTGCTAGCTCAGTGTTGCAATATTTACATTGGAAAGCTGGCTTGAACTAAGCTAAAGCAGTGATAACCAGGAAAACTGCATGATAACCAGGAAAACTGCATCATTTAATTGCATTAATCAGTGGGATACAAACCCAGTGGTCTCCCTACAGTGTTTTTTTCCCTATAAAACGGGCCAATGGAGAATAATATTTTGGACAGTAGCACTTTTAGTACAGTAACAGTTGTAGCAACTTCAAAAAGCCTGTCGAGGATGCTATTATGTAGCTTCCAGTATATTTAAGGTCAGACCTGACCTCCAGCCTTCCCATCACATGTATTAACCAATAATTCTTTAGATGTTTGGACTAGGCTGGCTGGTTGTTACAAAGTCAATATTTGGTGGCTTTGGTGGCTGAAACATGAACTCTGATACACAGGTTTTAATTTTCTGGCTTTCCAAGCACTGTGTGATGGATGGATGTGACGTGTAAGGGGAAGGACGGGAAATTGTCACTAAAGCCTGGGGGGAAGATGGCACTGAACTTGTATCTGCCTGGGTCACTGCTGAGGCAAAGCTTTTCTACTGAGAATGTGAATGTGAGGAGCAGAAGTAGCCTCTCTTTGCTTGGCATGTGTGGAATTTATCCTTGCTTGTAAGCTGTGGCCTGTGTCAGATCACAGTTAAGCACAGAAATCAGGTTGTAAATTGAAATCTCAATGTCAGCTTCGTTATAATTCAGATCCTTCATTTTAATTGATGGCAAAAGTTTACCTTCTAGTGATTTAGCAGCCCGTTCTCTGAGGGCAAAGGTTGTTGTAGTTTGTGCTTCCTCTCTTTCTGAAATAGTTTTCTTCCCTTCTTAATTTCATATTTGTCTTGCTGGAGCCCAGTCCTACAACATACCTGTGTTCAACTTGTTCCGTTTTCAGTGGAGAGGCTTAGACAGGTCTTCTGGGGTGGAGAGCACAGAGTGCTTGTTTGTGATAACCTGATCACTGAACTTACCAAAAACGTCTGTAATGCACAGATTTATTTCTCCTGTGCCGTCACAGTTTTGGTGCAAGTGAGACTTAATTGTCCAGAAATACTCCAGTGTTTTCTTAGTGGAAGCTTCCTTTATGGGAATGATTACAGAACAGGATTACAAAGATTTTCAGCAGTAGTTTTGTGGGTTTTGCTCTTTTGCTGTTCTTCAGAATGTGGCATAAAATCAACTGCAGTTGGGAACCACTAAGAATTGGGAGTTTAAACTGCCTCTGAAAACTGCACAGCTGCTTAGTGGAGTGAGTTTGTACTTCAGAACAAATGAAGTCCAATGTGTTTAATTGCTCAGCAGAAGGAGAAGAGTCAAGCTGCTCTATCTCAATGTTCTTTCAGGTGTAATGCAAAGATATGTCCAAGTCTGATAGTCGAGGTCCAAGGCTGGGAGCCAGGAACTGAAGTCCTAAGCTTTAACCCTGAGTGATTACTGCTCATCTTGGACCAGTTATTTAACTGTTTCGTGCCCAAATTGTCTCTGAAAGAAGCACGTGAATATCTGCTGTGGGTGCTAATTACTGACTTTTAAATAAAGCTTAACCATTCTGCGATGCTTTTTTTATTATCTGTGATTTGCTTCGTGTCTCATCTTAGAGCCAAACATGGCTGTGTCTGTTTTAGATGGAAAAAGATGAACAGATAAAATTCTGTCCCCAGCTTGTGTGTGGTAAAAGATTGAAACAAAATTGGACTTTTCCCTTGTTCAGGAATGGTTTCTGTGTTTGGTTCTAGGTGTGTTATGTCTGTCAAGTGTAGTTTGATACCTTTTTGACTGGTTTCAGAATTGCAGAGCAGCAATGGAGACTGATGTTGCTTGAATTGTCTTGAATGCATGAAAAGTATTATTTCTGAGTAAGGAGAAGTGAAAGCAAGAATCAGGATGGCTATAAAAAGCAGTTTACCACAATCTGGGTTTTGGTTTTTTTTTTTTCCTTTTTTAATGAGGATTGATGGAATTAGAGAGGAGAAAAAACTCTCAAAGAGTGACAGTGAGGTTGCAACAATATTGCTGAGGAAAGATTGAGATATAGTTGTGGGAGGGAAGCTAATTTGGGCTTTTGAAGGCTGTGGTTGTGTTCTTTATGCTCATGAGGTAACATCATTTACAAGGAGCAAGGCCTAATAATAGGTTTGTTTTTAAGAGGTGATTTGAAATATGCTGTAGATAGGGGGGATAAAAGACCCAAGGTTACAGTCCTGTTCTGTATTCCTGAGTCTGCTTCAGCTTGAGCTCTTCAGCTGTTCAGAGAATGACTGTCTGTATCTAGAGGGAGAAATAGGCTACTGTGTTCTAGGAACTGCTGCTCTGGATGGACTTGAGTGTGCATTTACAGTGTGCAGTCCCCCAAAACAAAGAGCATTTAGCAGACAGATAAATAGGCAGTGGCTGTTCAGCTCCCCAGAAGTAATTCAGTCCTCTTTCTTGCATGGGTTTGGAGGCTGGGGCACTCCAGCTTGTCTGTCAGAGATTGTTCTGTCCCTTCTGTGAGGCTTTGCTGTTCTTGGAATCTCTGTCTTCAATGAAAAATTAGTTGTAAAAAGGCTTTTGTGTTGGAAACGCAGTGCTGGAGTGATCAAGCCATCAGACTCCACAGCACACACAAATGCAAGCTGGGCTATCAGCGGCAGTCCTGGTGGATTACAGCTCTGGATCAGCTTTGTGAAACCTTTTAGCTTTTTAATTTTAAAGGTGCTACCTAAATGCTTCTGTTTTGGCTATTTCTACCCTAGGAATGGGGTTCTGTGGTAGCTGTAGCTTCACAGAATGTATTTTGGAAGAGCTAAAATGAAGACTGAAGCTCCCAGTGGATGCAGAGCTGAAGGAAGAGTTAAAAGCTGGGTGTTACAAGCTGTGCTGTCTGCTTTTTTTTTTTTTCCCCCTCTTCTTTCTGTTCTCCCTGACTTGCCTATTTAGGCCACAGCTACATGTTTGGCAGCATTTCTGCTTAAAGAGGCACTCCTTCCCACTCTGCTGGCATGGGTGTTCACCTAAGTGCACAGTGAACTCGTTGGGGAAGCTGATCCAGCTGAAAAAATGGTCAGATCGTGTTTTTTCACTGGATTATTTTTCGGCTGAATTGAACCCTGACGTGATTCTCAGAGCTCTGCGTGTGCTTATGCCAGCAGAGTGTGGAGAGTGATCAAGTGGCTCAGAGGAACAGGAGGAACTCTGGAACAGGATTGGTTTCTGTAGGATTTTATGTACAGGCAATGCAAGACCCTGATTGATCTCTGAGTGCTGTGCTACTGTGAAGGGTAAAATCAGCTGCTAAAAAGGACTTTAAACCTTTGCTGTTCAAGGTGCATACTTTGAACATGTGCTATCTGCAGGCCAGCAATAAAATCACTCTTACAGTGAATTATATTGTGATGGATTTTTTTTTTTATAGCACACACGGTGTGGGTTTTCTGCTGTGTCCACACGAGCAGTCTGTGGAAATGGGATTTGTTCAGTGTTGTTTTGAGCTCTGTTAGCAAAGCCAGTTTGGTAATATCAGTGCAGTTCAGTTTATTTGAAGTTGTTGTAGGAAATAATACCACTTGAATGGGAGGTGGATTATTACTGATTGCTTTACTGGAAAGCACTTTATAAAGATAATCTGACAAATGATAATCTTCTCTTATCGTGTCTTATCAGTCTTAATATGATTTGGAAAATGGATCCCTTCTTTGGGGTTTCATCTTCACCTAAACTGGTGAATTGTCTTGCATTAAATGCTGTAGAATTAGGCTGCCTTAGTTTTAGCTGCTGTTGAAGTGTGTATGCAATTAAATCTGCTCTGTGTGTGCCTCTTGGAGCAAAAACATCAATTACTGATGGTACTGAGTTAAGGCTCCAGTTTGTCCTTTCATCTGTAGGAAACTCTGTGCTCCCACAATCATTTCATTATATAAGATGTTTTAATAACTGCCTTAAGGGTATTTTTTCAGGCTTTTTTTCCTGTTTTCAATGCTCTATAGTGTGCAGCACCGTAACTGTGTCTACAGTATTTTTAGTATGGAGTGAAAAGTTTAGCAGAACAAGTCAGTGTTCAGTAATCATGTGAAACTGAGGTTTGCACTTTCAAAGAAATTATTGAAAGGAGTAAAAAGCCTTGGCTTAGGTTGTGAATGTGAACAGAGGCAACAGTTACCCCGTTCCAATGAAAATGAAAGCAGATAAATACAGGAAGTATACATTGATCCCAAGTAATTTGGAGTAATCCCTTTCAAGAAGCAGTGGTAGGTCTTACAGTCAAAATAACAATGCAAGGACAGTTTTCTAGGCTTTAAACTCGAGTGGAACACATGCAATTAGAGCTTTGTTTTATTGCCACAGCTCAGTTACGCTCTTGCAACATGCACCAGCTAAATGCTGCTTTCGTAAGGTCAGTGTGCCAGTAAACTGGAAAGAGGTGGGACCTTGCCTTCTTCTATGCCTTTGAAAATGGGGAAAGCATAAAAAGGACTCTCAAGAAGTGAAGTATTGACACCCTGTGTGTGTCCATTCAGTAATAGTTTTATATAGCAGGATTTCCTTAATTGAATATAGTTGTTCACTTTCTGGCTTCCCACCCAGGCCTGCTGTGGGACATGGCTCTGGGCACTGTTCCACGAGGGTGCTCTTGCCTGGCTCTTTAGTGACTGGAAGGTTTTGGGTTGTTAATTTGCCTTTGAAACCAAGTCCCACCATCAGGTTCTGCTGCTGTGAGCTGGTATTACCGAAAACAATTATTTGAGGTTTCTCTGCATGACTGTGATTCAGTGAGAGAACCAGAAGTGGCTGGAAGCTTCTCCCTTTCCTCTCCTGACTTGCCACTCTTTTGTTAGGCACTGGAGGAGAAGCTATTAATTTGGTCAGCCATTCTTTATCAAAATGGATTTTCCTCTCAGCGATCCACAAGTGATAGCACCACGAAGAGAACCAGCATATTTAGGTCACATGTGAAGCCCCTGAGGCAGTTTCTGCTTGCATCTAATTTTGGAAGAAAATTTTAGGGTCAGGAAAAAGAGGGTTTAAAAGACTTGTATTGTAAGAAAGATTGATTTTTTTTTCTCAAATATACAGAAGGCATTTTGTGTGGAAATGTTTCTCTTTGGATTTTCAACTGCAGTTCTTAAATTAATGCTCTGGGAATAGCGTGAGCTCCAAACACACACAGTTGGCACTCTGGTTTTGAGAACCTGAGAAAAGATAATTGCATGTATTCAGGAACAATTAAGGTAATTGAGACTTCATATTATAGTTGCCTATTTAAAATATGGAGTAAATTCTAATATATTCTTGTTTGTTGAAAGCCAGAAACTGTATTTTCCTTTTTTCTTTGACTATAAAAAGTATTTCAGTGACCATTTTTTGATCCTTAAAAGCAGTGATTTTAGCTGGCCTTTGTGCTATTGTTAAATGATGATTTGAGAAATCATGAGTTATGTTTGTGTATAGTGCTTATAAATACAGTCTGAAGGTCTTGCTTGATTTTGGAATAACTTGGAAGTGAATTGGTCCAGTGGACAAGAGCTACATACTGAAATAAAGCTTCAGGTTTGACTTTCATGAAATATAATGACTCTCAAAGACACTTGTTTGAAAGGTCCTGGACCATTTTCCAATGGAATTGCATAACAAACCCCTGGCTTTTCTGGTACTGCTCCTGGTGCGTTGTGTAGAGAATAATATATGGGAATATTGGAGATAATAAAGAAAAACTTGGATTATTTTTTAATAATTACCCAGTTTGGTTTGTTTTGAAGTGGGACCTTGGTGTGAGAAGAGGAATTAGAATTCAAATTACACCTGAGTCTGCCTGTAGGTTTATTGTCACTTCAAGTAGGTGCTGCTCCTGAGAGGAATGCTCCTTCCTGATGCCTCTGCCAGTCACTGCCTTGAGCTCAGCCAGATGATCCCTGAGCTCCAGAGTGCTCACTTGGGGAAACCCATCCAAATGAAAATTACCTGTCTTGGCTTCATTTTGGATTAATTTTATTCTGCATCACCTTCTCCAGACTTAATTTGTCCAACTCTTAGCAAATGTTTGTGGTGGGATAGGTGGTGGTTCTACAGGGATGGGAAAAGAGGTGAAAGGATGGATTGCTTCTCTTGAAGAGTTGATCGTGGTTCTAAGGCAGCGTGCAAAACTACGGAATTGTGAATAATTCAGCCTCTTTCTCAGCCTTTTCATGTTTACAGTTGATACCTGCTTGTTCATGGTCTCTCTTTTCACACAAAAACTCTACTTTCAGTGCACTGAGATTCCTATTTGGGGGCATTTCTTCTCATAGGTGAACAAACAGCAGTTGAAGTTGAAGCCTACAGTGTTCATTCTATAGCCCAGCAGTGAGAACATGTCACTGTTTATGGAGGTAATAGTGAAACATTCATAAGCTGTTTTACTGGAATGTGGAACTGGCAGGAATGGCTTTTTGCCCAGCAGTTTAAAACTTTCTCTATAATCCTTCTACCTTTCTCAGGCAGTTCTTCTCACAGCTTCATGTCATTGTTTTGATTTAGGTTTGTTTGTTTGTTTGAAGCTAAATTTTACACTGATTTTTTTGTGTGTGTGTTAAAGAAGTATCCAGAGTCTCTAATTTTATTCCAGACCCTTCTGGAAGTGGTAACCTGCTCTGGAAAGCAGCAGGAGCTGGCAGCAGGGTTGTGTTCCTGCAGCAGGACACGTGCTGTGCTTAACCCAGCTCGTTTGTGTCTCACAGTAATGAGATGCCTCAGAGGAAAGGGCAGGAGGAAGACAAAGAGCATTTGAAACAAAACAACATCACTTGGCTATTCTGCACATGAGGTTGTTGGCTCCCTGGGGATGTTTTTGCTTGGTGTGACCTGAGGAAGCTCATCCCAAGCCTGGGAATAGCAAACCTCTGCCTGTTTCTGGAGGATGCTCATCATTCTGCTGGTTCTGAACCGGCATCAGCAGCTGTGCAAGCAGGTCACGCCTCTGTGCTGGTGCAAGGTGTTCCTGTGCTCTGCTCAGGAGCACGGCTGTGTTAGAGAAATGCCATGGCAGGCTTGTATCCTGCATTTCCTTCCTGCACTCACCGTCCTCCTGAAGGAGCTGGCAAGAGAAGCTTCTCTTCATGCCTATAAACTTGTTTATGTATACACTGGAATTCTTTTTCCGGGGGTTTTATGTTGCCTTCAGCTGGAGGTTGTTTGGCACCTTCCAATTCGTGTTTGTTCTAACCAGGGTCTTTGAGCTGAGGTCCATTTTCTTGCAGAGCTCTTATTGCTCTTTTACTTTTTACCGACTTAAAAGTTTAAATTTAAATGTCATTATCCCAGGGGATGGTGGGGAGACTGATGGAAGACTAGAAATGGAGATAACTGAAAGTAATCATCTCTTGTTTTCTCTGGAGTCATTTTAATCCTTCCCTGCTTTATTTTCCCTGCTTGTCAGACCTTGGTGGTGTTTCCTAAAATGAAGTTCCAAAGCCTTTGATTGTTTTTTTTTTGTAATGATCTTTGCCATCTTTGCAGGACAAGTACCACCACCAAAATACTCTCTACCTTTTTATATATAAACATATGTACAACATATACAAACAAATTATATTTATCAATATATCTATTATGCAACTCTTCCAAAACCCACAGAAAAGGTCTTGATCTATAAACAAACATATTTGAAACAAACACTTAAAAATAAAGGTTGGTATTTTGCTCAGATGAGTAGACTATATATATAATTTTAAGAGGTGCTATAAATATGCCTTGGAGTTGTCAAGATCCCATGTGTTAGGAATCTCAAAGTCCAGGCCAGAAATTAGCATTGGCTTCTGTTTAATAATGATTTTTTTTTAAAGAAGCTGAGGCATGTATGCTTGGGCCAGAATAGAAACACAGGAAAACACTTGCCAACTGGGGGGAGGAGGAAAAAGAAAAGGCAACTGGGCAAAGAAAGACTGTTCTTAAAGGTTCCAAGTGCCACTGAAGATGCATTAGGTATTAAAAGGAGCTGATAGGTGAGTGAGTGACCAGAGTGAGGGAAGTAATCGGAAATTTTGCTTCTCCAGTCACTTCACAGAGCTGTGTATTTATCTCTGCTGGAAACTTCAGTTGTACTTGTGACCTTCACAGGCCCTGTGCTCCCCGGCAGGCTGCCTGAAATTCAGCTGGAGAGCAACCCTCCCTCCCTCCCTCCCTGCCTTTCTGCTAGGCAAGAGGAATTTCTGATTTCATTTTCCTTGCTTAGAAGGAGGCACTTCGTGCATTGTCTGAGCCACGACAGCCTCCCGCGTTCTACACACTGAGATTAAAAGCTTCCAAATGTTTGGCCTGAGCTTTGCACCTGAAAGGAGTCCTTTGGTCAAAGAACGTGTGAGAAGAGTCTGCAGCAGCAGGGTGGTTTTGAGGAGTTGGGTTTTTTATATCTGCAACAGGAGTGCCCACCAAGTCCACGGAGTTCTGCTTTTGAAAGGCATTGCCAAAGTATTCTATTTTTCTTTGGTAATGCTACTACTGAATTTTAACCTGTAGTGTGTGTTTTGGATTGGCTTCAGCAAAAAGAGAAAATGAAGCTATTGCAGAGCTGTGTCTGGAGCTTTCTCAGTGACAAGAAAGGCATTGCCTGAAGGCTTCTTTTCCCTACGTGCAGAACAATGACCCAGTATGTTATTTCCAAATATATTGTTATTTGCAAACAGAACAGCAACCCCTGGCTGCACTGTGCTGTGCAGCCTATTGAAATTCTGGCTGTGATTCCAGCAGAGATTTTTCCATAAATAGCTCTGTACTACTTGGGAACACAAACAAACCCTGAAAAGATCTGAAGTATGGTCTGCTGAGGGGCTGTTTAGCCTGTTATTAGTGTGTGCTTCAGATATTGCAGATATTGTGGTGGATGTGAGGAATTTTTCTATAGGGTTATGTGGGGGCTATCAGCAGGAATTAAAAAGGAAATAATTACCAATCAAATTAGTTCCAAGGACTCCATGAATCACCTGTCTTGAGCACAGGAAAAAAGGATAATAAGAATTAATAAATATAAGCAGAAGCAAGTAGATTTTCTTTCTGGATTTTTTCAAGTAAAAGCTATTAGATAATGACTAAGCATTAGGTTAAGGTTCAAGTAAATACAGCTTGAAATTAAAACTATTTATTCTTTCCATGAACAGACATCCAACATTTTTATTGATTGGATGTTTATGTGAATTAATACCTGCACTAGGAAATGGGCTGTGTTTTCCAGTGCTGTGTAGGTAAACACCCTCTTGAATAAGTAATACAGTAATATTTTGTAGAATATTTAGTTATAATTGGTGCAAGCTGTCTTGAGTAATTTGTAGTCTTGAGTAGAAACTTGCAAACTTTCTGTGAATTAGAAAAGAGGTGAATAAATACTTGTGTGTTTTGCCTGGGACTCTGCTGGTCCTGGTGCTCACAAACTTATTCTAAGAAAGAAGAAATCCCCTTCTAAAAACAATCAAAGAGCACAAAAATAACTTTGGCATTTGAGAAATGCCTGCTGTGAGTGGGGGCTCTGGAGTGTCCTCAGCCCCTGGTTATCACAGCAGATGTGTTTATGGGCTGTCAGAGCGAGGGTGGCATCGCTGAGAGCAGCCCCACAGGAGCTCCTTAGGACGTTCTCTCAGTGCAAATCTCTCAGCTCTACCTACTGCTCCTCTTGGATGTTCATTAAAATCCTTCAGCTGTGGCCACTGAGCAGGCTCAGAAGGATCTCTGAGAGCCTTGGCTTTGCCTGAAGTCACCTCTGGTGGAGGAGCACCTGCACTGTGGGTGAGGGGTGCACACAGGGCTGCAATGGGAATCATCTCTGATGCAGCTCTGAGGCACTGACTCTGTGCTGGTAACCTGGAGTCACAGAATCCTGGAATGGTTTGGGTTGGAAGGGACCTTAAATCCCATCCAGTGCCACCCCTGCCATGACCAGGGACACCTCCCACTGTCCCAGGGTGCTCCAAGCCCTGTCCAGCCTGGCCTTGGGCACTTCCAGGACTGGGGCAGCCACAGCTTCTCTGGGAATTCAATCCCAGCCTCTCCTCACCCTCACAGGGAGGAATTTCTTCCCAATATCCCACCTTGCCCTGCTCTCTTTCAGTTTGAACCCATTCCCTCTTGTGCTGTCCCTCCAGGCCCTTGTAAATAATCCCTCTCCATCTTTCTAGGTGGTAAGAACAATTTAACTGCTGACACCCTTTTCATTTTGAAAGCCTAGGTGGTATTTCACTTTTTTTTTTATTATTTCATGAACATTCTTTTTCGTTCCTTGTAGGCACATTGGGAACAGCTCCCTAAGAAGCTGGAATTATAAATAAAGCAGCTCTGCACTCCAGCAAAGCACTTCTGCTACCGAGGGGTAATGAGCCTGGGTTTGCAAAACAGATACATTGCCAACATATTTATCACAGAGAGAAGAAAGAAAGCTTTAAACCTTCAATAAGACTCAGTCCAATACTTCTAATGCATTTTGGGGACTCCTTATCCTCTGTATCACTTGCATTTCAAAGCATGTCTTAGGAGAATTATGGAGCACTTGCGTGAGCATTATGGATAAACCCTGAGGAGCCTTGAGAGAATGAACTGGGACTTAGGTCACAGGTTTTCCAGGGAGTGGTGACTTGAGATGAAATTGGGGTCTCCTGAATCTTTATGGATTCCTAGGATGTGCTTTATCTCCAGGTCAGCAGGGATGCTTTCTACAGCTCACAAATGTCAGAAATAGGCATTTAATTTCTTTGTTTCAGCATGAAGTTTATTCAGGAAAATCAGTAAACATGAATTTTTGTCTTCAGCAGTGCTAAAATTGAGTTGTTACACTCTTGGAATTTAGAGATGCAGTTTTGCTGCAGCTTTATTAATGACAGGTTGTAAATTAAAGCTCTGCAGGCAGAAAATATGTTGGAACAAGTTGTGTACTAGAGTATTAAAACCAGGCAAGTGCTGTGTTAGAGGAGAAATAATCAAATCTGTTATTTATAAGGTTTTTTTTTGTCTCAATTCTCCTCCTATTGCTCAAGGAGTCCCAGTTTTGTGAGTGATAGTGACAGAACATTCAGGCACCCGAGGGGATCTCGGATGAAACAATTGTGGGCATGAAGTTGGTTCCTGCTGGAGTTAATTTTGTTCCCCTATAATTAGATATGTACGATCTGTATGCAATTGTACAAAGGACAGGAACGATGAGTAACTCCCAAACTGAATTCTACACAATCCAGCTAGAACTAAACCATCCTGTCATCTTTGTCTCAGAAAGCACTGTAGGTTTTGGTGGCCGTGTTTCTGAAAGAACTGGAGCTGCTATGGGTTGTGTGTAGCACTTAGTGCAGCTACTTTGTTTAGAGGATAAAGCGTGGTTGAAATGGGAAAATTCCAAGGAAAGGAAGCTCCTTCTTGTGTAATTTAACCAAATTATCTCTGTGTTGCACTAATACCTAATGTTTTATCCGTACTCACAACTGTAGAAGAGGACCCTGACACTGCCAGTCCCCCTTCTAACAAACCATAGATTTCATATTCTTACCTGTTAGCAAATATTTCACTTGGGGATAACAGAAATTTGCTTCTAGGTAGAGTTTTTTTGCTGCAGCACCAAAGAACATGTGCATGCTCATTTTTTTCAGTGCACTTAGGGAAGGTTTGGTTCTAGGACTCTTGTGGGCTGTTAAAAACTTGGTTGGTTCCCAGAATTCTGTGACACTTGATGGAAGTTTGTGATTCTTGGCATCAAAACAGGGACACAGTTTCTCCAGGTTAAGTGTAGTTGATGTGGCCTGTGATGGCAGCAGGGCACAAGCAAACCTAGGCCAGGAACCCAAGATGTCAAATGGATTTTTATGGCAAGTGATGCTTTGAAACAAATGAAACTAAGAATTACAATGCATTTAGGTTTTTAACACAAATGGTGCTTAGGTAGGGTAGGGTATTTTATGTATTTTGTGTTTCTGTTCCTTTTTTTCCTATTTCACATCAAACTCCTCCTTTCTCATGGGGTGCTAGGGGTGCATAGCCTCTGATTGGGGTGTTATCCAGCCTCTGGATAACTCCTGTTCCCAGTCTTTTTTTGGTAATCCTAAGCTGCGAGTGAAGAGGAGTTTTGACTGTAATTGAAAGGGGATTGATGCAACACTGTGTGTGACACATCCTCAGTAGGAGGGCCACTCTTCTTTTCCTCTTCCCTGCCTGAAAATAGATTGAAGCTTCAAGGGCTGGAAGCTCTCAGCAGCTGAATTTTTGTGGTGTTAGGAAACTGAACCCCACAGTAGCTTTTCCATCAAACAGGTGTCTGGCATTTAAAAATGCTGAAACACTGGATTTACTGGTGATTACTTTTTTTGTTTAAAAGCAGAACAATTCTGCTTGGAAGGAGGAAAGCTTGTGGACAGATTGAACCCTTTTAAATAAACATGTTATTTTTCTCTAATATTGCAGTAGCTGCAAAGAAGAGGCTCAAGGAGATGCTGTGACCTTTAACTGCTCATTCCTGGTTCTGGATAAATGTTGTAGTCCCACAAGCTGTGAGACACTCACCCTCCTTTCTGAGGTGACTTCAGCTGAGCACCAGGAGTGGGGCTGGATTTCTGCCACTCAGGCCTCTCCTGTTTATGATATTAATAAACTGGTGTCAAATGTCCTGGGAACGGTTGATGCAGGTTGAAAGACCTTTGTTTCAGCCAACAATAGACCTGAATTCATATGAATAGTAAAAGCAAATAGGCACTTCCTGTCATAATTGAAGAAATATTTGAGTTTGGGAAGCATGTTTATGAAGAGATGTGAACTAAATGCTCATCACTTGCTCTTTGTCCCCAGCAAAATGTTTCCTGTGTGTGTGTGGATCTTGCTAAAGATGTTTGCAGTGCTAATAATGTAAGGTGGAATCCCCTCTTTGAATATTATTTAGGATATTCTTTGGGGGAAAAACTCTACACCTGTGTAATAAAGATTTAAGAGGGGGAATTGACTGAGTTGTTGCTTTCCTAATTATATTTATTCCTCAGATGAAAACTTGGAGGTCTCTTGCAAAGACTAGAAACTATTAGGATAAATGGAAATAATGGAGTGGTGCCTCAGCCCATCTCGAGGTTGAGCTGCCTTTCACAGAGTGCTGTAACTGCTGTTTGTGGTTTCCAGGCAGAGGATGCCTTTAGAACCTCCAGGGAATTCTTGGCAGGTATTAAATAATCCCTTATTATTGAGTTGGAAGTATTTTCAGGCTGATGTAGTTCATGTTGAGTTGAAAAATGGCTCTGTCTTGAGCTGGTAAGGTCCCCACTTTGCAGCAGTGTTCACATGGAGTTGCTGGGACAGCAGCAATCTCCCGGAGTTGTGGAGCTCTGGGAGAAGCTTCAAGCACACCCCCCTCAATTCCAGGATGGGAAGGGCTGTAGGTACAGGTAAAAGACACCCTCAGAGGTGGAGGCAGCTCCCAAAGGACTTGGGAACTCTGACAACTCCTGTTTTGCTGATTCCAGGGGGTTACATTCTTCACATCAACTCCTGCTGCAGTCAGGTTAACCTTCACCTGTTCAGCATGCAGTGCCTGGGTGTGGGCAGCCCAGTCAGCAGGAGGTGTTTTGGGGTGTTTATTTGTCTGGTCTGTTGTAAATGGACTTATTTTCCTGCTTCTCAGCCTGCTTGTGCCTTCCTCTCTGCTCCCAAATAGATCATGTGCAGCTATGGGGCAAGGCAAGTACTGGGAGCTCTGGTTTGCAGCACCTTTTGAACTAAATTCATTCAGTTGATACTCTTGTGCTTGGTGGAAGGAAGGAATTTGCCTCTTGATCTCCTGTGCATGTGTTCTGACAGGAACTGCAGTCATGTCTTAAGGTTTAAAAATAGCAAGTAATTAATCAGCATGATGAGGGTTAATGGTTTCTATCCAGAAACCAAACAGCTTTGCATTTGTTTGTCTAGAGAGAGCATTCTTCTGTCTGCTGTTGTTGAGAGTTTACCAGGAAAGGATTTTTCACAGTAATTTCTGAAACACTTACTAACAAAAACTTACTTGGGGTTAAAAACCCCAAAACTATTTAATTCTCTCATCAGATGAAATGGTTTCAAGGATCCAGTTCATGGCTGTTTCCTGCTAACAAATCATAACCCCACAATGTTTCTTTCTTCTGTAGGTTTGCAGTGAAGTTGGCATGAAAGGAGTTAGAGAGTGCAGTGCCAGACTTGGTGAGCAGAAATAAAACCTCTACCCAGTGGTTAAAGTGATCATGGTACAGGTATTGCACAGTGGATCACAGTTTTCAATCAAATTTAGGTGTAAAAATTCCTTCTCAAAGCTCATGGTATTATTTTTCAGTGTGAATGCTTTCTTTTCACAGAGACAAAATTTCAGAGCAATTTTCTGTCATTTTCAGAGGTGGGAAGCAGGGACACGCTGGTGTCTGACACATCTGTTTTCAGAGTGCTTTGGTTTGCTGCTGTTTGTCATCTCTGTTTTTCCCTGTCACCACAGGTGTCTTGGAGTCCTGTGTACTCGAGCCTTGAGTTTCCTACTATAGATGGAGACAGGAAGCCGGTGGTCTGAGCTTTAAATCAGCTTCCTTTCTGTTCTAGCAAAGCCACATTCTGGCCTTGCTGTAGATGGAAGCTCATGGAGGCTCTGCACACAGAAATGCAGTGAATTGGCGTTTTGCTTCTGGGCTCAGTGGCCTTTGCAAATCCAGCTGTGCTAGCTGGAGATGTGGTTGCTCCTGAGTGTGTTCCCTGCCTTTCCCCACAGCAAATTTGCTCATCTGATGCCTTCAGCTCAGTCTCAGTGAACTCTGTTAGCTTAGCAAAATATACAAATTGTTTAACAGAAATGAAATGTGTTGCCATCATTCACAGGAGTTTGAGGTGGTGGCACTGTCTGTTGAAGATGATTATAAGTGTTCCCTGTAGTGATTTTTGTTACTTCTGAGGGTTGCTGGTTTTCCACATTTCTTTGTTGGTCTCTTGCCTTGGTCCAAAAATAGATTGTGGGGGAAAAAAATGGTAAATTTGGTGGTGGAAACTTGCCCTGAGTGGAGATGCTGAAGCAGCTGCCCAGTGAGGCACAGGAGTTCTTTGCCAAACACAAGAGTTACTACGTTCAGTGTGCTGCTGCCTCTCCAGCCTGGATTGTAACTTGACCACAGATTGTGCTTTCTGTGAGGAAGTTACTTTGATGCCACAGTTAACTTGAGATCACATAAAGATTTCTGGATGCTTAAGAAGCTGCTGTTCCAGATGAGAGATTAGCAGATGGTGATTCTGTTCCCTGCTTTACCATTACCTTGTAAAACACCTAATCTACATATTTGTTCCTATCCCAACTTGCAGAAGCTTTTTGAGTCACTTCTGTGATAATCTTCTCTGCATGTCCAATGCCATCCTCTCACTCTGGCTTTGCAGGGAGGAGAAGCTTCTGGTGCATGAGACAGATGGGTTTGAAGTTGTTCTGCTCTGAGCACTGAGCCCAGTAAAGCTGTTTAGGAGCATTACTGGCCTTCCATAAAACTAATGGCAACAAGATTAGGGCTGGTGCCACTGTTCCTGCAGCGGGAGGGGGGGTGGAAGTTTGCTGGTGTGTTTTCTAGGAAGTCACGAGGCTTAACGAAAGTTATTTGTGGGAATTTGTGAAACCACCAAAATAACATTGTTTTGTACTTGAGTATTAAGTTGCGTTATGCCCAGACTATCTAAGTGTTACAAATGCAGCTGGAAGTTCTAGGCTGTCCTAACACACGTAAATCCCGTGGAGTCTTGGAGTTCTGGTTCTTTCTCTTGCCTCCAGTTCCTCCTTCCATTAAAAAAAAGTGACTTAATTCCAGCTCCTTCTTCTGAAGGCTGGTGATAGCAGAGTGTTCTTGCTGTCATTGCTGGTACATGGATTTGACAGCACAAAGAGTGATCTCAGCAGGATGTGGCACACTCTGAGCTGTGCTTTGCCGTGCAGGAATAGAGCCCTGCTTACCTGGGAGCCCACGGTGAGCAGGGCAGGCATGGGGCATGTTGATGTGACTTAGGAAGTGGCAGGAAAAGCTTAATCAGGAGGTATCAAACTTTCATTTTAGGGAGCTAAATCAAAAGTTTAAAATTAAATGTGTAGTAGTAATAATAATTAGTGAATCACTCTGGTTTCTAATCCAAAGTTGAAATCTTTCTTCAGCTAGGACTTGCCTACTGTATCTTTTCTCAAAGACTGGCAAGTTAAAGAGGGAAAGGGAGAAGAAAGGGTGAATAAAAAGAAATGGGAATCTAGAGGAGTCCAGGAAATTAGAGCAAAGTTCTGGTGGTTTAGGCCTGCTTGACAAGGTTTCTGTTTGATTATTTTACTTAGGTGAGTGATTGATGCTGTGAATTCCCTGTGTATTCCCTGTTTGGCTGCTGGTATCTTGTGTATGCTGCACATAGGTAGGGATGTAAATAGGGCTGGGAGAGTCTCAGCCCTGAAGTGCATCCTCCCCAAACAGCACTGAATGCTTTCAGCATCAGCAGGGAAATGACAACTCCATCATGGTGGTGTTTTTCATTTTCAGCCTCCCAGGGCTGTTCAAGTGAGTTCACTCACTTGGAGTGAGCGTGCAGGTCAGGGAGCACTCCGTAAATCTTCCTCCTCTCCACAGCTCCCAGGGTTGCACAAGCCAGCAAACCCAGCCTAATTACTGTCTGCTGGAGCTGCATCCTGAGCTCCTGTGTGTTTGTGTCTGCCCCAGCAGGGCCAACAGCACCGAGAAGCGACTTGGCCATGGGACAAATTCCCCTCCCTGGGAAGGAGGGCACTGTTGTGTGCTGCAGAATTCCAGAGCTGCTACTTGGGAGAGAACAAGGAACCAGCTGGCTCTGGCAGAGATGCGTGGCACAGAGGGAGGAATTTTGCCACAAGGGCAATAACCCCTTTCTGGCTTCTCCATTTCTACGTGCATTTCTTCTTCCCATTCCCATATTTTAAGGAATTAATGTATTTTTAATGCCCTCTCTAGTAGAGAAGAGATCTATTTAAAGGACTTCTGGAATGAGTCTCAAGCAGTAAATTGAACAGTAGGAATGCCTTCTCCCAGCTGCCTTTGGATTTGTTGCCTAGTCACTTCAGGGAGACAGAATGAATGCAGGGAATCACTCCTGCAAGTGAATGAAGAAGAGGAAAATGAAGTCAATAGTAAAACTGGTCATGGTAACTTTAGAGCACACAATCCTTGTGTTCCCTTCCCCCCTCTCCACAGACATAGATTAGGGATGAGGCTGGAATGCAGAGGGTTTCTTTTATGCCACCAGCACTAAACAGTGCACGGCCTTTTGCTCTCACTCTGTTCCTGGGGTGTGGAGTTGTGTGTCCTGTGGTGGGAGCTCTCCTCTGCAGACAGACGTGTGCTCACCCTGCCTTCACCTTGCTTAAACAGCCTTCCTGTTCCCTTTGGGATGAACACCTCACTATCTACCTTCAGAGATAAATACACAAAATGTCAGGACTCTGGGTAAAGCAGCAACTCCAAATCACAAACAGTGGGGTGTTGGTGGCATGACTCAGTGCATTGTGGAGCTGCTTGAAATATTTGGAGCCTTGGAAGAGTTTTTGTTTTCTCTCCAGTGTCTTTCATTGTTTGTTTGATTTTTTTTTTTTTTTCCCAATGATGAAGTACATAACTCCAAAATCATTTTTGGAAACAAGAAAGTCCAATCAAAAGCCACAAATTGCTGTCATTAGGTGTGATTTGAGCTGGAGTTTTTGGAAGTTTCATCTGTTCAGTAGTTTGAAGCAGGGAGGTTTTGCCTCACCCTGGATTGGAAAGGACCAAACAGCCCCCAAGTGATTTCCAGACATTTAACATCTGCAGGTTCTCCTGGACAGGTACTCTTGCTCTCTCTAGGGAGGATGGCTCAGGTGTGCTCAGCAATTGTGCATCAGATTCAAATATTTCAGCATCTTTATGTCTCCTGATGTTTATCCATCCCTCTGCTGCTTCCTCAGTTTGAGGCTGTTTGATCTTCCATGGATTTTAATGCTAATCCTAAAAGTTGCTTTCTTAATGTTTTTCTTCTGAGAGAGTTTCTGAAGTATCCTTGGAGTGGTTGGTTGATGTTTAGTTTGATGAAAATAGCTTTTCCAGGCTGATAAACTGAGGAAGTGGGTTCCACATTAGGTCACTGAATTCTGTTTCCACTCCCCAGGACAGAATTGCCAACCTGTAAATAATCTGTCCTGCTTTATGGACAAGATTTGTTTGAGTTGCTCCTTTGGAAAATTCCAGAAATTGTATTTTGAGCCACTGGCAAGGTGTTTAAACAATACTTTCTAAATAATTTGAAAATGCTTTTTAAATACTACAATTCTTTGTTCAGTCCTCAGAAACATCAGGAGGTTGCTCCACTTGTGTAAACACTCTGATTTACTTGCTCTCTGCTTAGGCAGCAGATCAACTTGATTCCAGAAACTTGCACAAAAACCTTTTGGGTCTGGTGAAATAAAGACTCCCTTTGTTCCTGCCATGATTGACTCGCTGCTGCAGTGTAGGTGACATGTTTTGCCTACCAAGCATGTTTTCTAAGCAGAGTTTGTATAAAGTTCATGGAACATTAAAATAGATAGCCTCTTCTCTCCTAATAAAATCCCCTTTATTCTATTATTGGAAACAAATTTAATACAGAATTGCTTTTCAGGTTTGCAATGGGCCGTCTGGAATGAAGTCATTGGATTACAGTTTTCTTTTTGCTGGTTTGGATTGATGATGCTGCTTTTATTCCCTTTCTCCATAGACGTTTGGACAGTGGTGAAACTTCACCACAATCCTTTCTTTAAAGTTTCACAAAACTTGGTGGCAGTGCAAGCATGGTTTTGCATTCATTGGAAGGCCCCCAAAGTGTGAAAGTGTTTTTAAGGATTTGTCACTGAGTTTTTCTTGTTCCAAACACCGCTTTTAACGGGGGAAAAGGCATTTGAGATCTGTTTGATTCCTTTATTCTTTTTCCATTTGGCCTGGTTCTCTTTTCAGTGCGCTGGCCCAGTGGCCTCAGAGCCTCACCTGAAGCTTTGAGATGTTATTTACCCTTTTCCTATTCCCTGTCAAAGCCAAACACCTTGTTTTGATTTTTATTTTTATTTTTTTTTGGCTCTTCACGCTCCTGTCTCCATGTCTACCATGGAATAATTGAATCCTGCTTGAATCTGGTCAAGTGTCCAGACCTTGCTGGTGGTTTTGATTTTTTGTGGGAGCACTTGAAAAGTGAAGACGAAGCTTTTTAAGCTTCTCATTGAAGCTTAAAAAACTTAAAGCAGGTTGTGCAAATAAAGGTGATGGGCAGAAGGAAAGGAAAGCTTGGCCAGATTGTAGCTGCTGGGTCTGGGAGAGCTGCAGGAAGCTTTGGATGGCTCTGGGGAAAGCAGACTCTGCCCTGTCTTCGTGTGCTGATGGGCCAGGGACCAAAACCTCTCTTTAGTCTGAGATTTTTGTAATCAGTGGCTTGGTTTGGCTGTAGAGTTTTATATCTCTGAGGCAGGGATACAACTGTGCAGCAGCTCAGTGCTCAACCTGCTGCAGAACATTTGCATTCATAAATGGATTTCAGGTTATGGAGGTGATTCCCACCCCACCACCCCTTTGCTATCAGGTCACTAAAAACCATTATCTGAAAGCATTTAGCAGTCTCAGAAGTGTTTCTAGAACAATAAGTGTCTGTGAAGGGATATTGAATGGAACTAAAGGACAAATGTATAGATCAGTGCAGAGAAATACTTGTAAATGATGTAATGACCTCTGAATTCTTTGTTGTAAGTTATGCACGAAGGAGAAACCTGGTTCACTTGGTGCAGGTATTGTAGGTGCCCTGCAGGAGTGCAAGTGTACCTTGCTGTCCTGATGTTTGTCTTTGTCACCATCATGTCTCCATCTCACCTGATTGATGCTGCCATGCAGTGTTTGAAAGCCTCGGCACTGGCAATGCCACGCTGCATCTCGGTGTCAGAGATGTCCTGAGATGCTCGAGGGGAGGAGGAGACAAATCTAATCTCCAGGGTAGTGTGTGCCAGCAGATAACACCGTGGCCTAGGAGGGGTTTGGGTATCAGATAAGGGGTCACTGGTTGTTTATCTGTGACGCTGTGCTGGAAAAAGAGAGCACTGAAACGCATCCCATATCCAGCAGCCATTGATGTGGTGACAGCAGGGCACCACACAATCTGCTGCTCCCTCAAACATCCCTCCCTGGCACTGGGAAGGGAGCATTTCCCAGCGTGTGGCCAGCAGGAGCAGCTCTGTGTTTGCAGGCTCCCACCTAGGGACAGGAGGGAAAACAGCACAGCTGGGGGATGCTCTGCTGTGGTGCTCAAGGGCTGAAATCATCAGGGAATCACAATTATCATTGGGAAAAAGGAGGAGAAGATGTTTGTGGCAACGAGGGTGTTAACAGTGGTGAGAACGCACAAGCGAATCCGGGCACTGGGGAGGATGAAAAGCTCTCCCTGTCGGTTCTCCAGCACCTTTAAAGCCACCCAGGTCAGCAGCAGTGCCCTGATGTCTGGCTCTTCCTCTGGCAAAGGTATGGGAATGTGGAATTCTGAGCAGGCTGTTACTGGGTTTGGATGTGCAGCTGCTTGTTTGCTCTCTAGTTCAGATTTCTTCATGAAATCCGTATCTCAGCCCTGGTTTGGGATTACTTAAGCAGAAATCACTTCTTTCTATCATGTTTTTAGCACCTTTTATTTTTGCCCTTGGAGAGGGAGCAATCCAAGATTACACTGTGGAAGGCACATTGGATTTACTGATGTATCTTGAGTTTTTAAATAAATTAATGTCTTTTCGTTGTGATTGCTGTGAAGGAATGTATTTGGTTTTAATTTAAAACTGATCCAAGTACTTGGAATGATCTGCATGGCATCAGTCAGGCACTGGAGAGTTTTCAGTACCTTGTCCCCACTGCCTGAGCCTGCTGGAGTCCTTGGAGGTGCAGGATGTGGGTGCTGAAAGTTTGTTTGTGCACTTGAACCTGTGATAAAGCAGGATCTGTATCAGCTCGGAGATCACTGGGGGCAAGCTTGGATTCTCCTGAAAATTAAAATAAATGCAGAAAATGAGAAAGTCTGGGATCTACAGAAAAGTGGCTGTCTGAGATTTGTATTATTAGTAAATACAATATATAGCATCATCAGACCTAGGAAAACAGCGATTTTTATCCTTAATTAAAGGTTTTTCTGGCTGCTGTTGTTGCCTGTTCTAAACTTCCCAGTGACTTTCACCAAATCAGTCCTTAGCTGAATTTATCCATCTGTTCTTAGATGGATATGTGAGACCTCTAAGGCAATTCTTTCTTTGCTCTTCTCTTTCCACATACACGGACACTTTGGATCTGCTGATAATTTACTGCATTGTTTTATCAGTTTCAAGACTATCAGAGCTTGTAGTGTTAAGTCTTTCACAATATTCTGTGCGAGAGATGTTAGTGTGTGTTTTTCTTCAATTAATTGACAACTTTTTACGGTCTTTTCCTATTGGAGGAATTTTTTGGTTTTTGTTTTTAATCGTGGCTTTCTTGGCCACTTGGAATTTAGAAGAATGATAAATTGTCGCTTTGGGTTTTGTAGTATTCTGTGTTTTACTTCAGTAGGAGAATTTCCTATGCATTTTCTGTAAGCATAGTCTTTGTTTCCCTAACTGGCATAGATTGTTTTGAACTTCTAGATTGTTTTCATTCCTTTCTCCTAAGGTGGAGAAAGATGATAGACTGTGTCGTTATCCTGTGGAATTGTAGAGGTGGTGACCTCATTGACCAATCCACGATTAAAAAAGATTTATGTCTTAAAAAAGATATAAAACTGAAAGAATAAAAAAAGGCAGGGTCTCTTTTCTAATCCTGCCTAAGTGGTCCTAACTTATTACTGAAATCTGCGTGTTTCTTTGGTGTCCAACAGTACAACAATTAATCTGTGGGGTTTATTTTTGTTGTTCTGCAGCGGATATAATTTCTACAGTAGAATTTAACCATTCTGGAGAGTTGTTAGCGACAGGAGACAAGGGAGGGAGAGTTGTCATCTTTCAACAGGAGCAGGAGGTGAGTGCTGTCTAATTACACTTCATTCCATGTTCTTTCTCTTCTATTCATTCCCTTTTTAAAGACCAGGAACGTGTTTTTATAAAACCCTTTCCACAAAGCGCATACCTGTGTGATAAGTGATTCCAATATTGAAATGCAATGAGAACTTCGTGACAGTGATAGAAATTATTTCAACCACTCTTCAGCTGTGGTCTAAAAAATGTTGAAAGTGAAAACAAAAAAGGGGTGGGACACAAAAGACCCTTGAGGGAGCTGAAGTTGGTTCTTTTACAACCACTCTTCCTGGCTGTGATGATGATTTCAGATTTCACTGGAGCTGGGGGATATTAAAAGTTGCCCTTAAGCAAGTGTGTGACTGTGACCTCAGATGTCCTTTTCCACTCTGGTATCAATCAGGTAAAAGCACAGAATCCTCGTAGCAGAGGTGTCTTTTCTCCTTTCCTCCTTGTTTTTTGGTCTTTAGGCTCTACCCCCATGGCAGAGTGGGGCTGAGCTGCAGGGCCTGGTTTGAGCTGAGGCTGTGGTTGGAAGTTGCTGTGATCAGAACGGATTTCAGGGAGATGTCACCTCACTGCCTAGAGTCATCACTGTTAGTTTGTGTTTAGTTTTTTCCTTCAATTACCATTTGAAAACTCCCCCAAAGTTTGGGAATTCCGGTTCCCAGAGCAGGGGGCTGGTCCGTGGGTGAGGCACCGTCCCTGTGCCAGCAGCTTCCCTCGGTCAGTGGGGACATCTAGTGGGGCTGCCTGGCACCAGCTCTTGAGGGATTTTGTGGCTTTTCATTGTTCTCTTTTTATTTATTACTTCTAATGCTTGAGTTGTAGCTTGATGGTTTTAAGAATCCTCTAGTATGAAGTTGCAGCAGATCCTTGCCTGCTCTCGGGTGAGCTGGGTTTAAATGACTCCTTGGATTTTGGTGCCTATTCCTTACAACTCCCATCCTTAGGAGCTGGGATCCAGGGGTAGGAAGAACCCACCTGGGTTGTCAGCTGAAATTCCACAGAACTGGTTTTGGCATTTTTTGGCTTCTCTGTGTTTAGGGAATGATTTGTGTTTAGGGACTCAATTCCCTGACGCACTTGTAGTTGGTTATTCCAACAAACAGCTGTGCAGAGCAGGTTTTATACGTGCAAGTGTTAAAATAGAAGTGTTTTATTTGGAATTCTGTGCCCCCCTTCTGCCACGCTGCACTAGAGAGCTTTACAGGAAGAGAAACGCTGACAGGGGCTGTGTGAAGAGCTGTGCAAACCTGAGTGGCTTCACCCACTGCCAAACTGCTGCCACCTCCGGGCTGGAATGTGGCAGCCAGTGACATCAGCTCAGTGCCAGGCAGGAAGTGAATGCTGCATCTCACAGAAACTGAGGAGGAATTTGCGTAGGCACCGTGCAATTACCTCAATTGGAATTTGACATCAGCCACTTGGGCCAACACCTCTCCTTGTTTGGAATTCTTTTTTTTCTTCCTTTGAGCACCATGAGACTGAGAGTTTAAATTTTGATTTTTTTTTTTTTAGCCCAAGGATGGATTTCACATTTTTACTGGCTTTATGTGTTATTCTGGTCCTGTAGAATTTTACTGGAATCCACGCATAGAATATTTAAACCTCAATGGTTATGGGAAGGCTGGAATTGAAGGAAAGTTCCCTGAATTTCCAAAGGCATTTCCTACAGCACAATAGATTTCCTTTGCATGCTCTACCATGCAGAGACCCAGCTTCACTTGAAAGTTCTGACTGAGGCTTAGAACAAAGTCCCTTCCATTCTCCAGGGTGGGAAAAGCAGTGTAAGGGACAGGTGTGGTACAGAATTCTGGTGCCAGATGTGATTTCTAAGCATTTTGCCCCCTTATCCCTTCCCTGCCCCCTTATCCCTTCCCTGCCCCCCAGCTGATTTTAAAGTGGAAGAATTCCTGCCAGCTCTCAGGGTATGAAGCACGAGAAAATGATGCAAGGAATGTGACAAATGTGGAATGGCCAGCAAGGGCTGTATCAGATGTGCTTTGGTGAGGTACTGAGGGATGAAATGAGCCCATGGACCTGAGACAGCAGAGAAGGAAGGAGCAAAGTCCCCAGCCAGGAACATATCACAGCAAAGGCATCTGATGGTGCAATCTCTGCAGTGGGTGGGACAGGAATAAATCACAAAATTCAGCTTGAAACCACTTCAGGTAAACATGGGGAGCACTACATTCAGGAATTGATTCAGTTTTTTGCACCCAGTGGATGAAATTCAAGGTTCAGTTCATGCAGTGCAATATTTTGGTGCCCAAGACACAGCTTTTGGAAAGAGGAATCGTGGAAGTTTTTCAGTTCTGCAAACATTTCCACCTGGCCAGGTCACTGCAGGGGTGACTCTAATGCCAGAGCTGTATTCAGCAGAGGTGATGAGCTTTTTGCCCTTCTAGAATGAGGAAGAAAAAGCTGCTTAAGCAATTCAGGAGCTCTCAGGGGACATGAAGATTAAAAAACCAGAATAGTGGAGCTGCTGGTACAAATTTAGAGGTGCCATGTGGGATTTCCATGGTGTGCCTGGAAAGCTGAACGTACTCACAGAGTAGATTTGCCATATGTGTGTCTGTGTTGCAGGGGAAGGAAAATTCCCTTTAAACAGCAAAGGTGGAAAAATCAAAGATGAAAGAAGTTTGGTTTTTTGGGGTTTTTTCTAACAAAATATTTAGGCAAAATATTTAGTTTGTTCTGCTGCTCAGCATTAATTGTTGGAGGTGTTATTCACATTCTGGAAGCTTAAGCTGCTGCATAAACTGTCTCTTCTCTGATGTTTTCTTAGCCAAAATAGTAGAAACTTTAATAAATTCCTTGCACAAGAGATGATGCTCATCTCATTTGCTTGTCAGGCTCATGAAAATCAAGCAGGTTGTACCCCAGTGCAAGTTGTACACATGTCCTGATCATTTCTTTCTCTTTTTAGAACAAAACCCAGTCTCACAGTAGGGGAGAATACAATGTTTACAGTACCTTTCAAAGCCATGAACCAGAGTTTGACTACTTGAAAAGTTTAGAAATTGAAGAGAAGATCAACAAAATTAGGTGGCTACCCCAGAAAAATGCTGCTCAGTTTTTATTGTCTACAAATGGTAAGTTCTGACTTGATTTTGCACCATGATGTGTTATTATGTAGCTTTGCTATTAGGATTTGGTCTAATCCTCTCCAAAAGGCTGGAATCAAGTAGGGTTTAAGTGCAAGGATCTGGGGGTGTGGTTCTGGTGGCTTCCCTGGGCACAGGGTTGTACATTTGGGATTTAGTTGGTTTTTAGCCCAGAGTCCTTCACCTCAGTGTGGGTCCCTGTGTCACAGCTTACATGAATCATTCATAGCAATCCCTGTCCTAACTAAAACTTGCTCTAACTCTTAGAAAAAGAACACACTGTGGAGGAGGTTTTTTTTAATGCTTTTTATCTTGTCTTGCTTTCCCCAAGCAGCATTTTTGTCTTTTTTGGTGCACGTGGGCGGCCTTGTCTTGTTTGATGGCATCAGCAGTGATGGCTGCTGTCTCTCCACAGCTCTCATTTTAAACTGTGGCTGTTTCATTGCAGATAAAACAATAAAGTTATGGAAAATCAGTGAAAGGGACAAAAGACCCGAGGGTTATAATTTAAAGGAGGAGGATGGACGGTATAGGGATCCTACTACGGTTACAACACTACGGGTGAGTACCTCACAATCAGCTCATTTCTCCTCTCCCAGCCCGTGGCTCAGGGGGGAACTGCCCCATCACATCATTAACTTCATCTTTTCTGTGATGCCACTTGGCAGAAATAGTGACTTCTAAGGTATTTCACCCAGCTTGGCACGTTGAAAGGACTGTGCTGAGCAGTGCTGAGCTGTGGGAGGGTCTCACAATCAGCTCATTTCTCTTCTCCCAGCCCGTGGCTCAGGGGGGAACTGCCCCATCCACATCATTAACTTCATCTCTTCTGTGGTGCCACTTGGCACAAATACTGACTTCCAGGACCTTTCACACATGCTGCCTGTGCTGTGGCAGGGTCTCACTCCTGACTGTGCTGAGCAGTGCTGATGGCTGTGGTCAGATCTCACAATCAGCTCATTTCTCCTCTCCCTCTCCCAGCTCCTGGCTCAGGTGGGAACTGCCCCATCACATCATTAACTTCATCTCTTCTGTGGTGCCACTTGGGACAAATACTGACTTCCAGGACCTTTCACCCATGCTGTCTGTGCTGGGCAGTGCTGGTACCTGTGGCAGGGTCTCACTCCTGTGTGTGCTGAGCAGTGCTGGTACCTGTGGCAGGATCTCACTCCTGTCTGTGCTGGGCAGTGCTGATGCCTGTGGCAGGATCTCACTCCTGTCTGTGCTGGGCAGTGCTGATGCCTGTGGCAGGATCTCACTCCTGTCTGTGCTGAGCAGTGCTGATGCCTGTGGCAGGATCTCACTCCTGTCTGTGCTGGGCAGTGCTGGTGCCTGTGGCAGGATCTCCTGTCTCTGCTGAGCAGTGCTGATGCCTGTGGCAGGATCTCACTCCTGTCTGTGCTGGCTGTGGCAGGATCTCACTCCTGTCTGTGCTGAGCAGTGCTGGTGCCTGTGGCAGGATCTCACTCCTGTCTGTGCTGGGCAGTGCTGGTGCCTGTGGCAGGATCTCCTGTCTCTGCTGAGCAGTGCTGGTGCCTGTGGCAGGATCTCACTCCTGTCTGTGCTGGGCAGTGCTGGTGCCTGTGGCAGGGTCTCACTCCTGTCTGTGCTGGCTGTGGCAGGATCTCACTCCTGTCTGTGCTGAGCAGTGCTGATACCTGTAGCAGGATCTCACTCCTGTCTGTGCTGGGCAGTGCTGATACCTGTAGCAGGATCTCACTCTTGCCCTGCTGTGTGTTGCAGGTGCCAGTGTTCAGGCCTATGGACCTCATGGTGGAAGCCAGCCCACGGAGGATATTTGCCAATGCCCACACGTATCACATCAATTCCATCTCCATCAATAGTGACTATGAAACCTACCTGTCTGCAGACGACCTGCGGATCAACCTGTGGCACCTAGAAATCACAGACAGAAGTTTTAGTATCCTTTTGCCATCGTTCTGTGGGGTGGGAACAGGAAAACTGCTGGGTTTTATTTCCTTTCATGAGCAGTGTTTAGTATATGTACAGAGAATTAATCACCATTAATCCTGGTTGTTTCTCCCTGGTAATTGGAATGGCTTTTACTTCTGGAGGAGGAATGGTTTGGTTTGGTTTGGTTTGGTTTGGTTTGGTTTGGTTTGGTTTGGTTTGGTTTGGTTTGGTTTGGTTTGGTTTGGAAGGGACATTAAAGCTCATCCAGGTGGGCAGGATGCCTTCCACTATCCCAGGTTGCTCCAACCTGGCCTTGGACACTTCCAGGGCTGGACCAGCCACACCTGTGTCAAGTTTTTAGTACAAGATAGCATTTTGTAATGTAGTAGTATAATTAGAATTTAAGCAAAATAAAGTTACATATGCAAAACTTGGGAGATGATTTGTAATATAGAAATAATTACTGCTGGAGTGGAGCAAAACTGAAGCAGGTTTTTCCTGCTGTAAGAATTATCTTGAAACTGATACAGAACGTGATGTTACCACCTTGCTTTGTAGACAAATTGGGTGGCTTGATTTTAACTCTTACCTGGGTTGTGCCTGGCTCCCCCAAGCCTGAAGCAGCATTCATGAAAAACACCTCAGGAAAAACCCATTTCACTGGAGGCAATTCCTTAACCAGCTGCTGCAGACATTGTAGATATCAAGCCTGCCAACATGGAGGAGCTGACAGAGGTGATCACAGCTGCAGAGTTCCACCCCAACAGCTGCAGCACGTTTGTCTACAGCAGCAGTAAAGGCACCATTCGCCTGTGTGACATGAGGGCATCAGCCCTCTGTGACAGACACTCAAAGTGTGAGTGCTGCATTCGAGTGTCTCCCTGTGCCACAGGACATCGCTGTTAGATTGTGTCAAACACTCAATTGTCTGTGTGCATTTGTATGGGATTCCTGGAATATATTGAACAGATATGAAGCCTAAAATCTAAATAGATCTTAAAATTATATCTATGTTTTTCTGGAGTAAAAATAGTGAATAAAATGAGTAGCAGCTTCTGTTTAGACACCAGGAATGGCTTTTTGGAGACTTCAGGTGGTTAAAGGCCATTTGGAAATCTTGCATGTGTGAATCAAGGCTTCACATGCCAGCAAAGAATTCATTTATTGAGAAGCTGACCTTGCCTTGTTACAACAATAACAGAGTGGGGCAACTGTATTACAAATGTTTCTCCTTGAAACTTATTTTATGTAACACAGAGTAACCCAAGGTGGAAAGCTTATTGAGACAATGTTCAAGCAATTCAGGTGTATCTTGTATCAAAGAGACACAAACTGACCTCTTGAAATGCCTCTCTTTATTTTCCTGCAGTGTTTGAAGAACCAGAAGATCCTAGCAACAGATCATTTTTCTCTGAAATCATCTCTTCCATATCTGATGTCAAATTTAGCCATAGTGGTCGATATATGATGACTAGAGATTATCTGTCAGTGAAGATCTGGGATTTAAATATGGAAAATAGACCTGTGGAAACATACCAGGTATTGGGTGAAAATCATATGGGTTGGAAATTAAAAAGCCTGGCCAGAAGCTGAGTCTTGATGTGGCAGTTAGAGTTTTGTCTGCAGATTCAGGCAGAGCATCCCTGAGGTTTGGGGATTCCACACTCCTGTTGAAGGATCTTGGTATTTGCAGGGTGGTGGCAGAACCCAAACCCATGTTTGGGGCTGGAAAAGCCTCTCTCTCAGCCAGTGGGAATGGGGGAGGTGGAGAGGTGATCTCCAGCCATGAGAACCATGACAAATCTTTGTGTGTCTTTATGGTATTTTCTGAAGAAAACGGGAGGTGAAGCATTCCCTTTTCATAAAATGTTTTTAGCTGCCACTGAAAACGGCTGTTTTCTTTATAAGAAAGAGCTCTTGTGAGCAGACTCAGGGATTTCCTTGCTTTTGGAGCAGTCTGGGAAGGCTGGTTTACAGGTGTGTGAGGATAATGCTCACTCAGTCTCTCTGCTCTCTCTTTCCAGGTGCACGAATACCTCAGAAGTAAACTCTGCTCGCTGTATGAGAACGATTGCATTTTTGACAAGTTCGAGTGCTGTTGGAATGGATCAGACAGGCAAGTGGAATTCTTAGCCCTATGCACTTCACTTTTTTCCAAGTTATTCTTAAAATGGGCATATTCTTAAAATACCTGGCTTTGGACAACGTTGTAGTACTTCAGTAGACTTTAACACGTGCATTATTAGCTCTGTGAGAATCTGCACCAAAGGTTTTGGGGAACCCTTGGGAAAACCTTCCAGGAATGTTCCTTTTTCCAGTGGTTTGCCATGGGAGTGACCTGCCAACACCACCACTTAGGACAGCTCTTGCTTCTGTGCTAATGATGTCATTAACTGCTCATTTGCTGCATCTAAAGCAGCTCAGTGGTTCCCTGTCAGTACTGTCAGACATGGTGCTTTGTTGGTTGGTTTGTTTTATTTGTTTGTTTTGGATTTTTGTGTTTTGTTTTTTTAATTTGGCATCTGTCCAGTATTATTTGAGGCAAAGGAAGGACAGGGAAAGTTGTAAGTGTATTTTTCTTAGTGAACAGCTGATGCAGAATCAGGAGCTAGGAGGGATTTGCACAGACTAGATGTGCTGCACAGTACCCAAATTGACACAGCTTGTGGGTCACGAAAATCACGTGGCTAAAAATCCAATGTGTTTGGGGTTTGTTGGATCTCTCCCCGTGTTTGTGTGTGTGAAAAGCAAATTAAATCATGACATCCGAGGTGCTTGGATAAAAAAATACCTCAAAGGGCCCAGGGAAGGAAAAAGGGTATTTTTGGGAGGTTTTAAACTTATAAAACATTCTAGTGCCTGCTTCCCTTGAGCTGTAGCAGGTGTGGGTGAGGCCGCCTCCTTTCCACGGGCGCGATCGGAGTTGGGACCCTCCGAAAAGAGAAGAAATTCCCAACTGACCTCTTTCTTCCTTCCCCCTCCGTGCAGCATTGTCATGACAGGATCTTACAACAACTTCTTCAGGATGTTTGACAGAAACACGAAGCGAGACATCACCTTGGAGGCGTCCCGGGAGAACAACAAACCCCGCACGGTGCTGAAGCCGCGCAAGGTGTGCGCCAGCGGCAAGAGAAAGAAGGACGAGATCAGTGTCGACAGCTTAGACTTCAACAAGAAGATCCTGCACACGGCCTGGCACCCCAAGGAGAACATCATTGCCGTAGCTACCACAAACAACTTGTATATATTTCAAGACAAGATGAATTAGGGTTGGCATTCCTAACTGAAGAGTCACTTCCTGCATAGTTGAAATAGTTGAATCTAGCATTTGTACCTGTAACGAAAAAGCAAGTGAGAGGTCCATTATGGCACCCCTTTCCAGTGTTTAAAAATGTGCCATATGACAACACACTTTTATAGCTCCATGGAGAAGGCTCTGTGGCTCTGTTGTCTCCATGCCTGCTAGCCATTTAGGTGAGGATAGGGCACTTTTTAATTTAAATGACTACTTGCACCATCTTGCCTAATGGACTAGACTGGACTGTCTCAACATTGGTTTACTCCACTTTTTATGCCTTCCATTGTGATGACGTCAGACACAGGGAAAGCCTTCAATTATGCTATGGGATTTAATTGTGTAACCTCATTACTGTATCATTCGTGGCCCCCTTTTTTTATTAAATACAGCTCATTCTTGCTGTGGCTTGTAGCATTCCTCCTCCTTCTGGCCTCCTGGACTCCCCCTTCCCCCCTTCGTCCCCCTCCACCTCGCCTCGGTGGTGGTGTATGGATAAAAACAAAACAAAATAAAGCACATAAAATGGGTCCGTTTGGGGTCAGTGGTAAAGGGGGTCTGTGTTGCAACAAATGTTTTAATAAACAGTTGACTGTAATCACTCCTTGCCATGTCTGGCACCAAAAAAAAGAGAAAATAAGGAAAAAAACAAACAAACTACTGAATAAAAGTGACAAAGAATGGAGAATCTGTTTTCTTTTTTTTTTTTTTTTTTTTTTTAATCTACCTCTTTATACAAATACTCTGTGTTTTACCTTAGATGCATGAAAATAAAATGATGTTTTTTGTAATGATTTTAACCAGTATTAATTATTTTTCATGGGAATGAAGAGAGGGAGGGATTTCACAGGTACCTGCATTCACTTCTGAGTAACCTGAGCACCAGCCAGTGTGTGACCACTTCCATCTGGGCACCACAACTGCTGTCAGGTTTTGATCTGAGCAGTCACTTTGTCTCCTTGAATGCTCCTCTTTTTAACCTGTTGCTTTAATCAGAACGGGACTAGAATCTTCAGGTTTTAAATTCCATTTTATGGGACTATGATGTCTTAATGTTTAGTTTCATCCTGGTTTCTTCAATGCCTTGTTTTAGGATAAAATACCTTTAATGCCTTGTTTAGAGCACCAAGTCCCCCGTGGCTTTGTGAGAAGTTGTCTGAGCTCTTGTGTGGTGTTCTGTAGTACCAGCACCATGGTTCCATAGCTAATGACTGCACTGCATTCTGCTGCTCTATTTTCTGTATTTATTGCTAACTGGAAATGTAGTTTTTAACCATGCAAGTGTTTTCTTCTGGCTTTTGGCTTTGCAAAGTTCCTGCACTTACAGAAATGTTCACTGGTGCAAGGAGCCCAACACATGGAGTGCAGAAGCTGCATGAAATAAGTGTTCATAGTGATGTGAGAGATTTCAACTCTTCAGCACATAAGGCTTATCCAAAGATGAACTAGATATTGATGCTTTATAAGGCTCATGAGTTTTTACTTCCAGATACTTTTGCTAAATGTGCTTTTAGGTTTTGCTCTTCCTTCATGGAAATGTTCAATGAAGTTTGGAGTCATGGTGAATTTACCTTGACTGGGAGAATTTTCACTTTTCAGTTACCTGGATTTAATTATTTCTATGGCTTAGAGGTAGTCATTAAAATGATGCTATGATTTGATCATCTGAGATACTGTTTCTGCTGTAAAATTTTGGCTGGGTTAGAGGTTGTTAATGAGACTACTATTGCAATCACTCTTCAATTTTTTTAAGTCCTTGTGCAGTGGTTTGAAAATGTAAAACTTCTAATATTTATTAATCCGGTTCTCTTAAATACAATATTTGTCTTGTACCATGCATGCCTGACCATGAGCCTTTGTAAGGATTTTACCTTTTTTTTTTTTTTTCACCTGTTAGCCTTGTAAAACAAATGAACTGCCCCAGGGACAGCAGCTGTTTCCAGTGGCTGAATAAACAAGGGCCCTACTCCTGCTTAGTAACGTGACTAATTTTACTCCGGTAACCAGACTTGCCAAGAGTTCAAGAAACAACTCGTTGAGTAACGTTAATCACAGGCACAGCTGTTTCCAGGGCCAAGGTTTATTCTTTATCTCACCGTGAGGGCACAGAAGTGATGAGATGCTTTTGCTGTGGAGCTGATGAAATCGTGTTTTGTGAAGGTGTAGGTTTAACGATGCTGGATTGGGAAGACGAGGGCCGTGGCAGTGAGGCTGCTGCTGTTCCTGTGCCACCCAGAGCCCCAGGGATGCGCTGAGGGTGCTTAGCACAGCCCCAGCTGAAGGTGAGCACGTGAAGACAGCACAGAGTGGCTGGGTGCAGTCACCTAGAGCAATACTCCAGTACAGCTTCCTCTCGGACCACAGCTGGGCCTGCTGGGCTGGCTTAAAGCTTGCCTTGGGAAAGGTTTTGGGTTTGTTGGTGATGGTGGTCCTTGAGATGTCATCTGAGGTTTAACTTGTCCTCACCAACCCCAGCTCCTGCCTGTGCTGTCACACTTATCCATTAGAGAATTCTCTAAGCACACTGTCCACTGATACATGCTGTAAATCGTATATTTTATTAATAAAAGTATGCAGAGAATACGCTTTGTCAGGATGCTTTTTATGCTCTTTCCTGCCCCTCCCCTTTTCTGCATTTGCAGGTATTTTTGAGTGAGTGGTCTCTTCCCTGTGCCTGGGGAGCCGTGTCCCCATTCCTGTCCCGGGCAGGATGGTGCTGCTCACTGCCTTCAGCTGTTCCAGTCACGCAGCCTCCCCAGTGCCCACTAAAACCGGTGCAAATCCACAATTCCCAGTCCCTGAATGCCAGGCCAAACACGGAGAAGGTGTTCTCTTCCCTGCTGAGAAGGTGTTCTCTTCCACCAGCCCCCACTTAGATGGTTTGTATCTGCAGTGTGGCAATCGCAGTGTCACTTGCTCAGGGTGAGGTGTTTATCCAGCTGTCTCAATGTTGAGGTGCAGGAGAGCCCCGTGCCTCCAGTCCTTGTCACTTCCCTGCTAGGACGTGGCTGCTGCCTGGAAAACACGCAGGATATGCAGCAGCACCTGCTCCCCTACTGCTCTGTTCAGGGAGGACAGGATCATTTATTGCTTAACTACAGATCCTTTGATTATCAGCCTGATTGGGAAAAGCTCGGGTAGTGCTGACAAGCAGAAACCTGTGGGTTTTCCCCTCCTGGAGAGGGGCTATGGATGATGGAATACCGATATTTTAATAGAGATTTTTATTGTCATCTTCTTAGGGGCAGCAGAGCTGGGAAGCAATTTCCTGTGTGCTGCTGTTCTGCTCTTCCCCTCAGGCTGTAGAGGTGTAAAACATCCCGGCTCACATCAAACCCTCCTTTTATTGAATAAAAGGTGCCTCCTTTTGCCCTTTCCCATGGAATTGGCTGTTGTAAGGGACTGGTGTGCTGGCAGTGAGGCTGCTGTGTAATGACTCTGGGTGTCTGGAGATGTTTGTTTGCCTGCAGCAAACATCTTATTTCACCTGGTTTGGGCTTGTAAAGATGGGCGGTGGAATAAAACCAGTGTTTGTTTCACAGCTGAGAGAACAAAAACTGTGAATTCAGTTTCTGTCCACGGTGAATTTTACCCTCCGATTTGAACAATCTCAACCTTTGCAAACAGGAAAACAGCCCTGGCTGGTTTGAATAACGCTTTTGTGAGCCGCCGCTCTCCACTAGGAGGCAAAACGTTACTGTAAAGAGCTGGAGGCTTCGGAACCGCGAGGGGTCACGGCGAGGTGTGGCCACTGTCCCTCGAAGTCACCTCCGGAATCAACAGCGATCAGTTGTTGCCAAATATGAAACACTCTGAAAGCGTTTCCAGGGTGGGTCATGGCAGCACAGAGTTCAGCCGACGTGTGCAGGGCAAAGAGCCCTCGTGCTGGGGGATGCTGGGTGTGCCCAGCTCAGGAAAGGGCTCTCTCTGTTTCAGCTTTGGGGAACAGAAATACTGAACAAAGGAAATAAAAGTAATCGTGGGCGTGTTTTAGAGTTGAGGTTCATGGAATGTTTTGGGTTGGAAGGGACCTTAAATCCCATCCAGTGCCATGGGAAGGGGCATCTTCCACTGTCCCAGGTGGCTCCAAGCCCATCCAACCTGGCCTTGGGCACCTCCACGGATCCAGGGGCAGCCACAGCTTTCCTTCTTTCCTTGTTTCAAACATTTAGAACACCTTGGAACCATGAGCTAAACCAGCTAGATCATCTTGGTACAGCTTTTATTACTTGTTTGATTTCAATTGACTTAAAGGCTTTTTTTCTCCCTGGAAGAAAAAACCTTTGTATTGCACTCCAGTACAAAAAGCTTTTCCCAGGAATTTATGGCCATTGTTTCTCTTCTATTAACGTGTGGTTTTGTGTCCCTCCAACCCTGCCATTGTCACAGCATTTTCCATCCCAGAACTCCAATTACAAACATTAATTACATCACTCAAACGCCTCAAGGAACCTGTGTAGTGGTTCGAGCACAGGGCTGAAAGTCAGGCCTTGTGAATGCTATTTCTGGCTCTGCATTGACTCACTCTATAATCTTGATCAATTTATTTCTGACTCACAAATTTTAATAGTCCCACTTGACTGATAAATATTCATGCCACAAGTGTTGTGGCAAATGCTTCCTGAATGAGGGTGGTGACAAATGCTCACGTTAGCTCTGTGATTTGAGGCTTGCAAAGTGGGATTGGGTTACCCGGGCGGGTTTTCTATTCAAAATCATCACTAGCTCATTCTTCTGACTCTGATCTCGAGTGTTTCTGCAGCCCCTCCACCTGTAAACAGATGTTTTAGCAAATTAATTGAATTGCTGCTTTCTTTTTTACTGCTGATGTAGCTAATTCTGTCCCAGTGCTATCCCAAAGACATCCAGATTTTCCACAGGGTTAGGTATTTGCTACAGTTACGTAAAGATTTCAAACATCCAACATTAACGGAGATGAATAGAAGACAAAAAGTATTTAAAACAGGAATTCTAGTATGGGATGATTGTGACACTTGTGCATACAAGATTTTTCTCTACCTTAAAACAGTTCTGACACAGAAATTCAGTGATTTCTTCACATTTGTAACGGGAGAGAACAAAGAACACGACTGGAGTTGTGTCTGCGTGGCTTCACTCTGATGGTATTGCTGTTACTGAACTCCTATAGTGAGTACAGTAATGAAAAAAACACAATTTATACTCTCATTGCTGTTGATGGGAGGACTTTATGGTGTAAAATGCTCCTTTACAGGATTTGGAAAGCAAAACGTTTATAGATATAGATATACATGTGAGAGAGACGAGACTGAAATCACAACATTCCACCAAAAAGAATCTAGGCCTCCAAATAAACCTTCAAGTGATGTCAAAACAGAATGAAGATAAAATTAAAAGGAGGCTCAGGGGGGACCTTGTGGCTCTGCACAGTCCCTGACAGGAGGGGGCTCAGGGGGGGTCGGGCTCTGCTCCCAGGGAACAGGGACAGGAGGAGAGGGAACGGCCTCAGGCTGGGCCAGGGGAGGGGCAGGGTGGACAGCAGCAGGAATTTCCTCATGGAAAGGGGGCTCAGGCCTTGGAAGTGCCCAGGGAGGTTTGGAGTCACCAAGGAACAACTGGAGGTGGCACTCAGAGCTCTGGGCTGGGGACAAGGTGGGGATCGGGCACAGCTTGGACTCGGTGACCCTGGAGGCCTTTTCCAACCTCAGGGATTTTGGGATTCTGTGGCGCTGCAATTTGGGAGGAGAGAGAACGGCCTCAGGCTGGGCCAGGGGAGGCTCGGGGTGGAATCAGCAGGAATTTCCTCATGGAAAGGGGGCTCAGGCCTTGGAACTGCCCAGGGAGGTTTGGAGTGCCCATCCCTGGAGGTGCTCAGGGAAGGCCTGGACGCGGCACTCAGAGCTCCGGGCTGGGGACAAGGCGGGGATCGGTCACCGGTGGGGCTCGGTGGTGTGGCAGGGCTGTCTGCCGCTGTCGCTCGCTGTCGCTGTCGCTGTCGCCGCCTCTCCTGTCCCCGTGTCCCCGTCCCCCTCACGCCGCCGCCGCTCCCTCAGCGCCCGCCGTGCGCACGCGCGGGACGTGCGCGGGCGCGGGTCGCGCCATGGAGGCGGAGGGCGGGAGCGGCGCGCGCCGCGCCTGCGCAGCGCGGGGGGGGGGGCGGGGCGGGGCGGCCGGGCCCGGAACGGAGTCCGGGTTTGTTGTTGTTGCCCCAGCGGCTCCTCAGTCGCCTCAGCCGCGCCGCCGCCGCCATGTCCAGCCCTCAGGAGCCGCCGCAGCACAACAACAACAACAACCCGCCGGCGGACGGGACGCACGGCGAGCCCGGCCTCAACAGTGAGTGCGGCCGCGGGGGCGCGGGCGGGCAATGGCGCGGGGGGCCCGGAGGGGCCGTGAGGGCCGCGACCCCCTGGCGCCGCCATTGGCGGAGGACGCGCCGCGCGAGCCGCCGGGGGCCAATGGGCGGCGGCGGAGCGGGTATAAATGGCCCCGCGGCGGCCGCAGGGGGCAGAGGGGCCGCGGCGGGGCCCGGGAGGAGCTGGCCCGCGCCGCTCCGGGGGGATCCCGCAGCAGCGGGAGCGGCTGGCAGCGCGGCCGGGAGAGCCGAGGGGCTGAGCGGCACTGCCGGGCTGGATGAAACGGGCTCCGGGTGCTGCGAGAGCGCTGCGCCCGGCGGGACCCGAGCCCGGCTCGCCGCCCCTCGCAGGGGGCTGAGGGCCATCGAGTCCCCCGAGGAACGGGCCGAGCTCGTTGCGTGGTTACACGGAGTTTACCCGAACAGCGACGATGGGGATACAGCGGGGTAGGGGGAGGAGCGTGGCTGTGGGAATGAGTTTATTCAGTGGCTGAGTCAATAGCACTGACGTGAGCTATTTCCCTCTATATCCGGCATCTCTGTCAGCTGCTTTGCTGCATCCTTTTGTTCCTGGGATAACACTAGTAAGGCACATCATGTAGGCTCTGATACTTGCTTGGCAAATGCTTTCCTTTCGTTATAAACAGCTCCTTCAGTGTGTCCTTTCATCTCTAAATTTTAAGGATAGAAGAGGTGAATAAATTGCATTAATGATTAACTGTAACCTTCGTGCTTCACGATGAAGTTTAGCTGACCACAAAATAAACTCTTCGGTTGCTTTTCCATAACTCAATGGGAATTGTGTGAAAGGAAGAATAAACCGTGCCCATTTCATAACGCTGCTATTGTGTTGTGGTAACGCTGCATCGTGCGATAACCGTGGCGCCTTAAACAATGTTACCTGAGTCAATAATTTTGGGGAAATTATTCAGGCCTGTTATATTTAAATAACAATTAAGCTGTCGCAGTTGTGACATACCCGGTGCCTGACTCGATGCTTGCTTCAGAAATAGCCGTATCTGGTGCCTGTGTATTTGATTTTGAATTTCTGCTGCTGTGCTAACTCCGTGGGACTCGTTAATCTGCTGGGTGATGGGAGAGCTGGGAGCTCGGTAAGCCGGGGCTGGATCTGCCCACGGAGATCTTGCTGCTGGGTCAGCACGTAGAGAGAGGCTCCCTCAGCCAGCTCAGGGATTGCCGAAGGAGCTGGGCTCAAGGTAGGAGAGGAAATGTTTGCCACTGTGCTCAGGGAACAAAACAAATGCACCCGATCAGCTCCACGCGGGCTTAGCGCTGCTTTCAGATGTTCAGCCCCTGCACAATGCTTTGGTGGCAGAGGTGCATTTTCTGCTGTTCTCTCAGCTTTTCAGTGAACTTTTCAGGCTAATGAGCTCAGACACCTATTCATGGTGTTCTGTGGGTCATTTGTTCGTGTTTAGGGCCTTTTATTCAAAGATCCCTTAGCACTTGGAGGGCAGAAGAGCTGCGAATAAAACTGGTAACCTGTGATTTGTTGCGTTCGTAGAGGTTCAAAACTCAGGTTGCTTGCTTTGAGAGTTCTAGATGCTTCCTGGGTTTTAATTATTAGAAAGCTCTGTTACATATTGACAAAAAGAAATCCCACCTTAGGCAAGAGCCCATCTAGATCTGTCATGGAAAATCTGCTTAATAATTACCATTGTGGGAATCTGGTTGGCTTTCTTTTCCTTTCCCTCTTCTTTTTTTTTTTTTGTTAATGTTGTGCTTCATTGTAAAAGTGATATTTATTAGTTTATTCAGGTTGATCATGCCTCAGACTACTTGTGAGCTCCTATTTTAGAGTATTTTTATATCTATATAATGTGTACAGGTATTTAATTTATATATTGCCTGTGATATCTCCACTTCGTGCACCCAGCTGAAAACAGAAGGAATAAAAAAAATGAGACCTGTCTTCCCCAAAATGTTCAGCTCCTGCTGTTTAAACAGTCCACCAAGTTACAGAAAAACATGGAATTAAAGTCAGTGTACATAAATTCATAGTGAAATAATTAGCCAAAGAGCAAAGCCAAAACTCAAACAATTCTGGAGAAAAATGAACAGTTGTTTGGGGTTTTTTTTTCTTCAAAGAGTGTGTGTCAATGTGATTTGTGAAGGGAGGAGATGCTGCCACATTTCTTAATTCTGTTTCTCTTAATTCTGCCACTCTTCATTCTGCCACGTTTCCTATTTTACTGTCAAGCAGAAATATGGTAAAATTAAAAGTACTCAGACAAGTGATTAATGTGACTTCCTTCATTCTCAAAAAAAGCTTGGAGCACACCCCACTCTCTGCTATTTAAGCGCTTTGTTCTCCAACACATTCCTGTCCATCCCTTTAAAGAAACAGCGATTTTTGTCCCTCTAACGAGTCTTCAACCCCAGTCGTGTTCCCTGCTCCCTGTCCCGAACCAGTTGTGAGTGCCAGTGGGAGTGGGGAGCGTGTTGGAGCTTGATGGCAGATTCTGCTTCCTTGAATGTGCTTTGAGTCATTCCCAGTGAGGTCAGCTGGGAACGTGCTGCTCCTCATGTCAGCTCCTGCTCAGCTCCCGGAGACTCTTTACTCACAGCACAATTTGGGATTTCTTCCTACTACGGCCACGGTGTGTTTTAGATAAACACAGAGTTTGTCAGCCTGAGGTGAATCAAGAGAAGTTTTATTTGTGGCGGCGAGTTTAGAGCTGTGTGTCAGAGTAAGGAGGTGTGATCACCGTCCTCTGGGTGTTCTGGTGTCAGAGGAACACATCCCCTCACGCCTTTGCCCTCTGCTGATTGTTTTAATCACAGATGGCTTTGCAGATCCTGATTTTCCAATAGCCAAAAGTTGGGGAATATATAAAGCTTTTTCACCCAACTTTTGGCCACTTGCTGACTGCATTTGCCACCTGCTTTTTTGCAGGTGTGGCCTCTTGTGCTGCTACAAGGCAGAGCCACCTTCCTGATGGAGCTCTTAGAGTTTGGCTGTTTTATTTAGGGATTCAGACAGCAGCAATCATCACCAATCTGGAATAACACAGCCTCTGTCTGATGCTGACTGAGCAAAGCTGCCTCTTCCCAGTTAACACTCGATTATCTGCAAAGCCTCATGTGCAGTGCTGAGCTGGTTTTCCTGTGCACTCCCAAAATTCCCTGTTTGTGAATCCAGCCTGGCAACCACCAGAGCATGATGCTTCTGTGGACATCACTGTGATGGCATCGTGAATAATTGGCACTGAAGGTGAATTCTTCACCAAATCAAGTTGAAAACAGGCTCATTATTAAACATCCATTCCTGTGTCACTGGTGAAGCTCCCAGAGACAAAACCATGCCACAAAAAATAAGTGCAGGCGCTCCCAGGTGCATTTCAGAAATCAAAAATCAGTGTTAAAATGTAGGGATTGTACAAATAATGCTCAAAAAGTAGTTTCAGGTGTTGTGTTTGTAGCTTCAGGCTTGCTTTTCTTTCTTGGGTATTTTTACCCCACTGGGGAAGGTGTCCAAACTTTAAAACATAGTCAGTCAAATACAAAAAAAAAACCCTGAAAGCTCCTGCCTTCAAGTGGAATAAACTAAATTACAGAAGAGTTGTGGTGACATATCTCTCGAACCTGTTTGTTTCCAATTGAAACATCACTAAAGAATGTATCAGCACATAATCTCTCACATTTAGTTAATCTGCACACAAGATAAAAGTGAAATGCATTTAAAAATAAAAATCCTCACTTTAACTACAGAGTGTGTGGACTTTTTAGCAGCTGCTCTTGCCATCCATGGTCCACTCTTGCTCTTTGTTGAATCTTAGTGCACACATAGACGTCCCAGAGGTAAAACTACCAAAAAATGAGGGGAAAACAGTAAATGGGAGCTTTATGGAAGATGTTTGTGCCAGGGCAAAGCAAGCTGAATGGGGCCTGAGAATGGCAGCCTGCCTGATGTATGGAAATATCAGAGATTGATCCAAGGCCTGTGGAAGGAGAGGAAAGGAGAATATGAAGCTGCACAGGTGGGAGTTTTGTAGTAGGGGGCACAGGGATGAAAACTCTGTTTGAGAAAGGAATATAGAACAGGGTGACATGTCATGGAGTGATCCTTAGTTAATCAAAGCTCCAAACTGCAGAGAGAGACGTGGCTGATTAAAGAATTAACAGCTGGGGAGAAAGGGGACACTTTATTGAGCAGGTCCACAGTCAGAGAGCAACAACAAGGCAGCTTTTGGGGGCGTTTGCGTTGATGAAAGAAGAAGAAGAAGAAGAAGAACCCTGTCCTTGTTGTCTCTGTCCAATGTTTATGAGGTCGGTCAGTGTGTGTTATCTGAGCCCAGCATGCTGTGGGTGCAGTTGATAAAGCAGAGCTGTGTTCAGTGCTGGGGTGTCCATGGGGTGTCCATGGGGTGACTCGTGGCTGCTGCTGCCTTTTTCTGCTCTTAGGAAATAAAGGCTCAGGCACGGTCAGAGGGTTGGGGTCAGAGGGTTGGGGTCAGAGGGTTGGGGTCGTTTCCCTCGGGATTTAATAGGATCCCATTCCATGGCTTCTGCCGTCCAGGTAGAACGCGTCACCAAAGCCCCGTCCCCCCAGTCGAGGGTACAATTAAAGACTCTACTCATTAGCATATCTAACGAGAGGGCCCAATAAGGGGCTGGGCTGGGCTCACTTCCAGTTTACAGAATCTGTCCTGCTGGGAGACCTTGAGGGCCCACGAAAACAGAGTGTTTGCTCTTCTGACTCTCCGTGGTTTCAGGGGTGTTTGGTCTCCCAGCTCCAAACACCATGGAACCGGGCTGAATTCTCACCTAAAGCATCCCAAGTGTGCATGCTGATCCTGGGGAATGTGGGGAACAGGGTAAGAAATATTCAGGAGAAAAGCAGAAAAATCCTTCAGGCATCACTGCCCCGCAGGTTCCTGGGTGGAGCTGCAGATGAACGGCAACGGCAACGACAACGGCAACGGCAACGGCAAGAACGGGGGCCTGGAGCACGTCCCATCCTCCTCCTCCATCCACAATGGAGACATGGAAAAAATCCTCCTGGACGCCCAGCACGAGTCAGGACAGAGCAGTTCAAGAGGTAGCTCCCACTGTGACAGGTAAATGGGTGTTGGCTACTCTGCCTGCAGTTTAGTGATCTTTTTGTAAGGCTTTTTCTCAGGGAAGAGTCTGTTGGGCTGCAGTGTTTGGAGTAGTCGCTGCCTTGTGGGAACTGGGTGATGTTTCCACTTGTAATGATCCAAAACCACGTGTAATTCACAGGACTTGCAGTGTTCCCTGCAAGAACAAGGGGTTTTGCATCTATTCTGTTGCAGCTGAACTTTTGGGCAGGGCTTTCTTTGCTTTAGGGAGCAACTGAAAACCTTATCTAGAAAAGTAGGGTTATAAATTTTAAAAAAATTGAAAAGATGGGAGGTTGGGAAGACTTTCTGTTGCTGGTGTTTGGGATGTGAAGGGTGGTGCAGTCTGTAACTCAACTGAGTAATGTCCAGAAGTGCATGAGGAAATGATTCAGCTGAGATTTATCTACACTGGTGATTCTTTAGCTGACAAAATGACATAATTAAATCAATTTCTCTTTAGCCCGTCACCTCAAGATGATGGACAGATAACTTTTGATGTGGAAATGCACACAAGTAAAGACAGTAGTTCTCAGGTATTTCCTTCCTTAACTTCTAAAATACACATTTGTAACTCGTGGGTATTTGATCTAGGCTTGAGGGGTAGAACAAACTCTTTGTGATGTCAAAACACTTAAATTCTGTATTAATTGAGTTCTGACTTAGAGATTAATGGTTTAGGAGTGAGGGGAAAGACGAGTCTCCATCTGCACAGCTGAGAAATGCCTCTTTGCCAGCAGTCACGTTGCTGTGTAACCCTGCTGGCAGCGGGTACCAGAGCTGGCTTTGCAGTGCTGATATTTCTGCACAAGATTTCAGGGTGCTCAGTGATTGCTGTGCACACACTCGCTCACATGACAGTGAGTAATCTCCAGAACACAAACTGAGAGGAGACTAATGCTGAACTCTTAGTTTGATCATTTCATAGAATTTGCTGTCTTCAGCAGTATAAATCAAAAGCATTCCTGGAAGAATGAAACCTTGCATTTAATTTTGTCAAAGACCTGGGACTGTTGCAGTTGTGCCCTGAGAGCCAGAAGGGTCTGAATGAAGGTGTTGGTGAGCTCTGCATCTCACTTGTGCTATTTGGTTACCTCTGGGTTTGCTGTGGTTCCCACTTAATGTTGTAAGTGCTTTATCTTATTTTAAATAAGAGTCACTCAAGAGTTTGTTTTAATTCTAAGTAGGAGTTAAAGTCAGTGATGTTCTCTACTCCTCCTATTTTTTTTTCTTTTTTTATTTGGTAACATTTGCATCTATTGATGTAAAGTTAAATCTTTATATTCAATTAAAGTGAGTGCTTGCCTTTCCCTCCTGCATCTGGGATTCACCCAGTAGAAGCTGCTATTTGCAAGTAATATAAATTTTAAATGGCTAATAACACCTTTTAAAAAATCAAAATACTGGTTTTGTAACCTTTTTATTTGACTTCCCGTGCTTTTAGTCACGTTCTGTGGCTTTAAATGGAATGCCATCCACCTAATGCTTTTTTTCCATTTGTAAATATTTTTTTTTTGCACACTTCTGGTTTATTACATTTAGGATTAAAATAATCCTTTGTTTTTGTTAGTTAAAAAAAAAAAAACAAACAGCTCGCAATGATGTGGAAATCCTGGATGTAGTAATAGAATTTGTGGTTTCCTGACTTCTGCTGGCAAAATCAAATATCTTTGAAACAATCAGCAGTCCAAGAACACTTCCTCGTTTATCAGGTGCCACCATTCGGTGCTTATCATGTCACCACCGTTGTTATCACTCTCAATTTAACACCCCGAGGAGGAGCTAATTGAGTGTTACAAGGCTTGTCCCCTGTGTGTTTCAGTCCGAAGAAGAAGCAGTAGAAGGAGAGAAAGAATTGGAAGTTTTGAAGAAAAGTGCAGACTGGGTGTCAGACTGGTCAAGTAGGCCTGAAAACATTCCTCCCAAGTGAGTTCAACTCTGGGGTTTTATTGAATATTAATATGCTTTAAGGAAGGGGGGGATTGTCACAATCGCACAATCAACAGAAGTTCATCTCAGGAAGAGATTGATTTCTCTGTGGGAAGGCTATAAAAAGGTCAAAAGAATGAAGTATGAAAATCAAAATAGCAACAGGATGACTTGAAGGTAATCCAAAGTCACAGCAAGCTGATTGCAAGGCTTCTTGACAAAATTACAATTGCTGGGAGAGCTGGGTATTTTGAGCTGGGATCCATGGGATTTAGTCTTGGCTTATTGACTGGAAGAGTGTTGAGCAAGTCTCCTAAATTCTCTGTCCCTTTTTTTCTTCCTGTGTAAAATATGTAATGTTCATCCACGGAAGGGGAAGCCTTGAGATCCTTGAGTGCAAAGCATTTTTATTAAAATAATGAATTTTAAATGCTGTATAAATCTGGCAGGCTTCTGTGTCTGTGTTTGGAACAAAAAATGAGGCCTCTTGCTAACAAATCACATCCTGAAATTCCCTCCCTTGGACCTACCTCCTGCTCCCTTTGTGTCTGTACTGTCTGTGTAAGTGGTCTCTCCACAATCCCTCCTCTTATTATCTTTGATTCCTTACTCTGTGTAAGGGATCTCAGGCTTTGATCTCAAGCTCTTTGTACTTAAAAAAAAATGTTCCTACAGAGATTTGTGCAAAAAAAAAAAAAAAAAGAAAAAAAGGGAAAGAAACAAAAAAACTTTGTTGAATTTTTCAATTTTTCCCCCCCCCTCTCCCCCTGTTCTTCCAGGGAATTTCATTTCAGACATCCTAAACGTTCAGTGTCTCTAAGTATGAGAAAAAGTGGAGCAATGAAAAAAGGTGGCATTTTCTCTGCAGAATTTCTTAAGGTTTTCATTCCATCTCTGTTCATATCTCATGTTTTGGCTCTGGGACTAGGGTAAGTATTAACCTAATTCTCACTTCAGCTTTTGCTTTTCCACTTTGCTTGAATGTCAGGTCCTGCTGGAAAGGGCTTTTTCTAGGATAATGATTTCTGCCCCTCACTCAAACTTGGTGTGCTTTTACGAAAACAGGAAAATTTTGTAACAATTAAAACTTCACAGCCTTCAATGTTGCTTTATTTCTAGAATAAATCAATTACATTGAAAATGCAGGGATGAGTTTGCAAATAACCTTTGCAATTGTAGCACTCAGTTTGATTGTGTGCCTTTCTATTTAAATGCTTCAGGTTATAAAAGTTGAAAATAACTTTTACTGACCAGTATGAAACTACAGTGTAGAAATAACGGTGCTGAGATGGTGTGTGTGGCACAAACTCTGTCATTTCCAGTTGAATGCTGCATTGTGAGGTTACTGAAAGTCAAGGTTTGAGTACTGAAAGAGAAATGAAATACTGGATGTGTCCTGCAAGATCAGCTCTGTCTCTGCTCAGCAATGTTTTCATTGCCTGTGTAATCCCACATAAATTCCCGGATTTTTTGCCTGAATCCTTACGTTCTGCTTATCCACCTGACGTTCTTCTGGGATGGGGCAAAGGCATGGAATCAAAATGTGGTTTCATTTAGCTTTGTGTTTGGTTTTGGGGATGTGGTTCAAATGCCTCTTTAAGTTTAAACTATCAAACAAATTAGGATGGAGTGTGTGAGGATGCACTGTGAGATATTTGTACTACAGCAAAATTGTGGATTTCTGCAGCGATTTAAATCTTGCTTGTGGTCAGTGTTTGCACAGAACCTCAGTGCTCAGAGTTTTAAAGCTCAGCCCCTCTTTATGAGCAGCACTTGGTTTGTTTTACCCCAGTTATCTTGGGAGTGTTGCCGTGTCAGGTACTCAAAACACAAAAGCTTTTGGATTGGGGTTTTCAGATGAGCCTGGGACTGGAGGAAAACCCACTTTGGGTGAGCACTGAGAGCACTGATCCTTCCAGGCTCTTGCAAAAGCTCAGTGTAAGTGATTTTATAGAAGAGCAGTGAAGTCTGTGGCTGGATCTCAGCCTGAGGAGGGGGATTGGAGCAGCTGGGTGTGTGAGGGCTGTGGGGAAGCAGGGACTATTCCTGTTCAATACAATACCCTTATACTTTTTATTTCAGCATCTACATTGGGAAACGCCTGACCACACCTTCAGCCAGCACTTATTGAAGCACAGAGTGCAAACCTGGACCCCACGTGACCTGTGAAGGTGTTACTGTCTCATTTAGTACATTTGACTTGAGACCATTTTAAGCATGACCCTGACTTCACCCTTTCCTTCCATATCCAGGTTTTTTGCTAACTCTGGAATTCAGTATTGTGTTGGAACTCTGTTGAGGTGTTTGGCTATCCACATTCTTTCCCTCTCTCCCATTCCCCTGCCTCTTGGCCTGCAAGACACGTCAGAGTTGCTGGATGGAGTTTACAACTGTCTCTATGTTGCAAGGGCTTCTCTCAATGCAAAATGCCACCAGCAAGTTTAATTTTATCAGTGATGCTGTTGCCTCCTTAGTGCAACCTGACTTCAGTTGCAGTTGTGCATGGTCTCAGTGTTGGCTGCATGGTGGTGGTAAAACAGTCTCTTTGGAAGGAAATTACTGATTGGAGTGGAAAAGTGTTTTTTTCTTTTGTAAAAAAAAAAAACAACAAAAAAAAGAAGCTGGTTGTGGAATAAACTAAGAAATCACTGGCAATAAAGACCCAGTTTAAATCAGCTTTTGGGGGGGGATTTACTTGGCCCCTTGTATTGGGTAACAAGCACCGTTTGAATTGCAGGAGGCAAAGACTGCAGAAATTTTCAAGTAGGATAACTAAATCCATCAGCATATTTTAATACTAGGTAATTGTTGTAATCTTGTCTTTTCTATGAAGTCAGCTCCTTATTCCTTGTAGGAAAACCTGTCTGATACCAGGAAATATTAGAAAAAATCGCATTGTTTGCATGTGAAGAAGCTTTTTTTTTTTTTTCCTTATCTGTTTTCTTAAGGGAAAATTTCCAGTGTGAAATTTTCCTTTTCATAGTAGTTCTCAATTAAGGAAAAACCCAACAGCTGTAGGGGTAGGCAGGCTCTGTGTCAAAGGAAATGATTCTGTTTGTCGTGGAACCATTTCCAGCTCCGAGGATGCGGCAGTTTGAGCAGGAAAAGCGTTTGACTCATCCTTCAAAAGGGGGACAATCTTGCAGGTGCATCAAGGGTCAGAAGTTACAAAATGCTCTGAAATGTCTTCTGCAAATGAATTCTCAATATTCCTCTCTCTCATTGTTTACTGTACAATCTCCTTTTCGGGGATACTTGGAACCTGAAAGTCACTCGTGATGTCTCATGTTAGGGGTAGATTCCTCACTGATGTTGTTGAACTTTTATCTTAGGGAACATTAAGCCTTGTCCTCCTTCAGTGACACTTCTTTGCAAAATGTGAAGCTTTAGTACCAAATTGTTACAAAGCATCGGGGCAGTCGTGTCCTTAAATAGATTTTTTTTTTTTTTTTTGGATTTCAGAACATGTAGCATGAACTCTGAAGGATAGAATACTCTTTTTTTATATATATATATATGAATATATATATAAAAATATGATATAGACTTTAATACTAAGTATTTAGGGGAACCAGTGCTAATTTTAAGACTAGCAAAAATCGCATTTAAATAAAAACTTAGTTAGGCTGACTTGTAGAAAATAAGAAAATTTCGTCAGCCATTTGGAGAGAACAGCTACCTATAATTGCTTGCATCAGACTTTATAAAAGTTTATTATTTGATAGAGCAGCGATTGCTTGAACCAGTTGATGCATAGAAGCTAAATCCCAGCTGAGATTTGGGTTAAAAACTTTCAACTTTTGGGTTTAATAACTTTAGTTAGCTCCCAGGAAGTGAAAAAGCTAAGTCTGAACCCACTGCTAAACTGTATTTATTTTCATTCTCTACTTCTGAATGCTGTCAGAGAATGCTTTCAGGGTGAACAACAAATCCTCTTGAGTAATCTGCTTTTTTTTTTTTTTTTTCCTTTTAGTTGTGAATACTTAGTGGCACTTGAGCTGCCCACAAGTGCGGGTTTGTTTTGGGTGTGGATATTGGGTTTCACCCAGAGGTGGGAGCGGGCAAGGGTACGTGGTGGAGGGTGTTCTAGAGAGCATCAAAAACTTCATTTTACAGCCCTAAAATCCGAGGGGACGGGAGAAAGGCTGGACCACTTTCAGTTCTAACACAGCACCTTGTTTTGTATGAAATTGGAGCAGTAGCAAAAGAGATTTTTACTAAGTAGGGAGTACTTTTTAAAGAGAAAAACCCCGAGAAATTACCCTAATTCCTAAATGAAAAAGGTAATTCTTCAGAACATCTGATAAACAACAGTGCAAACTTATCAATATCAGCAACACTAAAGATACTTGGAGCAAAACCTGTGCAAGCCAGAGCTGAGGAATGGCCCGTGGTCACTGGAACACTGGCTGGGATCCAATGCAGTATTTATTGAGACCCCATTCTAAGCTTTGGAGGAAAGTCTGCAACTTCCAGTTTTACCATGAACAGGAACAGAGCGTTGTATCATTCAAGAAAAAAAAAAAAAAAAAAAAAAAAAAAAAAAAAGGGGGTTTCAACTATTGAGAGTTGAAGTTTTGTTAAGATAAATGTTGTTTAAAAAAAGAAAAAAAGCTTTATACCTGTTTACAGTTTTGGAAAAAAAAAAAAAATAAAAGTAGGCTTCATTTTGTTTTTTTTTCTTACATTCAGTGAAAACTGGCCTAGACTATTTGTAAATAGGATCAAGAAAAAAAATGCATAAACTCGCACATTAAAGATGCAGGCTGACCTAACTGCAGCAAATGCATATTTACTTACTGTTTTCAAAAGTGAAAGCTGAAGATTGTTAGGAAATTCGGATTTTTTTAATTGCCATTCGTTGAAATATTGGAGTTAACTGAGCCAAAGTGATTATGCATTCTTCATCAATTAGTTAGCACTTTGTAACATTATATACAGTTTACATGTATAAGTTGTAGCTTATCAACATTTTGTGCCATTAAAGCTCTCACAAAACTGGTTGTGTGAAATCACTTCATGCTGCGCCTTTCTTTTGTCTTTCTTCTCCTTTCCTTTTTTTTTTTACAGGTCTGCTTTTTAAGATGTTTTATGGAACTGTTTTGTTCTGGGTGACACGAACGTTGAAGCTGCTGTTTATAGACTGGAATAATTTTTTTTTGGGGGGGGGGGTTTGTTTTTGGTTTGGTTTTTGTTTTTTTTTAGTGACCTGGGATCATCCGCTTCATTTCCTGAAGCGCTTAATAAAAATATTCCCCCTGCTTGGCTTTGTGTATCTTCTCCAAGTCCTCCAGCACCTTGTCCAGGAAAACTGTGAAAGGAAAATAATGTGGTGGCTTATGAAATGTAAAGTAGAATTGCTGAGATTTTTGTATACTTGGTCAACTCCGTTGTATTCCTTGTATTTCTGTTCTGTTCCCTAATTCTGTTTAATTTGCAGATTAAAGAGTAAGGGACATGATCCCTAATTGTTAATCTGCCTCTGTTCTTGGTTCAAGAGGTTCTCGGTTATTTCTGTTTATCATGAAGGGATTTGTTCATTCCAGGTGGGAATGGCACCATTCTGTTTCCTGGTACCACCATTGGAGTAATTCTTTTCTATATTTTTAACTTGTAAACCCAAAATTGTGTAAATGGGATTTTTTTTTCCCAGAGGAATAAGAGAAAATGATAAAGCCTACTTGCAGAAAGTTTCTCTGTCTGGGACTCACAGTGAAACTGGAACCTGAGCTTTCAGATTGCTTCAAAACCTTTTTAGTTGTAACGCAAGAATAAATACAAGATCGTTTTACATAAGGCAGCACTTTCTTTGCACTGGGATTATTCTGGTGTAAATCACCTTTTGATGGAGTTGAGGACTGTCTTCAAGTTTTCTTTTCATCCTTGTCCAAGAATTTCAGATTCTGGGGAAGTTCCCTTCTACCTTGACCCGAGGGAGTCTCCAGGTGCTCTGTAGCTGAGTTCACTGGTGGGATGTCGAGTCCTCCTTTCACTGGATTCAGCCTTCACTTTACATGCATGAAAAGCTTAGAATTTGAATTGTTTCATGGAAAAGTTCACTACAAAAATATTATTTACTCTTTTATCCGTGTGCGTACCTGTAAAAATTCCATCTGGGAGCGGAGCCCTGATTCCCTGTGAGTGTTTGTAGGATCTTTGCCTTGTCTGATTCATGAAGACTCCTTTGTGTCTGGGGTCTTGAAAACCAAAATAAACCGCCAGGATTCCTGAACTGTGCAACCAGCACTTTCAAAACAAAACAAAAACCTTGAGATTCTCCTGAAAAACCTCGTGCTGGATACGGCATCCCCATGAAAAAGAGAAAGCTCAAGTCATTTCCACTTCATTAGGTCCCTCTTTGTGTCCTGCCCAGTTTGAGCTGGGCTGACTCAGCCAGGCCGTGCTGACATTAGGGGGGGAGAGCAAGGGGTGCTTTTCCAGGAAGGAAAGTAAACATGACTTAACTTTCTGAGCTGCTGCCAGAGAGCTGAGAGCATGGAAAGAGGCATTTTTCTATTTTAAACTGTTTCCTAATGCTTTTCTGATAAGACTGGGAAGTTTGTTTAGAGATTTTTTTTTTAAAGCGGTGCAGTTTGCGTAACTTGCTGTTTGTTGTCTGGAGACAAAGCAGTGAATTTTAAGGCCAGAGAATGCCTTATTCTGGTGTTTATTTTAAAAAAAGAACAGTCCTACAGCTGTTGGAGTTGTTGCAGTGTGTTAAGGTGTATAATTTAGGTCACAAAAGGACACGTCCGTGCAAAGCTCTGTGGAGTTGTGCTGAAGCTACACCTTGAGCTGTTCCAGCCTTTAACTTCCACCTTCCTTTGGAGGTTCAGTTTCAACCCCTGGATCCTGGAATGCCTTTCTGTGAGAGATCAGGGAGCCTCTGACTCTCAGGTGCATTTTCCTGTGTCTTCTGAGTGAGTGTTTTAATGAAAATCTCTTTTTTAAGACCAGTCTTCTCACAACCTTTTACCTCTGGCACGTTACCTGCATTTAAACACAGCCTGGGAGACTGACATTTATCAATAGGAAAAACTCCATGTGCAAAATTTAGAGTGAAACATACTCCTTATAAAAAAAATAATAATTCCTTCTTTGCTTCAGCAGTGCTACGTGAGCTTTATGACCAAACAAGATGTAAACAATGCATGGTGGAATTGCAGACACAAACTGCACCCCTGGTTCTTCCAGCCCATTCCGTGGGCAGGAGCAGGCAGGGTCCTTGTCCCTCAGGTGCTGGGAGGAGCTTTGTGGGACCATCCTCATTTTGCAGCTGGGACAACAGAAACGCCTCCTGTGCACCTTGGAATCCTCTTCTGCTTCTGCATGATTGCCGTGACTCGGTGTGAAGGTCATTGCTGGCATGCCCGAGGTCTCATCCTGCTTCGCTGCATTCCTGTGCTCTCCAGCCTCTGGGAAGCTCCTTCATTTCCTCCAGGTGTTTTCTCACTGCTTCTCCATCCTGCTCGAACACCTCGAGCCCCTTGGAGTCCCCAGCTCTGCCATGGGGAGTTTTGGTGACTGAGATAAAATATTGCCCTGTTTTGTGTGTGTGTCCTGGCTCCACGAGCCCTGCAGTTGGTTCAGGTGGGAGTTTGGGTGCTGGGAGAGCTGCAGGTGCTGCTCAGTGGTTGATGTGTGTAACTGGAGCTGGCACAGCCTGCGACCGGGGTGTTCAGGGGTGCTCTGCTTTCACCTCCAAGGAAGGAGGATATAAAGGAAGTTCACAGTTTCATCAGGAGCTGCAGTGCCAGGGCAGGGACTGATGGGTCCAAACTAAAAGAGGGGGAATTTATGTGAGATACACAGAGGATAATCCTTCCCTGTGAGAGAGGTGAGGCCCTGGCACAGGGTGCCCAGAGAAGCCGTGGCTGCGCCATCCCTGGGAGTGTTCAAGGCCAGGTTGGATGGGCTTGGAGCAATCTGGGATGGTGGGAGGTGTCCCTGCCCGTGGCACGGGGTGGAACAGGGTGGTCTTTAAGGTTTCTCCCATCCAAACCATTCCTGGATTCTATGAAGTGGTCTGTCATGTTTATAGGTAAGGGGGGGATGCACACTAAATCAGGATTCAGCTCCAAATTTGGAACCATTCTGGGTTTTTCTGTCTGAGAATTCCTCCTGCAGACCTGGAGGATGCTTTGTGACCAATATTTACTCTCAGTGGTGCTGGCTAAGATAGGATTGCTCTCAGCACGGTTTCCTACAGGTCAGAAGGAGCTGCAGACTCTGCCCTGCTGGGCTGGGCTGGGCTGGGCTGGGCTGGCCTGGCCTGGGCTGGCCTGGCCTGGCCTCTCTGTGCTGCCCAGGCCTGGCAAGGATGGAGCATTTCTACTCCTGGCCTTATCGAGCCAGCTCCAGTTACAGGATTCTTTGTAAAAATACAGATACTTTTATAAATCCTGATAAGATGGGAATAAAGTTCCTGTCACGGATACACCGAGGTGGATTTTTCAGCTTCATCTTTGCAAAGTCAGAATTAAAGCCTTGTAGCGTGTGAGGGCTGGCCAGAGCTGGAGCAGTGCTCAGATACTTCTTTTGCAAAGAATGGGACATTAAAATCTCTTTGTACTCACAAGACTTTTAGGTGCAGCGAGTTAGTTGGGTTTGAAGCTGAGTGCCTGGAGTTCAGCACTCTCCTCCAGGATTCTCCCGGAGAGCCTTGGCTGCTCTCTTCTCACATGAAAAGGCTGCACCACTGCCGGGAGACAGCCTCGACTTGCTGCCACAATGTGCCAATTGTCATCTCATTTCAGAGTGAGAAGCAGCAGACAATTACAGCTGCTGCTTTAAGAGCACTGTCTGACAGGTAGGAGAGATCTCTGGGGCTCCTACAAATTGCTTCAGTAGCTCCAGCTCACAAACAGCTTTATGTGCCCGTTTCCTTTCACTGCAGCTGCACTGAGGATCTCTGCTGTAAACAGGGTGCATTTTCAAGCACTGCTCTGATTCTGGGCTTTGTTTCTGCGTGCTAAAATCAGGTGGTGTTAAATTCACAGGTATCCAGGGAAAGGCAGAACGCAGAATCCCAGAATCGCTGAGGTTGGAAAAGCTCTCCAAGAGCCTCAAGTCCAAGCTGTGTCTGATGCCCGCCTTGCCCAGAGCTCTGAGTGCCACCTCCAGCCCTTCCTTGGGCACTTCCAGGGATGGAGACCCCAAACCTCCCCGGGCAGCCCCTGCCAAGGCCTGACCCAAAAATGACCCAATAATGACCCCAAAATGGCCCCAAAAATGGCACAAAAATGACCCAAAAAGGCCCAAAAATTACAGAAAAATGGCCCAAAAGATGACCCAATGTCATTCCTCCTCAAGTCCAACCTGCCCCTCTCCTGGCACAGCTCGAGGCTATTAAACCCCACCTTTAAATTCTCTGCTGTCTTTTCACAGCCTCACAGCTCCTGGCTGGAGCTGAATCGCTTTTACTGCATTTGGGATAGAAACTCGAATCCTGTTTGCTGCATTGTCATAACAACGAGTTAAAATCATCACTGACTGGGAGGAGGAGGAGGAAGCTTTTCCCTCCCACTGAAATCCCTGAAGGAAAATCCAACTCTCCAGCAGCAGCAGCAGGAAGCTGTGATGTGAATCCCTGCCAGAAGTCTGATGCTCAGACTCCGGATTTTTGCTGGGCAGGGTTGTTTTGCCTGGGCTGTGCTCTGTGTGTGTGTACGTGCACTCAGGCCGGTGTGGAAAGGGGAGAGAGAGGAGGAGTGGCAGAATCTGCATGGACAATCCAGGAGCGAGCCCTTCCCATGTGGAACATTCTCCTATAGACTCCTGTGCTAGGTGAGAGCGAGTGGAAAAGGGAGAGAGAGGAGGAGTGGCAAAATATCCATGGACAATCCAGGAGCGAGCCCTTCCCATGTGGAACATTCTCCTATAGGCTCCTGTGCTAGGGGAGAGGGAAGGGGAAGAGAGAGGAAGGGAAGAAAGAGGAGGAGTGGCAAGATCTGCACGGACAATTCAGGAGAGAGCCCTTCCCATGTGGAACATTCTCCTACAGCCTCCTGTGCTGGGTGAGAGAGAGTGGAAAAGGGAGAGAGGAGTGGCAAAATATCCATGGCCAATTCAGGAGCGAGAATTTCCCTTGTGGAACATTCTCCTATAGACTCCTGCGCTAGGTGAGAGGGAAGGGGAAGAGAGAGGAGGAGTGGCAAGATCTGCACGGACAATCCAGGAGCGAGCCCTTCCCGTGTGGAGCATTCTCCTACAGGGTCCTGTGCTAGGTGAGAGGAGTGGGAAAGGGAAGACAGAGGAGGAGTGGCAAAATATCCATGGACAATTCAGGAGCGAGAATTTCCCTTGTGGAACATTCTCCTATAGCCTCCTGTGCTAGGTGAGAGGGAAGGGGAAGAGAGAGGAAGGGAAGAAAGAGGAGGAGTGGCAAGATCTGCACGGACAATCCAGGAGCGAGCCCTTCCCATGTGGAACATTCTCCTATAGGCTCCTGCGCTAGGTGAGAGGCACGGCAGCGGCAGAGCCCTGCCCAATTGGCTGCTCCTGCGGTGGCACCATCCGTGATGTCACCCTGGCAGCCTCCACGCCACGCTCTCTTCGGGGCTTTTCTTTCCCGGCAGAACCGCCTGAGAGAGAGAAAAAAGAGAAAAGAGCGATGCTGGAAGCGCTGCCTTCCATCCCCTCCTGTGAGATGCGGTGATAAATCCCCAGCGCTTCTCCTGCGGTGCGGTCGGAGCGAAGTTAATGCGAAATGAGAGTGGAAATGAGATTTTAGTGTTTGTGCACGGGAGTTCTGGGTTTGTGAGGAGCAGGAGGGCGGAGAGCTGCCGGAAACCCCTGAATGCGTGAGGAAGGGAGATGCAGTGGCACGGGAGGGATTGATCGGTCGGGAGCATTTAGGAATAGATAATGGGACAAACGGAAGGAAAGGAGGAGAAAAGGCAGAACAGAAAAGATTTCCTCGCTGCTCGTGTCTCTCAGAACTCCCTGGCTGGGATTTGTGATACTGAATGCTCCAAACACGGGAACATGTGGGTTTTTTTGCCCCAAAGCACTTGTACGTCGTTTCTGCTGCACACACCCAGCTGAGCATCACATTTGCACAATTTGTGTCGTTGGCACAGCCGCTTCCAGCCAAAACCTCCCAGGCTGCACAACCTCCCCTTTGCATCTTTTTCTTGCCACTTTATTTCGCTCTCCACCCCTCCTGCTGAATTTGAGCTTCTCCAAGTGTTCAGAATTTTATTTTTTAATTGGGCTAGAAATAGGAATTGTGGGTTTGTTTTCCAGGATGAGCACTTGAAGCAGCAGGTGCCTCTATGCCACTGACTTGATACTGGCTGTAGGAAAGTCTTTGTGACTCAGTCCTCATCTGTAAAATGTGCTGTGGAAAGGTGCTAATGACATCAGTTAAAAGCAAAGGATTTCTGTAATTCTTTCATGTAATGATCCCAAATCCCAAGGATATTTTTTCCAAATTCTCAGCCAGTATAGATAATTTTAATGTCAGCCAAATGCATGCTGATGTGTGCTCTCTGACCTGTTCTGGTGTGATTCATTTTGGATTATATGCTATGTCTGTCTTAGCTTATAAAACCAGGTTTAATGACCCATGAAGCAATTACTGAGTTTATATTCCTATAGAAGAATATTCCTGTGAGACTCAAATTTGTGTGGAGCTCCCTGATTTTTGATGCACTGGTTTTCTGGGCCATATCTTAGGGAGATAATGAGGTGATGGTCTTTAGTCTTAAATTACTGAGCTGGATGTGTCAGCATGCTGAGTCACTGAGCGTATTTTTAATCTCTGTTAATTGATAAAATGTAGCTTGGGTATTTCACATTTATCTCTGGTACAACACTGGGTTTGTCCAGTGGGATCAGGCAACAGGAATCCTGCAGGAGCTGGGCCTCGAGGGTCAGGACCTGAAAATCCAGCACCTTCTTTCTGCAGTGAGGTGATGCTGGGGAGCCTGACTGGAGACTTTGATACTCACCAGTATCAAACTGGTCTGAACCAAACTGGGTCTGTGATATCAAACTGGTGTGAACCAAACTGGGTCTGTGATATCAAACTGGTGTGACCCAAACTGGGTCTGTGATATCAAACTGGTGTGACCCAAACTGGGTCCGTGATATCAAACTGGATCTGTGATACCAAACTGGATCTGTGATATCAAACTGGATCTGTGATATCAAACTGGTGTGAACCAAACTGGGATTGTGATATCAAACTGGTGTGAACCAAACTGGGTCTGTGATATCAAACTGGTATGAACCAAACTGGGTCTGTGATATCAAACTGGTATGAACCAAACTGGGATTGTGATATCAAACTGGTGTGAACCAAACTGGATCTGTGATATCAAACTGGTCTGAACCAAACTGGATCTGTGATATCAAACTGGTGTGACCCAAACTGGGTCTGTGATATCAAACTGGTATGAACCAAACTGGATCTGTGATATCAAACTGGATCTGTGATATCAAACTGAGTCTGTGATATCAAACTGGATCTGTGATATCAAACTGAGTCTGTGATATCAAACTGGATCTGTGATATCAAACTGGTATGAACCAAACTGGATCTGTGATATCAAACTGGATCTGTGATATCAAACTGGTGTGAACCAAACTGGGATCGTGCCAAATTCTGCTGTGCAGGAGAGGAGGAGCCTTGGACATCCCAGAGCACGGGGTGTGAGTGATTCCAAGCGGGACGAGCGATGCTGCCGTGCTCTGATCCTTTCTCTCTCCGTGCACACACAGAGCCTGGTGTAAAATCTGTGCCCCAACACTCCTATCAGCCAGGAAATGCACATTGTTCTCCAGGCACAATCCCGTGGCCTTCCCAGCCTCCCGTGGAGAGCGATGAAAACCTCGCTGGTCAGCCCCAAATGCTTTCATCACATGCAGCAGAGCAGTGAGGCAGAAACCCAGGGATGATCTCTGGAGGTCAGGCAGAGCCATTCGAATATGGGTTGGACAGGATAATTTAAACCTCCTGAAGGCTTTTCTCCAACTCACCAGTAAATACCTTCATGTTTTGACTTGAAGAGAAATGGGGCTTGATTAATGTTCACATGCACTGGGCTGCTTTCTTCCTTAGAGCTTCCATTATTTTCAACCTTCAGCTGCTTTTCCCTTTTCCTGAAGGGGCTTTCTGTGGGTTTTTGGTGAAGCTGTTAAAATCAGCAGAGCTGCTCCATCCCTCCCATAGAAGGATGAGGAAATAAAGCCAAATTAAAAAGGGAAAGCTTCTTCCTTCCCTGGATCTCACCTCAATTTCCTTGCCGTGGAGCATCCCTCTGTTCCCATGTGCCAGGAGATTGGAAGCACAGCCTGCTGGAGGCAGGCACACCAAGGCCTTGGGCCTCTCTAAGACATCTCAAGTTTGGAATCTTAATTACTGAGCACTTTTGAAACCCTTGCTGTAAACACTTCAGGACGGGCACCTGGCCAGTGGATGTCTAATGCGCCCAGTCCCTTCAACACCAGGATTTTCAGAAGGGAATCTCTTCCTGACGGCGTCGGGCAGTGCTCCCAGCTGTTATTTCTAGGATCAGCTGCATTTCTGCTTTTGCCGGCCCAGGAATCCCAAGGAAAACAAGCAGGAGAAGTGGCAGGAAGGCGCTGCCCTCCAGCGCTGGAGCCGGGCTGTCAGAGCCGGTATTTCCAAACGTCGGGGGATCCACCCCGTCTGGAATGCGGGGCTGTTGGCAGCGCCTCGCTGCTCCCTGACCAGACTTGTGGCTGGGGCTGGCCTCCTCCTGTCTGTATCTGTGCTCAGGTGCTCATTCATGGGTGAAGGACTATTTTGGAATTCTCAAGACCCGAAGGTTTCAGAGCCTCCCCATCTCCTGATGGGGCTGGTGCAGCTCCGAGCCTCTGCCCGCTGTCTGTGAGCGAGGGGAAGGAAGGAGAGCGCTGCAGAATGACTCAGAGTCTGCATGAATTGTTCTGGCAGGGCCTGACCCTGATGTATTCAGGTTCATCCAGGCATGGCTGAATGAAATTAGATGGTCTGGAGTTCTATGATGATCTTCGCCTAAATTACAGTGAGGTTTCTTTCAGTGCAAGTCTGATATTTAAGTTCCTTCTATTCCTTTATCCAAAGCTTACTCCCTTCCTTCCTCCCAAGGTTTAAGGTTGGAGGGCTGTGCAGGAGCTGTTTTATCTTCCCACAAAATAAATAAATAAATAAATAAATAAATAAATAAATTTAAAAATAGAAGAAACCTCCGTGTTTTCAGCATCCACAAAGATACCAGGAAACCTTCACTGTGGAGCTCAATAGAGAACATCAACCCCTGAGCTGTTTTGGAAATATTTTGTGAGGAGTGTAGAAGCTTTGGCAAGATGATTTGGGAGGTTGCTTTGGATTTCTCCGTTTCTTTCCCCACTAGAAGTGAAACAACATTTGTCACTGAGGTGGTAGAAATCCTTTCTTCCTCACAGATAGACTCCTGCAGGAGCATTAGTTCTTTTTTTAGTTCCACGATAAAGAAAGACACTTTTTTCCTCGGCTGTGAGGAGAAAATAGCGAAGAGTGGCTGTTTGCAGGAGTTCCTCTTGTGGGACAACTTCCAAGGGTTTCACTGCTGTGAAAGAGGGAGCATAAAAGAAGGTCGGAAGCTTCAGTGGACTAAAATAGGGCTAGACTTGGCATCTGTCAAGGTGAGCACAGCAGCAGGAGACAGTCTGAGGAAAGAGCCAAGTGGGAGCAGCAGACACTCCTAGAGCTCTGCCAGCAGTGGCAATTCCATGGATTGGAGCACAGGATGTTTTAGGGGATGAGTTTGGAGCAGGCTCAGCCTGACCGTGGGGAGTGTGGGCACCACCCGGTGCTGTGGGTTTGCATTTCCCATGGAGAGTAGATGAAACTGCAATCAAAGTGTGAATATCAAGCTGGTGGTGGCACAGAGAGCTCAGCAGGGCTCAGTTTTGGTGAAGAAGCTCTGTTCTCAGAGTAGATGAATAATGGTGGGCAGGCCCTGGCACAGGGTGCCCAGAGCAGCTGTGGCTGCCCCTGGATCCCTGGCAGTGCCCAAGGCCGGGCTGGATGGGGCTTGGAGCAGCCTGGGACGGTGGGAGGTGTCCCTGCTCATGGCAGGGGGTGGCACTGGATGGTTTTAGGGTCCCTCCCCACCCAAACTGCTCTGTGATTCCAAGATCCCTCCATTCTCCAGCGTGGTCCTGACTGACGACCTGAGAGCAGCTTGGCAAGGGACAAGGGGCAGCAAGGCCAAGTGTTTGTGCACGCAGCAGGGACCAAGCGTGACCAGCAGGCACCAGAGAGGCCCTCATTGTGCCCAGGACATCATCAGAAAGGGGAGGCTGAGGGAAGGACCCTGGCTGCTGTGAGCAGTGCGTAAGAACGATCAAAAGCTGGGCCCTTTTGGATAATTGATTAATTACTCTCATCTTATTAGGCAATGTATTAAGTAGGGTTCAGTGCACTAAAAACTCATTAACTGGGGCAATCAGGGACAAGCACAAGGAGCACATGCAACTTGATTTTCACGAGGGTTGCAAAACGCCCTCACGTAGACACAAAACCCCTTTGAAGTCCCAAGGCAAACTGGAGGAGCAGCACAGCTAAACTGCTCCACCTAGGCCTGGCTGCCCTGCAGAAGGGCTGGCAGGAGCCTGCCTTTGCAATTATTGGGGCTTTGACTCTGTCTCCGTGATGGTCACAAATAAAAGATGCTTGTAAAGTTTGCTTTGAAGCTGAGGGAAGGTTTGGGAGTCCTCTCCAGAGCCCCGTGAAGGAGCGGATGATGGAGGGAGCCCAGGGGAGGCTCCAGGATGAGCAGAGGGATGGAGCAGCTCTGCTGGGAGGAAAGGATGGCACAGCTGGGGTTGTTCAGCCTGGAGAGGAGAAGATTTGGGGTGACCTAAGTGGGGTCTTCCAGTACCTGAAGGAACCTGCAGGGAAGATGGAGAGAGACTTTCAAAGGGCCTGGAGTGCCAGGACACAGGGAATGGCTTCCCACTGCCAGAGGGAAGGGATAGATGGGGTACTGGGAAGGAATTCCTCCCTGTGAGGGTGGGGAGGGGCTGGAATGGGGTTCCCAGAGGAGATTTGTCTGCCCCTGGACTCCTGGCAGTGTCCAAGGCCAGGTTAGAGCACCCTGGGACATTGGGAGGTGTCCCTGCCCACGGCAGGGTGTGGAACAGGCTGATCTTTAATGTCCTTCCCAACCCAAACCATTCTGTGATTCCATGGTGGAAATGGACACGAATCCATAGCCCAGGCTTGGAGTAAAGTGCTGCCAAACTGAATTCGGGTTGGAGGTTCTGGCAGGGTCTGGGCAGTGGGTGATGCCAGAGTCCAATAAATCCCAAAAAAGCCACCCCAATCCCCCAATCCCCCTCCTCCCAACTCATCTCAGTGCCCAGCAGAGCTGTGCCTGCTGCAGCACGGACCCCGTGGGAGCTGCATCTCAAATCCCCTTGGCAAATCTTAGTCTGGACCACCAGGAATTGGGGTTGGCATCCTGTTGTCAACCTCGAGTGTTTTGTAGAGATTTTGGCCGCCCCTGATGGAAGTGATGAGCTGCAGGTTATTTCAGTGTGCAGCTCAGGGAGCTCTTCCCCCATCGACTTCTGTGCCCTGCAGTGGAGAACGGCAGCATTCAACACAGGGTGAAGGACTGCTCTGAGAGCCTGAGACTGAGACTGCTCCAGATCACTCTGGGACTGCTGCTGAGACTGCTCCTATGGCTGCTGCTGTGGCTACTGCCATGGCTACTGCCCTATGGCCACTGCCCCATGGCCACTGCCCCATGGCCACTGCCCCATGGCTACTGCCCCATGGCCACTGCCCCATGGCTACTGCCCCATGGCTACTGCCCCATGGCTACTGCCCTATGGCCACTGCCCTATGGCCACTGCCCCATGGTCACTGCCCCATGGCCACTGCCCGATGGCCACTGCCCCATGGCCACTGCCCCATGGCCACTGCCCCATGGCCACTGCCCCATGGCCACTGCCATGGCCACTGCCCCATGGCCACTGCCCCATGGTCACTGCCCCATGGCCACTGCCCTATGGCCACTGCCCCATGGCTACTGCCCCATGGCCACTGCCCTCTACCACGCAGTGAAAATTCCCTTGATCCCATCCCACCCCCAGGATGTGCCATCCCATAAACAGCAAAGATAAACAATCCCCTAGAAGGTCACACCCTCCAATCCTCTCCCACAATGGGTGCAGAGGCCACAAAGCCATGATCCTCTTTGCCATGCCCATCCCTGGTGCCCTGGATGTGCTTCCTGGGCACCTCTGGGCCTGGGGAAGAGGCTCCCTCTGGGCATTCCAGGTCTGATTTTCTAGAACACACACAGTGGAACCCTACAGAGAACCATTGGCTTCATGCAGTGCTGAAAGGTGATTTTGCTGCTCAGGGTGATGGATACAGCCCAGGAGCGAGGGTAGAAAATGGTGTCTATTTATAGGCCTCTCATCAAGATATATGAACTATAGAATGAAACGTTTTCCCAGCACCAAAGCTGAGTGTGAGAGCTGCTGACAGCTTGGAGCAGGGCCTGTGGTGGGGCATGGAGAGGCAGAAAAGATGGATGCAGCAATTATGATGAAGGCAAAATCCTCTGACAAATTGGCTGGGTCCCTTTTTTCCTTTCAGTTAGGAGTGACAAATGCTTTAATTTATGTTACTTCCTACATTAAACAGCAGCATGCCCGTGGAGATCCAACTATGGATGGATTTGAATGTGTTTTCTTCTCAGAGGTTCCCAGTGAATTTTGCTTTTGGTTCTAGTCTGTTAGGTCCCCGCAATGTGGCGTTTGCAAGAAGGAAGAATTACCGTGCAATTAAAATTCCTTGTCCTTGTTCTTTCTCCTCACTGGCACTCCTGTGTGAGGAGTGGATTGTTTCTGTCTGGAAGATCCAATTAAGATTCAACACTGAAAGCCTTCGAGGTGGCCTTTGCAACTCAACGTAGATGGAGCAGGAGAAATCTCACTTATTTCACATCCTTCAATAATTTTCACTTGACGTGACAATTAGAAATACCATAAACACAGATAGGAATAACTCCTTGCCTTTCAGTGCTGAAAACGCTGCCTGTACTTTCCAAAAATGGGATTAAGCAAATCTAGCTTGCTGTCTGTGCAGAAGAATGCAGAGACCTTTCTCAGTGAGTATTAACATTTTAGTGGGCTCCGATTCAATTCTCCCAGACAGTGCAGAAAATTTTAATCAGGTGTTATTTTTAACTGTGGCTACGGAAAATAGCGAATTTCTAGGAAGAGGAGGATCGTGAACAGAAACTGTGAGCGCTGCTTTGGTTGGGTTTGGCTTTGTCTTCTTCTTTGGATGCACCCACTGACACATCCAAGATCTTCTCAGTGTGTCTGTTTATCCAAAGCAGCCACTGATGAATCTCTGGGAGTAATTTTGGTCTGTGCTGTGATGATGAGAGTTCAGAACCCTGAGCCCACCCTGGTGGGAGTCCCTGTGCCAAACACCCCCCGCCCCTTGCCAGAGACCTGCCTGCAACCCTCCGATGCTGACAATCCTGAAAATCCTGCTGTTCCCCCTCTGTAAAACAGGAACAAAGGGATTCCTTTCCTTCCTTGCCTTCTTTGGACTGTGGAGATTCGAGCTTTGGGCAGGAGCAGCCAAGGGCTTTGGGCACAGGCACCACCCGGTTTCATTTCTGTCTCACCTCCAGTGGACAGCAGAGCTGTGTCAGCTCCAGCTCCTCGGGAGATAGGCTGAGCCTAGAGTGCCCTGAAACCTCCTTTGTGCCCAAACTGACACAGCAGTGCATCCTCTGCTGCTGGTTTTGCTGTTCCTGATGGGGATTTGTACAAGACTTCACAAATGATGCGCATCCCACAGCGTTTTCCCTCAGGATTTTTATTTATTTATTTAATGGATTCGTTAAGGTCCAGCTGTCTGAGAGAGGAAATTCCTCAGTCACACAGAAAGCAGGACAAATCCAAGGCGAAGGCAGTTTTTGGGAGAGGCTTGGTGATGGGTAACCAAGGCAACGTGGCCTCTTTTGAAACCAGGGCTTGCAGCAGCCCCCAGTTCCGTGTGCACAATGGGCAGCATTAAAGACCAGGGAAGGCAAGGTGAGGTATCTGAGGCACACAAAAGCAGCAGGCAGGGGGTCAGCGGTGCTGTGTGGATGCTGGGCCAGGTGGGGATGGGTGGGCGTTGCTGGGGGGCTCAATGCCTCACAAGTGGTGAAAGGTTCTGCTAATCCAGAAATGAAAATAGAGATTGCAAGATTTTTGGCAAAAAAGCGGTCCCAGTCTGCTCTGTTTTTGCACTGTGAATCTGTGGCAGAACTCAGACAGCAACTGTTTATTAATAGAAGGGGGGAAAGCAGCCCAAAGCCTTCCCTGAATGGGAGAATTCCTCTGGGTCTGTTTTTAATGGCTCGATTTGACATGGGGATAAACGGGAGGGAGACACAAGGAGCCATTTTTGTGGTTTTAAGCCATTTTTGTGCTCCCATCATCCGTTAAAAGTCCCGGGGGTGAACAGGTATTGTGGCTGCTTTAATTTACATTCACACTGCGATGTTCTTTGGCTGATCATGTCTTTCTCATTGCTGAATGTCCCTCAAGCATCTCTCCTGGCCAATATTGAAGCTGTGATTTTAGGCTTTTAGGGAATGATCTGTGGAGTAGGGAGAGGATCTTGTGTGGATGTATCTGAACCAGACCTGAGCTTTGGGGTTTCTTACAATTGCAGGGGGCTCCTCTCTGTCCCAGTCAGTCCTTTCTCTGTCCCAGTCAGTCCTTTCTCTGTCCCAGTCAGTCCTTCTGGACCAGTATTCCCATGTTTTTGTGTGGGAACAATTGGATCTGCTGAGAGATGGGCTCAGTTTTGCCCCAGCACAGATGGAAACTGTGACCCCTGGAGCTGAACCAACAAACACTGAATTCATTTCACACGAGCCCCATCCGGGTGCTGCTGAAGTTGTGTCAAACCCAGGCACAAGGGAAGGGTCAGGGACTGAGTCCAGCTCTGCAGGAGCCTCATGGCCAGGTTTGGAGCTGCTTCTGGACAATTCCTTGTCACGCCCTTGTCACGCTGCTGACCACAGGGATCACACTCCAGCACCAGCACAGCTTTAACCTGCTGGAGTGGATAAATCCACGGCTGATAAACTGCCTGGAAAAAGGCATCAGGGGAGGGGTCTGTACCCACAGATGGTTTTAATACCCAGTGCTTTTTGTCATACAAAGTGAGCCCAACCTTTTTATTGTGCAGCCGGGGGTGACTTTTTGGCTGCTTCAGCACCTGGAGAGCGAGGGGATGGGTGGCTGTGCTTTGTCTTCAGCTGGGCCTCGCTTCAGCGTGGTTTGAGCGAAAATTCAGTGATCCACAGTGAGAATTCCTCGGGGAGGAGGGGATGCTGCTGCTGGAGCTGCTGGGAGCTCGCAGGACGGGGACAGAGCCCTGCAGGAGCTCCCTGGCCCCTGAGAGCCGCATTCTGCTGCCATCGCTATAGTAACTTTCTGCCTCCTGATTTTGTTATGAATGGCAGTGGGAAAGGCTCCGTGCCGGCTCCAGCTGATGCCCTGCTGTTCCAAACATCCTCACGGCTCGCTTTCCTTTTTAACCCCTGAGTTCGCGGCGCTTTTTAGCCGGGGGCTCCTTTGTGAGCGTGTGCCTTCCTTCCTTTGTCTCTGCGCGCTCCACAATGAACCGCACACCCAGGGCGCACAAAGACAGCGAATTTGGGGGCTTTGTGCGGCCGGATCCTCGCAGGAGGGGATGCTGGTGGGCGTTCTGGGCAGGTGGCAGCTTGCAGTGGTTATTTTTTGCAGGATGGAGCAGAGCGGGTGGGTTCAGCAGCTGCCAGCGCTCTCTCAAGGCTGACTTTGTGCTGCTTTATCGCCGTGCGGGCGTCCCCTCTCCAGACACAAAGCGGCTCTTTTCCTTCTGCCAGCACCGCTCTCCCTCCGGGAGCTGCTGCTGCTGCCATGGAAAACATCAGAGAGCGGGGCTGGGCCTGGCTGGTACCCGCTGCGAGCGGAGGGTGGGTTTTCTCAGTGCCATTTGACACTTTTTCTTTGGTCCCACCGAAGGGACGAGGCTCGCTCGGGTTAAAGGAGGAGAGACCCCCCCAGAAGTGGGGAAGGAGCTCAGGAATTGGCCTTTGCTATCACATTGATGGGCTTTGTTTAGGAAAGAACTCGAATAACCTCGAAAATGACCCAGTGCTAAAGGCTGCACACACACAGGGACCCCCAAAAAAACCATGATGGGAGAGAAAGTCACAGGTGAGAGAGACTGAACCATCCCAAGGACAGGACAGGTTTGCAGTGAGCACATCCCTTGTGATGGGACAGAAGGTCACAGGTGAGAGAGGCTGAACCATCCCCAAGGACGGGACAGGTTTGCAGTGACCACGTTTCTTGTGATGGGACAGAAAGTCACAGGTGAGAGAGGCTGAACCATCCCCAAGGACGGGACAGGTTTGCAGTGAGCACATCCCTTGTGATGGGACAGAAGGTCACAGGTGAGAGAGGCTGAATCACCTTCAAGGAGGTTTCTTTCCAGTGACCACATTCCTTGTGTTCTCACAAGAAATCAAACCCAGCTTCCCAACTTAATTATTCCCAGAAATAGTGGTGACCGTTTCCCCCCAGCACCCTGCAATTTATCCTCAGTCTCTTTTCTATCTGACCCGATCATTTATTCCCCCCAGGTGTTGGTGAAACATTCCTCAATATTTGCCTCAACTTGGTTCCTGCTGCTGTTTGTTAAAGTTAGAGAGTGGGAATCTATTTTTGGGCTCAGGGAATGCGTCCTGCCTTGAGTTGAACAAGAGAGATGCACTGAAAATGAGGCGATTTAAAATCCTGCTCAGCCAAATTGACCAGACTTTTGTGGGATTTCAGATGTTGATGATGTTTCAGGTAACTCTGAGTTGTGTACATGTTCTTATTAGCAAATAACTGCTGCCTTTACAATAATATTTCTTAAAGCTGATTTTTGAGGTGCTGATTAATTAGTGCCTAATGCAACAGCCATCTTAAGTAATTCATTTTGTTATTGTGTCCTTTTGTCTTTAATCCCCACATCTCATTTTCCAACCACTAAAGAACTAAGGACTTACAAAATCCGATGTATCAATTTACACAAGTTATCCAAATCTTTATAAAATATTTATTCAAATTATCTTTGCAGGTAATTAAGTGATTCTTAAACTGCAGCTCTTCATTTTGAGGTCTGAAATTTCTCTGCAAACATTTCCTTTGATCCTACAAAAGTACAACTCAGCCTGCTGGGCCTCCAGAGGAGATGCTCCCTATCAGATGGAAACCTGAAAACTCCATGTTTTGATTCACTCAGTTTTATTTAACAAATCGTTTACTGTCCACCTCAGATCTTTAAAACAAAATCCCAGCACCCCAGGTCAGGAAAGGCTGTTTTGCACAGAATGCAGCAGAAATTCTGCACCTCCTGGTGCTGCTCCCCTACAAGAGGCAGCGATGCCCTGTGTTTTCATTCCAACAGGGCTTTTGGGTGATTTAAAACAAATATTTCCATGTCTAAAGCACACATTGAAGGGAATTCAACTTGTACTCGTTTTGAAACGCTGGTACCGAGTTTATGGGATGCTAAAGCAACATCCTGGATGCTCCCATCCTCCCTGTGGCCCATTCCAAGTGCTCCAGCTTGGGAGCAATGGGATCCCAGGGATGTCTGCTCTGTCAGGAACTTCTCCTTCTGCAAGGCTCTGGAGAGGAAAAGCAGAGCCCAGGCAGGAGTTAACTCTCTGGGTGATCCGTGAGGCACACAGATTTATGAAATAAAAGCTTGTAATGCAGTTTAATAAGATTAGATTTATTTAATAAGTGCAACATGAGGACATTGGTTCATGGCAGCAGCAGCAGCAACTGCAACACCCCAGCCTTAATGGGTTCTGCAGAGCAGCACAGAGAGATCTGAGGCTCCAGGGCTGCTCCTCTTCACTCCCTTTTCTCACCACTGATGCTATTTCTGCCTGGAAATAGGGGCTGGAAGCTGTGAGGGAGCAGAGGTGGAGGAGGATCCCCAAACAGGGCTGGGAGCTGTGAGAGCAGAGCAGAGGTGGAGGAGGATCCCCAAACAGGGCTGGGAGCTGTGAGGGCAGAGCAGAGGTGGAGGAGGATCCCCAAACAGGGCTGGGAGCTGTGAGGGCAGAGCAGAGGTGGAGGAGGATCCCCAAACAGGGCTGGGAGCTGTGAGAGCAGAGCAGAGGTGGAGGAGGATCCCCAAACAGGGCTGGGAGCTGTGAGGGCAGAGCAGAGGTGGAGGAGGATCCCCAAACAGGGCTGGGAGCTGTGAGGGCAGAGCAGAGGTGGAGGAGGATCCCCAAACAGGGCTGGGAGCTGTGAGCGCAGAGCAGAGGTGGAGGAGGATCCCCAAACAGGGCTGGGAGCTGTGAGGGCAGAGCAGAGGTGGAGGAGGATCCCCAAACAGGGCTGGGAGCTGTGAGAGCAGAGCAGAGGTGGAGGAGGATCCCCAAACAGGGCTGGCTGCCCACAGCCAGAGCCTGGCCCCGTGTCCTGCTCCGTCCCAGGCTGTTGCTGTGGCTGGAGGTGAATTTGAATATCTGTGCCTCATTCCCCGTGTGCACAGTGAGGCCAATAATGCTGCCTTTGTCCGTGGGGCTGTTTGAAATGTAACGAGATGAGATTTTCAGGAGTGACAAATGGTTTTTGGGGCTGTGTGTGAGTGCTGGGATGAAGACTGATCATCCAGGAGGGGTCTGGGCTCTCCTGTTTGGGTTTTCAGGCTGTGCCAGCAAAACCTGAGCAGTGCTGGGGCAGCCCAGGGCACGTCACTGCTGGAAACTGAAGCTTGAAGCTTCTTCTTAACTTTATATTGAAATTCAGTGGCACCAAGGTGCCTTTCCAGTCAGCAGCAGCTCTCCCAGACATCACACGTGGAGAGGAGAGAAACCTTCATGAAAACCAGGGAGGAAAAAGGGAAGTTTTCCTTTCGTGGGGTTTAATGACTTGGTTTGTTTTTTTTTGCTTTGAAATTTTCTGCATGGAATTTTCAGCACAAAGTTTTTGTTTAACTGTTTGTCCTCTCTGTTCTTCTCTCTGATATTGAGGCAAATCCCAGTTCCCTGGGAGCACTGATCATCAAGGAAATCTTTGCTTGAGACCTTTGGAAAAGGCTACAGCTTCTGTGTGTGTTTGTAATCTGTGTGTGTTTGTAATCTGTGTGTGTTTATAATCTGTGTGTGTTTGTAATCTGTGTGTGTTTATAATCTGTGTGTGTTTGTAATCTGTGTACGTTTATAATCTGTGTGTGTTTGTAATCTGTGTGTGTTTATAATCTATGAATGTTTATAATATTCTACAGCTCATGACCTGCTGCAATAATAATAACATGAAGCACTTATGAAGCTTTAATTCTTTCTGTTCCACTTGGAAGTGTTGCTCTGCTTGGAAATCTGTTTTGGGTCGTTATTTCCCATTTTTTTCCCAGTTGGAAATGGCCCCAACCTGGCACTTTGGCCCAGCTCAGCCATAGCCCCTGGATTTGCAGTGCAGCAGCTCTCTCCTCTCCATCACTGCCTCTGCTTGGCATTTTTATTGCAGAATAAAGCAGGACACTCTGTTCACCTCCATCAATGGACTCGAGCCATTTTCCCTCTCCTGGGTTCACCAGGTCAGTGATTGTGTGCAGGTGAACCAGCAGGGCACTCAGAGCAGGTTTTCAGAGCCTACCTGTGCAGACAGGTGCCCTGTGTTTAAAATAGGCTCTAAAGCCATCCCCAAACATGAGGTGAAGCTGCTTAATGCAGCTTAAGGGTAAGGTGCTTTTGTGCTATGAACTGGGAGAGATTGCAGCCAGAGGAGCTGACAAACAGAACCATCAGCACAAGCAACACCTCCTGAACTCACCTGGGCGTTCTCATCCAGCATCCCTTCCTCTCCTGGGGCCTCCTCTTTTCTTTCAGCTCAGATATCCACAGTGAAATTCTGACGAGGGAGAGGGGAAGGATTTCTGTGCTGGGTGGGATGTGCCTGTGAATGTGGGGTGGAAATTCTCCATCAGCTCTGATTCAAGTGTGGATTCTGGCGCTGCCTCTGGGTGCTCAAAATTGGCTCCAGTGCCCAAGGAAGCCTCCCCTGAGCCCAGCACCCTCTGCTGCCAGTGTCACATGGCAGGTGATGCCCCAGAATATCCTGATGTTATATTTGAGTATTTTCACTCCAATAAAAGTTTCACTGAATGGGAAGTGCTGCAAGAATTGCTGGGGAAGAGCAGGGACAGGAGGGAGCAATTCCAGAGCAGCTCAAAGGGAAGGTGAAAGAACAATTCCAGAGGAGTGAAAGGGAAGGTGAAAGAACAATTCCAGAGGAGCTGAAAGGGAAGGTGAAAGAGCAATTCCAGAGCAGCTCAAAGGGAAGGTGAAAGAACAATTCCAGAGCAGCTGAAAGCGAAGGTGAAAGAGCAATTCCAGAGGAGCTGAAAGGGAAGGTGAAAGAACAATTCCAGAGCAGCTGAAAGGGAAGGTGAAGCTGGGCTTCACCCCTGCTGCAGATGCAGTGTATTAATCCAAGTAGAAATCGTTTTTCGTGAGCCTGGGCTCCTTCTCATGTTGAATTTGCAGCTGATTTTTGTTTTTAGTGCTGTTGTGCTCTGTCTCAGAGGAGGCCAGGGAGCTGCAGCACTCAGAGTCAAGCAGGTGAATCCCTCACAGGCCCAGCTCTGCTTTATGACCCTCGCTATTATTTTTGACAACATTATTTATTACCAGAGCACTTGGGAGGTGTGTGAAGCCACCTGCATCACAGCTCTGGCGTGTCTGCAGCGGGGAGATCTCACCTGGGGAGGCGGGGAGCAGGCAGGAGATCCCAGTGACACCACATACACTGATTTTCACTCACTCCTCTTTGCTTTTTGGCCAGAGCCCCCTGCCTTGGAAGGTCAGGTTTTAAGCCACGTTCCAATAGTAAAGGTTGCCATTATCCATTCTGATTCCTCTTGAGACAATGCTGGCAAAACCCTGGATAATTTCCAGTCCCCAAATCAACGGCTGTTTCCCAGCTCCACACGAATGGCAGTGGTGGTGAGCCGGGAGCTGTCATATTTTGAGAGAGGAATTCAGAGGAAATGTTAATATTTAATGCTGCCTTTTTGTGGTTAGATGGGTGAGTTCTCCTAACGACACCGTCTGGAAGGAGCAGATCTCAGCCATCAGCTGTAATTCAGCTGTGGTGGGGCTTCCAAATGTCACAGGACAGACACGGATCTCAAGGAAATGAAAAATATTGGAAATTCTGACTTAAATACTGAACACTTCAGAGAGATTCCTGTTGCTTCTGTCCATGATCATCCTGGGAATAGCTGAGAAAAGTCTGATTTTAGGGTAGGCTGGTGCCTTTCACACACTGGAGTAGTGATTTTGGTAGCAATGAGGGTCTCCACTCCCTCTGAAGTCCCTGGGAATTGTGAGCCTCATTTCCATTGGGGCCTTTGGAAAATCCTCTGGTAATCGACTCAATATTTGCATTATTGGCTGTGGGCAGAGTGTTTGCATGGGCTAAAACCCACTGGCAACTAAATTTGAGTGGCAGAAATTTGCTGGGGCTTCTTTATGTTAGCTGAGGTCGCTGAGGAAAAAAACATAAAGGAAAAGTGAGGCATCGGATAAACAGAAATAAAAAGGACCATGGGAAAAAAAAATGATCTTTGTCTCAGCATCTGAATGGACTGTATTCATTTATCAAAAGACTTTCTGCTGGTCTTTAATGTTCCTGAAATAATGTGTCTCGTCTTTGAGTGCTCACCGCCAAGAAAAGCTGTCAGCCACTCCAGCAATTATCATATCCCAAAGGGATGCTGGTTAATGATTTCTCTGTGAACAACTTGGTCCTTTCGGTTTTTTGTGCTCTGCCAGAACGATTTCCAACCCAACGAAGCATTTTGGATTCTTAATACTCCAGGAATATTCTGGAAATGGCAGTTATTGGGTGCCACCTCTCGATCCTGAGCCTGTGCCTTTAGGAAATTCAAATGCCAGCGTGGGATGTGGGGAGCAGCAAAGGGTGAGGCAAGAGGGAAAGGTGGCTTTCCCAGCTTCTGGGAAACTGAGATTATTGCAGGGAAATAATGATTGAGATTATTAAGGCAGGGAAATTAAGATGATTGCAGTGGCACATGCAACAAGTTGATGTTTTTAAGGGCTGCATCATTTCGTGAGCAGTGCTGATCTCAGAGCTCAGCACGGCCTGAAACAGATCCTTGCTCCGAGCATCCCTAAAATGTTCTTGGTTGATGTTCAAGCTTTGTTCAGCTTCTCTTTGAGAATCTCAGTGGTTTGGGTTGGAAGGGACCTCACAGATCATCCCCTCCAGAGATCCAGGCTGGAGCTGTCTGAGCCATCCCTAAAATCGGCCCAGTGGCTCCTGCCAGCCTTGCTTTGCTCCTTTGCACTGCAGAATTCACTCCGTGGAGTTCTGCTCCTGCAAATACCCCAATTTCACTGGCATCCTGCCTTGCGTGATAAATCTTGCACCCACTGGAAGTATTAATAATTAATAATGAATTATTTGCAATAGGAAGAGCCCAGATGCGGAGGTAGATGCTGTCATTTAGTTTAATAACGACATTAATGCTCATTACAGGAGCAGAATACGAAGCTGCTGCGTGGAGGCTGAAGCTGCCGGTGTGATTCCAACTGCCCTGATTAATTTCTAAGGTTGTGTTTAGGTTTCTCCAGTGTTTCCCCACCTTTGTAGGGCCAAGTGTGAGCTGTTTCCTGAGGAATTCTCACGTTGATGCCAGGTTTGTGAAATTCAGATGAGGGTCAGTGTCATTCTCAAAGTAATTTATGTGGTTCTCAGTCAAAACAGAATCCCTGTGGGATTATTAGCACATGGATTATCAGCTCTCAGTGATTTTTCAGTGGAATTTTGTTATTCCCATTCTTAGAGCATGGGCATATCCAGTTGCTGGTTTAATGTGTTACCACTCAGGAATTGTTCTGTGTTATGCAGCCGTGAACTCAAACTGAAATCTAAATTCCATCACCTCGTATTCTCTTTATGATAACAGAGTTGATGGCAACCTGATACACCTGACTGGGAATTCTGGAATCTGATACACCTGACTGGGAATTCTGGAATCTTCAACAAGGCTTGAGTGTCAGGCATTATAAAGATCCAATGGGATTCATGTAGGCAATGAATTTCTGTGTCTGGTCCCAAACTCAGAGTGATTTTGGGGGTCTGAGTTCTCACTGCACTGGCTGGTGCCTCTTTACTCATGCTAAGACTCTTCCTGGAGGAAGAAATATTTGAGGAATAAAGCTGTGGAATCGTGTAGGAGCATTTAAGTGTTTCAGTCCAAGTGTGACAGAATGAACAGAATTTGCTACAGTTGGGAGTTTTGCAAGGTCTGATACTTGGGTTTCACTGGTGGAAATAAAAACTTTTTAAAATTGCCTCCTTCTTTTTTTTTTTTTAGCGTCCATAAAAATGAAATTATTAGACAGACACTGTGAAATACCCAAAAAGGAGAATACAACCATAGCAGGATGTCTTTTAGCAGGTCAATCATTTTTTGGAGCGCCCGAATTTCCTCTGGGTGATTGAAATCATCTTTGGTTTGATACGAGAGACCAGGCAGAGTCTCAGAAGAGCAGCAGACACAGGTGAAGCCTCCACCAGACTTCCCATGGGCCCAGCTGGAAATACAAACCCAAATAACTGCAACACTGCAGAGTGTGTCCTCGAGTGCCTGTGGAAAGGGGAAACACTTGCAGATGGAAATTCAGCGTGAGGTTGTCTGCATTTTGTGGGGTTGTTGTAAAAGATTCAGACCTGTACAGCAGGAAAACTCAGCCTTTGGGAGCGTTTTTTGGGACATTTGGGGGTTTGGTCCTGTCTGCAGGATTTCATTCCCGTCTGGATCCCTGCACAGCCTCTGATTTTCCTGGCAGATCTGTCCCAGCCCTCCACAGATCCCCTGTGCCTGTGGCCACCTGAGCATCTCCCAAGGGATGGGATTCCAGGAGCTGATTCCAGGCTGGCCCTGGAAGCCACTGCCTCATCTCAGCAAACTGCAGACCGTGTCACCACAAAGCACACTGCAGAACGTGTCACCACAAAGCAAACTGCAGAACGTGTCACCACAACCACTCCAAGGCTTTCCTCTTGCTGGAGCCTCCCCCAGCGCTCGCCGCGGCTCCGGCGCTGCCAGATCAGCACTGCTGGGCAATTAATATTTATAAAGCCTAAATCAAACAGCCCTGGCGTGTACCTGAGAGCCCATCTGCTGGGCTCCAGCCACGCACCTGAGATCAGCAGGGCTGTAACCCCGCTGGCTCCTCGGGGATGATCCCAGCAGGGGAAGGAGGTGGGGCTGTTTCCCTCCCTTTGGATCCCTCCCTCCTTCATTAGTTACCGGAGCACATCATCCTCATCCTTCAGGGCCAAGCTGCAGGCTTTTTTTTTTTTCCCTTTTAGTCTGGAGTCTTTTATCTCTGTGCTGTGCATTTATTACCGGGCTCCTCTCGGTTCTGACCTTGGCTTTGGTGGTTTTCCACCTTTTGGTACAAATGCCTCGATTTGGGTGTGGTTTGCAGGGAGAGGTGGCTCTGGGGGTTATTATTTCTTAAATGTACCTTGATTTATTTCTCCCAGTGTTTCAGGGGGGTGAATCTTGCAGAGGTGCTCGGTAGCCATTTGGACACAGACGCCTCTCAATTAACAATTAATGTATGCATGTGCAAAGATGGCAATCAATGAATAATGCATGGCAAGAAGTAGCCCGGCCATTGGGTTTAGCCCGCATATGGATTATCCTGAGGGCCCCAAATCACACATGAAAAACGCATTATCAGGTGGAGACAGCCACGTTCGACCTATTGTGTGCTGCACTTCCTACCTTTGTGACCAGACTGGCTCTGCTGCCACCTCCCCAGGGTCTCCCAGGCTCTCAGGGCCTGGTGGACTCTGCCCGAACCTTCCCTTTGGGAATGACCCCAGCCCTCCTTCAACCCCGCCGGTCCTGGAGCGGCTCGATTAGATACAAACCCTCGGGAATAAATCCCAGAGGGTGCCAGACACGCGGAGAGGGCTCTGGGTTGGAGCCCAGCAGCGAAGGGGCTGCGCTGGGCAGCGAGAGCCCGTCGGGCTCTGACCCACCCAGAGCCGGGCGCGGGTGGTGCTGAAGGGACAGCGCCCCTGGCCGGGCCCGGACCTGCCGGGGCCCCCGTGTCCCCCTCGACCTCATCCCCTCTCTGCCCCCATCTTCCCTCTTCCCCATCTCCTGAGCGCCGCATCTCTCCTGTCCCTCTATCTCCGCTCTGCTCTCCACCCTCGCTCTGCCCCCATCTGCTCTCCATCCCCCATTTCCCCTTTGCCCCCATCTCCTCTCTGCCCCCACCTCTCCTCGCCCCCATCTCCCCTTTGCCTTCCATCTCCCCTCGCCCCATCTCCCCTTTGCCCATCTCCCCTCTGCCCCCATCTTCTCTCTACCCCATCTCTCCTTTCCTCCCCGTCCTCCCTCTGCCCCCACCTCCCCTCTGCCCTCATCCTCCCTCTGCCCCCATCCTCCCTCTGTCCCCATCCTCCCTCAGTCCCCATGTCCCTTTTGCCCCCATGTCCCTTTTGCCCCCATCTCCCCCATCTCCCCTCGCCCCCGTCTCGGGGTCGCTGCCACCGCGGACAGGAGCGCACGAGGCTGCTCTGTCTCCTCCTCCAGAAACCTGCGCTCCACCGGAGCCGCCTTTGGCTGCCTCCCCTCATCTCCCGCAGGGAGGAACCGGGGTCTCCTGGCACTGCAGAGGCTTCATTGACTCGCAAGGTCACCAATTTCGGCTCCCGGAGGTAAGTCTTGGTTGCCAGCTCGTTTTCCTCTCTCCCCCGGTTCCCACACCCTCTCCCATCTGTGTCTCTCTCTCATCCTCCCTCTAGTGCCATCCATCAGCCCTTTCCCCCCTGAAGAGGGTCTGCACCAGCGATGCCCGAAGCCCCAGGAAGCTGAGTCAGCGTTCTGCTCCCGCAGCCCCACTGACCCAGCTGCGATCCCAGCTGCTCCCGCCCTCCGGCTCCGCGGCGCTGGGAAAAGTGAGGAACAATGGGATTCCCGGAGCCCTCCACCATTGCTGGGCTGCGGGAGGCAGGGGCCAGGCTGGTGGGAGGAAGGGAGGGACAGAGGCAGAGCCCCTTTCTGCCCGCCCGGGGAAGGGGAGCTGCCGGAGGGGAGGAGGTGCCCGGTCCCCGTCACCTCCCTGGAACACAGAGATCCGCACGCCGGGGAAGGGGAGGGGGAGAGGGTGGGTGTGATGGGGGCTGTTGCTCCAACCTGATCGAGTCCATTTGCCACTTCACCACTCGCATCACTTCCGGAGCAGTCCCCAGTTTCTGCTGCAGAGTGAGCATTTTTTATTTTTATTATTTTTTTAATTTTTTTTCTCCTCTCTCTCTCTCCCTCTCCCCTTTTCCCTCCCTCCCCATCTGGATGCTGGGAACTTGAAGCCTCCTCCCTTTATTGCAGCAGGATCTGCCCCATCCTTGCCTCAACTTTGCGCTGCATCAAAGAGAGAGAGAGCGAGCCACAGGCTGGCTGGTGCCGATGGGGGCAGGGGACCTGCCGGCCACAGCCCTTTGCAGTTGATGCTGCCGTGTCTCTAGGACCCAGATCCATCTCTTTCCTATCGCTTTCCTTTTTTTTCTCCCCCACCTCTCCTCTCCGTGTGTGTGAGTGAGTGTGTGTGTGCAGGATCCTCCCGGTTACCGCTGTTGTTATCCCCCCTTTAGCAGGGACACCACTCCAGCCATGGCTGAGAAGAAGCAGAACGGGCGGCAGGGCGAGGAAGAAGAAGTGCCGGCCTTCTTCAAAAACCTGGGCTCGGGCAGTCCCAAGCCCCGGCAGAAATTCTGTGGCATGTTCTGCCCGGTGGAAGGCTCCCTGGAGAACAAGACCATCGACTTCGACTCGCTCTCGGTGGGCCGCGGATGTAACAAAGTGGTGGCAAAGCAGAAGGATGTCGCCCACCTGGGTCCGGATGCTCCGTCCGTCTATTCCAAGCAGAGCGGGAAGGGAGGGGAACCATCTGTTGAATTCGGGAGAAAGGTGGAGATCAGGAGTGCCACGGGGAAGGAGGCGCTGCAGAACCTGAATGACAAGGTGGGTGCATACATACAGAGATTTATTTATATATATATTTATAGATAAGGTGTGGGGTGAACTCGAGCACGAGCCGGGCTGCAGAGAGGACGGATCCTCTCCACCTGCAGCCTCTGGCTTTTATGTCCCCTGCATCTTTGAGGCAGCCCAGTGCCTTTTCCTGGGCAGCAGCAGCAGCAGCAGCATCTCCGGCAGAGCCTCCCCTCCTGTCCGTGTGCTCTCCGTGCGAGAGGGGGGCACAAGGAGAAAGAAGAACCCCCCCGCAGCCACAAACACCCCGAGTTGCCCTCCCGGCTGGGGAGAAACACAGACTTTTTTGTTTCTTAGGCGATTCCCCCAGCACGAAGGTAGGGAAATGCCCCACCCAGGCAGGGAATGCAGCTCACGGAACAGAAATGCGATTGTGAGCGAAAGAGCATCAATGAGCCTCCACCTACCGGGATCAAATCCCTGCAGGCTCCTTCCAGGGGAGACTCCTAGCCCTGCTCCCTGACCCCTGGGAGCTGCATTTCAATGCCAATTTTCAGCAGGGCTGCCGGCTGCAGTGGGAATTTTTGACTCGGGAAGATCTGGGACTTTCCCAGGAATGTGGCATCCTCGTAGGAGCCCAGATCTCCTCCCAGGATTTTAAGACTCCTGCAGATGCTTCTCATTCTCTGGATCTGTCAGGGTGTAATAAAGCCCATCCTCTTCCAGAGGCAAAACCCACTGAACCCACAGATGTGCCTGACCGTGCCCATCTGCTTTCCTCAATAGATCGATTTAAACCAGCTTTACTCAGCTGTGAGCCAGGAAATGCTCAGTGCACGCCTCTGACAATGCTGGCAGGAGCTGGGAGAGCAGGAATGAATGAATGAAGTAGCCACCAGCAGCCTGCTAAACTCCTGGCACAGGGCAGGAGTTTCTCTGAGCAGTCTCCCGGTGGGTTTAGAGCAGCCCTTTCTTCTGGAAGCTGTTTCTAGGATGTGCCTTCTGGTTTTTAATTCTGATGTGGGTTGTGTGTGCTGGGCAGAAGTCTGCCTGGAATTCAGAATGTGGGCTTGTCCACCACGTTCTCCTGCTTTCAGAAATGTGAAGTATTACTGGAGGGGGTATAAAAATATAAATCAATAAAATGTATTAGTTATAGAATATAAACTAGGGGCTCATCCTCCGCAGATCAGTGACCTAAGGGCTCCATCCAGCCACGTTTCCACATGTGAACCTCTGCTGGTCCACAGAGCTCACAAAGGCAGGCCCAGCTTTTCAGAATTCCCCCACAGCAGCCCCAGTCAGGAGGAGGAGGATGAGGATGAGGAGGAGGAGGAGGAGGAGGAGGAGGAGGATGTGCTTCACGCTGCTCCAAACCTGGTTTCCCAAACCCAATCTAAAGTTTGCCACCACAGATGCCTGAGGTTTGCTCTGACCATGCTGGAGTGTCCACTAATGGAGTAACTCCCCACTAATGGAGTTACTTCCCATGATTTATTAGTCTTGCTGGACGAATCAAGGTGCATTTCAAGAATAAAGGGCTTTTTCATCTTGGGGAGCCAAAGGTTCTGCACTTCATGACACTTTAAGAGCAAATTTTGGACAATCTGAGGTCCTGTGGTACATAAGGATAAGCAGGATATACATTAACTCTGAAAGGATCAATTATTTCCTGATTAAATGGTACCAGCATAATAAAAAATTGCAGTACAACATTGTGCAAAATCAGAATCCACTGAGAATATTAATAATATTTTTAAAGTACGTTTTTTGGTTCTATTTTGAAAGATTATTGCCTAAATGTTTACTGAATATTAATAATATTTTTAAGTTCATTTTTTTGGTTCTATTTTGAAAGACTATTGCCTAAATGTTTACTGAGGGGATGAAATAATGGGATGGCACAAAACATTTGAGTTGTTTCTCATTACCTTTACTTAGCACTGGTGCCAAAGTGTTGTGAGGGGCGGTGAGCACTGGGGTAAGTGCAGTGTCTTGGGATAAATGTCCTTTATTGCAGGAATGCTTTAGCTTTGGTTTTCCAGCTGGCTGCACCCATAGCTCGAATCAATGGTTAAATCCTCAGCAGGTAAAATTGGCTTTATGGGTTTAAAACTCAGTCATCCTTTCTGTCACTTATAAAAAAGGTCTTGTCTTAACCCCCCCCTGAAACAGTTAACAAATCAACGTGGACAAGCTATTTTTTATATTTTTCTCTGAGGTCCCAGCAGCCAAGGGGATAAAAAAGGGAATGCAATTATTGCACATTAAATTGCAATATATTGTTCTGAGGGGCAAGATCAGGGCACTCAGATCCCTCTGTGTCTGTCCTGCCTGGGACATTCTGTAGCCATCCATCAAGTGCTGCCCCTGGGCTCTGCTGCCTCATCATTCAGGGTTAAAATCATCTCAGGAGGCACCAGGAAGGCTCAGCCTCAGCTCCAGCAGCGTTTGCAGCTCCATCTCTGGTGGCCAATTCAACAGGTCTGCACTCAGCTCGGAGCCAAGCTCTGCTGCTCCCAGCTGCCGGGCCTTGGGGAGCTGACTCTGCTTCTGTTTCCCATCTCAACTTCCTCATCTTCCCAGTCTGGGCTGTTCCTGTTCCTGGAGCTGCTGGTTCAGTGTCTGGGCCCTGCTCCCCCAGCACTGGGGTGTGCCAAGAACATCATCTCCAGGTGTGGGATTCCTGAAATGAGGCAAGAGCTCCTTGGCCTGGCTCTCAGGAGATCATTTCCTGCAGAGGGATTTACCCACGGGATGATCCAGGTGGGAAAAGCCCTCCCAGACCATCGGGTCTGACCCGTGCCCAATCCCCACCTTGTCCCCAGCCCAGAGCTCTGAGTGCCACCTCCAGGAATTCCATGGGCACCTCCAGGGATGGGCACTCCAAACCTCCCTGGGCAGTTCTAAGGCCTGAACACCCTTTCCATGGAGAAATGTTCCCAAATATCCCATTTAAACCTCTCCTGGTTCAACTGGAAGCCATTCCCTCTCCTCCTGTCCCTGTTCCCTGGGAGCAGAGCCTGACCCGCCCTGAGCCCCCTCCTGTCAGGGACTGTGCAGAGCCACAAGGTTCCCCCTGAGCCTCCTTTGCTCCCTTTCCCAGCTCCCTCAGCCTCTCGTGGTGTCCCAAACCCTTCCCCAGCTCCGTTGTCCATCAGCTCTGCTTTGTAGTCAGTGCAGGACCTGAGAGGTTCCTGGTGCCAGAGCAGGGACCGCTGGAGTGGCAGCCCAGGGCAATTTTCCCCTTTGGGGTTTGAAAAACTTTGGCCATTGATTGCTTGAGCTGGGTCATTTCTCCTAGAGTATTTCCCAGATCTCTAACTGCTATTCCTGCTGTCTTTCTCACCTGTTGGCACTTTTGGGACAGAGCTGGTGTTTTAGGGAACACCTAAAGAGAAAAGCAAGGTTTAATTTCCAGAGGGATCACCAGGGCTTTGATCTGGTTTGCAGAGAGAGCCTGAGAGGCTGCTCAGACCCTGCAGCACCAGTACAAGAGCTGGGATCCCAGATCTCTCCTTCATTTGCCTCCTTGTTACTCCAGTGGTTCAGGTGTTCCCCCTGTGCACCTTTACATTCCTTTCCTGCCTCCCTTAAAACAGATCCTGACCCTTTGGGAAGCACAGAGCACTGTGTGTAAACTGCTGGTCCAAACCAACAAAGCCTGTTGTAACAAATAACAACAATGAGTAAACAGACAGTAGGAAAATGTTTTTATTTTAGGATTGATAGGAGAGGATTCGCTTGCAAAATGCTGCTCTAAAGATTGTGACACGACTGGATTTTTTCCTGAAACCTCAAAGCTCTCAGGATCATGGTTGTTCATTCCTGGAGAGAAATAATGAATAACAGGATGTTGTTGAGAGCTCAAATAATCACAGACTCTGGAACATTAATGGAACTGTTGTCTAAAACAAAGGAGCTGTTCCAGACAGCTGGAAATGCAGTCCTGAGTTTAATTTGTGACAATGCCTGCAATTTTTCTAGCCTTGTTCCAACAATCATTGCTTGCAAAATAACCAGAAGGGAGGATGACTTGCATGTTCTTCCAGAGGGTCAGGATGGTTTGTGGAAAAAAAAAACCCAACAGTGAGGAGCAGAAATGCCAAAGTCCTCTTAACTTCTTCTCAAAGCCATCGTTCTGCACAGTGGGTGCGTCCAATGGGTGTTTGGTGGAGTGGTTTTATATGCAGAATTTACCAATATCACGATTTCATGCAGGAATGGACATTTTGATACAGGGCCAGTGTTGTTACTTGGGTTAAAGATTTGAGGGGAAAATTTTAACACTTGGAGCTGATGCAGGTTTTATCCCAAGGGATAAATGCAATTCGTGGCACATGGGGGTGGGGGTTTGGTGTGCCACCCTGACTCCATCACCCTGGACATCATTTAACAGCCCCCATCTGGTTTTAGTGGGTGCTGAGCTCTCCTTTAGGGTCTGCCTGAGGTGTTTTACCTGCAGGGCCACGTCTGACTGTCTGTATCACCCATCTGCCTTGTGGCACACCAAATCTGGGTGTATCTCCTGGGATGCTGTTGGGAAATGATGCTGCCAGCAAAGTTCAGGTGAGGCTGGGGGCGTGTGTGCTCATGAACTCTCTTGGCTTATAAAACACCAGCGTCTGGGAGCAGAAAACCACCAAAACCCGAAGCTCTTTGCACTTACCCGTGTCCTGCTCTGTGATCCCCTCCCAGAGAGCAGGACTGAATCTCAGGCTGGGAGAATAGAGGTGAAAATTCCATTTGTTCTCTGAGTCACCATCATCCTGCACCTCAGAGGAAGGCAAAGCTGGCTGGCACAAGCAGGGACAGCAGTGGCTGAGAGGCTGCTGCTTTGCCCCGTAGGTTTTTGGGGAAGGAGAAGGGATTATAATGATAAAAAACTGTGCAAATCACTGAAAACAGCCATTCCTTAGCCCCCTAGCCATGGCTCCCATAGGCCTGGAGGTGCCAGAGGGTGAAAGGGAGAGGCAGTGACAGCGAGGCCTGAATGTCCCATGCCTTTGTTCCAGAAATTCTGCATTTAGCTGCAGTGCAGGTCAGGGCAGGATGTGGCTGTGAGCGCTTTGGAGAGAATAGCACATTTTTTTTCCTGTGAATTGTACAACCCCTGACAGAGCAATCCCTGTCTAGAACCCTGAAGAGAGCCTGGCTCGTTCCCGGGTACATGGTGGGGAATTCACTCTGCTGGGATTGTTTAAGGACAATTCACATCACTGTGCTCAGGACATTTCCCCTAAGAAACACACTCCAACACTAACAGCCTTCTAAAAAGGGTATTTTTGAACCTCCTGAAGGGTTCTCTGGGTATTAAAAGAAAGAAAATCAATTGGAAGGTTAATTTGAATTTGCAGATCGAACGTACATTTCCATTGACCTGTTTGTGTGGCTAGAAAGTGAATCTTGCCCTCACAAAATGCAGAAAAAAATCAGGTTGTTTCTCTGAGAAGCTGTATGATTTTTACCTCCTCATGGTAACATGTTTGACCCCCAGGGTCACTTCTACACCACGGCTCTTAATTTTCATTTTCTCCTTTAAATAATAAAACAAGAGATGCCCCTTGTCAAGCGTAACTCCCCTCAGTAATTTCATTTAGAGTGATTAATAAAGGACAGGTCTTTCACCATCTTTTGGGGAGGACAAATGTAACTCCTCCTGCCATTGATCAGCCTGGATTTAATCCTCCCTACACTTCCTAGGATGCAGGAGGCTGCTGGATCCATGGAAAACTCCTTTAAAACCATTGAGAGTAGGAGCTGATGCAACAATTGGCATCGGCAGGATCATGACAGAAAATCAGGGCCTGATGGGTGAACTCCTGAAAGCTCTTTTGGCCCAGCTTATTTCAACCCATCTCTGATCCCTCTTCTCATTAAGCTTTCAAATGGATATTTCCATTTGCAGGTTTTCTAATTTCATGGCAAAATGCCATTGGGGACACACCTTTAAGTGTTCAGTAGGAGCAGAAGCAGCTGGGTGTTGCAGAAATTCTGTGGCCTTTGTTGCCATTACACTAAAATTCCACAGAGGAAGAAACTCTTTTTTAATACTTTTTTTTCCCCCAACCATCCAATAACTCCACAGTGGGAATATAATCCTGTGCCAAACGCTTTGTGGTAGCTCACAGAATCGGCGAGTTAAGATTCAGAGCTGATGTAAATTGATTTCCACCGATGCCTGTGCTGATTTATTTCAGCAAAGAGTTATTTTGATGATTTTAGCATAGATTATCACTGCACAGAGATTCTCATGTTCCCGTGCCATTTTCCCTCTGGACCTTTCCAGGATATAAATTTAGACCTGTATATATGTTCCTTTAACATGAAGTGAGTTTTTGCTGCCAAGAGCCTCCCAAGAAGTGCAGCAGCAGCAGCTGGGCAGGAAGGGCTGATGATGATCCTGACCAATATTCCCCCAAACACCTGAAGCCTGAGGATGGGTCAGGCTCTTGTCCTCCCCTTTATTAGCATTGATTAATGCTCATTAATGTGATACTTTCAGATGCAGCCTGCTCAGCCCCCTGTGTGCATTAATACACCTGGGGAAGACAAAGTGCATCAGCATCTTCCAGAAATGCCATCACTTCCCACAATAGCTTGGCACTGCTGCAGGGCAGCTGGGCTGGATCCAGCCCTGCCAGGATTTAAGGAGGAAGCTCGCTTCTCTTCTTTTAACAAAGGTCCCAACTCCTGCCCCTGACGTTTCATAAATAGTGACTTTTCTTCGTTTAACTTGTGGGGGAATTGATGCAGAAACAAGAGATTTAGCAGAGGAATTACTCAGAGAATCATGGAATGGTTTGGGTCGGAAAGAACCTTAAAGCTCATCCAGTTCCAGCATCTTCCTCTGGACCAGATTGCTCCAAGCTCTACCAGAACCAACTCAAAAGAGCAGCATCCACCTCAGTAATTCCAGGCTCTTCCCCACTTGTCCTCATCCCAACATTGTCCAGTAGCTCTTCTCCTCCCCTCCTGATCCCCTCCCCTCATGTGAGCACATACAACAGGCAATTTCCATTCCTCACCTTTGTTTGGCAAGGCTAAATAAGCCAGTTTGCAACTACAGTGATGTTAAAATTACATTTTTTGAGAACCTTTCAGCTCATTGCTAAAAGCAAAGAAAATTGGGGCACACTGGTGTGGTGAAATGGAGCTAAGGGACACCCTTGGGAGCTCAGTTCTGGTCTTAAACCATGGAAGTTTTAAAAATTTGGTGCTGTGTAGATGTTGCATCTTCCACACCTGTGGTTTTCCAGCCCTCTTATCTCTGCATTGATTTCCTTCTGTGCCACTCAGGTTCTTGCACCAAGGTGATGACAAGGACAAGTTAAGCGTCACCTGAAGGTTGGTTGTTGCTTTCTGACCCTACTCACTGCTGGATCCAAGTTAGAGAATATATGATTATAGAATATTCAACGTTCAGGAACTGCTGCTCGAATTAAGCCCATGTGCAGTAGGAAACCTTTTTAAAATTAAAAATAAAAAGGAAATAGGTGTGTTTGTGCTGAGATGGGCTCTAGGTGTGCCAGTGATCCACAGCCCAAGGTTGGGAAGCTCTCAGCCTAGGGCAGTGTGTGATGCCTCTCTGGTACTCTCCTACCTGCAAAAAAAAGGCATGAAGTTATTCTGATGTGAAACTGAGGAGGAAAACAAGTATCAAAGAGGGGAAAAAAAGAGGAACAGTTGCACTGTCTATATTTAGAGATCTGTCATAGATCCTCGCTGCCATGTTCTGAGCAAAAATCTGCTAAGGTTTCAAAACTTCTTCCAGCACACAGCAGAGGGTCAGGATAACTCATTTGGGGTTGTCTATTCTGATCATTAAATCCAAATAAAGCCCCACGGGCTGACAAAGTAATCATTGTGCCACCGTCATAATGAGCCACTTTTTCATTTGTTGCTAATTGGATATTAACTGATTGATACATCAGCTCTTTAAGTGTTGTGTGATATCCTACCTATACCCAGCAAAAACCCCTTCGCTATTTTCCTTAGGGCTTCCTGTGGAGAGATGAACATAAAAGGTCCTGACAGGAGCCTGTTTGAATGGATGTTGTCTTTATAATGATTTATTGCTCTCCTAGACCAAAGGTTTCATTTCTTACTGGCTGTGCGCGGTGTGTTTGGGTATGCAGAGATCACAATTTCATGGCAGGCAAAGATGCAGTTTGTGTGATGTGAAATTCCTCGTTAAGTGAGGGAGGAAGGTAAGTCTTTGATCATTAATTATCAGTTGTAACCTTCGAGCAGAAGTGAATTTGTGGCATTGAGTTCTCCAAAACAAAGTGTGTTGTACCTTAGCCCAGCACAGGTGATGCCAGAGGAACCTGCCTGGCACCTCCCTTCCCTGCACTGGGACGAGTGCCCTGGAAAAAAACAAGGAGATATTTATGCCATTTAATGCATTTCTTTCCTTGAAGTACCAGCTTATGGAGTTCAGGGACTGAGAAATTTGACTCCAAGTGTGACTGAAACATGGAACACGGAGTTGGCAGCACTGGAGTAGTAAGGAATGGCCCGAGGGACCGGAGAGGACCCCACGCCCGGGTGCGTAGCTCTGAGCCCACATTTCCCTGGCACTAAAGCTCCAGGTTAGTGACCACAGGTGGCTGTGGGGGGCTGGATCCGGGCTGGATTTGCTGGACGAGGCGTGGGAGAAGGCAGACTGGGAAATAGGGTCGGGAGTGGCTTCAAATCTTCATTTTTGCCCCCTCCCCAAACCCGAAATTTTCTAATTGTGAGCGCCAGGAAGGGTGGGGTGGGACAAAGAAGATCGAAAGCAGTGAGTTCCCCACTGGGCATCCTCCGCTCTTCCCGTGCGGGGGCTCGGAGAGGGGGGATGTCCACAGCTCCGGGAATGGGGGATGGTTCCTGCTCCTCCCAGGGGCTGCAGACCCGGCGGGGGATGGAGGGATGGATGGAGGGATGGAGGGATGGATGGATGAATGGATGGATAGATGGATGGATGGAGGGAAGGATGGATGGATGGATGGATGGATGGATGGATGGATGGATGGATGGATGGAAGAATGGATGGATGGATGAATGGATGGATAGATGGAGGGATGGATGGATGGATGGAGGGATGGAGGGATGGAGGGATGGATGGATGGATGGATGGATGGATGAAGGATGGATGGATGAATGAGGGATGGGATGGATGGATGGATGGATGGATGGATGAAGGGATGGATGGATGGATGGAGGGATGGATGGATGGATGGATGGATGGATGGATGAAGGGATGGATGGATGGATGGATGGATGGAGGCATCCTCAGCCCTGGGAATGGGGGTATCGTTCCCATTCCTCCCGAGGGCTGCAAACCCGGTGGGGGATGGATGAATGGATGGATGGATGGATGGATGGATGGATGGATGGATGGATGGAGGTGTCCGCAACCCCGGGAATAGGGGGGGGGGGGGGGGTCCTTTTCACACCTCCAGGGGGCTCGCAGCTCCAGCAGGCCATGGATGGGGGTGTCCGCAGCCCCAGGGATGGAGGGGTGTTCCCGCTCCTCCCGGGATGGGGTGCAGCCCCGGCGGGGGATGCATGGGGTGTCCGCATCCCCGGGAATAGCGGGCTCGTCCCCTCTCCTCCCGGGGGGTGCAGCCCCGGCGGGGGATGCATGGGGGTGTCCGCACCCCCAGGGATGGAGAGCTCATTCCGGCTCCTCTCAGGGGTCTCGCAGCCCCGGCGGGGAATAAAACAGGGCGTTCGCATCCCCCGAAGAGGTAATTTCGCAGAGCCCCGCCCAGCGCTGCAGCTTCACAAACCCGGGGTCGCCGGGAAGCTGTTCGGTGGGAGCAGGGGGGCCGGGCGGGCGGTGCCTGGCGTATCCCGATGCATTCCGGTCCGTGTATCCCGAGATATCCCGCTATATCCCGATATATCCCGGTCGATCCCGGTGCCTCCCTACTCCCGCGCCCTGCCCCGGGAGCGCGCACCCCTCCCACCGCTCATTTGCATTCCGGCACCGCCCCCGCTCTCCCATTGGTCGAAGGCCGCCGCTGATTTGCATACCCGCGGGCGCTCAGCCAATGGCGCGGCGCGCCGGGAGGGCGGGGCCCGGGAGCGGCGGGGGCCGCATGCGCAGTTCCCGCCCCGCCGCCGCTCGGGGCTGGGCCGGGCTTGGCTGGGCTGGGTTGGGCCGGGCTTTGCCGGGGCTGGGCCGGGCTGGGCCGGGCTCCGGGCACAGGGAAGAAAGGGAGACGCGCAGGGCTGGCTGCCTCTCCCGTTCCTGCCATTGCGGAGAGCACGGATCGCCTCCCGCGCCGCGCCGCGCCCCCCCCGCTCCCCTTCCCCGGGATCGCAGTGATTTGGCTTCCGGGGATTTATTTTTATTCTGTTTTATGATACATATTTTATTTTTTTTTTAATTTTTTTTTTTTTTTTTTTTATCTACACACCGGTGGAGGGGAGGTCGCGGAGCAGTTGCTGCGCGGGGAGACAATAGCGGTGCAGCAGCCGCCGCGCTTCTCTTTAACAAATAATATACCATTACTGAATAAATACATCGGGGGTTGATTTCCCAAGATGTCTTATCAGGGGAAGAAAAATATTCCGCGGATCACGGTGAGTGGAGCGCAGGGGAATAGCGGCGGGGAAGGGGGAGGGGTGCGCGGGGATGGAGCCCTTTGTGTGCCGGAGCGATGCGGGGCTGGGGCAGGATAATGGGATCAGGGATAATGCGGCGCTTCCTGTGCTGCAGCGCCGGGGGGGCCCGGGGGGGCCGGGGTCGGCAGAGCCGGGGGATGCTGAGCCCCGGCCGGGGGCGGATTCAGCGGCATCGCCCCGCGGCAGCCCCGGGAGAGCATCGGCGAGCGCTGCGCGGCGGCTCGGAGCCCTCGGGCTGTGCCCGGGGAGGGTCCCTGCCCTCGGGCTGTGCCCGGGGGGGGCTCTCCCAGCCCTCGCCTTGTGCCTGGGAGGGGCTCGGTGCCTGCCCGGGGGCTCCATCCCCGCCCGCCCCAGCCCCGCTGGAGGGCGGCTCCGGGCTGGGGGGGATCAGCTCGAGACCCCAATCCCCGCCGGGCTGGCGCTGGGGATTTTCCAGGATCGCCTTTTCTTCAGCAGGAAGCTTCTGGCAAGGCGCAGGTTTCGGTGCGATCCTGGGGGAACGGGCAAGGAGCAGTTATATAAACCCCTCCCTCGGTCTCCTTGTTGTGGGAGCCGATTTAGGGCAGGTATTGCAGATCCAAGGGTACCAACTTTTGGTTACGTAAGATATCCTCGTCTAACGGGCTGCTGGAGCCGCTTATTTTTTTTGGACACGGGAGTTTTTTTCATCCTTGGCAGCGGTTCCTTCACCATCCCCACGGACACACCCATCCCCGTCCTTCTTCCTCATCCTCGGGGCAGGAAAAAGAGCACTGAAACGGGGCTTTGACTTGTCGGGTTTGGGCAGGAGTCGCTGGGTTGTACGATTGCAATGCTTAAGGAAGGCAGGGGATGTGCAGAATGGTTATTGATAAATGGAGCATCCTTCCTTTTTTTAATTCTATTTTCCCGGCGAGAGGGGCAGTCGGTTTCCCTCCTGGAGTGCAGTGGGAAGGAGTTTAAAAAGCTGCCTGTGTTTAAAGGACGATGGAGGTTCCTGCTGGATCCCTGTCACGGGCCAGGAGGAACATGACGCATTTTTCTTCTGGCTGAACGCTCTGATTTATGTTCTGTGCACCCAACCCTCCTGCAGAGGGGTAGGAAAAAAATCAGATCCTGCTCCTGTTTGCTGCTGTGCAAAACCTGGGATTATCAGCTGAGGAAAAGGAGGATAATGGATGTGTGGCTGCCCTGATTTCGCTGCTGAACAGACACAGATTTGGTGGCAGGGCCTCGCAGGGATGTGAGCTGCGCGTGCTTTTGTCTCCAAGGTGGTTGAGATGAGCAGGAGGATTCGTCCTGATCTCAGAGTTACTGCTTACTGCCAGAAGCATCATTCAGATGCTAAGGGCTGCGTTTCCACTTTTATTTTTTCCCTTCTCCATCCCTAATTGATGGCCAGTGTGTTAGGTGACATCCATGGCCAGGCTTTGCCATTTTAATGGCACAAGGAGCCTGCACTGGAGGTGGGCATCAACACTGCAGCGTTTCTGGGAATGGTAAACACCTAGGACAGTTTGCTGGAGCGGCTGGTATTGAAAGACAAGTGGGTTTTTCACACCTCACGTTAATTAACTCGGGCTTATTGGCATTTGCAGCAGCTCCTAAATTTAAATTTTGGGGGTTTCTTTGTATTTGAAATCGGTGGCGTCATCCAGGGGAGCTCTCCATTGCAGCAGGAGGAGGAAGGAGAGGGAGAAAAGGAGGGAGGCTGATTTAACATCTCCTAGATGTCAAGCAGTGAAACAGAAGATGGATATAATGGTATAAATCAGCATCTGATGCAATTCATGGAACCCTCTTGGTGTTAAAAGAGCCGTGTCAGTGGAAAATTGGCTGCTCCAACTCTTCTGCTTTATCATGAGGAATTGGGGAAAATGCCTGATTGTTCCTTCTGTTCGACCAGTGGAGTTGGCACCTCAAAATCAGGGCCCTGGGCACCCCTGCCACTGTTTTCTATGTATTTTTCTATATGTTCTTACATATATTTTTCTGTAAGTCCATGGCATCTCTGAGCTTAAAGTCCAGCTTTTGGTTAGCCCAGCCTTCGGCTGAGCTGGTATCACTTTGTTCTCTTCCAGAGGTGCTTTTGGGAGGAGGGAAAACAGAATCAGAGGAAGAACCAGTGCAGGTCTGAGGGCCAAAGGTGTGGTTTAAACCAAACACTCACGGCGTGTGTGTGCTTTCCTTTAAAGATTCATCTGCTGTAAAGATTCATCTGCTGTAAAAATTCATCTGGGATACAGGGAATGAAGGGACCAGGTGGATGTAGCAGCCACTTTAAACTCTCCTCCCCATCAGGAGCTCTGCAGTGGGTTTCACTCTTGTTTATGACTACTGCAAAAAAAAAAAACACCCCAAAAACAGAAACCAACGTTTGTTTTTGACCTAAAATCTTGCAGAAGCAAGCTGTAACCTGGGCTGGGATAAAATCACGCTGCCTTTTTATAATTACCTTCCTGTTCCTGCCAAACTGTCTGCTAATTTGAGGAAATTTTAATAACCCTTTTGTATCTCCTTCCCTTAACCCTGGCGTGGTAAAGAAGTGCAGATTTCCAGCTGGTTCTGCAGTGATGCTCTGGACCCAGCGCCTCGAAACATCACCGAATTGGACCAAAGGAGTTTGTTTGTGTTGTGTAACCCCTGGCAACAGACTTTTGGGCCATTTCCCTGACAGCAGTTGACTCACGTGGAGCCAAGTAGTGACTCCACTGTGTGGGTGCACATAGGAAATTTTGCATGCGACCAAAGCAGAAAAAAAAAAGGAAACGTGGCTCCACCACATCCCTCCAAGTGTTATTTAGTGCTGCTGCTGCTGCAGGTAGGAGTGAAGCTGCCAGAGCAGACAAGACCACTGGAACCCACCCACCTCTTTCCCCATTCTGATATAGTTTTTTTTAATTTTTAGATTTTTTTTTGATCATCAGTGTGATGATGAAAGGCCTTGCCGATGAAATAAAGCATTTTATCTTTGCAGTTGAAAGCGCAGCAGTTGACTCGTGTTTTGACGTGTGCTGGTGAATAATGCAGAGGTTGTTGCCTTCCCCTCCTCTTTCATCTCTGGAGTGACACTGCAGACTGTCAGCTCTGCCACTGAATAATTGTGTCTTGTTGTTGTGCTTCTTCTGTTGTAGAGCGATCGTCTCTTGATCAAAGGTGGTAAAATAGTTAATGATGACCAGTCCTTCTATGCAGACATTTACATGGAGGATGGGTTGATAAAGTAAGTGAAGCCTCGTGGTGGGATTTGGGATGTACAGAAATGCACTGCAGATTGGCTGAAATAGCTTAATTTTAGAGAGCTCTGTTAAGTTGCAGGGAAAAATTAATATTTGCACCTCCGTCGTGGTGTTTAACGAAGGAGCTTTAAAAGCAGGGTGTTGAATCAATAAACAACTGGGCCCAAACCCTACTGGCTCCAAGGAGGTACTTACATGTGCTTAATTTTAGCCATGTGAGCAGCCCCATGCTGAGATGACACATGTGTTTGAAGTTATCTGTGCTGTAAAGTTTCACTGAGTTATGACTTCAGATATTTTGAATCCAGAGCTCAGCGTCCTAACAGAGTTAATTCTCTTTTAGGCTTGGAGGCTGGACTTAGGTGACCTCTGGAAATCTCTTGCAGTGCTGACTTCTCTGGGTCTGTGATGCAAGGATCACTCCAACCCCCCCTCCTCCCTTCAAGTTAAAAATGACCCTGTAGTGGAAGAGGTTCAGGCCTCTTTCTGTGTTCTCAGGTCTCAAACATGTGTTCCTGGCACATGAAATGTGTTACAGATTTCTCTGGAAAATTACTCCTAGGAAAAAACGGACAAGCCAGAGGTTACAAACAAGGAATTTTCCTGTTCTGGCTAAACAGCCAGCACATGTGCTTTTTAAATCAAGGTTAAAAGTTAAAGGAGCCAGCCAGAGACAGCTAATTAATTGCAGTGTGTCATCCACTACTGCACTGCTAAAAATAGGTCTGTGAAGAGCTGGACTGAAGGGACCTCTGAGGGTCTCACCAGGAGTTTGGGAACCAATATCTGCTTGAATTTATGTTTGTGCAGGGACTCCAATACTTACACATGAGAGGAAGGGAGAAATTACAGAAGCAAAAATTTTTCCAGCACTCCCAACCCAATGGTAACATCAAAATTGCTGTTAGAGAGCTGGGATCAAGTGTTGAGCTGCAGCTTAAAAAAGCCCAGCCCCAGTAAAGCTGTGTTTGGTGCAGTGATCATCCATGATGTGCACAGCCCCTTCCAGAGGGGCTCCTTCTTTTCCTTCCTTTAATATTAATTAATATTAATGTTAATATTAATTGCCCCAACGTATTGAAGGACTTGCACACTTCTCTTGCCATTGTGCAGCAGCTTCCACGGGAAGAATAAAACCCCCCCAGCCCTGTGAGTGCTGATCCCGTGCCCTGCTTTCCGTGGAAAAAGCCAGGAGCAGCTGGGCTAAGGAGCACAGGGGTGTTTGCTTACAGGCTGCTCACCTGCCTGGGCCTGACCTGCTCCTCCAAACCTCTCTCCCCAGGCAAATAGGGGAGAACCTGATCGTGCCAGGGGGAGTGAAAACCATCGAGGCCCACGGCAGGATGGTGATTCCTGGAGGGATCGACGTCCACACCCGCTTCCAGATGCCAGAGCAGGGCATGACTTCTGCTGATGATTTCTTCCAAGGCACCAAGGCTGCGTTGGCCGGGGGCACCACCATGATCAGTAAGTGCCTGTTTTCCTCTCCCAGCAAAGCTGGGTTTTTCTCTTTCCCAGATAAGAGCAGGAGCTGTGGGAGTCACCTTGGTCTGGACCCCCGTGGGTGATGTCTGGGAAAGCTGGTGGGAATAGGGGTGGAGAAGCAGGAGCCCAGGATTTCCCCATCCTGCAGTTGGCACTCGTTTCACTTGTGTTCCCTTGCTGGTGGGGTGACTTCAGGAGGCTTTAGGGTGGCACTGGGACCTCTGGCTCCAGAGTGAGGAGCAGATCCCCCACATTCCTGTGCCTTGGTCCCCTGTCTGTGCAGAGATATCCATTGTATTTCTCACACCCAGATGCCAGTGGTTGATGTGTCTCGGAAAACTGGGCCACTTCCTTCAGGATCTGCTTTAGGCACCAGGATTTTTGTTGCTGTAGCTCTGTTTGTGCTCATCTCCTCCTTTGGAGAAGGAGAGGAATTGAGAAGTGCAAATACCTCAAACTAAAGAAGGCAGACAGACTGCCTGTTGTGCTGACAGCAGGATTAGACACTCTTGGTGTTCCCTTCTGCTTCTGAAATGCCTCAGGAATGACTTCCAGGCTATCAGTCCCTGCTTGTGCTGGCCACGGGATCTTAAGACTCCACAAGCAAGTCATTGTTTGAGCCAGAGGAAAAAACCAAACCCCTCTGTTGCAGGGCAGCTGATCAGGTGTAAAAATCTACCACGGTGTCCCAGTCTCTGTTTGCTGCCTGTGGGAATGAGGGCTAAAGGTGTGCAGTGATCCAAAATCAGAGCATCTCGCAGTCTTTCATGTGCTCTGAGGTGCTGCCGTGCCACAGGAGGGGAGTTCAGGTGCAGAGGAATAAAAGAAGCTGGTTCAGAGCAGCTTTTAGTGTCTATTGTCCAGCCCAGGGGTATAAAGAGAGCTTAGGCACAGCCAGGAGCCAGCTTAACTCTTCTCAGTTCTAACCAAGCTCTGCGTGGACTGGAGCATCCTCATCTCGCAGAGCTGGGTTGTGAGCAGTTCTGGATCCCTGGATCCCTGGACTTGGATGGATTGACAGGAGGCTGGAAGTAGGGCTTGGTCTGATGCTTCAAAGAAAATGATCTTAAAATAGGGAAAAAAAAAAAATCACTAATGATCCAGATTCCTAAATGTAAGAAACACACTTTGTACTGAAATAGTCTCATTCACCCAAGTGCATTCAGACAGAAATCCTCTTTAAGGAATGGGCTTATTCCTGCAGTCTTGCCAGAGAATGTAAAACATCTTGAGCACAAAAATAATCGATCATTCCAAAAAAATTAGCAACTGATTTCCATCTCTGAACACTAGAACATTACCACATGCCTGATATTTACCTCATAAACCCAAAGCGTTGTCACATCCCATGGCAAGAATGAAAATGAGTCTCCTCTCCTACGTAACCTCAAATTTTAATCAAGTTGGACAGCGACAGAACAGAAACACTTTTTTTTTTTTTTCCCCCATTGGAATTCTTGGACATTTATCTGAAAAAGAAATAATAAAAAAGATTTTTCATAACATTTTCACTTCAGAGTGTGAGGTTTGAGGCTGAAGAGAACCTCCCACACCGAGGGGACTGCCTGTGGATGGTGCCTTTGTGCTCACCAATTCCCAGTTCTCCTTCAAATCTTTGCTGTCAACTTAAATCAACAGCACTGAAATGGTTTTTCATTTTCAGCCTCAGCTCATCGACTCTGTTGTGTTGGTTGTTCCTTTGTTGGGAGCACACCTGGTTCACACTTGAATTCTCATTTTGTTCTTCCTTGTTAAGCTGAATTAGATCAAAAGAACATTCTCTGTCATCTGCATGTGACCTTCCAGCAGCACTGATCCCCTCAGTGGCACTTTTGGAAAGCAGAAGTTGGTTTGGCAAATTTTGGGTTTTTTTGGAGCATTTGATTTCCTAATTTCACCTGCTTCAGGAATCCTTTGTGTGTGTAAATATTTCTTGCCTTTATGGCTGCAGTACCTGAACACTCATGATATACTTATCATTATACTTACTTTATCATACATATATTTTTATATATATTTCATATATAATGAAATAACACTTTTCTGACTTAGGGAGGTGGGAGGAGAATACCTCAGTTCACAATTTCTCCTTTTACAGCTGTAAAAATGAGCATAATTTGGATTATGAACATTTACAACTGTAAAAATGAGCATAATTTGGATTAGGACCATTTGCAGCTGTAAAAATGAGCATAATTTGGATTATGAACATTTACAACTGTAAAAATGAGCATAATTTGGACTAGGATCATTTACAACTGTAAAAATGAGCATAATTTGGATTAGGACCATTTGCAGCTGTAAAAATGAGCATAATTTGGATTAGGACCATTTACAACTGTAAAAATGAGCATAATTTGGATTAGGACCATTTACAACTGTAAAAATGAGCATAATTTGGATTATGAAGATTTACAGCTGTAAAAATGAGCATAATTTGGATTAGGACCATTTAGAGGAGGCAGCTGATGAAACGTGACCATCCTGAGCATCTCAGATTAAGGCACCAAAATACAAAATCATCTCTGAACAACAAAAAAAAATATTAAGACTGCAGCAAGGACTAATTGGGCTAAATAGGATGATGAAGAGATATTTCTGCTGGGTGGGAATCAGCAACTGGAGCAGTGGAAATGAATGAATGATCCAGAGGAGACTTCAAAGCTTTGGAGCCCCTGCCTTGTGGCAGCTCAGCTGTTTCTCTGAGCAAAAATTACAGCATTTGCAGAAGTTTTTTCCACAGTGAAGCCCTGGTGAATTCTCTTGGTGGGTGGCCCTTGGGCTTCCCCAGAGTAGGTGGGAGTTGTGGTATTTTTTCTTTTATGATAAACAGGACAATATTCAGGGAACTGGATTCCTGATATCAAAAATTGCAGCATTTTTGCTTTTATGATGAACAGGATAATATTTAGGGAACTGGATTCATGATATCAAAAATTCTTGTGATAAACAGGACAATATTCAGGGAACTGGATCCATGATATCAAAAACTGCAGCATTTTTTCTCTTATGATAAACAGGATAATATTTGGGGAACTGGATTCATGATATCAAAAATTCTTGTGATAAAAAGGACAATATTCAGGGAACTGGATTCATGATAACAAAAATTGCAGCATTTTTTCTTTCATGATAAACAGGATAATATTCAGTGAATTGGATTCCTGATATCACAAATTGCAGCATTTTTTCTTTTATGATAAACAGGACAACATTTGGGGAACTGGATTCCTGATATCACAAATTGCAGCATTTTTTCTCTTGTGATAAAAAGGACAATATTCAGGGAACTGGATTCATGATAACAAAAATTGCAGCATTTTTTCTTTTATGCTAAACAGGACAATATTTAGGGAACTGGATTCATATTATAAATTGCAGCATTTTTTCTCTTGTGATAAACAGGACAATATTCAGGGAACTGGATTCATGATATCAAAAATTGCAGCCTGAAAATCACACTCTTATCTCAGGGTATATTTTAAATACTGGGATTTTGCAAAGGGAATCTGCTCCTCCTGTGGATTTTTAGCCAGCTGTGGCTCTGTTCTTCAGGCTTTTTTAGGGGAAAAACTCCTCTTTTTGGATGTGAGGAAAAAAACCCACCCAATTTCCTCATTAGTGTTTTCAGCACACTTTGTATTATTTATTTACAAATGCCTTTACTCCGTCTGTTCCTCTGCTTTGTACATAACCCTCACTTGGGGCACACAAAGAGCTTCCTCAGCTTCATGCTTCAATTTATTTCACATTTTGGTGCAGGAGGGCACTTTAAGGCTGTTTACTTTACAATCATTTTAGGGAAATATTTATTTTGCCTGCACTTTTTAGTGAAATTGAAACGAGAGCCTTGGGTAGGTTTCCACTGATGCTTGGTTTATAAAAATTGTTGGTGAAATCCTGACTTTTTGGTGAGTTTTGGCATCGATCTGCAGTGCCAGGAGTGCACCTGGAGGATCTGCTTTGGTGAAGCTCATTTTCAGCTCAGCTCAAATTCACCCCTTTAATTCTCATGGCAGACACATCCAAGGGAAGCACAGGGATGTGCCCTGCTGTTTCCAAGCCCTCATTTGCTTGTTCCCCTCTAAATCCATCCCTGCAGCATCAAGGAGGGGGAATCAGATGGGTGCTGGTGTCAAATGTGGGGTTTTTTTTGTGGCACCAGGGGAGATTTACCCTGGTGGGAAGCAGATCCAGCTCCAATCCAACCCGACAGGGAAAAGGGGCTGGGGCTGAGGATCCAAATCTGCCTTTTGGTGTCCGTCCCTGGCTTTCCTGAGCCCTCCTTAGGCTGCTCCACCCCGGAGTTAGGGCTGATTTCTTTCTCTGCTGCCTCTCCCCTGAAGCCATCTGAGCAGGAATTCCAGCTATGATCCTTCTGTCTCTCCCCTGTGCAGTGCCAAAGGCAAGGCTCCAGCTGACTTTGCTGAGGGAGGAACAAACAGAGTTGGTTTTGTCTGAAATGACGCGTTGTGATATCTTTGTTTTTCTGCAGTGACAATTTGCACGGTCCTTTCCCCTGTCCCCTCCTTAAAACAATATTGGGGTGGGTTTGTCAGCTGAACAGAAGTCCCTGTGGGTTTTAGGATAAGTCTGCACAGGGGATAAAAAAACTTGGATTGTCGCCCTTTTGAAATGTCAGAATGCAGTGTTTGGGCATGAAGTTGAAAGGAGAATTCCAGAATGCTCCACGGAGAGTTTTGAAGGAGAGAGGAATATTTGATATGCTCCAACCTATTCTGGTCCCTTCCCTAAACTCCCCTGTGTTCCATGGAAAGAGAAGAGAATTTTGGGAAAGGATTCTGCCTGAAGCTGCCTTTTGCAAGAGGCTGAAATTTTGGTGAGCTAAAAATGGCATTTTTCACAGAATCACAAAACATCCTGAGCTGGAATGGACCCCAAGGCTCATCCAGCCTGGCTCTGCACGAGACACACCTGGTTTTGAGCCCCTATTTTCCCAACCTGAGCCAGGTGAATCCCCCAGGACACAACCCAATCCCTGGAGCTGTTGGAGGAGGAAGAATCCGTGCTAGGAACAGGGTGGCCTCTTGGGAGCCTGTTGATGGTTTGGTCACTGATGAATTCTGATGGGTGAAATCCCCATCAAAAATCAGTGGCAAAAGCTCCCCCTGCTCTGAGCAGGGGCAGGATTTGCCTCTCTGTGCTGCCAGCCCTGCAGAAGGGATGAAGAAGTTAAGCTGTGTGTATAACGTGGCTCTGTGATCCCTGAGCCTGTTGAATGTCCCACTGAGAGCTCCATCCATCCATCCATCCATCCATCCATCCATCCATCCATCCATCCATCCACGCCAGCTCCCACCCACATGTGAGCCCCTCCTCCCAGATCCTGCTCCTTGCCTGCTATCTGCTGTCCTTGGGTGAAATCTCTTGCTGACATTGCCTCTCTTGACTCACTCAACCACTGTTATAATCACAGGGAGAAATTACAGTGAGAGAAATTATAGCTTTTTCTGGCCTGGTGGCTTGGAAGGCAGCAGCCTTTTGAACTCGAGCAGCAGTTATCCTAATGACATGGGGAGGGAAGGCTGGGAAGGGGAGCCTGGGTGTCTTGGGAGGTTCAGGAGATGAAGGGAAGCCTCACATGGGGCTGCTCTTGGCTCCCTGATTCCTGACCCTGCTATTAAAGAGCTCCCGTGGGCAGGATGGGCCAGGCTTTGAGCAGGGTTGGAGCTGCCCAGCCACGATCAAACTCAAAGCAAGGTGACACCAGCTCTCCCAGGTCATCCTGGAGATCACCACCTTGCTGGAAGGAGATGTTTCCAGCCAGGAAATGATTCCTCACCTCCTGGGTTTTGATCCGAGCGTGACTGAGAACGGAGCTGCCCCAAAGGAAAGCAGACTCTGTGATAGTCTCAGCTTAAAGTGGGGTTTACACAGGGTGAGGGTGGAGATTAGATCCTATTCTGCCTGACTGGGTGCATTTATTTTATATTATCAAGGTCAGTCCTGTGCTGGTCTGGAGCCTGAATGGTGAGAGGAGGAGGAGGAGGAGGAGGAGGGAGGCAGACACAGAAGGAGGTGACAGCAGTGGTCAGGCAGGGACTTGTGGCCGAGCTGGAATTCTAAAACCAAGTGTTTTGCATCCAAGAGCAGCGACCACAGAGCTGCAGTGTGTCCCCAGGTCCCTGGCTGTGTGTACACAGCCCTGCATTGTTCCACAGGCACCAGCCCCAGTCGTGTTTCTCTTTGCACCCAGAGATGAAAGAGGAGCTGTGCTCTGGGAGCAGCCCTGCAGAGGGGCTGCCCTGCCTCTGCAGCTCCTTTCTCTCTCTGGCAGCACTTCTTCTGGCCCAAAGAAATGTTTCATTCTCTAGAAATGTCCACAGATTATTGGGGGTTTCTGTGGCTGGGGATCCTTGCTCTCTGTGAGTGGAATAATGGCATTGCCACACTGGGGTGCAGGGTCCCTCCTGCCCTGTCCCTCCTCTCCCCCAGCTCCCCTTTTTACACCTCCAAAGCCAGCCTTGGCCCTGATTCACCCTAAATCTCTTTGCTTCACCAGCTCCCAGCTCCCTGCTGCTCTGTTAGTGCCTTTCATTCAGGGCAGGCTTCAAATCCTTAATGAGAGAGCAGGGCTGGGAGCAGAGCTGGGCACTTCCCTAGTGTGAGCTCCTCTGCCCGAGCTTTTAAACCCCTCTAAGTCCATTAGGCTCTGCCTGCAGGGCTTGTGCAGCCTCTGTGCCGGGGCTTGCTCTGCTCCCAGCATCCCAGCAGTGCTGGATGGGATCCCCCATTGTTCTGGAGGGGATTCCAGGGGGGGCTCAGCAGTGGGGCATCTGCCAAGCCCTTGATGTCCCTTGCCAGAGAGCACAGGAGGAAGCAGCTGTGCAGAGCTCAGATGGGTTCTGTGTTTCTGTGTGTGCTCAGAGGGGGTTTTTTTTTTAAATTTTTGACCCTTTGGGCTGCAGCCATTGTTTGCCACCTCTCTCTGCTGTGAGGAGCAGGCTCCTGTGAGAGGCACACCGGGACTCAGGAGCTGTGTGGCTGTGCCTGGGGGGATGCAGGAGGCCCGTGCTGTGGGGAGGTGTTTGGTGCTGGCTGTCACATGCTCAGCTGGGCTGTCACCCCCCCTCAGTGCTGCAAGGTGAAATCACTGCCCCTGCTGTTGGGCTGGAGTCCTGTGAAACCTCTGCACTCCAGCCTGGCTTGGTTTTGAGTCAATCAGGAGATTTTTTTCCCCTATTTTCCAATCTTTTCCTTCACCAGAGCTGCTGGGAATCCTGCCCCTTGCTCCTGTGCCCTCCTCCTGCCCCCTGTGCCATCCTCCTGCCTCCTCTGCCATCCTTCTGCCTCCTCTGCCATCCTCCTGCCTCCCTTCTCATCCTCCTGCCTCCTGTGCCATCCTTCTGCTCTCCTCCAGTTCAAAGCCACCCCCTTGTCCTAGGACTGCCATGCTCTTGTGAAAAGCCCCAAAAATCCCCAAATTCTTTATTTCTGTGTCCAGTGCTCTCATCCCCAAGTTCCAGTCCTTGGGGATGACATAGGAGTAAAGAAGGATCTCCCTGATGTGTCACTTCAATGCAAAATACCCACGATATTTTTGGGGTGCAGGTGTAAAAGTTGGCTCCTCCAGATCTGCTGTCGATGGAAAAAAAATCTTAAAAAATAAAATTAAATTCTCCACCTCACTTCATATCACATCCTGTCCTTAAACACTTCCAGGGATGGGGAACCTGAGCCAGGACCCTTATGATGAACAATTTCTTCCTAATACCTCATTTAAACCTGCTCTCCTCCTGTTTAAAGCCACCTGCTTGTCCTAGGACTGCCATGCTCTTGTGAAAAGCCCCAAAAATCCCCAAATTCTTAATTTCTGTGCTCTCTTCCCCAAGTTCCAGTCCTTGGGGATGACATAGGAGTAAAGAAGGATCTCCCTGATGTCTCACATCAATGCAAAATACCCGTGGTATTTTTGGGGTGCAGGTGTAAAAGTTGGCTCCTCCAGATCTGCTGTAGATGGGGGAAAAAAATCCTAAAAAATAAACTGGAATTCTCCACCTCACTTCCTATCACATCATTAGCTGCCTGTGACAGCTTTTCAGGGCATGTGTGTTAAACCTTGCTGCATAAAGTGTCTTAATCACCTTCAAGTCTTGACAAGGCCTTCAAAGAAGCAGCAGGAAATGGTGCCTCCAGCTCTTTCCTTGGCCTCCTTTTCTGCAGCCAGGAATTTTTGCCTCCCTTTTGGCTGCTTTTGTTCTTCCTGTGAGCTTGACTCAGCAGAAAATGCCCTGGTCAGGCAGCACCTCTCAGCTCTCCAGGCTGGAAATTTGCTCTGTGTGCCATGGGAGGGAAGCAAGTGGAGCCTGAAGGAAGCAAAAGCTGAACCCAGCTGCAGGACTTGAATCCAACTGCAGGATTGGAAACCAACTGCAGGATTCCCCACTTGGGATGGCTCTGGAGTGCTGCCTGTGGAGTGGGATTTGATGTCTCCCATCAGCAGAGCCTTTTTTCCCCCTCTTTTCTCCAGCCCCTTGTGCCTTCAGAGCTCTCAGATCCCATCTGTTTCTTAGAAACTGGATTTTCTTTTTTTTTTTTTTAAATCTTTCTGGTGAGAGGGAGAAATGTTTGAGGAATACAAATGAGCTCCTCCTGTCTGGCACACTTTAATCACGCTCAGGAGCTGCCAGTTGTTAGCAGCTCGTGCCTGTGCCTGCATCTTTTCCCGTGGAAAAAAATGCATTTGCAGGGAATTCAGGGATGGATATTTAGGATTTGTGGCTTCTGGCAGGACTCTTTTCATCCCTTGGTGTTGGGATCACCTCTGTGACAATGGCAATGGCATTCCATTGCTCCTTGCTGGCCACAGTGGGAGGTGGTTTTGTTGCTGAGGGGTTGTGGGCTTTAATTTGAATTAATTAAGCTCACCTAAAGCCTCGTATCATAAGTAAAAAGTGATTATTTTCTTGAAGGAAATAGAGAGGCTGATGGAAGCAAGGAGATAATCCCTGTCCCTCCCCCTTGGCATCTGCAGATCCAGAGGAAAGTGCTTTTGGCTTCCTATTTTGAAGTGAAAGAAGGAACTTGCAGCTTTCACGTGCAAATATTAAGTGGGAAATGATTTTCTTTTGGTTTTCAGAGCCCACCAAAAAAGTCTCAGCTTTTGGAAGCTTCCCTTTGGGGCCACTTGTCCCGGGTTTGTTTCCACCAGATTTGCTTTTGTCCCTAGAAGCAGCTACCCTGGATATTTTTGGAATCTGCAGGACTCAGTGGAGGTGTTTTACATATGAATGAAATTCCCTGGAGCAGCCTCCAGGCAGCAGGAGCTGGGGTGAGGAGATCCTGGAGAACCCTCCCAAATTATTGCATTATTGAGTTGGTGCAGGGCAAGGGGGGGAAGCTCCCAAACTACAACCCTGAGTGGTTTTTGTGCCCCCAAACTGGGGTTTTTCGTGGGCCTGGCGGGATTCCAGGCTCCTTGGAAAGCCAGGCAGGGCTGGTTCAGCAGCCAGGGGCTGGCTCACAGCATCCTCTGCTCAAATATTCCAATATTGCTTTAAAAATAACCCAAATGTTCCAATATTACTTTAAAATATTATTTTAAATATTCCAATATTGCTTTAAAAAAACCCCATTCCAGAGCGAGTGGCAGCTCATGATACCCCCCAGCAGGCTTTTCTTTACTTCAGCTAAGATTTGTCAGGGTTAGGGTGAGTGTCCCAAGAGAAGAGCTCAGCTACTGATGGGTTTAAAGGAATTTCCAGCCTGATGGGCAGAGATTCTTTTTTTTGGGGGGAAAAGTTTTGGGAAGTCTTTGTAGCACAGCTGAGAAAAATGTGGATGTGCAGGGTGCTCTTAGGTGTAGAATTGGGCTGTGGAACCAGGAGCAGAGGTGAGGACTCTGGATCAATCAGTCCTGCAGTGCAAACACTCTGTGATAAAGGGGAAGGTGGGAGTTTATGGAGCAGCTCAGCTCCCACCGAGCCATCCTGCCCAGATCCAGGGGTGATTCCAGCTCTTCATGGAATCCCAGGATGGTTTGGGTTGGGAGAGACCTTAAATCCCATCCAGTGCCATGGGCAGGGACAGCTCCCACCATCCCAGGGTGCTCCAAGCGCTGTCCAGACTGGCCTTGGACAGGGATGGGGCAGCCACAGCTCCTCTGGGCACCTTGAGCCAGGACCTTCCCACCTTTGTGGTAAAGAATTTCCTCCTGACACCTGGTTTGAGACAGGGAATTAAGCTGAGGTGTAGAAAGCAACAGTTGCCCCTAAAAACTCAGTGCATGGAAAAGCCAGCAGTCAGATCTCGTGTGTGGGAGCTCCCCAGCCCAGTTTGCCACAGGCTGGGTGTCTGGCTTTGGGTGGGAGCTCAGGTGGTGCCCAGGAGTGCTGCTTTGAGCCCCAAACCTGGGATTTTTCCCAGGTCTAGGAAGACTCCAGGCAGCTTTTGAGGCCAGGCTGGGCTGGCTCAGAGCTGGAGGAGGAGGAGGAGGAGGAGGAGGAAGGTCAGCAGGTGGAGAACGTGCCACAGGAGTCTCTGTTTAAACTGGGGATTATCCAGTTAGGACCTCCTACAGCTTAATGATCTCAGCAAGCACAAGAGCTCATTTAGAGGCAATAACAGTGCCACAGAGCGAGGAGAACACCAGGTGTGGTCAGGAAATGGCTGAGGTGCTGCTTGATCTTTGTCCTTTGGTGGGAAACAGCTTCTGCTGCACCTCCACGCCCCATCCCACCACGCTTTCTCCATGAACATTTAGCTCTGATTCAGGCCTCACTTCCTTGCCTGCAGCTGTGTGTGAGAGCTGTTGGGGTGGGCACAGGATGGGGACTCCTGGTGGCATTGCAGAAGTGGCAGTGGTTTGGTGCTGCTGGGTGACAGCTTCCCCTCTCAGAGCATGATGTCACCTTGGCACAGGCACGAGGAGAGGAAGTGTCTGCTCCTCATGCAGCCAGGGCAGATGTTGATTTGACAAATACAGGGTTTTTCTTTTCCCCATTTCTCTCACAAGCTGGATTAATAAGAAGTGCTTGTGTAGAATCAGAGCTCTTCACATTTATTTTTTTTGGGGGGGTGGGGAGGAGGAAAAACCCAACTTTCCTAATCCCAAACACACGAAACCTCTCAGAAGTACCACAGATCTCCATTGTAAAAACTGTCATCCTGCAGTGTTCCTCTTCATCTCCAACACCCCCGAGACAACCCCGGGCCATGAAATGAAAGTGAGAAGCCAAAAGTTGGTGATAACAATGCAAAATCCAGAGCTGTTCTGAAAACTTGGTGATAACAATGCAAATTCCAGAGCTGTTCTGAAAACTTGGTGATAACAATGCAAAATCCAGAGCTGTTCTGAAAACTTGGTGATAACAATGCAAATCCAGAGCTTTTCTGAAAACTGGTGATAACAATGCAAAATCCAGAGCTGTTCTGAAAACTTGGTGATAACAATGCAAAATCCAGAGCTGTTCTGAAAACTTGGTGATAACAATGCAAAATCCAGAGCTGTTCTGAAAACTTGGTTTTAACAATGCAAATCCAGAGCTGTTCTGAAAACTTGGTTTTAACAGTGCAAATCCAGAGCTGTTCTGAAAACTTGGTGATAACAATGCAAATCCAGAGCTGTTCCAGCTTCCCAGAGTGGAAAAAGCCTGAGGGGCAGGACACACATCTCCAGTGACCTGAGAGGGACAGAGCTGCCTCACTGCACGTGATCTTTTGTCCTCCTGTGGCTGCTCAGCTCTTGCCCCTTGGATGTGTTGTTAATTCTTGTGTTTTGTCTTGACTCGAAATCCATGGCTGCAAACCGAGGTTTTTCTCCAGCTCAGTCCCTCTGTGTTTTCAGACCAATCCACATGGAAGCCTTTGAAGTCCTGTGTGCTCTTTTCATGGTCTTCAAGTGTGGAGTAATGCCTAAAAGAAAGGATAAATCTTGGAACCACTTCAGTGTCTCTTCTGAACTTGGTTCCCCTCCCTCTCTGCCGTGGTGACCTCCTGAGATTACAAGAAATGCACAATAAACCTGTCCCGGGAAGAGATGGAGCCCTTTTTTTAAGATCTGACCTTAATTCCATTCCCATTCCAGCTGCTGGGGGGAGGGCTCTTAATTATTGTTTGAATTCTTGATGTTGGTGTCCAGCTGGCCTCAAATTGTTGATTGTATTTTGGATGTAATCAGCCAAAAAGGACAAGTGAAATATCTGCATGACATCAGTGAGGGAATAAGGGAAGGTTGGAGTCTGAAAACGCAATCAGTGGAGCAGGGATGTGTCTGATTCCTCTGAGCCTGATCCAGCTTCTGATTTCTCTGCATAAAGTGGGTCTGAGCTGACAGAAAACAACGTGTGATGTCATTTGGGCTGCCTTTCCTGTGAGTTTGGCAGGCACGGGAAGGAGAACAGTCCTTGGGTGGTTGTATCAGCACCAGAAATGCTGTTCAGAGCAGGGATGCTCAGAATAATCTCTTTATTCCGGTATCTTTTCATGGGGAGAAGGGGGAGGGGGTGGAAACAAGAATGAAACGCTGTGGGAATAAATCCCTGCAAATGCACAGAGCTGAAATCTGGCTGCTGGAGGCAGGATGGGAAGAAAATCCTTCGTTTGGTTTCTCATCAGGTCCGTGGAGCAGCTTCCTTCAAAGGGGTTTTGTCACTGTCCTTCCTTTTCCCAGATCAAATCCGTGGCTCTGAGTGTGCTCTAGAACAAGAACTGGGGTGGAATCAGAGCAAAGGAGGCAAATCCATGGCTCTGAGTGTGCTTTAGAGCAAGAATTGGGATGGAATCAGAAATAAAAGGCCAACCCATGGCTCTGAGTGTGCTTTAGAGCAAAAACTGGGATGGAATCAGAGCAAAAGAAGCAAACCCATGGCTCTGAGTGTGCATTAGAGCAAGAACGGGGGTGGAATCAGAGCAAAGGAGGCAAACCCATGGCTCTGAGTGTGCTTTAGAGCAAGAACTGGGGTGGAATCAGAGCAAAAGAAGCAAACCCATGGCTCTGAGTGTGCATTAGAGCAAGAACGGGGGTGGAATCAGAGCAAAGGAGGCAAATCCATGGCTCTGAGTGTGCTTTAGAGCAAGAACTGGGGTGGAATCAGAACAAAAAGGCAAACCCATGGCTCTGAGTGTGCTTTAGAGCAAGAATTGGGGTGGAATCAGAGCAAAGGAGGCAAACCCATGGCTCTGAGTGTGCTTTAGAGCAAGAATTGGGGTGGAATCAGAAGAAAAAGGCAAATCCATGGCTCTGAGTGTGCTTTGGAGCAAAAACTGGGGTGGAATCAGAAGAAAAAGGCAAATCCATGGTTCTGAGTGTGCTTTGGAGCAAAAACTGGGGTGGAATCAGAAGAAAAAGGCAAATCCATGGCTCTGAGTGTGCTTTAGAGCAAGAATTGGGGTGGAAGCAGAACAAAAGGAGGTGTGAGGCTCTTCTGGATCGCTTGATTTGGGATTTTGGAGCTCAGAGAGGGGCTGAGGTCACTGGATGGGTGCAGGGCTGCTGACTTGAAATCAGGATTTAATACTTAAATCAGAATTTTTGCTGCTGCAAGGTTTGACTTTGGAACAGGAGTTGTTACTGGCTCAATTCCTTGCCACATAAAAGGGTCAGGGTACATAAAGGTAGAAGGGATTGTGATCTTTTACCAGCTGAGAATTTGAAGCCTCCGGATGAAATAAAGTCTGTGATTATGGGATAATCTTTTATGGCTCACTCAGACTTCCAGTTCATGGAGATTGATTTTATTCCTCATGCTTTCACAGAATTACTCCCAGTGCCAGGAGAATATTCCTGCAGCCACAGCCTGACAACTCCAGACTTCTAAGCAGGGAGCTGTGCAATTAGCAGGGCTGAATTTAATTACGACCCCTCCATCAAACGGCTCGTGACAGAAAAGCACAACTCAATCAATTCACCAGATTTCATCACATGCAGTTGCTGTGGGGATTAAGTAGTATTAACCAGGCAGATGTGTTTCTAGTGATCAGGCTGCTATTTCAAGTGTTGGGGTAGGGGAGATGTGCCTGCTACCAGTTCAGCTGAAATGTGAAGGATTTTCACCGTGTAAACTCCTCTTAAACAACAGGCACGTGAAATGCTAGCAGGAGCAGGAAATAAAGTGTAAAACTGCAGCCTGGAACAGCAACTGGAACCCTGAATACGTGGGGTTTTTTGTTACATACACAATTTTGGTAACATCTGACCCTAATTCATGTTTATATTGTCCGTTTCAAACAGTTTTTCTTCTTCCTGGTGCTGGCATTCATGAGATGAAGTTTCCCACCCCCCCCAAAAGAAAATTTCATGCATGCTTTGGATGACACTTAATTAAAGCAGTTGAAAAAAATCTTTGCAGGGGAAAGCTGCAAGCAAGGGCTATTAATAGAAGCTCCAGGAAGGGGTTGTTTGCAAGCCAAGGCCTGCTCAGCTGAGGCAGGATGCAAAAAAAAGAGGGGAAAAAAATGCACATGCCACAATGGCAGGAAGCTATAAAACCCATTAATCCCCACCCAGGAGCACATCCAATCCCAAAAGCAGGGTTTTGTTTTCAAGGTGAGATCCAGCTCTCCCTCTGAAGCAAGAATTTCTCTGCAGGTCAAAAATATAAAGGCATTGCTCTTCATCTGCTTTCTTTTCTTTTCTTTTCTTTTCTTTTCTTTTCTTTTCTTTTCTTTTCTTTTCTTTTCTTTTCTTTTCTTTTCTTTTCTTTTCTTTTCTTTTCTTTTCTTTTCTTTTTTTTCTTTTCTTCCTTCTCCTTTTCCTTTTCCTTTTCCTTTTCCTTTTCCTTTTCCTTTTCCTTTTCCTTCTCCTTCTCCTTCTCCTTCTCCTTCTCCTTCTCCTTCTCCTTCTCCTTCTCCTTCTCCTTCTCCTTTTCCCTTTCCTTTTCCTTTTCCTTTTCCTTCATTCCAAGTGACAGAAAGGGACCTTATGGGATTTTTTCTGGCTCTGGTCCCAGAGCATCCTGCAGGCTGTTGGGTGATTCCCCAGCCTTCTGTGCTGGATTTCTTGTGCCCATCTCCCTTCTTGCTCTTTTCCTGCTCCAGGAAAGCTCTTGAGGAGCAGAAAGCCCCCGAGTTTGGCAAATGTCATGCAACATTGCCTAAAACCACTGTTTAAAGCTGAGATTGGCACCATTTTCAGCGAGCTGTGGAAGTGGTTTTAAAGTCTGGGAGCAGCTGGATGGAGACAAGGAGATGTTTCAGGCCAGACTTAACTGGAGTTCAGCTTTTAGGCTGCCCTTTCTGGAATCAGTGACTTCCCTGCATCCTTGCACCACCACCTCCACCCCTGACTCTCAGGACATCCAGCTGTGGCTTGGCTTTGTCACAGAGCTGATGGAGCTCCCTGAGCCCTGGGCATCCTTGGGCAGTGAGTGCATGGAGTGAGGTGGGGATGAAGCTCTGATCCCAGCCACCAGAGTCACTCCTGGGGGCTAGGGGAGGATGAAGCTCTGATCCCAGCCACCAGAGTCACTCCTGAGAGCTAGGAGAGGATAAAGATCTGATCCCAGCCACCAGAGTCACTCCTGAGAGCCAGGGGAGGATAAAGATCTGATCCCAGCCACCAGAGTCACTCCTGAGAGCTAGGGGAGGATAAAGATCTGATCCCAGCCACCAGAGTCACTCCTGGGGGCTAGGGGAGGATAAAGCTCTGATCCCAGCCACCAGAGTCACTCCTGGGGGCTAGGGGAGGATAAAGGTCTGATCCCAGCCACCAGAGTCACTCCTGGGAGCTCCAGAGCCATTGCCAGGGGCTCAGTGCTGGGCTCTGTGTTGGCCCCTTGGTGTCCCCATCATCTTGGGGCTGCCAGGGCACCTTTAGTCTCAGGTGGGGATGGATTTATTGCTGTGATGAGTTAGAGATTAAATGGGGTTTTTTTTTGGCTTTGTAATTAGCCATTTGTGTAAACCTGTGTGTCCCATTGGAAAAACAAAGGGAATGTTCTTTTTCTCCTTGGTGTTCATTCCTCTTAAGCTAAAGATTAACTTTGGCAGAGCAACAGGGCCTCTGGGCTGGCCAAGAAACAATTCAGGCTGGAAGTCAGAGGAAGGTTTCTGACCACTGGGGAGGAGCAGATCACAGAACAGAAATGGGATGATATTTAAAAAAAAAACAAAACAGGTCAGTTTATTGTCTGCTTATATTTGAGCTGCTTTTCCCAGTGATGGTGAAAAAGCACATCCTTGATGTGCTGCCAGACAGGAGGCACATTTCCAAGTTCTCACTCCTAGCATGGATTTCTGTGATGGGCAGGGAGGGAGCAGAGGCAGAGACAGAGGCAGAGATGATCAAAGCTGCAGCTGCACGGCTGAGGCAGTGAGGATGTGCAGATCGTGTTCTTTCCTTGGGGTGATGCTCCCAGGGGAAAAGCCTTTTGGGAAAGCACAAATCTTCTCTGCAAAGGGGAGAGGGAGGGTGGGCAGAGCTTTGCAGGAGGGGTGGGTGGTTGGGGTGAGCTCTCTCTGCAGTGTGGGCACAGCTCAGGGGGCTGAGGTGGCTCTGCTGGCTCAGGGCTGCTCAGGGGAGCTGGGCTCTGCCTTTCCCAGAGTCAATCTGGTTCTCCAGGCACTGCAAACCCTGCAGATCTTGGCTGCTGTGGGGGTGAAGCCAAGCTTTGTTCTGCCCAGAGGGTGAGTGGAACCATGGGCTCTGTCTCTCACCCCAGCTGTGACTCAGAGCAGCCCTGATCCTCACTGTAAAGATAAAATAAACTGGGATTTCTCTGCTGATAATTGAGGCAAATTCTTATTTTTCTGTGTGTTTCAGTGCAGAATCAAGGCAGGCCCTGTGCTCCTCCCCAGCAGTGCCTGCCCAGTTTGTGATCTCCCAAGCCTCTTCCTCCTCTTGAGTTCAGCACTGGAGATGCTGACTCACTTCTTTAATTCCTCTGTGTCTTTTGAAGATCTCAGCGACTCCACATGCTCAAATCCAAACCAGGAGCACTGAACCTTCACATCCAGGTCCTTTGTGTCCCCCTCTGAGGCTGCCCTGCAGCTGCAGCTGCCTGGGAGTCCAGCTGCTGCTGGATTTGGTGTGAGGATCAAGCTGAGCAGGTGCCAGAGGCTGCAGGAGCTTCTCAGTGTCACAGAGAACCACAAATTGTTGCTCCTCTGGAAGGTGCCCCTGGTTGGGATGTGGAACACCAACCAGTAGTGTCCCCAAACTGGGGTTTTTCATGGGCCTGGCGAGATTCCAGGCTCCTTGGAAAGCCAGGCAGGGCTGGTTCAGCAGCCAGGGGCTGGCTCACAGCATCCTCTGCTCAAATATTCCAATATTGCTTTAAAAAAACCCCATTCCAGAGCGAGTGGCAGCTCATGATACCCCCCAGCAGGCTTTTCTTTACTTCAGCTAAGATTTGTCAGGGTTAGGGTGAGTGTCCCAAGAGAGGAGCTCGGCTACTGATGGGTTTAAAGGAATTTCCAGCCTGATGGGCAGAGATTCTTTTTTTGTTTTTGGAAAAAGCTTTGAGAAGTCTTTGTAGCACTTCCCAAAAGTTGTAGCAAACAGGTCACAGTAACAACTCCTTTCCCTTCAGCTGCTGCCCCATCATTGCCTTCCCTGGCTGCATCTAACAGAAACCACTGAGAAATTCCAAACTTCCAAAAATATTCTAAGAGCAAAGAGGACGCCTTGATTGATTTTTTGCACAGCCTCTCTGCACAGCTTTTGACGCTGCTAAAACAGGCTTTTGTGGCAGATTTCAGCAAAGCTCATTCACCAGTGCTTTGTGGTTGTCATTCCCAGTTGACCACGTGGTTCCTGAGCCTGGGACCAGTTTGCTGACGGCGTTCGACCAGTGGCGAGAGTGGGCAGACAGCAAATCCTGCTGTGACTACTCCCTGCACGTGGACATCACTGAGTGGCACAAAGGAGTCCAGGAGGAGATGGAAGCTCTGGTTAAAGATCATGGTAAGCTCAGGGGAAGCCTCGCCCCTCCTTGTTCTGCAGGATCCCCTGTTGGTCAGGGCTGTCTCTCATGCAGTAGTTGATTTTTATAATCCCAATCAGTGTTGCAGCACTGATTTTCCAGAGGTGGATTTTGTGCTTTTCCCATGCAGAGCAGCTCCTGTGCCCAGTGGGGGCTCTTTGAAGGTGAAAACAGCAGCCCCAGGAGCACAAATCCTCCAAGCCTCACCCCTCCTTGTTTTGCAGGATCCCCTGTTGGTCAGGGCTGTCTCTCATGCAGTATTTTATTTTTATAATCCCAATAAAGGTGGTTTTGGGTTCATTCTGACTCCTTGGGAAGGTTGGGCCAGCTGGGATTGCAGAGGGCTCAGGGCTTGGGGCACACTGGTGTTGCAGCACTGATTTTTCAGATGCTTTTCCCATGCAGAGCAGCTCCTGTACCCCTGAGCCTGGGACCAGTTTGCTGACAGCGTTCGACCAGTGGCGAGAGTGGGCAGACAGCAAATCCTGCTGTGACTACTCCCTGCACGTGGACATCACTGAGTGGCACAAAGGAGTCCAGGAGGAGATGGAAGCTCTGGTTAAAGATCATGGTAAGCTCAGGGGAAGCCTCGCCCCTCCTTGTTCTGCAGGATCCCCTGTTGGTCAGGGCTGTCTCTCATGCAGTAGTTGATTTTTATAATCCCAATCAGTGTTGCAGCACTGATTTTCCAGAGGTGGATTTTGTGCTTTTCCCATGCAGAGCAGCTCCTGTGCCCAGTGGGGGCTCTTTGAAGGTGAAAACAGCAGCCCCAGGAGCACAAATCCTCCAAGCCTCACCCCTCCTTGTTTTGCAGGATCCCCTGTTGGTCAGGGCTGTCTCTCATGCAGTATTTTATTTTTATAATCCCAATAAAGGTGGTTTTGGGTTCATTCTGACTCCTTGGGAAGGTTGGGCCAGCTGGGATTGCAGAGGGCTCAGGGCTTGGGGCACACTGGTGTTGCAGCACTGATTTTTCAGATGCTTTTCCCATGCAGAGCAGCTCCTGTACCCAGTGGGGGCTCTCTGGGTGACACCTGAAGGTGAAAACAGCAGCCCCAGGAGCACCAATGCAGCCCCAGGAGCACCAATCCACCAAGCCTCGCCCCTCCTTGTTTTGTAGGATCCCGTTGTTCAGGGCTGTCTCTCATGCAGTATTCTATTTTTATAATCCCAATAAAGGTGGTTTGGGCTCATTCTGACTCCTTGGGAAGGTTTGGGCTTTGCAGAGGGCTCAGGGCTTGGGGCACACTGCTGTTGCAGCACTGATTTTCCAGATGCTTTTCCCGTGCAGAGCAGCTCCTGTGCCCAGTAGGGGCTCTCTGGGTGACACCTGAAGGTGAAAAGAGCAGCCCCAGGAGCACCAATGCAGCCCCAGGAGCACCAATGCAGCCCCAGGAGCACCAATCCAGCTCTGGCTGCTCACAGTGAAGAGCTGAGTGAAATGCCCTCATGGCTTTTCCCCTTCTTTCATTTCTCCTTGGCTGGAGTCATTTTTCCATCCTGTTTGTAGTTCCCAAACCCAGCATTTTATGCCCTAATGGGAGCTCCCCACACGTGCTGGGTGAGAGTTTTTACTGGTTCCAGTGGCTGGAGAGGGAAATGCAGCTGAGGATCAGTGGGACAGTTTGGACACATCACACACAGAGATTTCTTCTCCCCACAGGGTGAGGGGAATCAGCCAGGCAGGCTCAGTCTCTGCTTTTGTGTGAGATGCATTTTTTGTTGTTATTTTGTCACTGCAGTGCTGAATCCATGGAGTTACTGCTGGGGGGGGGACTGGGGCCCAGTCTCTACTTTTGTGTGAGATGCAATTTTTGGTTTTCTTTTGTCACTACAGTGCTGAACCCATGGAATTCTTGCTGGGGGGGTGATTTTGGGGGTTGTATTCCCTGGCTTTACCTGCAGTGTGCTCTCTTCCCCCCCAGGTGTGAATTCCTTCTTGGTGTACATGGCTTTCAAAGATCGCTTTCAGCTCAGTGATTCTCAGGTAGGAATGAAAGCTTTGTGTTCAATTTGTCACAAAGAAATGTTTAAATTCAATCTCCTGAGCTCTGACTCTCTCTCCTGGCTCCAATCTTTATGTGCCTAAGATTGGCAACAGCACCCACAGCTCTGGTTGGAAGATTAGATTTATAATTAATAAAAATCCAACCCGACCAAAAGCAAAGCCCAAAAGGCTTGGCTGAGGGAAGCAATGGTCAAACCCTCATTTTGAGAGGTCTGAGGCTCTTTCCAGCTCCTCTGGGATAGAGGCAGCTTTATGAATTGCTGCTTTATGCCTCTGCACAGGGCAGGACAGGGAGATCTCAGGGTTGATTTGAATTATTCTGTTGAGAAACTAAAACTGATCCTGGTGCAGAGGTGGTTTTTGGTGGGACCTTAGAGAGGAATGAATTACCCTCCTGTTGGCTGTTCTGGGGGGCACATTTGGGCACATTCAGGTGTTCAGGGGGGCAGTTGGTGTTTCTGAAGGGGTGGGAGGAGAGGGATGTGTGGCAGTGTTGGTGTGTGAGCTCTCTCTCTGGTGACTCTGATGAGGGAACACTGATGGCACCACTTGGGGGTTACTGGAGCTGAGCCCTCTCAGACTGGGAAATCCCACTGCTCCTACCTCCAGATTTTGGATTTCCATGGAGAATCTTCCACCCAGCACTCAGGTAGAAGGGATGTTTTCCATGCCAGGCACCAGTAAATGAGACATGAACCAAGTCCTGCAAATCCTTTAAAACCATCCAGCTGTGGGCCTTGAGTTGCTGCTGGTTCTTCCTCCTGTGTGGTGAATACTCCAAACCTGCACTGGGTGACCCCTCTTTGCAGCATCCAGCTGCAGAATGGAGCAATTCAGTGACAGGCATGAGAATGGCAAGCATCCCTCCAGCAAACCACATCTTACATTGCTCAGTGCTTCTCCTTCTCTTCTCCCTTCTGCAAAATCCTGATTGCTGAGGGGGTCTGCAAAATCCTGATTGCTGAGGGGGTCTGCAAAATCCTGATTGCTGAGGGGGTCTGCAAAATACTGATAGCTGAGGGGGTCTGGGTTCCCAACAGGTGTGTTCCTGTTGTGATGGGTGCTCCTGTTGTGATGGGTGTTCCTGTTGTGATGGGTGCTCCTGTTGTGATGGGTGCTCCTGTTGTGATGGGTGCTCCTGTTGTGATGGGTGTTTTCTGCCCCCCAGATTTACGAGGTGCTGAGTGTGATCCGGGACATTGGAGCCACAGCTCAAGTGCACGCTGAGAACGGTGACATCATTGCTGAGGTATGGGCTGCTTGTTCTCTGAGCTGTTGCCTCCAAATGCTGGGAGGGGTTTGAATTCTGACTCCTTCTTTGCAAACACAAAGCCACCCGGGCTCTTGAGAGCGTGCCATGGCTGTGTGGAGGGTGTGAGCTGGGCTGTGCAGCAGATTTTATCCCCTTTGACTCTGATAAAACAGGTTTTTGTGGCTGATTTCAGCTTGAGGTGGAGATTGGGCATCTCTGCCTTTCTCCCCAAAAGGGAAAAGCTGGGTGTGACTGTCACAAAGCATTCTGCAGGAAATAAGAGGGGGAGTGGGATGTAGCTTCATACAGAATGGGGTGCTGATGTTTGGGGCCAGCTTGGGATCAGTGGGACAGTTTGGACACATCACAGGATTTCTGCAGGGTTCAGTCATTCTGCAGGAAATAAGAAGAGGGGGAGTGGGATGCAGCTTCATACAGAATGTGGGGTGCTGATGTTTGGGGTCTGTTCATCCTTCAAACAGCAGCAAGGGAGAAATGTTAATGATGTGCTCAGTTTGGGACTGTTTACAGCAGGTTTTTATCCCCTTTGACACTGATAAAACAGGTTTTTGTGGCTGATTTCAGCTTGGGGTGGAGATTGGGCATCTCTGCCTTTCTCCCCAAAAGGGAAAAGCTGAGTGTGGCTGTCACAAAGCATTCTGCAGGAAATAAAGAGGGATGCAGCTTCATACAGAATGGGGTGCTGATGTTTGGGGTCTGTTTATCCTTCAAACAGCAGCAAGGGAGAAATGTTAATAATGTACTCAATTTAATCTTATCTCCAGCTCATTTTGTACTCTGGCTCAAGCACCCAGAGGAATTCTGTGCTCTCTGGCTGGGCAGGAGCCCACCCCAGTCCTTGAGGCCAGTTGCAAGATGATTTTTTTTCCATGAGGTATCATTTTGCCACATCTGAGAGATGATTTTACAGACCCTGATGAGTGCTGAAAGTCGAGGGGTTGTGTGAAGCAAATCCTTGACCTCCTGTGAACAAATCAGCAGGATTTTGTGAGCTCTGCTTCTTCTCAGCCAGGACAGGACTCCCTTGCAAAGCCCCATGTGATTTTTGGGCAGCAGAGATGCTCAGGATCTCTCTTGTGCCCCTTTCCAACAGCTCTGTGTGCTGCAAGGAAAATTCCCTGCTGCTTTGAATCTCATGCCTGCTCTTTTCTCTCTGCCTTAGGAGCAGCAAAGGATCCTGGAGCTGGGGATCACAGGCCCTGAAGGGCACGTGTTGAGCAGACCTGAAGAGGTGAGAACTCCCCTGCTTTTGCATTTGCCCCTCTCCACAATTTAGAACATCTCTGCATTGCCACCAAGGGCTTCATGTTGGGGTGAATGTGGCTGGAAACGGGACTTTTCTGCATTTGGGGTTGTGCTGGTGGAATTCTGCTGCTCTCCTTTCTAGATCCAGTCTCTTGGGCTTCTCCCTTGGCTGTTATTTTATCAGACTTTAGTGAATTAGCAGCATTTTTTAAGACATGCCCAGATCCTGACATTGGTTTAGGTACTTCCAGGGCTTCTGTTACTGTGATATTTGATATTTTGATGAGATTTTATCACTGGAGTGGGGGTTTTTTACAGCAGTGGTTTCAGGGCTTGCTGAAGGCACAGAAAATATGAACCAGAGAGGGGAGCTCATGCTCAGGCCTTAGCCCAGCACTTTAATATTCATATTCCCCCATGGATTTCTCCAGGGACGAGCACCCCAATCCCTCTAAGCCTTTGAAATAAACCCCAGAATTATGAAAGAACCTTAAAACTTTGCCTTTGAGCTTGGTTCCCGTTGAATTTTTCACTCCCACTTCACCGTGGCATCCCAGGTTTGTGGGGCTCATCTGCCCTGCACAAGCAGCTCCTTTTTTCTGTTCCTCTGAGATCCCAGGGCTTTGCTGCCTGCCAGATGTGGCAGCTGGGAGCTGGGGCTGTGAGATCATCCACACATGCCCCTCATGCTCACCCCCCACTTCCTCCCCTTGGATCACACAAGCAGCATCCAGAGGCATTTCAGTAGGAGCATAAATCATTCTGCAGCCTGGGGGGGAGAAAAAAACCAAAAAGAGCTCCACTTGGACAGTGAGTGAATCCTCACAGAACCTGTGTGTGGGATCATTTGCCTCCTGAAGCTGTGAGCAAACTCTTTGCACTGAGCTTTCCACTCACCCCATCCAATTTGTGTTTTTTTAACCTGTTTTTTGGCCTGCATCAGGAGAGTGGGGGCAGATGCTGCTGGGACGCTTCAGGGAGTTCAGTTTGTGTTGTTCTCAGAGCAAGGCTGCTCTTACCTTTAAAGGATCTTGGACATCCTTTAAATGTCTGGCTGTTCCTCATCCTTCACGGAGCAGGAGCTTTCAGGTGTGAGTTGTGTGGTTCCCAGGGATGGATGAGCTCTTGAACTGTGCAGGGAGGGGAGAGAGGCAGCCTGAGGACACGTGGCTGCGGCAGAGGAGGCTCAGAGCAGCCTCTCCCTGATGTCACACGGGGCAGGCTCTGTGCAGCTGAGCTCAGCTGTGCTCTGCCCAGCCTTGGGAAGTGTTTGGGCCAACATTCCCCTCCTGGAGAGTCATAGGAAACAGAGCAGGAAACGATGTCATCTGGTCCCCTCCCCTCCCTGTCTGCAGCATGGGAGTGACTCTGTGCTTTTGAAAACATCCAGCTCCCCTTGGGCTGGCTGCTGAGAAAGGCCAGATTATTCCAAGGGTGGCAGCAGATCCCTAATTCCTGTTGACTTCAGCAGCAGTGGATGTTTGTTGTGTCCCTCTGGGGTGCTGTTGACACTAAAATTGGCTTTTCCTGCTGCAAAGCCCATCCTTAGGATGGTTGGCATCAGACTGGAAAGCTCCTTAATTCAGACCTCCAAACCAGCAGGGAGTTGCTGAGCGAGTCTAAAACATTTATTAACTCAAAACTCCTACTCATTTCAGGGAGAATTACATCAGAGTGAAGCATTCAGGGGCTGGCCATGCGCATTTGTGTCCTGGAGTGCACAAATCTGGATTCCCAGGCTGGCAGGAGGTTTAAATTTCCCTGCTGACTCAGGTTCAGCTCTGCTCACCTGTGTCACCTGTTCTGAGCCAAGGTGACACTGCTCAGCTCCTTATTCCAGCCACAAAACATGGCCTGAGTCAAGGCAGCACCATCCCAAGTCAGCCTCACCCATCACTTTCTGGAAAACTCTCCCCCTCACAGCTCACTTCATTCTGTGATGACTTTTTGGAGCGATCCATCATTCTTTTTGTTTTTATTTCAGCCACAAAAACGCTGGAAGCACAAGCAGTCCAAGTGCTCCAGGAAATGTCTGTCTATTTTTTTTTTCCCTGTGTTGTTTTTTTCCTTTTTTTTTTTTGTTTTTGTTTTGTTTTGCTTTGTTTTTTTTTCCAAGAGAACTGCTGTGCTAGGGGCTTCTAATGCACCCTGGTAATTGCAAACATTCCCCTTTGGACTGCTTGTTGGGTTATTGTTATGTGCCTGTCACCATAGCATCTGGGCACAAGGCAGGAATTCAGCAGCCTTGTTCAGAAAATATTCTCCTGCTGCTTCACAGTTGCTCAGATGCTTCTGCCCAAAAGGCTGGGTGGGGGGGGTGGGTGTTGTTTTAGCCCTGGTTTGCCTGCAGGGAAACTGAGGCACGGGGTGGAAATGTGGTCCCCACGTGCTGCAGAGGCTCAGATCTGCTCTAGGGGGGGTTTGCAAAGGGAGGCCGTGGTCTGGAAGCTCTGGCCCTGTTTGAGTCCTCCCCTTGTCTCTCAGAAGGGACAACTGAGCTTTCCTTGGCTCTTCTCTCAGCCCCTGTGGGTGCTGCTGGCTGTGACACTTCGGGTGCAGCATCCTGCAACAAAACCCTCCCTGGCAGCCTTTCCCATTTCCTGGGCCAGAAACCCCCACCTTGTGAGCATCCTCTGCCCTCTGTGCCCCAGAGTCCACCCTGCAGGCCCTGGGGGGGCTGGTTTGCTGTGAAAACTCCTGTTGTTTTCCTGGAGCTGCAGACAGGCATTGCATGGGTGCGTTGGTGCCTTGGTTGGCATCAGCAGAGCTGCCCAGGACACTTGGGCACCAGCCTGGCCACGGTTCCCTGAGCTGCTGCTTCTTTCCCAGGTGGTTCTTTTCCTCCAAGCCCAGTGCTGAGAGGCAGCAGGCACAGAATCCCAGTGTGGCTTGGGTTGGAAGGGACCTCAAAGGCTGCTCAGCCCCACTCCAGGGATACCTTCCCCTATTCCAGCCTGGCCCTGGGCACTTCCAGGGAAGAGACACAACCTGTGTGTGGGCAGTGTGTTCAGGGACAGGTGGTGATGAGGATTTGTGGCACTTGGGCTGTGATCAGTGGCTGCAGAGCAGATTTTCACGAGTGCTGGGTGTGTGCCAACCCCAGCAGAGTGCACGGGGGAGGTTCTGGGAGCCTCCTCCCTCGGGGAATCTGGAATCTGATTGCCATGGGTTTGTTTCCTGTGTCGTTGGAAGGTGTCTGTGGCATTGCAGGCACTGTGAGCACCACCCAGCTGTTCTGTCTCTCCTCTGGATCCTTGGATCAGGACTTGTGATCCCTAAAATCAGAGTGATGCCCATCATCCCGAGGCTGCAGCTGCAGCGTGACCCTCAGCGTGGCTGAGCTTCATTCCCTGCACACATGCAAGGAGAAGCAGCTGATTTCTGGGGTGGCTCACACTCTGTCAGATCCCAGGCCAGGGATTGTAGTGCAGGATACAATTTAGGAGGCTTGTTTGCAAACGTGGCTCACCAGAGTGTGTGGTGCAGCATCTCCCTTCTGCGTGGGCTGGAGCACCAGCAGTTTTGTTGAGTCAACATTTAGCTGCTTATTTTTTGTCTGTGTTAAAGAAGGGGCTTAATCATTGGGACCCTGAGCACCTGGGGTGTTGTTTTAGCTCAGGCAGAGGGGCTCTGAAGCAGGAGAAAAGGTGGTAATGAGAGGGGACTGCAGCTTGGTGGCATTTAATTGCTGTGATTGCGCTGTGCCTTTTCAGGCTCAGAGGTGGGAAATGCCTGGTCACTGCCTGGATTCTGGGAGAGCAGGGACTGGGACTCCTGAGGGTGACTGGGGTGTTGTGGGGTGTCCCTGACCTGGGGAGTGCCTGACCTGGGTGCTGTGGGGTGACCCTGAACTGGGGTGACCCTGACCTGGGTGTTGTGGGGTGTTCCTAACCTGGGGTGCTGGGGTGTCCCTGACCTGGACTGTCCCTGATTTGGGGTGCTGGGATGTCCCTGACCTGGGCTGTCCCTGATTTGGGGTGCTGGGATGTCCCTGACCTGGGCTGTCTCTGATTTGGGGTGCTGGGATGTCCCTGACCTGGACTGTCTCTGATTTGGGATGCTGGGATGTCCCTGACCTGGGATGTCCCTGATTTGGGGTGCTGGGATGTCCCTGACCTGGGCTGTCCCTGATTTGGGGTGCTGGGATGTCCCTGACCTGGGCTGTCCCTGATTTGGGGTGCTGGGATGTCCCTGACCTGGCTGCCCCTGATTTGGGGTGCTGGGGTGTCCCTGACCTGGGCTGTCCCTGATTTGGGGTGCTGGGGTGTCCCTGACCTGGGCTGTCTCTGATTTGGGGTGCTGGGATGTCCCTGACCTGGGCTGTCCCTGATTTGGGGTGCTGGGATGTCCCTGACCGGCTGCCCCTGTGTTGCTCAGGTGGAGGCAGAGGCTGTGAACCGGGCGATCACCATTGCCAACCAGACCAACTGCCCCCTGTACATCACCAAGGTGATGAGCAAAAGTGCTGCTGATGTCATTGCTCAAGCCAGGAAAAAGGGTAAGTTATTTCCTCCTTAGCTCATGCACTTCAGCTCCTGCCAGCATCAGGAAAGGTTTCTTTTTCCAGTGTTATTGTGCAGGCTCTTTCTGAGAAGGTCCCAAGCAGCTCCTTCTGCCTCCTCTCCCACAGGCAAGGATTCAGTGGTTGTGTCAGAGCCAGGAGCTGCTTGTTCTGCTCAGTCCTGAGCTTGTCTCTTCACACTCATCCTCCCCCATGGAGCCATTTCCCCTCGTGGTATCCCAGAGTCATTCCATGCTCTCTCCATGCAGTGAATCCCCCTGGAGACTGCAGCTGCCTCCTCCTTCCAGCTGCCTCCTCCTTCCAGCTGCCTCCTCCTTCCAGCTGCCTCCTCCTTCCTTCCAGCTGCTTTGGTTTTCCCTTGGTGCTTTCTGCTGAGTTCCCTGGAGTCAGCAGCGATTCCTGGCTGAGTTCTTGCCCCTGTTGTATTCAGCTGCAGTAGCCAAAGGCCACCAGTTCCAGGTGCCTGCTGTGCTCCTTGCTGGTGGAATGGATGCTCTCCTTGTGCTGTAACTCACAGCCTGACACCCCTGCAGGGATTGGGATCACAGGCTGGCTTAGCTTTGGGAATTTCGACTTCCTCTGATAACTCTGCTCAGGGATGCTTCAAGGAGCAAGACTCAGACCTGCTGTGGATGCTGCTGCCTGGGTCTCTGCTCTCTCACTGAGGCTTGTGAGGGAGCTGAGCTGCTCTGAGGGAGGCAGGAGCTTCCCCCAAGCCCTGGCCCTGCAAGGAGTCAGGATTGCCCACAGAGTGAGTGCTGCCTGCTGCTTTATCCTGTGACTAAAGCCTCCACTTCTATTTAAAGCTGCTCAGGATGGGTGAGTAATGAGGAGGGATGATTTACCCCCTCCTCTCCTCACAAGGCTTGGATTTAATTCTCTGCAGACTAAATAAGCCTGGATGGGTACACAAATGACATCACTTTCCATCTGCGTGTTTGGTGTGAGAAGAGCTGATTTCCAGCAGACAGATTGGTGTGTGTGCATGGGCTCAGGAGTGTTTTGAGGAGTATTTTGAGGAGTATTTTGAGGAGTATTTTGAGGAGTGTTTTGAGGAGTATTTTGAGGAGTGTTTTGAGGAGTATTTTGGTCCCATGATTGCTGTTCAAGGAGTTGGTGAGGAGGACTGAGCTTCAAGGCTGTTTGTGGAAGATCCTCAAGCCATTTGGGATAAACCTTCCTCTGCCAGCTCCATCAGAGGGGATGGATCATCCTGAAGGAAGATGCATTGACCTGGCAGTGTGGCCAGAAAAGGACTTGATGGCAGGGTGCAGCTGGATCCTGAGAGCCAGGGGAGCCTCCCTTCCCTTTTGTGGATAAAATATTGAAGGCATGTGCCCCACAAAGGTGGAGCATCAACAGAAACACCTTCCTGCTGTACTCAGTGTCCTGAGACCACCAGCTGCAAGTTGGGATGAGGGACCACACACTTGGATCACAGAAAGCCATAAAACACAACTTGGCCTGGGTGGATGTTGCCCTGCCTGTGGAAGGTGCTGGGGTTGTCCCAGATCCTCAGAGCTCACTTCACTCGGCCTCCTGAGCCAGCCAGAACACGCAGTTTTCATTCAAAATGCATTTTCTCCTTATAAGGAGAGTTTGGGGTATGAATGGTGCCCCATTCTCAGTTCCTTTATTCGAGTAACTCAAGTTAAATGCTGTGCACTAACCCAGGAGGGCCACACACACTGGTCTTTGGCCCTCCCAAACAACAGAGGAAGCACAACTGCAGCCTCTCCAAGGCGAAAACAAACCAGGATTGATTTGCTAGACGGAAAAGAACGGATGCTATTTAAAGCCAGACGTTCCCAGTGACTTTTGTGTGGAGGAGATTCCCTGCAGCCTCTGTCTCTGGCAGATTTGGGACCTGAAAACATCACTCCCTGCAGAACAATTCCCCCAATGTGCTGGGCCACAAGAGGCCTCCCGTTAACAGCCAGCGTGTGTTTGGCCTTGCTTTGATTTCAGAGCTCTGTTTGTGGCCACTGATGTCAGGGAGCCTCTTCCTCTGCTCCTGGAATCCCTCTGGCAGAGGCTCTTCTTGCAGCTCCTGTGTCAACCCTGTCCTGAAAGTCTGGTTTTTTGGTCCTGGGAGCAGCATGGAGCCTGTTAATCCTCATCCTGGGCTCTCTCCCAGCTCTCCTGAGACCCCAGACACACAACAGTAGCTCTGGCAATACACTGAAAGAAATCTGCCTTTTCACTCTGCGTGGTGAGATGTGTCCCTGCTGATCAGCTCTGGCTGCTCCTCTGTCTGCCCATCTTTCCTGACTGAAGTATTCAGGGTTGACATCTCAGCTGCCCACACCTCTGGCAGGCAGATCCAAACCCCTGAAGTGCCCGGGCTGGGGGAGGCAGGGGGGTGGGCACAGAGCAGATTTTGGCAAGGTTGCATTTGGTGAGCAGATTCCTGGGACGGGCAGCCCGTGCTGCTTTTGAAGTTGCAGCAGCTGCTTTGGTGCACAGATGGTGCTGGTGCATTCCAGCTTTGCAGAGTTTCCTGGCCTTCAGGATCTGCTGCTCCTTCATGTGGTTCCAGCAGTGGTGATGAGGAGGAAGAATGCACTGGGCAGGGTCAGGAGATGCAGTTCCACTCCCCAGTTCTGCCACAGATTTGTTGTGTGCCTTGGGGGGATCAGAGTTCCCCTGAGCTGCATTTTTGAACCAGGAACTCTGATATTTTCCCTGTGATGGGCTTTCTTTGTGTACAGAAAAACTTCCCTGGTAGGAGTTTTCTCCCACTTGCTCTGTGCACAGATCCTGCTCCAAGAAACCTGGTCTCTAATTCATACTAATTTATAAAAACCCTTTTTTTCCCTTATTTTTCTTGCACATCTCTTCTAGATCAGACTGAATCTCCTCACACCCCCCTCAGCCTCTTCCACGAAGTTCTTGACCCAGGCTAAATAAATAATAAAATGAATATAAGCAATAAAATTCATCTTTACAGTAACCATTTCAAGGACAATTAATCAGGGCCAACCTCTGCATGTGTATAAAGGACTGTGCACATTTTGCTGCTCCCAGCTCTGGGATAAATATCTTGATTGAATGAGGAATTCCCAGGCAGCCCTGCAGTGTGTCCCCTTTCCCTGGAGGATGTTTTCTGCCAGGAAGGCAGGCTGGAAGGGGTGCTCACAGAGGGTTTGTGTGTGTCCCTGTCCCACAGGCACCGTGGTGTATGGAGAGCCCATCACAGCCAGCCTGGGCACTGATGGATCCCATTACTGGAGCAAGAACTGGGCAAAGGCAGCAGCTTTTGTCACATCCCCACCGCTGAGTCCTGACCCGACCACTCCTGATTTTCTCAACTCGCTACTGTCCTGGTGAGTAGAGCTCTCTGTGTTCAGACAATTCCCATGATCCATCATGAGGAAATGGGTGATAAAATAAGGGGTGTTGCTGTCAGCAAGGAAAAAACAAACCTGTTTTACCTTCAGCAGCAAACCTGTGACAATGAACACCTTAAATACCTTTTTGGGTTTTTTTTTCCAGTGGAGACCTGCAAGTGACTGGCAGTGCCCACTGCACCTTCAACACTGCTCAGAAAGCTGTTGGGAAGGACAACTTCACCCTGATCCCTGAGGGAACCAATGGCACTGAGGAGAGGATGTCCATCATCTGGGATAAGGCTGTGGTAGGTCACTGCTGTCCTGGCTTTAGGGACATCCAGGAATGTGTCACTTCCCTGTCGTGGCCCTTCCACTTGGGCTTCCTTGGGAGCGTGCTGTGCTGCCAGCTCTTTGCAGTGACTGCTGTGGTGTCCCCTCAGGTGACTGGCAAGATGGATGAGAACCAGTTTGTGGCTGTGACCAGCACAAATGCAGCCAAAATCTTCAACCTGTACCCTCGGAAAGGCCGCATCGCCGTGGGCTCCGACGCCGACCTGGTGATCTGGGATCCCGACAGCGTCAAGACAATCTCTGCCAAGACTCACAACATAGTAAGGGTGTTCCTGCCATTCCTTACCTCTTTCCCCTCTCTCTTCCTCAATGCCAGGCTGTGCTGCCAGCAGCAGGAGCTCATCACAACTCAGAGCTCATTTTCCTCTCTCTGGTCTCGCCCTGGAGCTGTGTGAGCAGGATGAGCCCATCTGAAACCACGTGGATTCCCCCCCTCCAGAGCAGGGAGTGTGTCTGTCTGCTCTTCCTGAGGGTTGGGTTCTTGGATCTGAGCGCACAGAAAGTTCTTTAAGTCCTCTGAAATATCCAAAGGCCTCCTAGGACAATGTGTTGTTTATGAGATCCAAGCTTGCCAGGGGTGGGAATGGAAATGGCCATTTCCACTGGAGCATTGTCAGCTCCTGGACACTCTGTCTGGAAACCTGGCCCAGATCCAGGCTCTGAGTGGATTTACACCACCTACTGATCTGGCACGTGTGTGTGTGGCGTCAGGATTTTCCTGCTGGTCATCCCCACATTGGTTGGCAGAGAGCAGCACCCAAACCAAGCAGACCCTTCCTTGGCCCTTCTGCAGCTCTGTGGTGGCACTCTGGGGACATTCCTGTTGAGTCCCCCACCTTACACCTGGCCCTTCAGTGACCAGGCCCTTCTGCAGCTCTGTGGTGGCACTCTGGGGACATTCCTGTTGAGTCCCCCACCTTACACCTGGCCCTTCAGTGACCAGGCTCTCCTGCAGCTCTGTGGTGGCACTCTGGGGACATTCCTGTTGAGTCCCCCACCTTACACCTGGCCCTTCAGTGACCAGGCTCTCCTGCAGCTCTGTGATGGCAGTCTTGGGGACATTCCTGCTGAGTCCCATGCCCTACACCTGGCCCTTCAGTGACCAGGCTCTCCTGCAGCTCTCTGGTGGCACTCTTGGGGACATTCCTGCTGAGTCCCATGCTCTACACCTGGCCCTTCAGTGACCCTGTGGGAATCTGCAGGATGGTCCCAGTGCTGGTTGGAGTTTCCCCATGACATTCTAGCCCTGTCTCAGAGAAAGCAGCCACTGTTTGAGTTTGTTGACAGCTTGTTTTGCTGCTGGCCATGAACCTATGGAATCTTTCCCTGGAAAAAAACCCCGCTTGTTCTTTTTTCCTGTGAATGCTTTCATTCACTCTGGAGCTGAAGGGGCAAAATTTTCTTCCACCCTTGGATCCCTGGGCACATTCACAAAGAAAGTTCCTTTTTTTTTTTTTTAAAAGGTTTGATTCACTTCTCTGTGACTTAACTCTTTGTCAGGATGGTCACAGATGGCCTGGCTTCATCCTGCTCCTGCTTAGGCTTGTGACAGAGGAATTCCAGAAGATTGGTCACTTCAGTCACCTCCGAGGTGCTTCCAGACTCCTTCCAGTCTGGAGAGGAATGGCTTAAGAAGAGGGAACCCTCACTGCTTTTAGGTGCCACATTTCATGGTCTGAACCTGGACTTGTGCTTATGAACAGCTCAGGGAGCTGGAAGGATTTTGGGTGGAGTGCTTGGAGGTCACTGCTGTTTAATGGCTGTTGTCTTTAGGAAGTGAACAGGGCTCTCCCAATTTCCTGGCACAGAACTCCCAGACTTTCCCTTCTGTGGATGTGCCCCAGTGCAGTCAGGGTTGGCTCTGTGATTCTGCCGTGGATCTGGGCAAGGCAGAGGAGAACCAGCTGCATCCTGAAGTGTTTTTGGGTGCTGAGAACTGCAGATCCCCCAAAACCCTGACACTGTGAGAGGCCTCAGCACTCAGCTGTGGCCAAAGGCTGCATCCTTGAGCTGTGCCAAGAGCATGGAGGATGAAGGGCTCTCATTCCCAAGGGTTTGAAAGGCTGAGCAATCCCAGCTTGTACAAATACATCTCTGACCTCCCCCCCTGCCACTGCTTCGCCTGTCGTACCTGGCATCACACCTGAAGGCTCTGGAGATGTTCAGGTTGGAATTGCTCCGTGGAAAGGGTGATCAGACACTGGAAGGGGCTGCTCAAGGAGGTTTGGAGTCCCCATCCCTGGAGGTGTCCAAGGAAGGTGGCCTGGAGGTGGCACTCAGAGCTCTGGGCTGAGGACAAGGTGGGAATCGGGCACAGCTTGGACTCAGTGACCTTGGAGCTCTTTTCTAACATCAATGATTCTGAAATTCTGTGTTTTCTTGGGTCTCACTCTGCCTTGTGTTAGAGGAGAAGCTGATCCAAGTGATGCCCTTGCAGTCCAGGCATCCTGGTTTGGCCAAGCAGAAAACAAAAGGCCCCTTGAGAGTGAGGCACAGGGACACCCTCTGATTATGTGGCCTTGGATGATTGTTACTTTTTGAAATGTTCGGGCAACTGACGGATATTTTCCAAGAATTCACACTGCTCCTGCCACTCTCTGGCAAGGAAGCATCAGGAGCTGGAGAGGGAGCTGGTGTTGTTCTTGGAAGCAGCCTGATCCATGAGCTCCTGACCCAGCCTCCTCCTTTGCCACCACGGTTTTTTTCAGGCTGGACCCGGCTCAGGCTCGGTTTAACCACTGCTCTGGCTAATTGCAAAGCTGCCCTCAGGCCTGCCCATACTTATAACACACTTCAAGGGCAAACTCCATCATTTAGTCAGTAAAAAAGACCTGCATTTGGCTCAGAGGTGGTCACTGGAGTAACAGCCCCCAAATAACACGGTGCAGTGCATCTCATTCCAGGATGTTTCACATTTGCAGTGATTCCTTTCCAAATTGCCTTTTTTTCCACGGTGTGATGTTTCCAATCCTGTTAATTGAGGATGAGCAATCCCATTAGAGTAAAACAAGATTGTCCTGGTCCCTGACCCATCATCCCCCAAAACACTGGTTTGAAATACAGATTTTTCCAGAATTACTGTTTTTAGTAGGAAACTCGCATAAAACTTTCTGTGGCTCCTAAATCTGCCTCCAGCTCAGCAGAGATAGGTGCCTCAATGTAATTAAACACGGAGGCTCTGAGATATTCTCACTTGAAACTGTTTTTTCTCTTGCTCAGAGAAGCTGTGGCTGCTCCATCCCTGTCAGTGTCCAAGGCCAGGCTGGATGGGGCTTGGAGCAACCTGGGAGAGCGGGAGGTGTCCCTGCCCATGGCAGGGGCTGGAATGGGATGAACTTTAAGGTCCCTCACAGCCCAAACCATTCTGGGATCCTTTATGAACCTTATTTCAACGGAAGCTTCACATTCCTAAACCCCTAAACTCAGACTGATAATTAAGAGCAGCCTTTATTAAACCACAGCAAATACAGCTCAGGTAAACACCGTTGAGTTTGCTTCCATCAGTCCTAAAAATTTTGGCAATTAGCGAATTCTAATTAAAGCCCAGCAGGCTCTGCTGGGTGCACACGTTTGCCTCACGTGCTCCTTTTTGCTCACTGCAGTCTCTGGAGTACAACATCTTCGAGGGCATGGAGTGCCGTGGCTCTCCCCTGGTGGTGATCAGCCAGGGCAAGATCGTGCTGGAGGATGGGAACCTGCACGTCACCGAGGGCTCAGGGAGGTACATCCCCAGGAAACCCTTCCCTGACTTCGTTTACAAGCGCATCAAAGCCAGGAGCAGGGTGAGTTGGCTGCACATTTGTTCTCTCCCCTCTGACAAGCCCGAGTTCCAAGTGGCTGCAAAGCAGATGCTGTCCCTGTGGCTCAGGCTGTTCCCTTTTGGGAGCCACATTTGTCTCATTCCTCTTTCGTTTTTGCTGGTCGCTCGAGTCGTTGCAGGAATGCGTTTTGGGTTGAGTTTGGGTTTGTTTTTTCAGGTCTTTTTGAGTTTTTCCTCTGTTTGAGGACACCCAGACAGAAAATGTGTCCAGGAGCCCTCCAGTTTTGGCCATGAGTCAAACTAGCCAGAGCCCACCAGGTTTCTCCTGTCACTGAGGTCCCAGCAGAAGTTATCATCAGTGAATACATCAAAGCACGCAGCAGCAATTTAGAATTGTCATTTATTGTCACAGATATGTTATGCTGCTTTCCCTTCTGCCAGATACCATCAGATGCTCTTGTCTGGTGACTGGTGAGTCACAGGCACAGCCTACAGACTGCTTAAAAAGGGAGAATGTTCTATTTTTGACAGGCTAAAATAGCTGGAAAGTGATTCTGTAGAATGCACCCATTCAAAACGGAACCTGTCTTTTGATATGCCTGAATTTGCCTGAGAGGGGAGATGACAATGAACTCAGTTGCTGAGAATTGAAGAAGTTTATTTATAGATGAAATCATTTCTGAGGAGAACTTATTCTGCTGTTTGAAGTGTTGCCCTCTCCTGGACAACTCCTGAGCTGGCCACGAGTGATCCTCCCACTCCTTGCAAGCCACCTTTCTTTAATTGTTCTTTTGAAGAAATTGCAAGTTATCAAAATTACACCCTGGCAGAATTTAGCCCCGTGGAGAGCAGATCCCTGGGTTCTGCTGTGTCCTGCCACAGAAACACAAGCCTGAGCTATAAATCCAATTGGGCAGCATCTCAACTGGAATAATTGCATTTATCCCAACCTGCAGCTCCAGGGCTGGCGGTTGAAGCCAGCCTGGCTCTTCTGGGCAGCCCTGCCTGCCTCAGCACTGCTTGGCTTTTTGGGGATGAGTAATGAGGTGCATTTGAGAGCCTTTAATCCCGTGACAGGTAGGTTGGGATCATTAAAGGACAGCACCTGTGGGGCAGGGGACAGTTGGGATCATTAAAGGACAGCACCTGTGGGGCTGGGGACAGTTGGGATCATTAAAGGACAGCACCTGTGGGGCAGGGGACAGACTGGCTGGAGCCACAGCACATTCCATGGCACACAGTAATTAGCAGGAATCTTGTCCTGCACCAAAACCTAGAGCCAGAATAGGAATTTACCCCGTTCCTGACTCGGTGCCCCACAGTGAGGATGATCCAAGTGGGGTTTTTGGGAGTGCAGAGCAGCCAAGTCCATATTCCAAGGATCCTCAGGGCCCCTCAGCTCTCTGTGGTGGAAGGTGTTGAGCTGCACAAACACTGGTTTTAAACTTGTAGGAAAATAATGGGAATTTGCCTTTTTTTTTTACCAAATTTCCCAGTTTGCTGCAGAACTGGTTGGGTTGGACAGAGACACAGACGTGTTTTACATAGATATGGATATAAAATAGAAATAGGTATATATAGATATATATAGATATATAGATATAGATATAAAATAGAAATAGATCTGTTATAGATATAGAACTAGATATAAAATAGAAATAGATGTAGATGTAAGATATAAAGATATATAGATATGGATATAATATAGATAGACATAAAATAGATATAATACAGACAAAGATATAGATAGATATGGATATAATATAGAGATATAAAATAGATATATAGATATAATACAGATATAGATAGAACTAGATAATGAATAGAAATCGAAATAAACATGATATAGGAATAATAGATATAAATATGTTACTAATATAAAGATATAGATATATAGATATATAGATATGGATATAATGTAGATGTAAAATAGATATAGATAAAATATAGATATAAAATAGAAATAGATATGATATAGATATAGAACTAGATATAAAATAGAAATAGATGTAGATGTAAGACAGATATAGATATATAGGTAAATATATAGATATATAGGTATATAGATATGGATATAATATAGATAGAAATAGAAAATAGATATAGATATAATACAGATATAGATAGAACTAGGTATTGAATAGAAATTGAAATAGACTTTATATAGATATAGGTATAATACAGATATAAATATGTTACAGATATAAAGATAGATAGATACAGATATGGATATAATACAGATGTAAAACAGATACCGATAAAATCCAGATACAGATACAAAATAAATGTAGACAGAGAGCAGCTCCCCAGGGATGAGCAGAGAGGAGGTGCTGTGCACTTTTAAATCCTCTTACCACAGGGCTCAGCCACACCTGGCCAGCTGTTGGGCTGTGTTGTGGCTGTGTTTTCAGGCTCTGTTGGGCTGTGCTGTGGCTGTGTTTTCAGGCAGTTTGTGCCTGTTTTCAGGCTGTTTGTGCCTGTTTTAAGGCAGTGCTGCCCTCTCTCCCTGCAGCTGGCAGAGCCACACCTGGCCAGCTGTTGGGCTGTGTTGTGGCTGTTTTCAGGCTCTGTTGTGGCTGTTTTCAGGCAGTTTGTGCCTGTTTTAAGGCAGTGCTGCCCTCTCTGGCTGAGCCACACCTGGCCAGCTGTTGGGCTGTGCTGTGGCTGTGTTTTCAGGCAGTTTGTGCCTGTTTTCAGGCAGGTTTGTGGCTGTTTTAAGGCAGTGGTGCCCTCTCTCCCTGCAGCTGGCAGAGCCACACCTGGCCAGCTGTTGGGCTGTGCTGTGGCTGTGTTTTCAGGCTCTGTAGGGCTCTGCTGTGGCTGTGTTTTCAGGCTCTGTTGGGCTGTGCTGTGGCTGTGTTTTCAGGCAGTTTATGGCTGTTTTCAGGCAGTTTGTGCCTGTTTTCAGGCAGTTTGTGCCTGTTTTAAGGCAGTGCTGCCCTCTCTCCCTGCAGCTGGCTGAGCTCCGGGGGGTGCCCCGAGGCCTCTACGACGGCCCCGTGTGCGAGGTGTCGGTGACACCCAAAACTGTCACACCAGCATCCTCAGCCAAGACCTCTCCTGCCAAACAGCAGGCACCCCCCGTGAGGAACCTGCACCAGTCTGGCTTCAGCTTGTCTGGTAGGTGATTTTGGGAATCTTTTTGGGGATAATTCGTTGCTGGGTGATTTATTGCTGGGTGATTTATTGATGGGTGATTTATTGATGGGTGATTTATTGATGGGTGATTTATTGATGGGTGATTTATTGCTCTGGAATCGTGGCTGGTTTGGGCTCCCCTGCTCTGAGTTTGTTCTGCTGGGGTAGGGGTGGAATGAGAGAGGCTGTGAGGGGTTTTCAGCTGGGAGATTTTCCCTTTAGGGTGGAAGAAGAGTAGTACAGGAGCTGCCCTAAATTCCTGCTTTTTCTCAGGGTGTCACAGGAATGCTGAGCACTTCAATGTGCTCTGGGCTCAGTCCTCAGCTGGGTGTCTGGAGAGGGCAGATCATGGAATCTTGGAATGGTTTGGGTGGGAAGAGACCTTAAAACCCATCCAGTGCCATGGATAGGGACACCTCCCACTATCCCAGGGTGCTCCAAGCCCTGTCCAGCTTTGCTTTGGAGACTTCCAGGGATGGAGCAGCCACAGCTCCTCTGGGAATTCCATCCCAACCCCTCCCCACCCCCACAGGGAGGAATTTCCTGCCAGAGTCTCATCTAACCCTTCCCTCCTTCAGCTGAAGACCATTCCAGTTGTGTTTAGAAGTGGGAATTTTCTGGTTTTAAGAGGCTACAGCAAAAAAACCCTTTTTTTTTTTAAGATGGCACAAACTTCAGGAGAGCTTTGCCAGCTGTGGGTCTGGGATGTGACAGATTGGATTTCTCAGCTGCTCTTCCAGTGCCAGAAGGGCAAAATATAGGAAGGGATAGAAAGGCTGGCTAAGGGATAATCATTCATCCAGCTCTTACCTGTGCAGGGCTGGCTGCTTCAGGTGCTCAGGGCAGAGATATTATTAATGCAGAATGAAGTCAGTGGGGGCCAGCGAAGGCTTTTCCTCCAAATACAGAACCCCAGAACAGTTTAGGGTGGAAAAGCCCTCTTAAAGATCAAACCCAACCATCAAGGTGCCACACCCACGTGGATTTGAAACCCTGGCAGGGTTGGTGACTGCTCCTCTGCAGGATTCAACACAGGGTCAAGGACTGCTCTGACCAGACTGTGATGTTGTACAGAGTTCTTTATTCTACAGACAGAGACTGAGACTGCTCCAGATCACTCTGGGACTGCTGCTGAGACTGCTCCTATGGCTGCTGCTGTGGCTACTGCCATGGCTACTGCCCCATGGCTACTGCCCCATGGCCACTGCCCCATGGTCACTGCCCCATGGCCACTGCCCCATGGCCACTGCCCTATGGCCACTGCCCTGTGGCCACTGCCCCATGGCCACTCCCTTATGGCCACTGCCCTCTACCATGCAGTGAAAATTCCCTTGATCCCATCCCACCCCCAGGCTGTGCCATCCCATAAACAGCAAAGATAAACAATCCCCTGGAAGGTCACAGCCTACAATCCTCTCACACAATGGGTGCAGAGGCCACAAAGCCATGATCCTCTTTGCCATGTCCATCCCTGGTGCCCTGGATGTGCTTCCTGGGCACCTCTGGGCCTGGGGAAGAGGCTCCCTCTGGGCATTCCAGGCTGATTTTCTAGAACTCACACAGTGTAACCCTGCACTCCTCTCTCTCCCACAGGGGCACAGATCGATGACAACATCCCACGCCGCACGACCCAGCGCATCGTGGCCCCGCCGGGTGGCCGTGCCAACATCACCAGCTTGGGCTAAGGACCCAGCCCTCCCTCCTGTGCCCACTGGGCACCCCCGGGGGCACCGGGGCACCTGGAGACCCTTTTTTGATTCTTTTAGAGCCTGTGACAGTTACTGCGGGCACCCAGTGTGGGGGGGGCTGAATAAAAGCGCCTCTTTCAGTCCCCTCAGGTTCCCTCCTCATCTTCACCAACCCCTCTCACTTCCCCCCTTTCCCCCTCAGCCCCTTACACATTTAAAGGAATAAACCCTGTTTTGACACCTCTGACATGAAAGAGTAAATGGAAAGAGGGTATTTGAGATACGTGGCCTCTGTCCCATTCAGCATCTTTCTTTTAATAAAGGAAGGATAAAGTGAATTTCCCAGGAGCTGCCTTTAAGACACACACACACACACAAAAAAAAAAAGAAAGAAAAAGAAATAAATAAAAATAAACGTATAAAAAAAGCTTTTTTTTTTTTTTAAATGTCAAGCAGAAGAGTAGTTCAAGGGTTTTAAACTGGATATTCTGCAGAGTTCTGTGTTCCAGCAGAATTAGCTAGGCAAGCATGGAGGGACAGGAATCCCAGCCTGTCTGTGGCCATTCTCTAGCACCGGCTCTGAGGTCACTGGATGCTGCCAGGAGAGAGAAGCAGGACTAGAAGTGACAGAGAACTTCACCCCATCCACTGGGTGAGCCAGAATCCTTGGGGACTCCCGTTCTGTCACCTTGGTTTTTCCTCGGTTTCTTTTTTTCTTTTGGATTTTGCTGCAAATTTGGGTCCTTGAGAAAACTTTTTTTTTTTTTTTTTCTTTTTAAAAACGTTTGTGTGTGTGTTTTTAACATGTTTGTATCATTGTGTTTACGAAGCCTTATCTGAGAACTGGGAATCTCCCTGTTCTTCCCTAACCTCATCCGAGTCACAGCCTCCCGCCAGTGTCACTGCCACTCCACCCTGGCACTTCAGGTGTCCCTTAGTTGCGTTTTCCAGACATTTCTTGCCATGTAACTGCAGGAAGGGCATGGAGCTGGTCCATAGGATGAGATCTTCAGTCCATCAGGTGCAAACAGAGGAGCTGGACACCATCTGAGCTGCTGGGATGGAGCATCTGGAAGAGTTTGGAGCAGTTAAGTTTCTCTCCTGTCCCTGCAGGTGGGGATGGATGGGCAGGGGGCTGTGGGCAAAGAGCAACACAGCTTGAGATGTTTCTGTAGCAGAAACCACAAACCCCCGCCCTGGCCATCAAGGAGAGGTTATTTAAAGCTTTGAGGGTTTATCTTTAGCTCTCAAAGGGTGGCCAGGGAGTGTGTGCTGAGCACCTGTGGCAATTCCAGTCCAGGCCCAGCTGCTGTGACTGGGAGCTGGCTGTGGGTCCCCAGCAGCTGAGAATCCCTTGGACGAATGTCACAGCTGCCCAGCCCTGCAGGAATCCTGCACATTCCCATGGGAAGGGCTGGCTGCTCCGCAGCAGCCTCACATGCCTGGGATTTGAGACACCAGCAGTGCTCCAGGAAGGAACGGAGGAGCCCCGCCTCTGGAGCAGCCAGCGGGGTCTGGGTGTTCACCCATCCTCTGGGATTGGAGGTCTGGGAGCTCTGCGGCTGGAGGCTTCTTGTTTTTGGGATGTGGAGGGTAAAGCTGCACCATCAGATCCCCACTCAGGCATAGCTGGAGGGCTCAGCACTCCCAAGGATTTGTCTTGTCTTTTCTTTTCTGACCATGGCGTTGCCTGCACTGTCTGCTTGCCCTGGCACTTGGCTGCATCTTCTTCCTCTTCTCTTTGTGCTTTGCCACCTTCCATCAACCTCATTTTTCCATAGCTGTATTTTCTTAAATGGTGTTTACAGGTTCTTTTAGGAAAAAAAAAAACCCTATAAATACATATGAAGGCTTTCAAGAAACGAGTACCAAATTTGTTGTTAGGTATCAAGGCTGGGATTTGCAAAGCATCTGGATGATATTGAGGTACCCAAACCCTCCCAGCTGCAGCACCTAAATTCTTTAGGCCCCTTTGAACGCAGAAGTTAAGAAGAAACTTGGCCATATTCACACATTTTACATTTAGGTTCAACTCCTGGGTCTTTTAGTTTCGCATTAAGAAGTTCTGCATAAAGACTTTGCACTTTGTTTGTTGAGTAATCCGTGAACTTAATATATTATTGCAGCTAGTTTCATTTTTTTGTTTTTTAAATTTTTTTTTTCTTTTTTTTCTTTGTCACCTGTATGTTAAAATCAATTTGAACGAGTTGGGGAGAAAAAAAAAAAAAAAACAAAACAACAAAAAGAATTGTGGATCCGTTTCAATTCTACGAAACACTCGCGGCTCTTCAGCATTCACTTAAGTCTTCCTTATTTTTTTTTTTTTTTCCTTCACTGACTCATGATAACTTGTTGAGTTTGAATTTTGTTCTCGAAAAGGAAAGAGAGAAAAAAAAAAAATCACAAAAAAAAAAACCAAACCCCGATTTTTGCAGGCTGTGTAAGCATGTTTTTTCTGTGAGAGCTCGTCCGCTTTGTGTCTGTTTAATGAATGTCATATGTAAATGCTTAAAAAAAAATAAGACGATGACTGAATTAATGAATTAATGAATTAATTAACCGCAGTGACTTGAAGCTCTAAAAAAAAAAAAAAAAAAGAATAAAAAGAAAAAGTAGGATTTAATACTAGCTGGATTTAACCCTTGGATTTGTGATTGTGAACCATGAGTGGAGGAGCTGTAAGTGCTAAAGCTGATTATGTGTGTAGACAAAAGAGGAGTACTGATATTTGACCATTGTCTCAATGGCAAAAACACCCCCCCCCCCCGCCCCAACCCCAAGTCTTGTGTTTTATTCCTTAAGAACTCTGTGTTATATTACCATGGGAACTCCTAATAAAGACAAAATGTTGTTGTTTCAGTGGGTGCATCTGTGTCTCGGGGCGCTGCGTGTTGCGTGTCGCTGCCTTCGCGGCCGTCACCCTCAGCGGGGACAAAGAGCCTTGGGAAGCAGCCTGGGCCGGGCTGGCGTGGAGATGAGCATGGAGTTCCATGGAGAGGAATTCCAGAGGAATTGCTGGGTCACAGAGTCATTTCCTCTGGAGCAAAGCGAGTTGAGACTGAGGGGACTTTGTTTGGAACAGCATTTGGCTTGGCAGGGACGGTCGCCTGAAAAGTCCTGGCTTTGCGTGGCACAGATCACGGATGGAATGTGAGCAAAAGGCCCTGAAAATGTTGGTGTAGCCCTCAGCCCCACAGTGGGGCTCTGCTTGGACCCTCTGCCAACCAAGGAGTGGGGGAAAAGTCATAAATAGGAGCCACAGGCAGCAACTGAGTGGGGAGAGTTGGAGCTGGCTGGAGCAACTCCAGTGGAACTTGGGGTGGTGATGGTTGGGTTTTCCAGGAGAAACACCAGTGGAACTTGGGGTGGTGATGGTTGGGTTTTCCAGGAGAAACACCAGTGGAACTTGGGGTGGTGATGGTTGAGTTTTCCAGGAGAAACACCAGTGGAACTTCAGCTGGTCATGGCTGGATTTTACAAGACAAACACCAGTGGAACTTGGGGTGGTCATGGTTGGATTTTACAAGACAAACACCAGTGGAAGTTGGGGTGGTGGTGGTTGGGTTTTCCAGGAGAAACTCCAGTGGAACTTGGGGTGGTGATGGTTGGGTTTTCCAGGAGAAACACCAGTGGAACTTCAGCTGGTCATGGCTGGATTTTACAAGACAAACACCAGTGGAAGTTGGGGTGGTGATATTTGCGTTTTCCAGGAGAAACACCAGTGGAATTTGGGGTGGTGGTGGTTGGATTTTACAGGGAAAACACCAGTGGAACTTCAGCTGGTCATGGCTGGGTTTTCCAGGAAAAACAGTGGAATTTGAGGTGGTGGTGGTTGGATTTTAAAAGAAAAACTCCAGTGGAATTTGGGGTGGTGGTGGTTGGATTTTCCAGGAGAAACACCAGTGGAACTTCAGCTGGTCATGGTTGGATTTTACAAGCAAAAAACCAGTGGAACTTGGGGTGGTCATGGTTGGATTTTCCAGGAAAAACACCAGTGGAACTTGGGGTGGTGATATTTGGATTTGCCAGGAAAAACACCAGTGGAACTTCAGGTGGTCATGGTTGGATTTTAAAAGAAAAACTCCAGTGGAGTTTGGGGTGGTGGTGGTTGGATTTTAAAAGGAAAACTCCAGTGGAGTTTGGGGTGGTGGTGGTTGGGTTTCCCTGTCACAGGGGCAGCCGGGCATCCCTGTCATCCCTGTCAGCTGCTCAGAGTGTTGGGTGCTGCATCCCCACCCCACCAGCTCATCTCTCTGGGGGATCTTCCCCCAAATCTCAGCACAGCTGCAGTTGGTGTCTGACTTCCAGCGCTGGCACTCCAGCTGTGCATTTACCACTCTCTGCTTCAATATGTTTTTCTTTCCACAAGATTTTTTTTTTTTTAACCATTAACCACTAAAATAAAACTTGGCTGGTGCCTTCCAGTGCTGATTTGTGAAGCCTCAAATGGAAGGAAACCCCTTGGTGATTTATTCCATGGATTAATCATCTTCATGGCTCATTTTTCTCCCTGCTTCTGATCTGAGCTGGCCTGCCTTGCATCTCTCACCGTCACCTCTTGTCCTGCATTCCCACAATGAAAGGCAGATCCCTCTGGGATGTGTGGGGCTGTTCTCTGGGACCTGCTGGGATCTGGGATCTCATCTCAGGAGGGTCCTTCCCCCAGCTCCCGGGGCTGTGTCCCATGGAATGATCAGAGCAACAGATCTGCAGCTGATATCGGGGAACCATGGGCAGATTTGGGTTGGGAGGGACCTCAAAACCCATCCAGAGCCACCCCTGCCATGGCAAGGACACCTCCCACTGTCCCAGGGGGCTCCAACCTGGCCTTGGGCACTGCCAGGGATCCAGGGACAGCCCCAGCTCCTCTGGGAATTCCATCCCAGCCCCTCCCCACCCCCAAATGGAAAAGTTCCTTCCCAAATCCCACTGAAATCTCCACTGGGAATCCCTGAGTGGTTTGGGTTGGGAGGATCCCAAAGTTCCCCCAGTGCCACCATGGCTCCCACACTTCCCATGGATCCAGGATGCTCCAGCCTGGCCTTGGGCACTTCCAGGGATCCAGGGGCAGCCACAGCTCCTCTGGGAATTCCATCCCAGCCCCTCACCACCCTCCCAGCCAGGAATTCCTTCCCAATATCCCATCAGATCCTACTCTCCATCACTTTGAAGCCATTCCCTGTGTCCTGTCCCTCCATGCCTTGTCCCCAGTCCCTCTCCAGCTCTCCTGGAGCCCCTTTAGGCACTGAATCCTTCTCCTCCCTGGATCCTTCTCCTCTCCAGGTGAACATTCCCAGCTCTCCCGGCCTGGCTCCAGAGCAGAGGATCCGCTCATTAAATCCACTCGGAGTTTGCTCCTCTCATTTCCACAGGAGGGCACCAGATACCCGTGTTTAAATCGAGTTTTTCTTCCTTTCCTGAGGCTCCCGTTCTCCCTCCTCTTCTCATCACTTCCTCCCCAAAGCATGAGGGCCTTGCCGTTTTTGTTATGATGCTTTTCAACACCCAAACCTGCCTTATTTCACATTATCCTGGGTTAGATAAATAACTGAAATAATCTCTCTCCCCCACCCTCCCAATCAAGCTGGGCTGGAAGTATAACAGGGAATCATCTGTTTTTCACAGCATTTTTAAATTCACACCCAGAATTCTCAACCATGGGAAGATGAAGAATTTGCCACGTGGCTCTTGGCAATCTGCTTTGCTCTCCCCAATAAACAAAACACCTCTCCTTTCTAATTTACCTTTCAAACACTGACCTTTCTTTTCAAACAAAGCAAAAAAAGTTTAAAATATTCTGTTTTTTCGAAGAAATCCCAGTGGTCCCAAAGAGAATGGAAATCCCATTGCTGTGTCTTGATCCCAAAGAGATAAATTCCTTTTTCTTTGCTCATCTTAAAAATTATTTCTGGGGTTTTTTAAAACTTTTGTATTTCTGTGGCTTGATTCCTTTCTCTTTGCATAATTCCAGCCTTGCCATTTACCCAGGAGTTCTCTCCTCTAAATTTAGACCAGGCTGTTACTCCTTTCATAAGAAGTGCTAATATCCCTTAGGTTAAGAATAATTAGATGCTAATTTTCAAAGCCTGAAAGGAAATTACACCTCCAATTCATCATTTAGAGCTAAACAGCTGCTTTAAATGACACGTGCAGCACATCAAACAAAGGTCTAGCCAGCTTTTTTCCCAAACAAAAATTAACCTCAACACAAATTAAGATGATTCCACTTAGATTAATGACACTAATTAAGTGAACACATTTTAAAAACTCCTGGGGTTCGTGGGAGAACAGGAAAACAAGCCCTGCTTAATTTTGAATTCCTGGTTTCCACGTGCCCACATTACCCCTGGACTGCACTGAAAAGTCTCCCCCAATCCAATCTTCCTCCCCAAAAACCAATTTCCTCTGTTGAAATAAAATTAATCCCCAAAGAATTGCAGAACCTTGGGTGTATAAAACAGGGAGAGGCCACACCATTAACTCCCTGCAGCGATCAGGGTTCATTTTCTGTGTCAGTCTCAACATTTCCTTGGTGTCCTCAGTTAATTCCGAACATTTTCTGCTGATGCTCCTGAGGTTGGAGTTACCCAAAGCTGCCTCCCTCCCTGCCCCTGCTCTGGCATCTCCCGAGCTGCTGTGACCTCTGTGCAGAGCCACAATTCCATGTTCCAGTTTGGGATGAGCCCAGGGATGCCTGGATCAGCCTGCACATCCCTGCAGCAGCAGCAGCAGCAGCAAGGGAGATTTTCCTCCCTGGGTGTTGCCATTTGTGAGGAAATCAATCCACAAACACCAGAGGTTGGTGTCCAAAAAGGAGGCAGAGGAGTCCTGGAGCTTGATTGGAATAAAGGGAGAGGCCATGGGGCATTTCCCATGGGATCTCTCCAGTTTTGGAGGACGCAGCCTCCCTTTTATCCCAATTTCCTGCATTTCCTTCTCTCTTCCCCCATTGCCTGAGGTATTTGAGACTTCCCAAATCCCCTAATACAGGCCCCCCTCTAATGTATGATTCCCCCCCTCTTTTGTCTTCCCCTTGTGTCACTCCATGGAATTCCTCATGGAATTTATGGTTCTTTCCACCTTCCAATATTCAGTTTTATTTCTCAGCAGACCTTTGGTTTGTCTGTAAATGCAAATCTCTCTGGTTCCATTCCTCAATCAGTGGAATCCCCATTGTTCCTTTTATCTCTCAGTGTTATCAATCTGCTGGCAAGGCCCAGGGTTTGTTTGGAAAGACGAGTTCTGATGGGGAACTTGTCACTCAACTGCAGAAAATTCCATTTTCCACAGCCTTGTCCAACTCCACCAGGAAAGGAAAATCAGGTTTTGTGACTGAGAAGAAGGAAAAAATTCCTTTCACCTTGCTCAGCAGCAGTGGGATCAGAAATAAAATCCCCAAAGTTCACCTGCAGGCATAAATTGGTTCTATTGCAGTTCAGTGGGGTGAAATGGAATCTGTGCGAAACAGGAGGCCAAACAGGTGAGGGGAATTCCCTTTCTTTCCTGATTTTCCCCCATTTTCCAGAGTTCCTGCAGCGCCACTTTCTCCTCTCAGATCCTCTTCCCTCAGCTTTGCTTCCAGACCACCACAAGGTGGTGATGCCTGAAGGATTTTTCTGCTTTTCTCCTGAATATTTCTTACCCTGTTCCCCACATTCCCCAGGATCAGCATGCACACTTGGGATGCTTTAGGTGAGAATTCAGCCCGGGTCCATGGTGTTTGGAGCTGGGAGACCAAACACCCCTGAAACCACGGAGAGTCAGAAGAGCAAACACTCTGTTTTCATGGCCCTCAAGGTCTCCTGGCAGGACAGATTCTGTAAACTGGAAGTGAGCCCAGCCCAGCCCCTTATTGGGCCCTCTCGTTAGATATGCTAATGAGTAGAGTCTTTAATTGTACCCTCGCCTGGGGGGACGGGGCTTTTGTGACGCGTTCTACCTGGACGGCAGAAGCCATGGAATGGGATCCTATTAAATCCCGAGGGAAACGACCCCAACCCTCTGACCCCAACCCTCTGACCCCAACCCTCTGACCCCAACCCTCTGACCCCAACCCTGTGACCCCAACCCTCTGACCCCAACCCTCTGACCCCAACCCTCTGACCCCAACCCTCTGACCGTGTGTGAGCCTTTATTTCCTAAGAGCAGGAAAAGGCATCAGTGGCAAAACTGCCCTGGACATCCCAGGGATGCAGCAAATGTGGATTGGTCCATTTGCTGTTTGCCACCTGCCTCCACACGCCCCAAATTGTGTTTTTATACAAAACAAAAGTCCCCAAGGAGGTGAACGGGGACTCTGGAGTGTTTAGGCAGCACCAGGGGCTTGTGGCTCTCAAGAGTCCTCAGAATCCTTGCAATGTGCCCAGATCTATAAGGAAATACGGCTTGGGATGAGATTGAAATTCAAATATTTCCCGGGGAAACGCTGCAGGCATTTCTCAAATGAAACAACAACCCAACCAAGCCTTGCAGTTTAACTGGAGTGCCTCTCTTTGGGGTGGGTGTCATGCATCCAGAATCGGGCAGCTGGATCCCCAATCCCATATTCCTTGGGTATAACAAGAGTGGAAGGCACAGAAATGCCTGAAAATAACTTGCTAAGAACCCCATGGAACCTGTGCTTTTGGCAAAAGGAGGAGGCAATTTATGGGGCTGGGCTCAGCGCTCATAAATCAATCCATGTTCCTTTTCCTCTGCACTGGCAGGAGTTTGGCTGTTGGGATTCTCTGGAATTTCTCACGCACTCCATAAATTCTCATCCGGCTCCTCGGGCAGATGGGAATGCACAGACTTTTTGGGGATGTGAGTTTGTCCAGTTGAAGCTGGCACGAGTTCTCTATGTGTGCCTTGTGAGGAAGTTCTTCCAGCTCTGGGGGTTCCAAAGCCACTCAAGCCCAGACGAGCTGCAGGTTTCACTGAACCTGCTCGAAATGCTGCTTTCTGTAAAGGAAACAGCAGCAAACACAAAGTTTTAGCTTCTCACCATCATATTTGGTGGTATCTGGTGGAAGCAAAAGGCCTTTTGGAAGTAGATAAACAACGATGGAGTAATTGAAGGAGATGAATAGTCTGGAGTGGGGGAAAAAGTAGGAAAAACAGCAGAAATATATTGAGTTTGGTGGTTAAATTCAAGAGCCTCAGTGCAGGCCACTCGTCTGCAGTGTCTGGAGTAAGTACTGAGAAAAACCAGTGAAAAGATCTTTTCTCTGTGATTATTCTGGGATGGGGCTCTGGCAGAACAGAAAGGAGTCATTTTCTGGGAGTGTGGAGAAATGAAAGGCCACGGGAATAGGAAGAATAATAACAATCATAGAGATAATGATCACAGAATCACAGAATGGCTGATGTTGGGAGGGACACTGGTAGTATCCCAATAGTAATGATAATAGTAATAATAATAATTCTAATAATCCCCAAATAGACCCCATCCATCTCTGACATGGATTTCTTTCAGGATTTCTGATAAAACCCTGACATACTGGGAGTTAAAATACGTAAGGAAAAGACAGGTTTTTATTAAAAAACCCACCACACGTTCAAAAAACCCACAATGGGTGTGAGAACTTCAAATCTCAAAAAATCTTGGGGTGGGTTGTGAGTGTTTTAGGGCCAGGCTGCTCATTGTACACCAGGACATCTCTTCCAGAATTACCTGTTTTCCAAAGGGGAACAAAGAGATCCCTTTTATGTTATCCCATCAGATCTCAGGGATGGGATCCTGCTGGACTATAAAAAGTTCTCTTTTCCAAAAGAGCTGATTTTCTCTATTATTCTTAGAATTAAAATGAAATTTAAAAAATATTAGGAGGGGTTTGGTATCTTTTGCTTTTGGAGGGGGTTAATTAGTGATCCCCGGCTTTAACAATAATTTTATCCTCCACTTTTCCAAGTGCTCAAGGAAAGAAATGCTTTCCAACTCAAAACCCTTGGCAGTGCTCCTCCCTCCTGCCCCCTCCTGCACCACAGCTCCGGATATAGCACCATTAGTTTGAGATTTTTATGGCTCTCAGGGGAAACTCAGAACATTCCTGAAACTGAAGTAGCATTTTGGAGTCCCTGGGCTGGAGTTCAGCCTCTCGCAAGGATAAATCACGGGAGCTGCCAACAGAGGGGATATTTGGTTTTGGAGGCAGGAGGCCAATAAACACTGATGCTGTTCCTTGAGTCACTGATAAATAGTAAATGTTTCATCTCCAAGCAGCTCAGGGTGATTTCCAGCAGTGAATTGATGATAAAGAAGCATCACAACTGGAGGGAGGGAGTGGTAGCAAAGAAGCCTCTTGTCAGGAAGTCTTTGCTCGCTGCCTCCATCTCTGCAGCTGGAATTGGGGAGAAAAAAAGGTCAGGGAAGGAGCAGGCAGCTCCTTCAGCTTTGTGTCAACACCAAACATCACAGTGCAGCTGTGGGTGATGATAGAAAAGGGTTTTTAGTGGTACCAAACTCTCAACCGGCAAAATAAAACCTTTTCACATAACCCAGCCCTTACTGGGCTGAAATTCTGCTGTGGTTCCATTGAGTGCAGGTGGAATTGCTGCAGTTTGCACTCCTGGTGAGAAACTCAGGAGTATTTCTGGTGAGGGAAATGCTGCACTAGCCAGAGAATCTGTAATTGTGCCCAAATCTACTTCAGTCCTCTAAATTATTGCTCCTGGGGGGGTTTAAGAGGAGAGCTGGGCAGGAGGCTGGTTCCTGACAGGCTCCCCTCTCCTCCTGCAGCTCAGGACTAACATTCTCTATTCTGTACAATTAAACCTGTCTAGCCCAGGGTGCTCTCCTGGAAAACCCAATTTCCTGTGAGGAAGAACCCTGAGATGTGCCAGTGCTGTCACCTGGGTGTCACCAACGGAGAAATTGTCACTCAGCTGCAGAAAACCCCATTTTCCACAGCCTTGGCCAGCTCCACCAGGAAAGGAAAATCAGGTTTTGTTGTTGGGAAGGAGGGGAAAATGCAAATCTATGGGCAAACGTGAGAGTGAGGCTGTCCGTGGGGAGGAAACAACCGACAAATGAGATATTTAATGAAGAATTCCAACACTCTCTTCCCTTTGCTTTGAAGGAGTGAAGGAACAAATCAGGAATGTGCAGGATCAGGTGAATGCTCTCAGTCACCAAGCTCAGGGCAGGTTTTTTCTGCTTGAAAATGAGTCTCATCCAGAGCTCCATTTCCTGAAATAACCGGAGAGGTTCCTGCTTCTTGCAGGATCATTTTTGCCTCTGGTTTTTCCAGTCCCAGCCATGGAAATGCCTTCAGACGCTGAGCCTGAGCTCTGGGCTGAGCTTAGATGGGCTCTGGGCTGAGCTTAGATGGGCTCTGGGCTGAGCTTAGATGGGCTCTGGGCTGAGCTTAGATGGGCTCTGGGCTGAGCTTAGATAGGCTCTGGCTGTGCACACAAAAGAAAACGCAATGCTGAGCTGCCTTCACTCTCTCTACTTAACCACCAAAATGGTTTCTTAATTGCTATTAATTGGGTTTTTTTTGAGGTTGTGTTGCATTAACCAGGGATTCTTCTCGTTGAGGAGCCAGAGGTAATTCAGTGGCAAACTGCTCCTTGGGACTGACTGCTCAGTATGGAGAAGGAATGCTGGATCTGCTTCAATATGTATTTTTAATTGGCTTGAGGGGAAAAATAATCAGCCCTTCATTTTTTTTGGTTATGGGAGGCATTAATTTTTTTTTCCCTGGGTTTTTTTGTTTTTTTCCTTTCTTTTTTTTTTTTTTGCCGAAATACGTCAGGAAGAAAATGCAAAAGAAAAAGCAAACATACCCAGAAAGCTTCAATCCATCATGTGCTGTGCTCTCCTGAAAACATAGCAGCACTTCGGTTATAACAAACTGTAAAAGCTGCAAGATGGGGCGTGGAAGTGTGTTTGGGAATGATCTTTAGCTGGAATTCAATCCCGATTTTTTACCTCTCTGTTCATTCTTTTAATTAAACTCTTGGAAATGTTGACACAGAATTTCTTACCCTGCAAATTGTGCAGGTTCCCCTCGCTTGGGGAGGTGGATTATTGGATTTAAGGAGCATTTTGGGAACCTCTCCCTGATGGAGCTGATCCAAAGCAAACCAGCAGTGCCACATCGCTGCCCATGAAGCTGCTCCAAATCCATTTGTTTCATACAAAAGTTAATATCAGCTGCATCCCCGGGCCAAAACTGGGGAATCTCGGTGTAAATGTGGTGTTAATGCTGATATCAGGCAGAAAAAAAACATTTTTCCGAAGTTACTCCATCCATTCTACAGCTCCTGATAAAAATCAGGGTCTGGTAATTGTCTGGTAATTCATTCTATGAACTGGTGCGTTCAAACAAATCCAGTCTGAACAGAAATTTACTGCAAAAACCTCAATAACATGAATGTAAAACTGGATTCTTTCTTCTCCTGTAATTGCCAGTGTTACTTTTGTTGTTAGAAGTGTTTGAACCTCAATAAAACTCCGGCTGCTCTGACCTTTGCCTGCAGCTCCATTAGCAAAACAAAAGAGGAGATTTTTATCCTGCAGGGGCTGTGATTAAAACTGTCACAGAATTTCTCCCGAGGTCTGAATCGTGATGAAAAAAATCCTCAATGGTCTTGAGAGCAGAAATGCTGGGAAATGAAGCAGAGCCACAATCACCAGTGGATGAACGATCAAAGAAATCTCCGGAGCCGGAAAGGGGGAAATTAATCCCCCAAAAAACCCCACAAGCAGAATTTGATGAATTGTAGTGCAATTAAACAAATGCACCAGCACGTTTTAGTTTTTTCCCTGTCACTGTCAGCTTTTCAGAATCATTTGTGGTGTTTTATGAGGCTCAGCATCCCTGGGACAGTTGGGATAAATCAAACCCACAGCAGAGAGGGGAGTTTGGACACTGGGAAAAAAGGGGTGACTCCCTTAAGGCTAAAAATTCACTCTCCCTGGTGGGAAAGCAGAATCCTTATCCAAAATGCCAGAAAAGTGACTCCTTCCTCTCCTCTCCTGGCAGGATCCAGCAAGGGAGGGTGACCTGTGACAAAGAAAGAACCTACCAAGACTGATGATGATGATGTTGATGATGAGGATGATTTGCAATCTCATCTGAGCTGGATTTAAAGTATAAAGCCAAGCAGAAATGCACGTTTTTATTTTAAAATACTTCTTTTATCTGACCCCAAATCTGGTGGCCACCACTCCAAATTGTTCCTGAGAGTTGCAGCAGGTTTTGTGGCCGCCTGTAAGCTCGGGAGGGGATTTTTTAGGGCTCCGTTAAAGACCAAATCCTGACTTTTCGCTGAAGCTCCCAGACTCTACTGCAGCAAAAAATTACTCAGGATAAATGCACATTTTAATCCAGATAAATGCACATTTTAATCCAGATAAAGGATGAAGGAGAACAGACCTGTGGAAGAAGCAGGAGGGCAACTGAGGTTTGATTTTATTGGAGTTTTTTGGGGTTTTTTTCTTTCATTTAAAGTTTCCTCCAGAGTTTCCCTGGATGAAATTTCCCAGGGTTTCACTTGAGGCAGCCACAACCAGGGCTTTCCATGCTCCTGCTGGTTTTGAAATCTGTCTTTTCCTTCCCCGACTCTCAGTTCTCCCTTTATAAATCAGGAAATAATAACTCAGCACTTGTCTGTCCCATTTACATTCTTGGGTGGACGAGGATTGTTCTCCTGGTGTTTGTTTATAAGGAATGCAGCAAAATGGGCTGGATTTCATCTGGGACCTGATGTTTTACTGTAAGCAAAGTGAAGGAGCAGAGTAAGGACCTGGGGCCCAAATGAACTTGCTCCAAGTTGTGCAAGAACTTCAGCTTTGTCAGTAGAAAATAATGAATTTATTTCTTTTTATTTAATTTAATTGCTTTAATTAATTCCTTTATTCACTTTGCACCTTGCTCTTATTAAACCCCACTAAGATCAGAAGCATTGGGAGGAATCTCTGCCTGATCCTCTGCCTGAAATGTTTGTGGAAAGGGAAAAGAGAAATCTGGATGAATAATCTGGAGAAAAAAATCCACCAAGCAGATTTGCAGCTCACATACCCAAAGTGCACATTCCCCCCCGCCCCCCCCAATAATTTATTTGTTCACCTTTGCAAGATTTCATTTACATTCAGTATTTGTTCAGGGAAATGACCAGCATGGTTCAAACATGACAAAGCTGGACAACAGCAGGTAGAAAAATTCAATGACACCACGTGCAGAAAATGCAGGGCCTGATTCAGGAGAAATCTGTTAAAATCACTGGCAGCCAAACTTGTACAACATGCAGGCAAAAAAAGAAATAAACCCCAACAAAAACAAAAACATTGTTTTGCAACCAAAGACTGGTAATGCAAAAATAAAAATATATAAAAATAAAAGTTCAAACCAGCTCGTATACAATTCCCACAGTCGTACAGTCAGGAAGAATTGAGTTTTCAGTGAAAATTCAGGGAGTTTTTCTATCCTTGGCTGAGCGGACTTGCTTTGAAAGTGGAAACCTGCTGAAATGCTGGGCAGGTTTGTGTTTTCCTCCTTCACAAAATGCTTGACAAGGGCTGAGTTCTGGCAGCTGATGGAAGAAATTTGGCGTTTCATTTCATTTGACAGTTCATTTTTTGGAGGAGACGTTGAGCACTGTAAAATCATGTTTATTTTCACTATGAACAGGTGGAGGTTTTTGACTCTGAAAAAGATCTTGATCGAGGAGAGGCTGTTGCTCACCTTGGTTTGAGCTCAGACAGAAGTGTTCATGCAGTGCAGCTCTGAGCCCGTTGTGGCACTGACAGATGTGGTAATTCTCGTGCGATTGCTGCCATCCAGAGCTCTCCTCCTCAGCAATTCATTCCCCCTTAGCTCACGTTTGCTATTTTCTCCTTCTCTGGCAGCATGAGAAATATGCAGCAGAGGGGATGACATTTCACTCAGACAAATGCTCCTTGTCCTCCTGGGAAATCAGAGATTCAATTACCTCCATCAAGCTGGGGGAGATCTGTATTTTAGTTCCCCACGAGGTGCCTCTGTAGTGTTTTTTTGGTTTTTGTGACACTGTGATGGACTGAACACCTTCCCAAGGATTGGAGTGTGTCAGGGTGCAGGCAGAGAGCAGAAGCTGCTGTGAGAGCAGCTCTTTCACGACCTCTTGGATTTTTTTTCCTTCTGGCAAAGGATAACAGTGCTGCAGGTCCCAAATTTGCCTGGAGCTGAGTGCAACACTTTGAAGATCAGCTGGGTTTTGTCTTTGAAAGAGATCACCCAGGAATAATTGGTGTCAACAGCATGTCTCCTCCAGTCCTATCCAAACCACATTAAAACAGGAAAGAGGATCAAGGTACCTCTGGGTAGGATGTGGAGTTCATCACCCAGCCTGGATTCAGCCTGGGACAGCTGAAACCTTGCTGGGTGAAACTCTGAGTTGCAGCTTTATTTTCGAATGAAGTTCCCACTCAAACCCCAGTGAGACACGAGCAGCAGCAGCTCAAGGCCAACAGGCACAGAGCTGGGCACTTCAGCAGAGCAAAAAGACTTTTTTGAACTGACTTCCGTCAGTAGAAGGTGCTGCAGCCTGGCAGCGTTGCCTTTCAGAGAATTGAAAAAGTCAGGCAGGGAAATTTTGTAAAATCCGTTTTCTTACTCCAAGTAGAGAAGCAAGAAATATTCCTGGTTTAATCTTAATCTTTCTTCTGCTCAGTGCTGTGGATTTTCAGGACATTAAGGCCTGGCAAAGGAGAATATTCTTTCACACAATGCACAATTTATCCTTGGAGTTGGCAGAGCGAAAGAAAGAATCTAAAAACGAGAAGACATTTATTTGGACAGTGGGCAGAACTTAAGTGTTTGGGATTTGAATAATCTTACAAAGTACACGAAGCCTCGAAAACATCAGAGGGTAGATCTGAACTGGAAACTGGACTACTGAACTTTCCCTGCCCTGGGAGGAAGAGGCGTTGGTGATCTGCTTTTCACCTCAAGCCACGCAAATTGAGACATCTCAGCGATGCTCCAGCTCTGAACTCTTTGCAGCAGAGATGTGGAAATCCTGGCTGCCATTCCCACCCTGACCCGAGAGGGTGGGGGGATGTCAGAGCCATCCCTGGGAGCTTCCAGGCAGGACACATCCCCTGCCAGGTCACTGTGGAGGGTGGGGGGATGTCAGAGCCATCCCTGGGAGCTCCCAGGCAGGACACATCCCCTGCCAGGTCACTGTGGAGGGTGGGGGGATGTCAGAGCCATCCCTGGGAGCTTCCAGGCAGGACACATCCCCTGCCAGGTCACTGTGGAGGGTGGGGGGATGTCAGAGCCATCCCTGGGAGCTTCCAGGCAGGACACATCCCCTGCCAGGTCACTGTGGGTCACTGGATGTGGCTCTGAGGGCAGCTCCAGGCACTCCACTGTCCTCGCTTCCCTACTGGCCACTCTCTGTGCTCCTGCCAGCTTTCACACAGCAGAATCCTGATGCTGGGAAGGTTTTAACAGTGGTCATTGATGTCCAGCCACTGGGAAAACCTCTCGTCCTGTTTGTGCTTTTTGACAGACAGATGCATTCAGCCTCTGTGGCTGCAGCTCCTTCACCACTGCCAAGTTCACTTTAAATAACAGAAAAAAATGGGCTGCTTAAATCTGCAGTCCTTTTTTTTTTTTTTTTTGCTTCCTAGAGCTCCTTCTATGGTTTTTGAGACTTTTCAGTCCAAATATCCACACTGAGATGACAAGTGCCAATGACCCTGCTTGCAGCAAGGGAACAGGGCAGTTCCTCTGAGGCAGCACAACAAATGACGTGCTTGTTTTCTTCCTGCTTGGCAAACCTGGCAGCAGCAGAGGCGTGGCTGGGACCAGGCTCACCTGAGGCTGGGAGCTTTTCAGAGTCCCTGGACACAGAGAGCTCCTTCAGCATCTGTTTGGTGACAAAAAATAAGAATGAAGATGAGGCCAAGACTTCATTATTCCAATTTCTGTGTCTGCCACGCAGGAGAACTGTGCTACATCCACGTCCATCCCCACACTGCCAGCAGCAGGCTGGCTTATTTATCTTCATCTCACAGGGTCAGATTCTGTTGCTGCATCAGGATTGCTGTGCAGTTAAATTAATCCAGTTGTGGCAGCCTCTGTGTGGAGCTCCACAGCAACTCCTTGCCTGACACCAGGAAACATCAATAAATCAGAAATCACTGCTGTGGAAATCTCCCAGCTCCAAAGGAGAGGTGGCAAAACAGGACCTGAGTGGTTGTAAAACAAGTACAGGTTGTAGAATGAGGCAGGGTTGGGCACCAAGAGTGTGCAGTGAAGACTTTAGATCTTGCTCAATGTAAAGGGGTGGTTTTTTCCAAATGTTTCAAAGTTCAGGTTTTGTCCAAATGCACGTCCCCTGTATCTGAACCCTGTGAGACTCACGTGACTTTCTTATGAGATTTCCAGCTTTTCTCCTTCTGCTCTTGGCTTGAAGCACCATGAGAATATTTTCTTCCATGGTATTTCCACACTTCCAGCTTCAAATTCTAGGCCTGAAGGACCTTAAGAGTGGAGGTGGATTTCTTATTAAAGCTAAAAATGGGATCATGCCACAGATTTCTATTCTGCGAGTGCATAAATAAAAGACACAGGAGACAAATCCTCTCGACACTAGGGACTTACCACTGAGTGAGAAATAAATAAACAAGGATTTCTCGTCAACACCACCAAGGTGTTGTCTCAAGGCCCTCTCCTGTGATAATGACCCTTATCTCCAGCCCTTTCCCTTCTCAAGGCAGTGGATCTTCAGCACAGGAGCTGACACAGGCGAGAGTAGAGGCTCATGTGTTGTTTCAAGGAGCTGAATTCTTACTTGGCAGGCTCAGGAGGAGTTATGTCAAGAGCTGCTCATTTCTAATATTGTACAGAGAATTCCTCCCACTATTTCTTCCAGATGCTGGCCATCTCATTTATTTATTTATTTGGATTAGCTGTATTAAAATATAACATGCTTTGCTCCCAAATTCCCAAGGGACGTCCCTTTCTCGTGGGGATGGATGTCCTTAAGCCTTTTAACGTGCTTAACTCCCCCTGCTCAGAACAAGGGGAAAGTTCCTGACTCCAGACTGCCCAGGATCTCACAGAAAGCTCAGGGCACTTGCTATTGAAGGAGCCTGGAAAAGGAATGTAGCAAAACACTGGGCAGGGAGACAGGAAAAATCTGCAGCTTTTCCAGTGACTGTGGCACTGATCTGGCAATTGAGCACCTGAGCAAGGAATTACTGAGCCTTCCAGCAGCTTCCTGGTGGGCTCAGAAGGTGAAAAACCAAAGGATGAACACAAGTGAGCTCTTTGAGCCTTGTTTGATGAGGACTTAGCTAGTTTTGAGTTTTATTAAACCCACATCGAGGCGCGGGGATCATCCGAACAAACCAGGGGCACATGCAATTAATTTTAATTTGGTTTGGTGTGCAGATTGAGGAGGCTGATTGTACAAAAAGGAAAAGTTCTCCTTGGTCTCTGAAGTTCAGTGGAGAGCAGTCACTTGGGTCAAGTTTCCCTTGGCAATGGAGTTGACTGGAATCCTCAGCTGAGCTTTGGCTTTATGTGGAAGGGCTGGAACCACAAAACAGCTCTGAAGGTGGAGCTGTCAGAGGGTGTTGAGGCTGAAATCAGCACAGGGTTTTTGTGGTTCTCTCTTTCTCCTCCAGTGCCCCTAAATCAGAGGAGAACAGAGGGATAAAGCCTTTAAACGCCAAGGAAACGCCTGGCAGATGCTGGACCCTCAGAGCACCATCCACTGAAGCCATGCCCTGCCTTTGGCAGGCTCCATTTGTGACCCCAGCATTCACACACATCCTTCCTCGACAGATTTGGCACCGTTTTACCTGCTCACACCTGGCTCCTTTCAACCATCACCACACCAACTCCCCGTAAAAAGAGCGACATCCCACGCGGCTTCCAGTGGGGTTACACGTCCTCCCCGCTCTCACTCAGGGAGATCGAGTGGATTTTGATGGTTGGCACTTTGCAGTTCTCATGGACCAGGCTCCCTGAAGTGTCTGCACAGCAGCAATCCTGCAGGAACCCTTTGCCCTTGGCTTTGGAGACGGCGTTTTTGGCGGAGACGGCGTTTTTAGCGGAGACGGCGTTTTTGGCGGGCACGGTGGAGAAGATCTTCCACTCGCACACCCCGTCCGACTTGGAAATCTTGTAGAAGGTTTCTCCCGACCCCACGGGGATCCTGACCACCCCTTTGCCACCCTCCACGCTCTGGCCAGCGGGGTGGTTGAGGTTGAAGCTCGGGGTTTGCTTCTTTGCTGGCTGCTTCCTCAGGAGGCACTGAGCTTTCAGGACGTTCTGGAACGCTTTCTTGAACTCCTGACTCGAGCATGGATAGATGATGGGGTTGATGCAGCTGTTTAAATATCCCAGCCAAAATGTTATTTTAAAAAGTGTGTCCGGGGGTTTGATTGCAGGAAAGAAAGAACCTAAAATGGAAAATACGCGGAGTGTTAGGGCAGAGGCGGTGAGGAATTGCAGGTAACCAAAGAAACTAAAACACTGGGAAAAAATAAATAGGATTCTGTTCTGCCTTGACAAAATGATGACTGGAAACGCAATTCCTGCAGGATCAAGTGTTTCAGGATCTATGGCACAATTGCATGGATGTTCCATCAGAAATCAACTCAAGAGAGCTACTTTATAATTGCAAGTATTATATTTCCATTTGCAGCTAGACAGGCAGCCAGAGGGGCTGATTCCAGGGATGGAGGAAAATCCCTTCCTCAGGGACTCCTAATTCAAGATTCATGACCCAAATGACAGCATTATCTTGGAGGTCATCACAAGGGGCTTCAGATGGCAAGAAAATCACACCATTTCAGACGGGTTAGCTCTGTCTCTGTGCTGGAGCAGCTGACCCTCTGATCCCACCCTCAGACACGACCTGGCCACCAAGAATGGGTCTCACTGCCTCTGTGGTAGCTTCTGGCTGCCCCAAGCTGGCCCAGGTAGAGCAGGTTCGTTATTACTTTCAATATCAAGCAGATTTCAAGAGCAGAAAGGCTTTGCTAAAGAAAGCAAAAGCTGTTTTGCAGTGCAGCACAAAGTGAGCAGGCGTATCCACAACCTAGAATTTTTCTCAGCAAATTAATGCTTCTCTCCTTTAGTGAAAAACCAAACTAAATAACATTCTCAAAGAACTTTCTGGCTGAAGTCATTGGCAGATGAAAAAAATAATGAAAGGCTTCGAGTCACGCTCAATTTTTGGGTTTGTTTCCTCGTTTAAATGCAGTGTGTCTGCTGCTTTCCCATTCTGTGGTGAGACAAAAGGTGAAGCAAATCCCGGCTTAGGGAATCAGCTGCGTGAGGCCAAGTGTAAAAATGGGTAAACAATAACAATTCCTGTTTGCTGCAACTCCTCGCTCTTTCCAGATGGAATGCAAGGGCTGTGCCAAAGCCTGATAAAAATAGCAAACAGCCAGTGTCAGAGTCTGTCCCTTGCTCTTTTTTTGGGGTGGGATCTGCATGTTAATTTATTAATGCAGCCTTTTTTGGTTCATCAGTGGACAGACTCGTGGTTGCCTTGGAATAAAACACACAGGGAAAGAAAATGAAGGAGCTTTAAGAGCACAGAGACTTTGCCGTCTGCAGACCCCACTGCACACTGGACTTCAGAGAATCATGGAATGCTTTGGGTTGGAAGGGACATGAAAGATGATTTAATTCCAGCCCTGTGCCATGGGCAGGGACACCTTCCACTATCCCAAGTTGCTCCAACCTGGCCTTGGACACTCCCAGGGATGGAGCAGCCACAGCTCCTCTGGGAATTCCATCCCAGCCCATCCCCACCCTCACAGGGACGAATTTCTTCCCAATATCCAATCCAATCTTCCTAATATCCTCCTTCACCTCAAAGCCATTCCTCCCTGTGTTATCAGTGGTAAAAACTCCCTCTTCAGCCTCCCCCTAGGGTGTGTTTGGAGGGAGACAACTCAGGGGCCACGGAAATCTCTGTCCTTCTGTTGAAGCCACACAGAGCTGCCTCTGGAGCTCAGAAATATTCCCTGATTGTTCCCGTAGAGTATCTAGGAAAAGGGGGGGGAAATATCTTATTTTCCAAATCCTTGAGGAATGGTGTTCCTCCCCACAGAACCCTGAGAACGTGTCCCTGTCTTCCAAACCTTCAATGATGTGATCAGTGCCAGGGTCTGATGGATCTGGGAATGAGCAAGAGGCATTTTCAAACTGGGCGACAAAGAGATTCTGTTCAGAATGAACAGCTCAGGTCAGACAAACTCAAAGGAGAAATAACACAAAGATTTTGTGGTTTGTATTTTTTTAACAATGACCATCATTAATAATCAGATGAAGCCAGAGTGGTGAGTTCTCTCTTTTTTGGGGTGTGTGGTACAAGTTCCCTACAGAGCAGTGAGTGCAGGGAGAGCAGGTGGAGCTGGGATCAACATTTCCATGCAATCCTTGGCAATTTGGTTCGTGGCAGCTCAAGTTTGGACACCTGGGCACCATCAGAACAGAATTATTGCACCTCATTCTCAAAGCAAACCTCTCCAATCCTCTCACTCCAGGCCAAGTGGAATCACAGGAGCCATCCAGGTGTCCTTCAGCACAGCTGGAGGGTGAATAGCAGCTGAAATATTCAGTTTGCACCCTTGAAATGAATTCTCTGTGCTATTCACTGGCCTTAATGTCTTCCTTTGCACACTGTCAGGAATTAAATGATAAATAGCAGCAAACCTGATTAAAAGCTTCACCTTACACTGTCTCACTGTGCTGGAGGAACAGCAAAGAAATCTCCAGGAGGCCTTTTTATGAATTTTGAATCATGGATTGAGTAAATAACGCTGGAGCTCCTGCTTTGTTTACAAAAGGTCGAGAACACTCAAGCATCAGTAGCACAATTCAATTGCTTCTGGTAAATCAAATCAAATAAAATGTACTATGAGTCTCCCGAGATCTTTTGCCATGAAGTGTTTCATCACTCACCCCTGGATGTGTCAGGATTGCATTTTCTTCCCTCATCGTTTATTTTCCTGTTTGTCAGCTGGAAGTTCCTTCAGCTCTGACAGATAAGTTTGCCACGTCTCCCCTGGTGAGTAAGTGCCAATTCACTCTCAGAGATGTAATTTGACTTTGTCATTTGTCACAAGAGCTGCCTGATTATGGGGTGTTTAAAAAGCAGCCCCGGTGCCGTGCGTCGTTTCAGTGACGGGCAGCACAGAGGGGTGTGGAACCTGCCAGGCTGGAAAACTTGTGCTGTTATTTATACTCTGCATCATCAGCAGCACCACGGGAATCAGATCCTGTGTGATTGTGTGACCCAGGAGCCCTTTGTGGTGTTCAAATCCATCTCTGCCACAAACCCATCTCTGCCACAAATTTATCTCTGCTACAAATCCATCTCTGCTAGAAACCCATATCTGGTACAAACCCATCTCTGGTACAAACTCACCTCTGCCACAAACCCATCTGTGCCACAAACCCATCTCTGATACAAACCCATCTCTGCCACAAATTTATCTCTGCTAGAAATCCATCTCTGGTAGAAACCCATCTCTGCCACAAGTCCATATCTGGTACAAATCCATCTCTGCCACAAACCCACCTCTGCCACAAACCCATCTCTGCCACAAGTCCATCTCTGGTACAAATCCATCTCTGCCACAAACCCATCTCTGCTGCTGAATCTTCCACCTCTGTTTAGGTTTGCTGCTTTTTTCCTCCCCTATTTTTATTTTGTGTAGCTCAAAAATGGTGACTGAGGCAGAGCACAGAGCTCAGGGTGGGGGAGATGCTGCTTCAGGGTATGGAGGAGATCAGGGTTGTGTCCACAGAGGATCCCAGATTGGTTTGGGTTGGAAAGGGCCTTAAATCCCATCCAGTGCCACCCCTTGCCATGACCAGGGACACCTCCCACTGTCCCAGGCTGCTCCAAGCCCCGTCCAACCTGGCCTTGGGCACTGCCAGAGATCCAGGGGCAGCCACAGCTTCTCTGGGAATTCCATCCCAGCCCCTCCCCACCCTCCCAGGGCACAATTCCTTCCCAATATCCCATCTAACCCTTCTCTCTGGCAGTGGGAAGCCATATCCCCCTTGTTCTGTAATTCCCTTTTCCCAAGTCCCTCTCCAGCTCTTGGAGGCCCTTCAGGCTGGGAACAGGGAGAGTGCTCTGGTTACAGGGAAGCAAAGCTCAAAACTCAGGCCCTGCATCTGCCCTGGAGTGGCCAAGCCAGAGGGCAGCAGCTCTTCCAGAGCCATAAAGACCCAGAGGACGAAGCACTGATATCCCAAAGGGAATTAACTCTGCACCAGAACCTCCCTACATCTCCCATGGCCCCACAAACATTGATAAATATGCTGCATTTAGTGTTCCCAAGCCCAGTGTTAGCTCTAAACTTTATTCCCTAAGACAAGTGGTCTATACTGCACCTCAGGTCGTGACACAGTCCATCTGCAAAGTGCATATAAATAGAAACGTATGCAGCAGACATTCAGCAGCTGACCCCTGTACACACACGAGCTCTCCCAGCATGTCCTACATTCTCCCACTGCTCCCTTATGAGGAGGATTTTTTATGGACCAAGAAATGGGATCAAGAACCCTTGGAGAGTAGGAAATGATCCTGGACTCTGCACAACCCAATTGACACAACCAGTGGAGAAAAAGTGGTGATGTTTGCACTTTCCAGCTGTGCCTTCCCAGGGCCTGGAATATCGTGGCTGTTCCATGGGGAAAATGAGAGGGACTTTGTGCTTGGCTATCCCTGATCCATAATAAACAGACACAGAAGGAGGAGGAGCGAGTTTGTTTTCCCTCCCAAACCCCTGAGTTCAGATCTCTGCGGCACCAGGACGGTGTCTGGGCACAGGTGAGAGGTGGAAAGGTCAGGCAGCAGGAATGGGTCAGCCTGGGAACGCTGCTCTGATGATTTGGATTATTTCAGACCTAATTTATGCTCTGTTTCATATTGTACCCTCTTAGGATGGATGATATTTCTGGCAAATGTCTCAGCAAGGAACTATTTCCAGATTCGCTGCGGGCAGCTGCAGATTTAGAAGGCTGATAAAAAACCATGGGAAGGTAAACTGGGATTTTGTTACCCGTGTAAACCCAAACAATCTCATTGTTTCACAAATCCATGTGATTGTCACTCCAATTCCAGCTCCCAAGCTGTTCCTGCAGTGGGATGGGTCTGGACTTGCCAATATTTGATATTTGCCAGCTCCCAAGCTGTTCCTGCAGTGGGATGGGTCTGGATCCCATTGCTGACGTGTTGGAGATATTTGATATTTGCCTCAAAACCCTTCACTCTTGAAGTCATTCACTTACAATAAAATAATAATTTTAGTTTAAAAATTAAAATAAAAACCAACCAGAGAATAGTTTGAGAAGCTGGGTCTGTCTCAGGCTGCCTCATGAGTTTGTTACCTGTCATGATTTTGGAATCCTTGGAGTTAGAGACGAGGAATTATCTCCTTCTGCAAGGGCCAAGCGTTTCTCCCGCTGTCCAAAGGGCAGACAAATCCTGACATTTGCTCAGTGGGGGTGGGAGAATCCCTCAGCAAAGCCTTTCCATCACCACAGCCTTTCCATCATCAGAGCCTTTCCATCCCTCACCAAATCCTTTCCATCCCTCACCACAGCCTTTCCATCACCCACCAAAGGCTTTCCATCACCAGAGCTTTTCCATCCCTCACCAAAGCCTTTCCATCCCTCATCAAATCCTTTCCATCCCTGACCACACCCTTTCCATCACCCACAGCCTTTCCATCCCTGACCACAGCCTTTCCATCCCTCACCAAATCCTTTCCATCCCTCACCAAATCCTTTCCATCCCACACCACATCCTTTCCATCACCAGAGCCTCCATCCCTCACCAATCCTTTCCATCCCACACCACATCCTTTCCATCACCCAAATCCTTTCCGTCCCTCACCAAATCCTTTCCATCCCACACCACATCCTTTCCATCCCACACCACATCCTTTCCATCCCTCACCAAAGCCTTTCCATCTCTCCCCAGCCCTGAATTGTGCTGTGGCATTGGAGAATGAATGAGAAATTTCACTCCTGCTTCATTTACTCTGGGGACAAGGGACATTCTGAGCCAAGGACGAGGCTCCTGTGACAGGTGACACACACAGGAGAGAACAGAAGCGCAGCTAATCCACCTTCCCTCCCTTGTTTTTGGTACAAATGATTTTTAACATCCCCTCCTTTGCTGTGTGTTGAGTCACTGGGACACATTTCAGGATTTTGGAGTGGTGGAGAAACGTTGGATGTCCACGGGATCTTTGTCATCAGCTGAGTTCTCAACCCAGACCAACCTTTCCAGTCTGTGGTTATGAAAAATGCCCCTTGTGATCAGCACAAAACATTAAAAACCCCCTGCCATGGAAATGTCTTGGCTGTTTATCTTCATGGCTGAAGTTCTCCCCATTCAATGGTTTAACTCACACACACATTTCTGCTCCGTGACTCAAGGAGTGCAAACATTCCTCCTCTCCCTGAGCTGGGCTCCAGAGAAAGAGCTGGAGCTTCATTCTGGGGGGCTTTTTTCCACTTTTATTTCTTTTTTCCCTCTCTTTCTCACTGAGAGAGCACTGCAATATTAACGTGGGGAGTCTGAGTTGGTGTGTGTCGCTACTCTGAGCCTTGTGACCTTCTGAGAGGTCATGTCGTGTCAGCAGCAGAAATGGAAAAAGGCACTTTATTTTCCTGGTTTATGTCTAACGAAAGTAGAGTGGTTCTCTTTGACTCCAGTTTAAAAAACTACCACAAAATAGTAAATAGAAGCCAGCTGCAGTCAGGATTAGAGGATTCCCTTGACAGTGTTTGTGGCAGTTCACAAGACTAATTTACTCCTCGACCACAAACACAAACACCCTCCAGCAGATCCTCTTTTTTTCCTCTCTTAATCACAAGAATGATGGACAAATGCTAAAACCCTTCCTCTCCCTTGCACAGTTCAGGATTTTTTTCCCCTGTGGCCTCCTGGCTCAGACTTTCCCTTTTTTATTTCTTCCTGCTTCAGAAAGCAACACCTACACTGAGAGCTGAGCCACAGAAAACAGACCACAAGCAAAGCTCTGGGAACTTGTTCTCTTCTGGGGGTTTTTTGAGATAAATCATCAATCCCAGGCCGGGACCATTTTTGCAACATCCCCAACCCTTTTTCCCATCGGTTCTGTGCATGTTTCACCTCAAAACAACCTCCAAGCACTGTCTTTTATGTTGCTGGAAAGAAACCCTTTGAAGAATTCCCAGAACAACACATGAATGTCTTCCAATTACAGGGCAAGGTCTGTTCTGTCACTTATTACATGAAAACTTTTGATCACTGGGGGCTTTCACTGAATTCTGGGCTCTTCCAGCTCTGAGTTTTCTGTATCTATTTATCTATCTATCTATCTAGATCCTAGATCCCTTTCTAGGAATTGCAAGAAGAGAGGAAAAAGCCAGAAATGCATTTGATTGTGATTGTGATGATTGTGATTGTGATTGTGATTGTGATTGTGATTGTGATTGTGATTGTGATTGTGACTGGGAATGGCAGAGCCCAAGAAGCCCTGATGGCCCAGAGGAGCCACATCTGAGCCTCTCCCCACAAACCCCCTGACCCCTGGCCCAGGAGCTGCAGGTGAGCTCAGGCTCCTGTTCTCAGCCCTCTCTGAGAGATGCAGACAGGCTCAAAGTTGCTCTTTCCTGGCCCTGTTTTGTTGTTTTGTGTTTGGTGGTCAGTGGATTGTGAGCTGGAGCTGTCACTGATGCCAGCCCTGCTTGGTTCTGCTGCCAGCAATGAAAACCTGACTCCTTCCAGGGGAAACCAAAGTTCTGACAACCTCGTGTGTGGCAGAAGTTCTGTGAGCAGGGAGTTCCCGCTCCAGCACGCACAGAAAAAAGCAAATATTAGCCTCACTTATTTCCCTGCAACAGGATTATAATGTCCTGGTTTTTTCCACAAACATGAAGCCAAGTGAGGAGAAGGTATTTTGGATTACTGGGCTGAAGGACTTTACAAAGAACATTTGGAATGAAACTCAATCCAAGAAAGTAAGGGAAAAACCCCACTCCTTACACAGACTGCAAGTGGTGCCTTTACACCCCAATTTCAATTCAGAAAATTTCTCATGGCAGGGATACTCCAGGTGTTTCTCCAGTTATTTTCAGCCAACATGGATATTGTACCTTTCTCGATATCCTTCTACCCCTCTTGCCCTTCCCATACCTGCACCTCAAAGGTTTCTACCCTGCTTTATTATACAAAGGTTTCTACCCTGCTTTATTGCACACTTCAGTAAACCTGGTGTTCCTTGCTTGGGTGTAGCTCTTGGCTGGTAGAGTGGGTGTTGATGGATGTGGAAATCCTGAAGATCACAGTGAAATGAATGTGGGTTTGGGGAAGTTGTGCTGCATGGAGTGATGAGCACAGCTGTCTGGAGAGGTTTGTGTTGCAATTCAAGAGGGCAATCACCATTGGGAGTGATCTGGAATCATGGAATCATGGAATTTCAAGCATTTAGGTCGGAAAAGACCTCTTGGATCGTTGGGTCCAACCATCCGAGTCCACCATTAGACCACGTCCCTGCATGGCACCTCCACATCTGCCAAATCCCTCCAGATCTGGTTGATGGGGTCATGTTTTGGTCTGTCCCATGGCCACACAGCTGCAGAGCTGCTCAGAGTTCTGGTTGCCCAGCCAGGCATGCTGTGAGCTCCACTAGGGCTCCAACCAGGAGGATTTCGTACATCTGCAAAGTCAGATCCCTACCATGAGATCCTGTCAGGATCCCTTCCCTTCCCTATCCCAACAGGGCAGACCTGGAAGGGGTTGTTGTCTTTTGGAAAGTGCTCTGCATCAAGATTTGCGTCCTCGGCTTTTCTGAGGATTTTTTTTAGTGCCACTTGGCTGTTTAATCAGGGGTTTTTTTGTCTTTAAACAAAAGCAGCAAATAGGTTTTGAAAGCCCTGTAATACATGCTTTAAAAATAACCCAGTAACCCCCAAAAATAGGGAATAAAAACCTCCAGAGTTTCCTTACACGGGATCAAAGAAAGATGCAAAGCCATTCTGGAGCCCAGAAGGTTTCTTAAATCCAAAGCAAATTAATTAACAACAGCTCCGTGTGGGCAACCACATTTGCAGATGAAAAGTGTGGTGAATGCATTCTCCCAAAGCCTTTTTGGGTATGTTTCAGTCATCTTGGCAAGCAGCATTCCAACGTGCTGACATCCTGGCCAGCACGAGCCAGGCCCTCCAGGGCTCCTCCTTAGGAAACAGCTCCAATCGAGCACTTCCCAGGATTGACCGAGAGGAAAAAAAAATTGGATTCTTTTTCATTTCATTTTCATTAGCAACAGGTTTTCGTGTATCTTGATTAATCTTGGTAAAACCAGTTAATTGAATAAGAGCAGTTATTTATAAGGTTGAAAAAACAGAATTAAAAAAAATAAAATAAAAAAGAAAACACCCAAATCTTTCTTTTCATGCTTAGGTAAGGCTGTTTTTCCTTTTCTTAATTGTCCATATTGTTGTCTTATTAACTAAACTAATTAACTAACTTATTAAACTATTAACTAACTTATTAACTAAATGAACTTATTACCTATTTTTTCCTATAAAATCTTATTTCACTTTTCCTTTACAGAATAAGCCTTTTCCATAAGAAAAGCCCTGAAATCGAGCAAGTCACAGATTTTCATTTCCATCTTTGAAAAACCCCACATTTAATGGCAGAGCCCAACTGAGCGTGATGAGCCACATCCCTCACCCTCAGCTTCAGGTATGAAATCAGCATTCTGCTTTTACATCCCGCGACTGCATCAAAGGCAACCGAGCAAGCTTTAATTAAAATTCTAATTACTTCTTTATATCCCAGCAAAGCAGAACAAATCCCCAGCTTTGCTCCTCTTTGGAATGACAACTGGAGAATAAATATTCATCTCCAGCATGGTGGCTGAGCCGGTGTTTGGCCAGTGGGCTCAACGGGTTCCCAGGAAAAGATGCAAAGCAGAGCAGTATAAAATGAGTTGGAAGGACCCTCAGTGCTGTCTCCTGACTGGTCATATGAAAAATTGGATTAAAAGATTAATTTTATTTGGAGTTATGGTATCTCACAGGATTAATTTCATGATAGGAAGCTGATATTTTTTTTCCTGAGGATGGGAATCATCAGTGCTGAGCAGTCCAGGAGATCTGGGAGCAGCTACTTCGATGCTGAACCTATTTATATCCTGACCTTTTGTATGTTTAAGTCATCTGGCTGCAAACATAAACACACAAACCCCTAAAGATCCCCTTCCTATAGCAGAGATGGTCACAAATACCTGCTCTAGTTCCCAAAGAGGATTTTCTATGTGGAAGAAGTACAAGATTGTTTCCCCGGTTTTCAGACTTTTGTTTCTCATCACCGGAGACGTCCGGTCTCATTTGAGACTTGCGGTTTTGTCACGCTCCCTGCTTTCTGGTGGTGATTGTTTTGTTTTTTGACAGCTTTGCAGGAGGAAATTGTTCCCTCAGAGCTTTTCTGATCATCCTTCCCACCCCCAGCCACGAGCACGGCCCTCCCTGCCGGGAAGGCGCTGGAAGACACAAAGGGGTTGGCTCTACTCACCAAGAGGCATTACTACAAAAAATGGGAGCCAGCAGAGAACGAAGCATCCCACAACTATTCCCAGGGTCTTGGCAGCTTTCTTTTCCCTGGAGAACTTGAGCAGGCGCACGGAGAAGTGGTGCTTGCTCTTGGGGTTGGGCGCGGAGCCGCCGGCGCCGGGCGCGTTTTTGCGGTGGATGCGCAGCGTCACCTCCTCGGAGCGGGACCTCTCTGTCTTCAGCCCGGAGGTCAGCCCTTTGTTCTCCCTTTTGGCCACCACGTAGACCCGGCAGTACATGACCAGGATGATGATCAGGGGGAGGTAGAAGGAGCCCAGCGCCGAGAACAAGACGTAGCCGGGCTCCTCGGTGATCTGGCAGATCGTCTCGTCCTCCGGGGCTGGCTCCTTCCAGCCGAAGAGGGGCCCGATGGAGATGACCAGGGACAGTGCCCAGACACACAGCAGGGCCAGCAGGCCCCTCCTCTCTGTCACGATGCTGGGGTACCTCAGTGGGTAGCTGACCCCGATGTATCGGTCGATGGAGATGATGCAGAGGCTCATGATGGAAGCGGTGCAGCAAAGCACGTCAACGGCTGCCCAGATGTTGCAGAAGATCCTCCCAAAGACCCAGTAGCCCAAAATCTCCATGGTGGCTGAGAAGGGCAGGACGGTAGAAGTCAGGAGGAGGTCAGCTACAGCCAGGTTGATGATGTAATAGTGGGTGACACTCTGGAGGTGTCTGTGGCAGGCTACGGACAGGATAACCAGGATATTTCCCAAAACCCCAAAAACGATCAGCCCCCCTAGAATGACACCGAGCAAGATGGCCTTGGAAATGTTCACGGGCTCCAAGGAGTGCGTGCAGTTGGAGCACTCGGAGGAGTTTCCAGGGAGGAAAGCCATGGCTGGCAATGTCCATGTGAGGCTGCTGAACTTCACCCCCTTTCCTGACAAGATCAGTTCTTGGAAGGTCCTACAGGCAACATTTGCCTGGCCTTGCTGGGGAAAAGAGTTTTGAAGAACGTCTTAGAGTTGCAGCACCAGCAGCAGTGAGAAAGATCCAGAAACATATTAGAAAACCTACCTTTGCTCCTCAGCTTTCACCAGAACAGCACAGCTGATACTCACCGGTTCCAAGTCAAATTTAACTCCTTCTGCATTTTCCTTGGGGGGCACAAGTGAGGCCACACAAACCTGAGGCTGCTTATCCCACTTTCCAGGGTGATGTGATGAGAAATATTGGAGCTGCAGGTTAAAATAATTCCTGTCTTTTGGGGAAGGTTCTGTATCAAAGGGAAGTAAATATTCCAAAGGGTCTCCAATTCAGCTTCTGCTGAGAGGAAATCGCTGATGCTTTTAATTGCCTGGTGTTAGTCCTGATTCTGCCTTAAAACTGGCTTAGAAACCTGACTGGGTGGAGGCTGCTGCTGTGTGTGCTCAGCAGTTTTGTTTGAGGTACCCATCACTGCCCATCCTCGGGGTCCAGGCTGTCACTCAGAGCTTTCCTTACGTGGAGCACTCATCACTCGAAGTCCTGGGCTGCAAATTGAAGCTCATTTACATCAGCTCCTGCCTTGCTCGGAGGGGAAGAGTGGAGTTTGTCGCGTGCACGGGGCCGTGCTCTTGTGCTCTCCGCAGATCCTCACCCCCCCTGGAGAAGACAAAAACATGAACAATGTGATTCCCAGAAGCCACACTTGCTGCTGGGTTCCCATATAAGAATAGAGCAGGAGGCTATTTTAGGCTGCCTGCAGCCAGTGGAACCAACCTTTTCCAGCCCAGCATTGTTTTAACAGCAACTGAGTGATCCAAGTGGGTTTTCCTGGCTGGATTTTCCCCCCCTTTATGGGGATAGGCATCAATCCTAACTATCAGCTCACCTCCAGCTCTAGGAGAGCCAGAAGCCTGCAGGACACAATCCAGGACTACACAAACTGTGCAGCAGATTCAGAAGCCCAGAATTTAATCTCAGGTTTCTTTATTAAGCGAGGCCTTTACCCAGTGAATTGTTAGTCCAGCTGAGCTGCCCATCTTGAAAATCTATAGGGAAAAGCAACTCCAAAGCCAAGCAGGAGACGCTGCAAGGAGCAAAGCTCCCAGTGAGTGACACAACATTTCAGAGTATCTGGAAGCCAAGCTCAGCCTTTGCTGACTAAATATGGAGAAAAGGTACCTCAGATGGAAAAGTGAGGATTAGCCTGGGAACCGAGACCTGAGGGGCACGGAGAGGAGAGCTGCAAAACCTCTCCCAACACCCCCACGTGGATATAGAACTCCCATCCCAAATATTAATCAGAGGTGGAAAACCATCACTGATTCTGTGGCTGTAAAAGCCCAGATGAGGAAGGGCTCTCTAAATCCTTTGGGATGAGTCCCTCAGATCTCACTTCAAAGCAGCAACAATTGTTCTGAACTTTCCTGCAGGCAAAAGCTTTTCAAACTTTGAAACCCCGAAATTCTCAGACCACAGGCAAGGAGGAGGGAGGGAGGGGGACATGGACAGGTATCACACTGTGGGAATTTTACTTCAGCGCACTCAAATGAAATTGCATCTTTTGTTTTCTTTCCCACCAGATGGAACAATCCCAAGGAATAATCCCAAGGAAGAAAAGGACAGAAGGATAATCCCAAGGAAGGAAAGAATTCTTTAGGCACATCCACGAAAAGTGAGCATCTCTGAGCATTATAATTGTGGTCATTACAGGGTACAAACAGAGGTCATTATAGGGTTGAGAGAAAATGAAGAAATTATTAATTTGATTTTTAAGCACATGAAGAAAAACTTCCCAGCAAGTCAAGGAGATGCAGCAGAAGGGACTGACAGAGGTTTCCATGCTCAAAAGCAAATAATGCCCAGCCTGTGGAGATAGCTGGTGTTGGGAAGAGCAGACCCCAGGCTCCCGAGCCTGCCCCACACTCACCTCTTTAATCTCTAGAAGGCAGCACAGCTCCTCTGAGCATCTGGGAAGGAGATTCTCAGCACGGCAGGCTCCTCTCTTCACGCAGGGATGGGACTCTGTGCCTGGAAATCCTCTGCTTTCCTCCCTTTATTTGCCTTTCTTCATTGATTTATTCATCCAGCTGGCAGCGGGGCTGATTCCCTGCATCCCGCGGCTGCGAGGGGCTGGCTCCAGGCTCCCCGGAGGGATCCGTGCCCCGTTCAGAGCTCAGCTCCACGCTGGAGCTGGGAAGGAGCAGCAGGAACTTTGCAGCTCCGCTGATGTAGCAGAGCAGCAGCCTTGCCATTACCGTAATTCCCTGCCACTCCCGTATTGCTCAGAAAGAAAGAGCACTCTCAAGTGTGGTTTTAAATCTTCTTTTCTTTTTTATCCCTCTCAAACTCCCGGTTCCTGCAGAGACCAGGGAGTGGAAGGCAGATTACAAGCTCCTGTTTGTGAGATAAGATGAGATTTTTGGGATATAAAAAGAGAATTTCCTGCAGGACAAACGAAGCAAGGAGATGAAGGCAGGACAACGCTGCCAGTGGATTCTGCATGGCAGGGACAAAGTTTATATTCATGGCTTTAGTCATTAATATACTCGATATATCAGCTCATCTGTGAGTAATACCCTTGCCAGGGGACACTCTCTGGAGTGGAGGGAAGCAGAAGGAAGACACAGCGGATTTTTTCCTAAAATCCTCAGAGAAAAATGAATTTATTGCAGTGAAGAGCTCGTACACCTTGGAGACCACCGAGAGCCTGAGGTCAGGAGGGTCATTAAACACAGCTCAGAGTGTCCCCAGGCAGGGATGGGCAGGGCAGGATTAGTGTCACATCAGCCTTGGCGAAGCAATCTTTGTGCTTGGCTCTGGCAAGATGTGCTGGAATTGTCTGTGCCCAGGTTAGAAGTTTTGGATTAAACAAAGTTTGGGAGAAAGCAGCGAGAGGGATGCAAGTCTAGGAAACAAAAAGGAGGAGCTGTTTAATCTCAAACTTTGCACCTCGAAAGACAGATGAAATCCATGGGGGTCCTGAGTATCCAGCACTGGAATTTTGTAAGAACATTTTAGGCAAAGATCCATCACTGGGTTTCACTCGGCTTTCATCCTCTATTGAGGGAGGATCAGCTGTCCCCTGGTGTTCACAGTGTCACAGATTTGGGTTGGAAGGGACATTTAAAATCATCTCATTCCAACCCAGAAAGTTCTGTCTCCCCCAAAATGATTTTCTAGCCAGAGTCACGTAAGGAAGGAACAAAGTCCTGCATGAGCTCCTTGCTCCATCGTTGATCTTTGGCAGGTCCAATTCTGGGTGGAGAAAATAATGCTTTTGTCTCCTTTCTCTTATTCATTTGGATTTTGATCCTTCTGAGCAAGGTTTGTACCTGACTCTGCCCAGGTCACACCCACAAACCAGACCCTGTGCTTTCTGTGCTGTTAATTACACTCATTAACACGAGAGGGTCCCTAGGGAGAGCTCCAGGCAATCCACAGCTGCTCAGCTCTTTCTGAGCTAAAAAAAACGTTAAAATCAGAGCCTTAAATCCTGACTTTTGGGCAGGAATTGAGTTTTCATTGCAGATATCTCATCAGAAGGCCCAGTTCCAGTTGTTTGTGTGTCTGATGGCATTTGAAGAAGTGCCATTGATGATCTGCTCAGCTCAGGGCCAGACCATGCAGGCAGCTGCACCAGGAGTGGAGGAACTTCTCTGAGGTGCTCCAGGCCTTGAAATGATTATTTTCTTGCCCAGAAAGAAGTGAAAAGGGTTGTTTTGATGAATCATCCCTCTGATTTTAGTGAGGGTTCGATTTGTGCTTGGATAAGAAAGAAGACCCACCCAAAGGCAAGAGGTGTTAAATGTTGTCTATTAAACTCGAAGCTGGACTCATTCCACTGTCTTTTAGGACTGGGACAGCCTGAAGCTTTTTAGCACGGCTGAGTTGAAGATAAACTGGAAAATTCTTGAGTGTTTCGAAAGGAAAAAAACCCAACCCAACTCAGGGACTCAGACAGATCTACCTTGTTTGAGAATTTCAACCTTTTTTTTATGCCCAACACTTTTTTTTTTTAAATCCACATTTTGCATTCTCACTCGGTGATCTCATTCTTAATTATAAGTTGTCCAAGTATTAGGAGTTTCTCCATCTTGGGATTCAGAGGGACTTTGTCACCCTGTTCCTAAATCACTTAAGCACACGCTGGCTAAACAAGGTCCATGCTTTTGCATAAATCAAGGCAGCCTCATTAAAACTCAGGGTACCTTCTTAATTCTCAACAGATGAAGATTTGGGCCGTTGGATTTTGTGTGCAGCTGCAGGTCTGAAAGTGTCTAATTACTGAGAGGAGCTGTAAAAAGTTTATTTCTATGTAACTCACAATAAATTTCCTGCTTTGATTTATTACCTGGATGATCTGATAAAATCTGACCACACATGGAGGCCGGGGCTCTTTTGCAGCCTCAGAAGGATTGATTTTACCCAGTGCTGAAATAAATCTGCCCAGAGATGAGTGCCTGCCTCAGTTTTCATCCCTCCTGTGTCTTGCTGCATCCTTCCCCATCCTGGCACTGCTGCTTCCCTCGGGTGAGAGTTCACACCACTCCTCTGAGCTTTAGCTTGGCGTTAATCTTGGACTTGCCTTTCTTGGGCTCATTTCAATCCTTCCTTCCTGCTTTTACCTGCTGCCCGACCACCTGGGAGAAGCCACAAGATCCAAAGCTCTAGAACACCTCCTTCATCCCCCTGACTCGATTTCATCACCAGAGTGATGAATCTCCCTTCATCTCCCTTTCCCATTCCAGCTCCTGGCAAGGCAGAGCCCCTCTGTGTGTCCTGTGTGGCTCACAATCCATAGAACAGAAATAAACCCAGTTCTGCTGTATTTTTCCTGGATCTGAGCTAGATTTAGATCTGCTCCTGTGCCTCAAGCACCCACCACAGGCCTGTAAGGGTTCCTTGCCACCCAGGACACAAAGTGAAGTAAATATCTTAGGGAAACGTGTCTCTGAAAAACCCCAGGGAAGAAATTCAGCCTTTTTATCTTATTCCAGAGGGACTGGAAGCCATCATGAGTGTGCTGTCCCCTGTGCTGGCTGATTGTCCAGGCTCAGACCTCTCTTGCCACATGACTTTGTGTATGATTCTGTCATCTCTGCCTCCCTCCTGTGCTCCAGCTGCAGCTCGTGTTTAAATAATCCTGCAAGCAGCTCAGCCCACAGTGATGCTACGTTTGATAGATGGAGCCTCTCATCTCCAAGGAGCCTGTGGCACTTGGGGACTGCAAATGCAGAGCTCGTGTCACCCACTGCCATCCCCGGGCAGAAAAAAACGTTTGAGGATGTCAGAAAAAAAATGTTTGGGGAAAGGATGGGAAAGAATGTGCTTTTAGTGATGTATCAGTCTTTCCACAGGCACATAGTTACCCATTATTTGCTTATCACCACATCTTGTCTGAGGTCCCCTTGGAAGGAAAGGGGCAGAGCTGATGACAGCAGGAGTCAGCAGCTTGGGGAAGAATGTGGCAGCAGAGTCCTCTTGGCTGCGTGTCCCAGGGAGCAGCAGGGAGTGGGCAGGGAGGGGATCCAGAGCCCCCTGAAGTCAGAGCCAGCAGCTGGAGCTGCAGGAACGTGTCTGCTGAGCTCACTGGGCCCTTCCTCTCGTGGACAGACACTGCCATGCCAGGACAAACCAGGCTGATTTAGGAGCCTGTCACACCGCGGGCAGCACAGGGTGATCCAGAGGAAGGGACATTCGTAGAACGAGCCCACAAATCTACAGAAGAGCAGACAATCAACATCCTACCTGTGCAAGGCCTCTGGAGCTGCTGCTTTAACCTTCTCCAGGCCAAGCTGATGCCCTGCTCAGCTGATGGGTTGAGGATGAGCCTCGTCATCCCTGCCTCCTGCTGCACCCTCCTGCTCTGTCGTGTCTTAAGCACAACCCCTTTCAGCCCAGCCCTGAGCAGAGCTGAGCATTCTGTGCTCCTAATTAAGATATGAAGGTATTGCCAGAACACCTTCAAGAAAGAGCTGGGCTTTATTCTTTCTCTCCTGATGGGTCTTTCCCTCAGGAACCTCAAATCATGAAAAGGAGTTCAGAGCTTCCATGCATCTTGTACTGCAAGCAAAAATTGCCCTAACTAAAGGCTGTCTGTAGCAATGTACACAGTTTGTGTACTTGATGGGATGCCAGCAGACATAGGTGCTTGAGAGACACCAGACAGATTTTTATTCCCTGAAAGGAACAAGCTGGAGCTTTCTTCCGAAGGACGTGAGCATTTTAATAATCTGTTTGCTTCTGTCTCTCCATTTTTTTTCCCCTTTTCCTGGCTCTCTGATGGTTATTACTAAAATACACACACCAATAATTCCCTTCCTCTGAGCCAGGCTCTCACGGCTGCAGAATGCAATTACCACAAATTAGCGTCTCATGAAAAACAAAGAGACAACAAAAAGCTCAAAAAACCCAAACAAAGCCTCCCGACTGCTTGACATTTAAAACCCCGCTTAAAACACCAAACAGGCACGGGTGGTAATGAGATCTGCGAAACAAAATGGTTTTACACGTTTAGGACTTCAACTGAACAGCACCAGGGGAAGGGATTGCTCTGCTCTGCCCCGCTCAGGTGAGACCTCACCTGCAGAGCTGCCTCCAGATCTGGGGTCCAACATCACGAGGATGTGGAGCTGCTGGAGAGAGCCCAGAGGAGGCCATGGAGATGCTTTGAGGGCTGGAGCCAGGCTGGGAGAGCTGGGAATGCTCACCTGGAGAAGGGAAGGATCCAGGGAGAGCTCAGAGCCCCTTCCAGGGCTGGGAATGTTCACCTGGAGAGGAGAAGGATCCAGGGAGAGCTCAGAGCCTCTTCCAAGGCTGGGAGAGCTGAGAATGCTCACCTGGAGAAGGGAAGGCTCCAGGGAGAGCTCAGAGCCTCTTCCAAGGCTGGGAGAGCTGGGAATGCTCACCTGGAGAAGGGAAGGATCCAGGGAGAGCTCAGAGCCCCTTCCAGGGCTGGGAATGTTCACCTGGAGAGGAGAAGGATCCAGGGAGAGCTCAGAGCCTCTTCCAAGGCTGGGAGAGCTGAGAATGCTCACCTGGAGAAGGGAAGGCTCCAGGGAGAGCTCAGAGCCTCTTCCAAGGCTGGGAGAGCTGAGAATGCTCACCTGGAGAAGGGAAGGCTCCAGGGAGAGCTCAGAGCCCCTTCCAGGGTCTGAAGGGGCTCCAGGAGAGCTGGAGAGGGACTGGGGACAAGGGATGGAGGGACAGGACACAGGGAATGGATCCCACTGCCAGAGGGCAGGGATGGATGGGAGATTGGGCAGGAATTGTTCTCTGTGAGGATTGTTAGAGATGCTGATTAAAAATGGGAAAGGCATCGCAGACTATTCCATGTGTATGGACGGGTTTCTGGCCAGAGGAGCAGAGGGTTTGTGGCTGGGCCAGCAGTGTTCAGGTTCTGATTTCGTGGCAATGAAGAGTCAGGAGCTGTCTCCTGGGTTCTGTTCCCAGTTCCCCAGCTGACATTCGTGTCGCCTGTGTTTTAACATAGTCAGAATTTATTGTTAATGGGAGCACTCTTTCCTAGCGTTGCATGGTTGCTATTGTTCAATAAATGCCTCTTTATTTCAGAGCTGTGAGATGTCAGCAATCCCCTCGATAACTTTTACCAACTCCCCACGGCACGTGGGATTTTTCACAGCTTTTTAAAATTTTTTTTAATTTATTTATTTATTCGTTTTAATACAGTGGTGTCTGAGTCGTAGTGCAGTGAGGAACCGCTTTGGGCACGTGGCAAAGTGATTTGTAGAGATGTTCCCTGGTCCTTCATGAGCTGACACGTGGTTGTTGATGTTCACACACGATTTAGGTGCTCGTGATCACTCTTGGAAAGATGACCAAAATACCAGGAGTCCTTCGAGCTGCTGGGCTGGAGCCTTTTCCCTGGTTTATGTTGGTCACTAGAGAGGGCCACTTCAAAGGCAGATGTGTCCTCATCAGATCCTCGTGTCAGAAAATCCTCCTTCCCTGGAGCTTCAAAACCCACACACGTGGGAAGTGTTTCTCAGGCTGTTCTCTACCTTGAAACTGGTCCCCATCAGTGCTCCCAGTCTGGCTGGGGTCAGTGCCAGTGTTTTGTTCTTTATATCCCAAAGGATGGACCCAAACCAAAGATTTTCCTCCCAAATTTTTCAGACCCAAACCAAACATTTTTCCTCCCAAATTTTTCAGACCCAAACCAAAGATTTTCCTCCCAAATTTTTCAGACCCAAACCAAAGATTTTCCTTCCAAATTTTTCAGTCAAACAATGCACAGAATTCCTGTGACTCAGCTTGAGAGAAACCCAACTCCGGTGCTGGGGTTTGCAGTTAAACCTTGTCCTAAGTCAACGTGGCACGAGGAGGGGAAGGAAGTGGCCACATCTCTTATTTTTAATGCCTGGTTCTAGGCACAGTACTAAGTACCTGGAGGAAAGGATTCACTGCTGACTTATTTAGATTCTTGTCTCATAATCAAAAAATCCCCTGCCAGGGAGGGTGATCCAGCAGAGAGGTTTGAGTTTACAAAGTGTCTGTGCGGATTTTCTGAGCCTGTCTAGGGAGTGTTGCTCCTTTGGCTGTTTATTTGACTTGTGGTTTTTCAGGCTGAGGAGATGAAAAATGTCCCTCTTGCCTAATATTTGAGCCTGGTTTGCTTAGGATTAGTACTACCACTGCTATTAGTACTACTACAACCACAGAGTTCCCAGTATCTAGGGACACACATTTTCTAAACCTTATCTCCAAAAAGCTGGGGCTCAAACACTGACTTATTTTAGCAAAGAGATACAGAGGAGAAAGGAGAAGCAGTTAAATGAATGAATGAATGAATGAATTAATTTATTTATTTATTTATTTATTAATAAGCCTGTTCATTAATTCTCTTTATCAGCTGAAGAACCAGTGACATCTCACCATGTGCTTTTCTGCATCTGAATTTCCTTGCACAACCAATACTCAGGATAATGAAAAAGGCCCTGCTGATTTCCCAGTGTGGGCACTGATCAAGCAGAATTGCCCCAGGAAACATAAAAAACTCATCTTAAATAATTTGATTTCAAATGAAAAGAGCTGCATAACTGGATTTCCCTCCTTCTGTTCAGCATGGTGAGGGAGACTGCCTCAGTGAAGTGAGTCTTAAATGTTTTGGTGGTGGAGGAACCAGAAATGAATTGTTGTTCAGTGCATTTTTTCCTTCCCAGGACAGAAAAGTCCCGAGTCATCAGAGCTGGCCAGAACTGCAGCAATCCTCTCAGAAATTGGGTGTCTGCAGTGATGCATGGTCTGCAAGAAAAATTAAAACAAAATCAAAACCTGAAACACCAGGCATCAAATACAATCTGTTTTTGCAATTCCAAACCATGAAGGGTAATGTGAAACATTTCAGAGATGAGCAAGAGAAGCAGGAAGCCCTAAAGAAAGGAATCAGTCACCAGGCAGCATCCTTATGTTCCATGCAGGGAAATTCAGCTGGGAAAGCTCTGGCTGGAGCGAGCTCACACCTCAGTGAGCAGAGAAACCTCCCTGCTTCCATCAGTGCCATCTCTCACAGCAGGGAAGGCACCCTCCACCTGTGCTGCCTTCCAGCAGCTTCTCTTGTCCTAAAGGAATGTTCTGGATTATTGGAAGCTTTGTGTTGGCACCTGGCCATGGCTAAGGGGTAGCAGGAGAAGCAGGAATTCTCTCTTTAGAGGTCTCAGATTGACCTGTGTGCCTTTCCTGACCTCTGGTGAAAATATTCTTATCAAAATCACAGAATCATTGAGGGTTGATAAAAACCTCTGGGACCATTGAGTCCAAGCTGTGACCAAACCCCACCTTGTCCCCAGCCCAGAGCTCTGAGTGCCACCTCCAGCCCTTCCTTGGGCACCTCCAGGGATGGGGACCCCAAACCTCCCTGGGCAGCCCCTGCCAAGAGCCCTTTCGTGGTGAGGGAGGATAAATCCCCTTTGTTATAACCACTGGACTTCCAGATTTCAACCTCACCCCACATCTGAGCGGAAGGAAAACCTTTCTCCAACACAGAAACAAATCAATCCCCTGACTTTGGTGTTGCACCAACATTCCCATGCCTTGCTCCTCTCCTTCACTCCAGGTCCAGAAATACAAACCCAAAAAAGCTCTGGGCAAAATCTTCAGCTTGACAAAAACTGTTCAGACAAGCTCATCACCACACAGGAATTCACTTCCCAAATAATTTCATTGAGCTGAAAACGTTCTGAGAGCTGTAATCAACTCCCTATTCCCACTCCCCTTTGCAGCATCACTGCCACACAGTGCCCTGCCTGAACTCAGCACTAATTCCAAGCAGATGGAGCTGGTTTTAGTTCCTTTTTTTATATTTTTTGCCAGCTCCTCAATTTCAGTGCCACTGAACTTCCAGATTTCACCCTCACCCCACATCAGAGCAGAAAGAAAACCTTTCTCCAACACAGAAACAAATCAATCCCCTGACTTTGGGGTTGCACCAACATTCCCATGCCTTGCTCCTCTCCTTCACTCCAGGTCCAGAAATACAAACCCAAAAAAGCTCTGGGCAAAAGCTTCAGCTTGACAAAAACTGTTCAGACAAGCTCATCACCACACAGGAATTCACTTCCCAAATAATTTCATTGAGCTGAAAACGTTCTGAGAGCTGTAATCCACTCCCTATTCCCACTCCCCTTTGCAGCATCACTGCCACACAGTGCCCTGAATGAACTCAGCACTAATTCCAAGCAGATGGAGCTGGTTTTAGTTGCTTTTTTTATATTTTTTTTTGCCAGCTCCTCAATTTCGGTGCCAGCAAGAAATCCAGCCACACTGGGAAACGTCCTCCTTTCACTTCTATACAAGGCAAACCAAAGTATTTCTGCTGGGGCATTTCATTTTTGGCCCCTGTGAGCTAAATGGATGCTTTCAAACCAGCAGCACAGCCTTCACTTCAGGTCAGTGTTTAACTGGTTCCCAAGCTTTTCTGCTGTCCCTCATTGAGCAAACAGTGAATTCCTCTTTCCATGCTGCAAAAAAGGTTTGCTGGCACTCTCTGCTTTCTGTAGGATTGAGCTCTTAAGGGCAGACAAGTCTGGGAAGTTCCTACTCCACTGAGCTGGGAGGTCAAAGCACAGACAGCAGCGTGGATCCAAACGTTTGTGTTGGAAAGGAGGTTTTTCTAGGGGAATTGCCAGGTTGGGCATGTTAAAATAACAACAATGCCAGCAAAATCAATAGAACAGAGTTTCAAAGTGGAGAAGAACACCGGGGTTATTTCAAACTGCTTGGGCTGCAGAGAAGTTATCGCGGCCGAAATAAAAATGAAACTTTTCAGTACAATGAAAGGAAATGTTTCAGTCTATGCTGCTTGCTTTCTGCTGCGATTGATTCCACAAAACTCTTCGAATTTGGGGTTTTTTTTGGCCACCTGGCTGTGGGGTTTGTGGCATCCAAGTTCCACAGGCTGAGGAAGAACGAAGACCTCCTCCTGCTCCCTGCATTGAAGGCAGGATGGGGCACAACTGCCACATCCTTGATGCCACCCCTTTTCTTCTCCCTCCTTGAGATGTCTGTATTGAGGATCATGGTTTGAATTACTTTCATTTTCTGCATGTGGTACAAGCACAGGAACCAGCTCCTTTAGCCCAAAAAACGTGTCCTGCTCCTTGGGCTGGGATTTTTCATTGGTGCCCCAGCACCAGGATGGGAATGAACATCAACCCAGACCTGCTGGGCTTTCACTGCTCACTTGTTTATTCTCAAATACTCTTGATTCATTGTTCCTCTTTGCAGGAATCAGAGTTTCTGGATTAAAATCTTGGAAGGCACTGATTTATAAGCAGGGGTCCAATTTTGAGGGTTAAAGGTCCAGGGAACTGCAGCTGAAATGCACAGTTGCCTTCATTTTAGCTTCTATTTTCAAACTGTAAAAATCACACCCATCACTCAGCTCTCTTGTTCCTTGCAGGAAAATAACAAATGTCAAAAATACTGGAGGTAGCTCCAGCTTTGGAGTATCAGAGACTCCTCAATATTCAGCTAAAAAACCCCTATGAGGTAAAATTTGACTGGGGGATCCTGAGACACAGAGATCAAACAACATCTTCTATGAGCACAGAATCGACCCCACACATCCCAAATCACCTCCTGCTCTGCCCTCTTGGAGTATCAGAGCTTTGGAATATCAGAGACTCCTCAATATTGAGCTAAAAAGCCCCTATGAGGTAAAATTTGACTGGGGGATCCTGAGACACAGACATTAAACAACGTCTTCTATGAGCACAGAATCAACCCCAGACATCCCAAATCACCTCCTGCTCTGCCCTCTTGGCTTTTCCTTTCTTGTTGGTGCCACATGTCTGAGCCAGCTGCAAAAACTTCTGCTGCTTTGGGTTCTCATCAAGACTCAGAGCTGGTTTGTGCAGAATAATGACCCTGTCACCCAACGTGGCGCCTTTAAATTCAGTGCTGTGACCCCTGGCAGGGTGCAAGGGACACTTGCTGCTGGAATTACTCCTTGGATGTGTTCCTGTATTTGTTTCTCCCCATATGCTACGGCATATTTCACAAATGTGACATTTATTTGAGATGGAGGTAACAAACAGTGCAGGAGTATGGGAAGAGAAGGATGAATCAGAAAATGAATCATGGAGTGGTTTGGGGAGGAAACGACCTTCAGGATGATCTGAAGGAATTCCAATCCCCTTGCCGTGGGCAGGGACACCTCCCCCTATCCCAGTGAGGCTGACCTGAAACAGAAGCTGGACAGAGTTCAAAGAATAAAAGAAAATAAATTTATTAAAGCAAGGTGCACTTTGGGCCATGCAGGAGCCTCGCAGAGACTCCACCCAAAATGGACACGCCCAGCTCGTGTTTTCTGGACTGATTCACCTTCAGTCCATCTGATATCACAAACCCATGGTCCAATTACACCTTCAGTCCCATCCCCAGTTTGTTCCCTTCTTCTCTTTGCTGCTGTCCCTGGTAGTTTACACTTTGGGCTTTTGGACAAACAGGGTGTGCTTGGAACTCCGGCTTAGAGAGGAATTGTTTTGTCTAAAAGACAGCAACAGAACCCTCACTGACAATTTATGGAGTCTGAGAGTCGTGCACTAGAGCATCCTGGTGTAGAAAATGAAAAGTGAGAACCTAAGGCATCACCAGGCTGCTCCAAACCCCAATGTCCAACCTGGCCTTGGGCACTGCCAGGGATTCAGGAGCAGTCACAGCTTCTCTGGGAATTCATCCCAGCCCCTCACCATCCTCACAGGGAGGAATTCCTTCCCAATATCCCATCTATCCCTGCCCTCTGGCAGTGGGAAGCCATTCCCCCTTGTTCTCTAATTCCCTTGTTCCAAGAGCAGAATTCCCACAAGTTTCAAGAACCTGCAGTTTCTCCTTCACCTGATTTCTGGTCTCACATGCACATTTGCACGCATTACACACACAGTTAAACACTTCCTCTCTTTTTCCAGGTTTTTTAATAATTTCTTCATCAAAATAAATAATTCTTTCCCATCCTCCTCTTAAAAACACTGTCAATTCATCTTAACACTCTGTGGTTTCACCTTTCCCAGGCTTTGCCCATGTTTCTGGCTGCTCATTTCTCTACTCTGGAGCTCAAGGAGAGTTTCCTTTCCCTGTTGGAAAAGGTTTTGTTTCAGTAAAAACTGCCCTGGCCTGGGGTCTCCACCCAAAAGCACATCACCATTTACAGAAACGCAATTCCCTGCCTGGCAGGGGAAAACCAAGGGGAAAACCAAGACACCCCAGGAAGATTTAAAGATTTAAAGCTGTGACTGAGCCAGGCTTTCCCTTGAGAGCTCAGACACTGCTCAGGTTTGGAGCCGGCTGTTGGACCCAGCTCTAAAAGCACAGCCCAGCACATCCCTTTATTTCAAATATTCTGTGGGATGACAGGAGCACTTACAGTCAAAGGCTGAGTCACCAGCCAAGTTATTTTACTGAGAACAAAAGTCCAACGTTGCTGAAGCTGCATTTGCTTTGCCAACAAATTATCTGAAGGAAGGAGCCCTGGATGTAGTGTACCCTCTGGATAAATCTGCTGCAGGCAAAAAAAGCTTTCGGTTTTCACAGTTCCCTTTCCCTTCACAGCAGCTCTTAAAGCCATGGATGTGAACAAGAGAAATCAACAGTGCTGCTGTAGAAATCCATTGGTTTTTTTGGCAAATTGTTCCTTTCTTTGAGATGGAGCCTGATCCTCTCCCTCCAGGATTTTCAGGGCTGTCTGAATTTCCAGATTTACTCCCAAAAGCCTGATCCTCTCCTCTCCAGGATTTTCAAGGCTGTCTGGATTTCCAGATCTGCTCCCAAAACAAGGCTCTGCTCCTTTTGGTGCAGCCCGGAGGGTGTGGCTGGAGGCAGCAGCCACTGGAACTTGTGGAAATTGGGATTTGGGAGCATTTCTGCTGCATCCCAACGAGCTTTGCTTTTGAAGATGACTCAGAAAACATGAATTCATCCAGGGTTAAACCACACACTTTCCAAAACTCCTCGAGTCACCAACTCAGCAGCTCCTGCTGCCCCCTGAGCCCTTTCATCCCTTCCTATTCTTTCACTTTAATAAAAACTGAGCCACTCCCTGCTCCATCCAAGGGAAGAGTCCTGGGGGTGAGAGAAAGGCAGCTCAGGGATGGATCTCTCAATTCACCTTGGATCCAGCTTCTTTCCCTCAGAAATCCAGAGATCCAGAACTGCAGTGACCACTTTGTTTTGCTTTGCCCATCCCCTCTCCCTTTGCCAATCTGCAGGACCCACCTGGACACCACAAGGTGTGAGCTGGTGGAAATTATCCTGGTTTCATGAGAGCTCACTGCTTTATTTTGGGGGTTTCCTGGCCAAATCCAGCTCAGGAGGGAGGTCTTGACAAGCATCTTCATCCTGTGCTTTCCTCACCTTGATGTTTGGAGTTCTAGACATCTTCCCAGGGAATATCTATGGACACAGAATGAAAAACTGGGATAATCATAGGAGTCTGCCTCCCTGCCTGATCCAAGTTCACTGCTGTGCCTTGCTGCTAACCAGAAAAAAACATCATTCCCCACCACACCAGAGCCCTGAGAGCATCCTTAACGAGCAATAAATCCATGAAAATAGAAAATAAATGGGTACATTGCTTTTCTCTCCTGTGTGCCTCGTGGATATGATTTTATCTGTTTCCTGCAGCGAAACTTGCATTAAAAAACCAGAGGAATTCGAGGGAAATGAATGGATCCAATCCCTGCTTGACTGCAGAGAGGGAAGAATTTTGCTTGGATTGTTTTCCACCCACAGAGATATTTACTGTAATATCCAAATGCTGCTTCCAGAACTCCTGCAGGTGAAATGCAATCTTGTGGAGCACCAGGAAAGGAGGCAGCCCTTCCTGAGAGGGCGGTTTGCTGTCAGATGTGCTACCTCGGTGTGCAGGCTGCATTCCCAGGATGCTGGGAATATTCCTGGCTGGGAATAAGGAGAAATGTCCTATTTCAGATGGGAATCATTGAAGAAGAGCCTCTTGCAACTCTTTAAAAACATCAGCAAAATCAACATGAAACCAAAGGGAATGGAATAAAGCTGCAAGCAGAGCTGGGAGATGTTCTCAGCCTGGGGTTTTCATGGACAAAACAGCAGCTGTCCTGTTTGGGATGGTGCAGCCTCAGGATCGTTCTTTGGACAAGAAAACCCTCGATTTTCTTCTTCTGCTGCTGCTGCTTTCTGTGGGTTTTGGGTGGTTTGCAGGAACACCTGAGGGGTCAGAGCTCCTTGTTTCCCACTGCAGTCACTCCAGCACAAGGGAATTCAGGGATCACCAGGACCTCTAAGGAATTTGTTAAATCCAAACAAAGCCTCTCATTTGCACCGAATAATAAAGTTCATCTGAAACCTGCAGGAGCTTGCACTGATATTCCACTCCCCTCCACACACCCTCCTTTAACACCTTGGAATGGCTTTAATTATTTCTCGTTCTGTGCTTTTTTCTTTTCCTGACGGAGTCCCAGTGAAATCTGAGCTGGCCACAAATGAGCAGCTGGTTCTAAAGACTTGGAATGGAGCTGAATGCAAGGCAGTGACTTTGTTCAAAACAAAGGCATTCCCAATATTCCACATTCCATGGAATAAGTCAGAAAAAGCTCAGCCTGAGAGGGTGGACACTCACAGGAACTGCTCCTTCCAGTGCCTGAAGGGGCTCCAGGAGAGCTGGAGAGGTGCCAGGCAGGGAATTGCGTTTCTGTGAATGGTGATGTGCTTTTGGGTGGAGACCCCAGGCCAGGGCAGTTTTTACTGAAACAAAACCTTTTCCAACAGGGAAAGGAAAATCTCCTTGAGTTCCTGAGTGGGGAAATGAGCAGCCAGAAACATGGGGAAAGCCTGGGAAAGGTGAAACCACACAGTGTTAAGATGAATTGACAGTGTTTTTAAGAGGAGGATGGGAAAGAATTATTTATTTTGATGAAGAAATTATAAAAAAACCTGGAAAAAGAGAGGAAGTGTTTAACTGTGTGTGTAATGTGTGCAAATGTGCATGTGAGACCAGAAATCAGGTGAAGGAGAAACTGTAGGTTCTTGAAACTTGTGGGAATTCTGCTCTTGGAACTTCCCTGGTCGACCTGAAAATAGGCTGGGCTTGGAGGGGCACAGGAGAGAACAACAACAGCCAGTGAAGTTCTAAGATCTGTGTCACTGATTTCTGACAGGCTCTGAAATGCATCAATGGATCCATCACACCCTGGCTGGGAAAAAGACTGGAAATGACAACAACTGAAAACTGAATACAAAAATTTTTGGTATTTTGCATTTTGGATTTCTGGAATGGGCAGCCTTGAGAGGGGCAGGATTAGGAACCTGCTCCTATGTAATGAACCTGTAAACAATCACTTTAGTCAGGGCTAAAGGGATGTTCCTTCCAAACCAACCTGCACTGAGACCCTCTGAGAGCCCATCCCTCCCTGCTCCATCCTCCTGGGATCTGATCCCAGATCCCCATTTGCTGCTGGGGCAAATCTTTGCATCCCAATTGTTATGCTGTCAAACAATTCTATTAATTAGTGCTCCTCATCTTCCTGCACCGTGTGCCTGGCAGATTTCCACCACTGCTTTCAGCCCTTTGTGTAGTGAAGTAAAAAATGCAGCTCTGAGACAGAGAACAAATCCTGTTGTGCACAGATTACATTTGCTGTAGATTTTTCACCCCCTCCCAACTGTCTACAGGTGTCTACAGACTGTTCATATTCAGGTTTTAATTAATAGAACAGCTCAGCTCTTCAAATGGCTGAGTGATGGTTTCAACCAACCTATTTCAAGTGGGATCCCCCTTAAAAATTGGCCGAAGTTTCTAATAATTTCTAAGAGCAGCTTCCTTTCTGTAAGCAAAGAGAGCAATTTTTCTTCCAAACTTTTTCCAGCAGTAGATATTGATCACTTAACCAAGCCAGCATTTCAGCTGTGAAAGGCCTCTGATTAAAATTTCCCTTGGCAGTGCTTCGGATGAGATGTTTTATCATCATCATGAATACTAAACTTCCATAATATAAAAAAAAGGAAATGAAATGAGGAGCAGTAACCCGATGGAAGAAGTGGAAAATTGTGTGGTAAATGCCAAACACACTCTCAGGTACTCCTGACCCACTTTGCACATTGTACAGTCGGTTAAAAGAAAATCTCAGGGCTAAAAAATTCTGTTTAATGTAAGATTCTGTAAATCTTACTGGGTTTGGTTAAGAGGCCGCAGATTTTCTGCTGTGTTCTTGTGGGAATTGGAATTCTCCCTGTGCCTCAAAAAACCGAGATGGTTTTGGATAACAAACAACCTGTCCACCACAAAATCTGCTCTGGCCCAGCTGGAGTGTGGCAAATCCATTTTCAGATCCCCCTGTGTCTTTGTTTGAAAGACAAAGGAAGGGGGGAACCTCCCTTGGAATGAAAAATGCGACCTCAAATTCCATCCAAATTGTTATAACTTTGAAATGATGGGGCTTTCAGGCAAAGATATGGAAAGAGGAATTCTTTACTAATATATTTATGTATAACAAGCTGTAATGTCAGCCTTCTCCTTGTTTTCACCAGAAAACTCCCCCCAACATGGGGAGAGAGAGCTGATATTCCAGATAAATGCCGCTGCAGATGAGTCAGCTGCAGAGGAGGGGAGCACTGCTCAAGTATCTTTCTGTAGAAAGGAAAAAAAAAAAATCTCTTTCAGGATTCAACAAAAAGGCAGGAGGCAGAATTTGATTTAGCAGGGAGGATCAGAGCTGATATTTAGAGGTGAGGCAGCAGAGAGGATCAGACACGACAAAGGAAGGTGGGGGTTTTTGTTTTATAACCAGGAAAAAAATTGTATCAATTGCAAATGATCCATTCTGGCCCTGCTAAATCCATCAGTGGCTGCTTTAACCCTTTCTTTAACCTGTTTTCTTTAACCTGTTTTCTTTAACCTGTTTTCTTTAATCCGTTTCAGCCAGGAATTCTTCGGAGGACAATCCCACCAATGCCACGGAGGGTTTGGCCGTGTGTTTCTCCAAACCAACACCCATTTTTAAGTCAATGGTGCAGAGTTGCAGCCTCAGTCACTCCCAGAAAACGAAAGAGGAAGAGCAGCAGTGATAAGCCCAGGTGATTTCAAACCCACAGGATTTAATGCTGATTTATGTGTGCCCCTAGGCAGCAGGAAGAAGCCAAAAGCTGACTCAGAGTTTCTTGTTAAGCAGGATTGGAGTGGCTGATTCTCATATCTGTGGATAAAACTTTATTGAAAAGGAGAGGCCAAGGGAGGCACGAGCCAGAATCTGGTGTTTAATCCCACTGCAAGGCGAGCTTCAATCAGAGTTTTGTCTGCAGGATGGCTGTGAATAGGGGCAGGGTGTTTCTGAATCCCACTCTCAGCAAAATTACTCTCGGTGGGTTTTCAAGACAGGTGATGGAGAGCTGTGCTGGCAGAATTCACAGCCTTGGAAGGTTAAACCTGGCAGAATTCACAGCCCTGGAAGGTTAAACCTGGCAGAATTCACAGCCCTGGAAGGTTAAACCTGGCAGAATGCGACCTGAATCACAGAGCATCAACTCTGCCCTTAATTGAGCTAAATATTTATTGGTCCCTGCAACAGCAACCTGCCCAGGGAGCTCCAAAAATCCTGCAGAAGACGTGGAAGCAGCAACAACTGCAGGAGCAGAAGCTGCTGAAAGGAATGAAGAAACTTGTCTTCACAAACAGTGTCTGAAAGATAAGGCTGGCACCTAGAGATAAAAGAAACAATGGGGAGGATTCCATTGTCATTTACATTTGCAATCAAGTCACAGGTCTACTGATGAGTAAAACTGAATATTGGGATAGGAAAGGAACCAAGAAGGACCATTCCGGGAAAGACAAGGCGGGGGAATTATACATTGGGAAAAGGGGGATCTGTGTTCGGTGTTCTGGGAAGTCTGTGCCTCTGGAATACCTCAGGCAATGGGGAAAGAGAGAAGGGAAAATGCGGTCGGGAATTAGGATAAAAGGGAGGCTGCATCCCCCAAAATTCTGAGAGACCCCATGGGAAATGCCCCATGACCTCTCCCTTTATTGGAATAAAGTCCCAGGACTCCTCTGTCTCCTTTTTGGACATCAACCTCTGGTGTTCGTGGATTATTTTCCTCACGCTGCCCAGACTCTCATTTGCTCCTCTCTCCATTTCAGCTCCCAGCTCACAATGTCCTGATGATAACCCAGCCACAAACAAGCTGGCTGCTCATCCAGCGTGAAATGATTTTTGGAATTTGTCTCCATTATCTGAGGCAGAAACAACCCCTCTCTCCCTGTTTACTGAGCTCCCAGGAACACCGGCATGATTGGGAAAGAAAGCTGGGCTTGGCTTTGTTTTGCTACCTCTGAGGAGCTGCTTTGCAGCTTCTTCGGGATGTTTTGTTGGCCTCGTTTTCTTCCAGCTAATTACTTGGGTGCCGTGGTCCCGCCCAAAGCATCAGATAAAAGAATCGAGAGCTCGTTAATGAGTGACATTCAACTGGATTGGGATTCCTTGGAGAGGTGCTGTAGGAAACAGCCGGTGGGCTTTTCCCACGCCTGTCACGCCTCAATGTTCTCTGAGGCAGCAGAAGATGGAATTCCTGCCTCCACATTCCAGCTGAAGACACAACTGGAAGGTGCTCCCATGTTTTCCCAAGCTTCTCCCTGGAAGGATGAGCTTGGAAGGCACCACTGGTGAACCCTCTGCTCACGATCCCATTCCTCAGGTTGGTGGCACGGGACAGAGCCTGGGGAACGGTGTCACACTGGTAGTGTCCACCTCAGATAAAAGGAGGCTTTCAATGAGGAATTGACCTCTTTAAAAAGCTCCTCAATTCTGTTCTCTTCCATTAAATTGCTGCTTTCACACAGATGAACTTTTGGTTAATTCTTGGTGCTGATGATGGCAGTTGAAGAATTGTCCCCCCTTGGTGTGTGTGGAGATTTCTCCTTCGAGGCTGCAGCGTATCAGTGAGGCAACTTTAACTAATTCTGTTTTAGTGCTTATTTTCAACTGTAAGTGTGAAAAACCCTCTTCTTTTATTGATAATTCACTTAATGGCAAGCCATGGGCCAACCCATTAATCCATATTGTAAATTAAAATAACTCTTTGATTTCCTTTGTTGGAGAAGTCTGATCTAAACGTGGCATTTTAATCAGATTCAGAACCATGGATGCCTTGATCCTGCATTGAAATCCTCTTACAGCCTCGTTATCCATCAGTATCGACTGGGAAACTGCACAGTGCCAGATGTTTGTGAAGCTGCCACGATCAGAAGGGATTATCAGCCTTTAATAACAGAAATCAGGGAATCCCACAATGGTTTGGAGGAGAAGGGATCTTAAATCCCACCCAGTGCCACCCCCGCCATGAGCAGGGACACCTCCCACTGTCCCAGGGGGCTCCAACCCGGCCTTGGGCACTGCCAGGGATCCAGGGGCAGCCACAGCCTGTTCCAGGAATTCCCCCTGGATGGCTGGGGTGTGAAGATGGACAAACCTGGGCACAGCCCCAGCCCTTCTGCAGCAAAGCAGGGAGGAAATTAAACTTCACCCCCAGTGCCACATTCTAATTTGCACAGCTGCTGTTCCTCAGCATCCTCTGGGGCCTCTCCTGGTGCTGTGAGAAGATGCCAGAGCCCAGATGGAGCTGCTGGTGCCTTTCAGCGCTGGGAACAATGGGATGAACAATGCTTGTCCATCATTGACAGGCAGGGCTTTCACCAGGGCTCCTGTGGGAGCAGCAGAAGCTGCCAAGCCCTGAATGGCCACACGTGTCCCGTGTCCCTGGGTGCCTGCGCTGCACCTGCAGGGGCTGGGGCCTCACAAAGCAGCAGAGCCCAAAATGATTCACGGCACAGAACAAACACTGCCACCCCCAGAGCCCTGCTCCGACAAAGGGTTTTTTTTGGGAGGCAGAGGACACCTGCTGTCATTAGGGTGGGGCACAGATGGGACACGCTGCAGCCGGCCTGGCTGCTCCTGCCTGCAGTGTGTGCTGCTCTCTTTGCATTCGGAGCAGCTGCCTGCTGCTGGCAAATGCTCAAAGCCCCCTGCAAAGCTCAGCACCTCATTCTGGGGTTTTCACAGGGCTCCCACAAGTGCCGAGTTCTGAAATGAGCAGCGCTCACCCTGGCTCTGAGCGTCCTGCAGAGGTGACACCCACAGTGTCACCTGTCCACTGGTGACACACCACTCTGTCCTGCAGAGCCAGAAATTCAGAATTTACCGTTCCTTGAGATGGACTGGCTCTGCATTAGATATTTTAGCAATATGTGATAAGAGCTCCTTGTTCTGGGGAGGTTGAAACCTCAAACAGACAAGGAGAAGCCAGGTGTTGATGCAGATTCCCATTATTTTTATTTTATTGTTATATTATTATCATTATTTTGTATTATTCTCATCCCAACATCAAACAGGGAGAAAAAGCAGACAATTCTTTTTTCCCCCTACTCCACCTAACAAAAGTCACTCCCCATTCTGATCCAGTTTTTCCCATTTTGCTCTTAGACTCCTCTGGCCTCCAACTCACCCAACCCCTCCCAGGGAGGCCTCATTTGGGGGTTTTGAGTCTGACCCGAAAGAAGCCCAAGTTAAAATCTTCTCTCTTTGATTTGAGCTCCTTCTCTGGCCACATCCAGCACCTTCTAAAAAGGCCAAATTTGGGGGGTTTTAAGTCTGACTTGAAACAAGCCCAAGTTAAAATCTTCTCTCTTTGATTTGAGTTCCTTCTCTGGCCACACCCAGCCCCTTCTAGGAAGGTTTAATTTGGTTTTTTGCAGTCTGACCCGAAACAAGCCCAAGTTAAAATCTCTCTTTGACTTGAGTTCCTTCTCTGGCCACATCCAGCCCCTTCTAGGGAAGGTCTAATTTGGTTTTTTGCAGCCTGACCCAAAACAAACCCAAATGAAAACCTTTTCCCTTTGATTTCAGTATGTGCTCCATGAGATCCCTCAAACCCAGCCCTGCTCCCAGCTCTGCTGCGTTGATGGGAATCCATTGACTGCACTGGGGCTGGGATAACGATGCTGCTGTAGAATGAGAACTAAATCAAGGCAGCAGCGATGAAACTGAAAAAATAAACTTTGGTGTCAAAGTCCACTCCAGGCAGGGGTTGTGCAAACATTCTCAAGAAAAGCAAAGCACGGAGGGAACAAGGAAAATAAACTCTCTAGCAGTTGTCCCAGCAGTTTCAGGCTCTGGGTCCTGTGATTCCATGAAGGACAGAGAGCAGGAAACATTTGCTAATCTCGTTCTGAAGCGTTTAATTATGTTCAGCTGGGATTTAGAGAGAACTCCCTGGCATGTCATTTCTCATGGAGAGAAAATCTACTCTTCATGTCACCAGCAGGTATTTTATTTTGCTTCCATGAACCCCGTGTCAGCAGCATGAAGGCATTTGTGATCCATGGAAATTCCCAGGAGGAGTTAGTGACACAAACAGCGGGAGCCTGGGCAGCAGCAGGAGCAGGGGAGCAGCGTGCTCTTCCCATGTTCCACTGGTGCCTCTGCTGACAAGTCTTTGGCATCCTGGGACACTCACTGGAGCCAAGAGACCATGGGCAAACTTCACTGTTTCTATTTCTGTGAGCTGTAGTTTGTTGGATTTTTTAATATTTATTTAATTATTTTATTTATTTTATTTTATTTTATTTTACTTTATTTTATTTTACTTTATTTTATTTTATTTTATTTATTTTTATATTATTTTATTTTATTTTATTTATTTTTTTATTATTTCTATTTTTTATATTTTTTTTTATTTATTTTTATTTTTCATTTTATCTTCATTTTATTTCATGATTATTTATTTTATTCATTTTATTTTATTTTTATTTATTTTATTATTTTTAAGTTTTATTTTATTTTATTTTATTTTTATTTTATTTCATTTTATTTCATTTCATTTCATTTTATTTCATTTTATTTTATTTTATTTTATTTTATTTTATTTCATTTCATTTTATTTCATTTCATTTCCTTTCATTTAATTTAATTTCATTTTATTATTTTATTTTATTTTATTTTATTTTATTTTATTTCATTTCATTTTATTTCATTTCCTTTCCTTTCATTTAATTTCATTTCCTTTAATTTAATTTCATTTCCTTTCATTTAATTGCATTTCATTTCATTTCATTTCATTTCATTTCATTTCATTTCATTTCATTTCATTTCATTTTCAACAACTTCATGCCCTTTTTTCTGCTGGAACAAAACTTTGTTCTCTTGCATTGCAACTTTCCATGTTGATTTTCTGGAACCATCGTGGCTCAGGCAGACCCAAGTGCCCACAACGTGAGCTCCATAATTTGCCACAAACCAAGAGGAAAAGCACACGTGGCACCCCCATCCCCAGGGCTGTTCTTCATCAAGGGAAGCACACATTAATTAGGAGCTCCCCTGACTGCCTGGCAGTGAAGTCCTCAAGATTTACCTTCTTCAGTAAATTCCTGAAATGTGAAATTTATTTGCTACAATCCCAGAATGGATTGCAAGATAAAATTTTTGGCGTTGCAATATAAAATTTAATAGTAATTCCTTGCACTTTCTGTTCCGTGGATGAGAGATGATTTGTAAATATAAGAGGACATTTCTTTCCAAAGATCTCCGTGTGATGAGTGCAAAAGGCACCTCTCAGGCTGGAGAGCTTTAGGGGCACTTTCCTTTTCCTTCTGTGGCAAATCCATTTTCAGATCCCTCTGTGTCTTTGAAACACAGGTATCTGCCAAGGAACGTCCCCTGGAATGGAAAATGCAACCCCAAATTCCCTCCAAATTATTTTAACTTTGAAATTATGGGGCTTTCAGGCAAAGATGTGGGAAAAGGAATCCTTTATTAATATATTTATGTATAAAAAGGTGAAGAAACAGCCCCAGCCCCAGCCCCAGCCCCAGCCCCAGCCTTCTCTCAGCTGCTGGAGATGGAACTGGACGGGCTTTAAGTTCCCTCCAAGTTATTATAACTTTGAAATTAAGGGGCTTTCAGGCAAAGATATGAGAAAAGGAATTATTTACTAATATATTTATGTATAAAAAGATAAACAAACAGACTCATACCCAGCCCCAGCCTTCTCTCAGCTGCAAGAGATGGAACTGGACGGGTTTTAAGTTTCCTCCAACCCAACCCAACCCATTCCCTGATTTTGTGGTGGATGCAGCAAAGCTGGAGTGTTTGGAAAAGCATTTCCCTCCAAGGGGAAGGGATGACAGACAGGAGATGTGAGGTGGAAGCAAGATCTCCATCCCAAGCAGGAGCAAAAACAGCGCAGGGGGGACAACCAGGGACCTCAAATTTGGTTTATGTTTAGAATTTCAGTGACAACAAAGAGATGAAGACTTTTATAGATACAGAGCAGGGACTTGGAAGAACACCTTGGCATGAAAGGTGCCAAATTCCTGGATCAAGGTACCAAACCTTCTAATAACTCTCCTATTTTTCACCCCCGGGTTTCATCAAGAGCTGTGAGAGCTTGTTCACGGCCTGCCCAGGTGCCACTTCATGCCAGGAAACACATTTCCTAGGATCCTCTTAAAAACCCTATCCTAAACTGGGAGTTAGAATAAATAAATCCACAGTTTTCTCTCTGTTTGTACTGTCCTGCTCGGTGTGAGGAGGTGCTGGCAGAGTTTGGAGCTGCAGAGGCTCGGAGTGTCTGGAAAGGAGGCACGGTGTGGAATTCACAGGCCTTAAATAAAACCCTGAGATGGTGACACTGAGAGCATTCCAGCCACAGCTCAGAGACCTCCAAGGAACCAAACATTGGAATTTGCACCTCCAAATCCGTGCAAATCTGGAAAGGATTGTTTTTTCTTTATTATTAATTCTTTTACTGAGTGCCTGAGTGTGTGACATAGCTCAGAGACCTCCAAGGAACCAAACATTGGAATTTGCACCTCCAAATCTGTGCAAATCTGGAAAGGATTGTTTTTTCTTTATTATTAATTCTTCTACTGAGTGCCCAAGCCTATGACACAGCTCAGAGACGTTCAAGGAACCAAACATTAGAATTTGCACCTCCAAATCTGTGCAAATCTGGAAAGGATTGTTTTTTCTTTATTATTAATTCTTTTATGGAGTGCCTAAACCTGTGACACAGCTCAGAGACTTCCAAGGAAACAAATACTGGTATTTACACCTCCAAATCTGTGCAAATCTGGAAAGGATTCTTTTTTCTTTATTATTAATTCTTTCACTGAGTGTCTAACTGTGTGACACAGCTCAGAGACCTCCAAGGAACCAAATATTGATATTTACACTTCCAAATCTGTGCAAATCAGGAAAGAATTGTTTTTTCTTTATTATTAATTCTTTTACTGAGTGTGACACATCCCACTCTTTAATATCTGCGTGTCTCAAGTTCAAAATGAGTGGAAAATCCCCTTTTTTCTGGCTGGTGCATTGTGGAAACCCCTTTGGATGTGACACAAACCTGGTTCTTGTTGGGCTGAGCCTCACACTGAGGAGATTTATTTGCTAAAATAAATCAGGAATCTTCGGAATTGCTGGAGAAGCAACCTCGCTGAAGGAAACAAAAGCAACACAGAGTTTAGCAGGGAAAAAAAGAGGCCAGATTCTAATGATCCTGGATTTATTGAAATGCATGCGATTGATTTCAGCGGGAGCAGCAGTTGGCTCGGAATAGACCTGATTAATTAACAATAATGATGTTTTGGCAGACTCCTCCAAAATCCCAGAGGAGCAGTCGGTGCAATTACCCCTGCAAAATCCTCATCAGTCTGTGGCTGCATTTGCTCTATTAAATAAAAAGGTTGTGGGGAGATAATGGATTGGGGGAGACCTTTTTTTATGCAGGAGAGGGCCCACGATGAAACACCAGAGTGCCACGGACAAAGAATGTGGCTTCACAGAAGCCCATGGCAAAATTCCACCCATTTCCGTAGGATCTGTAGAATTTCAATTCTGATTGAAATTCTGGCAGTGCTTGAAACTTGCAGCCTGGAGAAACAACAAAATAAATGGGCAAACGAAGGTGAGTAATGGAACTGGAGTGATGGAAGAGGGGAAAGCTTCTGGCTGTTTTAAGGAAGTTTTTGGTTTCTTTTTTTTCTGCTGAGGGTTAGTCACTGGTGCTATCAACCACAGGTGGAAAATATAAATTATTACCAGACTTCTTCATAATAGAAACCATTTCTAGGCTTGGAAGTCTATTTAGGAGTGGTTGATTCAGTGATCTGTGTGATCTGTGCTCCCTAAAATGAACATCCTGCAGTTGTTTCATTGACCCTTTAATCCTGGATAAATCAGAGCCTCTCACCTCTGTTCCTCACCTCAACCCAGCTCCTCCTGAGAGAATGAGATCCAAACCATCCTGGACATGTGGAGCAGAATGGTCAGGAATTCCTCTGCCTGCTCTTTCCCTAAATCTAGGTTTCCTCCCCTGCCAGGCTCCTGCTCCAGGCTGTGCCCATCCAGTGTCTGGCCCATTTTTTCAGTAGTAATTTGGGGTGGATAACGCCGCTGCTCTGCATCGCTCAGATAAAGCCCCGTTTGTTTCCCATCTCTGAGGGATAATTGGAGCACCATCCCACAGTTTGGCTCTTCATAAACACCAGTGAGAGTGGAGAATTTTGCCTTTTGAATGAGATTCATGCTCATCTCTGGATTCTGTTTTACTGAACACGTTTTAAAGCCCTCCCAGTGTGTTGTAACTGCACCAGCAGGGAGCTGCCAGCTCTGTTCTGTGGTGATTGACATCTGATTTTCTACTGTGGGATTAGATCATGGAAAAATCAGAGAGCCCAAGGTATCCAAGACTAACACCTTCGGAATGTTCCTGGCATTCCTTTTACGTAACCACAAATATCCTCACTGCAATATTAATTCATAGTTTTGCCTCAAGAGTTTGGAATATTCTGCGTTCACCTTCGGATGGTGGCAAAGTAAGGAAGAGGATCCTGTGACATGACAGGATTTCTCATCCTCTCAGGGGTGGAAAGCAAAAAATAAAGGGGGTGAGATGTTGTAGTGTCGGACACCAAAGAAACACGCAGATTCAGTTGTAGTCAGGACTACTCAGGTAGGACTAGAAAAGAGAATCTGGCTTTCTTTATTCTTTTTATTTGATATCTTTCTTAAGACCATCGTGGATTGGTCAATGAGGTGACCACCTCTACAATTCCACAGGATAATGACACAGTCTAGCATCTTTCTCCACCTTAGGAGAAAGGAATGAAAACAATCTAGAAGCTCAAAACAATCTGGGTCGGTTAGGAAAATAAGGACTGTGTTTATAGAAAATGTATGGGAAATTCTACTACTACAAAACACTACAAAAACCAGAGTGACAGCGAGAAATCCAAGAAATTTAGAGGTGCAGAAAATCACAGACCCTCTCTGGAGGCTGTAAAGAGCTGTAAACCAACCAAGGCAGGGTGTTGGTGATATCATTGACACCATTTTCCGTCTGCCTTGCTCGTGGTGGTGTTGCTGTGCCATGGGATAAAAACTCTCCATCTCCTGCTTCAGCACAGTTCACTGTCCAGCACAAATGAGACCCAAACATGCTGAGACAGGCAGCAGAGGAGGAGAGAACGGGAAGCAGAGCGATCCTATAAAAAAAAAATCTATTTGTTAAAAGTGGTATTGATCCTCGCCCTCTGAATTCCTGCACAGAACTCGCCCAGGCTCCCTCTGCAAATGTTTATCCCATTAAAACATCTGCCTGGGACATTTAGTGCTGGTTTGTGACGGCTCAAGGCGGTGAAAGCCATGAGCAATGAGGTGCGGCCTCAGACTTTACAGCAAAATAATCACTTGTGACTGTGAGGCGAGGGTGTTAATTACCCCCTGTATTAATTTTTGACCTCTGTTATGGGGAAAGATTGCAATAAACCCTGCTCTGACCTCCCTGTCTTTGAAGAGGAAAGGATTTTAGAGGCAGATTCTTCAGCTGCAAAACTTTCTGAGTGCTTCACGTGCAGTATTCACACAAGGGCATGGACTTGGCACGAGATGGAGAAGTGCAGAGACCTTCATTGAGCAGTGAAAATCCCTTCAATCCCAGCACACAAACAGGACAGAACCTCACCCAAACAGCAAAGATGCACCCCAGAGTGTCCCCAATCCCCTGCAGCATTGCCCAGATGTTCCCTGTGATGGGAACAGGTGAACAATGCCCTGGAAGGTCCCAAACCACAATATCCTCACACAATTGCTCCAGAAGGTCCCAAACCCATCATTCTTTTGCCCAGCCCATCTCAGGTGAGCTGGATGTGTTTCCATGGTCACCTCTGGGCCCAGGGAAAAGGCCAATTCTGGGCCTTGCAGGGCTGCTTTTCTAGAACCCCCATGGTGGAACCCTACATTCATGCATCAGCACATCCTCACTGGGATAAAGGATGTTGATTAATTGATTGAATCTTGCTAATAGTGCTCACAGACTTCACAAAAAATCCATATTGGAGAGCAGAACTTCATCAAGATAATCTTGGATACCCTATTTAATCTGTTCCATCTGCCCAGGAATGGTGAAGGCTTCCCAGCAAATCCTGCTGGGATGGTGGGAGGTTGATGTTTAGCATTTCTACAGCTCAGCATTTCCCCTGGTGTGTGTGTGCTCGTCATGGTGACACGTCCTGCTCCTGGAGCCTAAAACGAGCAAGATCCCATCAGCAGTGGGAGCTGAGCATGGCTGGGGAGAGAACTGGAGGTGTTCCAGTCACACTATTAATACTTTCAGCTCGGAGACAATAACAATCCAGTTATTTTCATTTTTTGCTTGGCACATGCGGCGTGCCACGGACAGTGATGGCCGTGAGTGTTTTTTATGAGGGTTTAATGCACACTCTGGGGCTCTGCAGAGCAGCTGCCAGTGTGAAATGCAGCACAAATCAGATGGTTCAGCAGCACGTGGATGCACGAGGAGCCACTCTGCAGATCAGGCACTGCTATTTTTAAACCCCTGGGGAGCTCTGCCACCAGATGGGCTTGGTAGAGTTTGCGGGTGGGTTTGGGACGGTCGGGACAGATGAGAGAGCTCTGGAGTCGGGTCTGACAGCGTGAGGTTCATTGTGAAAGGGCGTGGGTGTAGGAGAGCTGCTGGGGGCTGCCAGACACAGCCTGGAGCAGGGCAGAGAAGGAAGAGAGGAGAGGAGAGGAGAGGAGAGGAGAGGAGAGGAGAGGAGAGGAGAGAGAGAGGAGAGGAGAGAAGAGAGAGAGAGAGAGAGCAGAGAGAGAGGAGAGAGAGGAGAGGAGAGGAGAGGAGAGAGAGAGAGGAGAGGAGAGGAGAGGAGAGGAGAGAGAAAGAGAAGAGAAGAGAAGAGAAGAGAAGAGAAGAGAAGAGAAGAGAAGAGAAGAGAAGAGAAGAGAAGAGAAGAGAAGAGAAGAGAAGAGAGCTAAGAGAGCTAAGAGAGTTCTCTTAAAGAAGAAGAGAGCGAGCTTGTCGTTTACAATCCCATAAATCATCTTCTGTGCTGAATATTCTAATTTTCATTAACCAATCCAGAACAAACTACAAATCTTATAACATTTGCATCCAGCCCATGAGAACTATTGCATCACCATCCAGTGTTCTATTTGAAACCCTAAAAGCTGCTTTTTGGACCCTCTGCCAGCTTGGTGGGGTCTGCTCTGAGCCTTGGGCCTGTCTGCAAGCAGAGGGGATTGTTCAATCCAAGGGGGATCACCTGCAGTGGCCATGCCATTGTTTTCCAGTTGTTCAGGAGCTGGGCTTTGGGATCTCAAGGCTTGTCTTCATTTCAATCTCGCTCAGAGTTTCTACATTCTCAGCATCTTTTGCCAGGTAATCACATTGATAAGGCTTTCCTATTTCATCTTCCCCAACAGGGCTTGCTTTTGTGGTTTTTTTTTGGGGTTTTTTTGGGGTTTTTTTGGGGTTTTTTTTTTGAGATTTTGAACCCTCAGAACAGTTTGGTTTGGGCCTCACACAACCTCTGGTAGCTTTGTGAATACTTTTCTACAGCTGGCCCCTCATTTTTTAGGCAGGGATTGATCAATACTAAGAAAGTTAAGGCAAATCCTGTGAGTTTGCCAGGTTGGATGGAGCCTGCTGGGGATGTTTGGCCTTGTTTTACCTGTCCTGACCCTTGGGATGCATTAAGAATAGTTCAGAATGAGATGGCCCAGCCCTGGCAGTGCCCAAGGCCAGGTTGGACAGGGCTTGGAGCCACCTGGGATAGTGGGAGGTGTCCATGCCCATGGAATGAGATGATCCTCAAGCTCCCTTCTAACCCAAACCATTCCATGATTCTGAGTATTTAAAGATGCAAACTCACTGATTTTGGGAGTTGAACACTTGGATATGGATGCAGTTTCTGCATCCCTTTGTGAGCCTGGATTTTTAACCTCCAGTTCATTCCTGGAAGTCAATAAATCACAGCTTGGGGTTATTTGAAAACTGCTGAGTGGTGCTTTGTCATATTTGATTGAAACTTGACCAGAACATACACAGACTCAAAAGATAGGATGTTAGAAGGCAGTTGAAGGTGAAAACATCTGTTATGCAGTAATTTTTCTTCCTGTGTCTCTAATGTGTTTATTTTTCTCCCTGCTCCTAAATAAATGGGAGAGACAATTTCCATTAGAAGTGGATGAGCTGGGAGGGTGAGTGGAGGGTTTTCTGCTCTGAAATCTGAATTCTTTAGTCTTCAAAATCACTGCCCAAGTGCTCAACTGTCTCCTGTTCCACCTCCATGGCCACATTATCAGCTAAAACATCTGCAATGATTTCATTATCAATAGGCAATGTCATGATTTTCCTCCAGCAAACTCCCCCAGGGCTTCACCTCTACTCTGAGCAAGACAATAATATTTACTCACACTAAAAAAAAGCATCTTGTCAGGAATTCTGACGTTTCTTCTGGCCATTAATTAAGCTTGAAAAGCACTTACCAGCACTACTATTAGCACTTCATGCCTGGCTAAACCTACAGAGAAAGGAGTGAGGAGAGCAATTTGATCTATTGTGAAATAAATGTGCAGCTAGGAGGAGGAGATGATACAGAAACATGAGTACACCCAACAGAAAACTCATTTTCCCCCTTTGATCAAGAACTAGAGGCTTCTGGTAAACACTCAGAGTACATTTTGCTATAGACTAGATACAATTTTTTATTTGTATTTTTTTATGTACTCAAAATGCACCCCAGCGTCCTTCCAGTTATTCCTTTTACCATCGAAATAATTATAATTCAGCATCTGGTGTGAACATCATTAGCACTTGTGCTTCTTTTTGGGATCCTGAGGGATTTCCCCCCCTCTTTTCTTTGTTCCCTCTGTTGCCCCCTTTCTCCCAGGAATCCCATTTCTGTTCGATGCGCCGCCTTCGTTCCCACAAAGAGTTTGGGTTCTGAGAATGTGACGTTTTCCAACAGAAACCCATTCCATGAGAAAATCTTCAAGCCAGGCCTTCCTCTAACTGCAACCAGTTTGCCTCCCATGGGCCCAGATCCAGCAGCAATCACACAAATGTCAACAAAACTCCACAAGCTCTTCCAGCCCAGCCCACTCCTGTAGCCACGGTTTATAGAAAATTGAATGTAAAGAGACATTTCTATCTTTTGCTGTCCCTCTCTGGCCACCAGTGGCTGCCTGATAGATTTAAATCGAAAACTTGATTTGAAATTAAATTTCAGATGGAAATTTAAAATTTCATTTCAAACCCGATTTCAAATTGAATCTAAAAATACATTTGTTATCAAGCTCTCTCCCCAATGGACACAGGTATAAAGAAACCTCTCTGCAAACACAAGATGGAAAAGGTGTTATTTTATTTACTGACAACTCCTGTCAGCTTTCTCCCCCCGGTCCCAGCTTTAAGCTCATTTGATGGCTTTGAGGAAAGACAAGGATTTGAAGACTGGAGGTGTCTTTGGCTCATCCCAAAAAGAAGGAGAACTTTTGGCAGTAAAAAATTCTTTATGAAGGAAACATTTAAAATAAGTGGGATGAATTTCCAACGGATTCTTGTGGCACAACTGCTGACTTTATTGGAAGCAGTTTGTTTTATAGCTTGCATTGATTCTTGAGGGTCCTGGAACATCCTTTCTCATCCTTTCTCATTGCAGTTCGCTCTTCCCCAGCAGAAATCCCCATTGTAGGGAGAAAACTGGAATAAAAAGGCAGAAATTCCCTTTAGTTCAGAGCAAATGCTTTCCTCTGCATTTGCAAAACCAAAGCACGGTCTGTAAATTTGCAGCAGGAGGTTCTGAGGATGAGAAATGATTTATTATGCATACAAAAGGCTGCCAAAGTGACAGCAGCTCTTGTTAAATTTCTTTGGTCAGGGAGAAAAACTTGTCTAAATTGCCTCTCTGTTTTATTAGGAAATGAAAAACAAATATCAAAGTGGCATTTCTTTTAGAGTTTTATTGTAAATGGAGTCAAATACATGGAAAAGGCAAACATGGTTTGATTGATGTGTATTTTATCTCCCTATTTCTCTTTATTTCCCTATTCACATCACGTTTTTATTCTGATTTTTAACCTGGGTTTTTTCTTAATGCTCAATATTTTTGTAGGGAAAAGACACCCTCCTTCCCAAGCTGCCATCTGCAAATCCTGAAGGAGAGCTGTCTCCTCCTGATCAGCCTGATGATCACCACACACCTCTCCAGCTGGGAAAAAATTCAGGATGATCACCACACTCCTCTCCAACTGGGAAAAAAAATCAGGATGATCACCACACACCTCTGCAGCTGGGAAAAAATTCAGGATGATCCCCACACACCTCTCCAGCTGGAATAAAATTCAGGATGATCCCCACACATCTCTCCAACTGGGCAAAAATTCAGGATGATCACCACACACCTCTCCAGCTGGAATAAAATTCAGGATGATCACCACACACCTCTCCAGCTGGAATAAAATTCAGGATGATCACCACACACCTCTCCAACAGGAAAAAATTCAGGATGATCACCACACACCTCTCCAACAGGAAAAAATTCAGGATGATCACCACACATCTCTCCAGCTGGAAAAAATTCAAGATTATCCCCACACACCTCTCCAGCTGGAATAAAATTCACTATGATCACCACACACCTCTCCAACTGGAAAAAAATTCAGGTGTGAAGCAGCCTTGAAGCATTTGAAATTCTCAGACAGAAAGAAGTGAAGGAGCTTTGCTGGACAAAGCCAGCTCAGGTACAGGCAGGATTTTAGCAAAGACTGGGGTGACCACACGCTCCTGTACTGAAAATAGAAACACTTCTCCTTCAAACCTTTGTTTGGTTTTCCTAGAGCAGAAGTGGAGCAGGAAAGGAGCCGTGTCCTCAGTCAGTCCCAGGGCTCTTGCCCAGTTGGAACAGGACATGTTGTGCACTATATATTTATATTTACCCATTTCAAAAGGCTGTAGATTCATTTTTTTTTCCCCTGACATGAGAAATGCTGGTGGAAGCACTGAAGGATTAGAGAGTGGCTGCTAAAGTAAACACGAGCCAATGCTGTAACCAGATCACATTCTTGTGGTGGGCTAAAGAGACTCTTTCATTCTCAGCCACACTGAGAGGAAGCAGAAAGTGCACCAGGACATAGGCTGAGCTTTCTTTAGTAGTGTGGGAATGAAAACGTGGGGATGTTTGGCCTCATTTTACCTGCCTTGATCCTTGGGAATAGCTCAGGATGAGCTCCAAGCCCCATCCCTGGAAGTGTCCAGCAAGAGGCAAAAAGTGCACCAGGAAATAGGCTGAGCTTTCTTTAGTGTGGGAATGAAAATGTGGGACAAATGGGGATGTTTGGCCTCATTTTTCCTGCCTTGATCCTTGGGATACATCGAGAAGAGTTCAGGATGAGATGCCCCAATCCTGGAAGTGTCCAGAAAGAAGCACAAAGTGCACCAGGGAATAGGCTGAGCTTTCTTTAGTAGTGTGGGAATGAAAACGTGGGGATGTTTGGCCTCATTTTACCTGCCTTGATCCTTGGGAATAGCTCAAGATGAGCTCCAAGCCCCATCCCTGGAAGTGTCTGGGTTGGATGGGGCTCGGAGCCGCCTGGGATGGTGGGAGGTGGAGCAGGGGTGGGACTGGATGGGTTTTGAGGTCCTTCCTCGGAACCCAGACCATTCTGGGATTTATAGGGATTCTGCAGATAACAAATCAAATGGATTTCTGCATTTTAGAGAGAGCAGCTCTGTCCTGCCCGAGCAATCCCTGCTCTGAGTGTGTGTGGTGGCACTTCCAGGCAGGGCTGGAACCTCACCAGTGAGCAGAGGGGGAGAGGAGAGGAGAGGAGAGGAGAGGAGAGGAGAGGAGAGGAGAGGAGAGGAGAGGAGAGGAGAGGAGAGGAGAGGAGAGGAGAGGAGAGGAGAGGAGAGGAGAGGAGAGGAGAGCAGCCCTGCCCAGTTCCCCTGTGCTGGCTGAAGTGTGAAGGGCAGAAATGTCACAGATGTGAGCTGAGCTTTCAGCAGGCGCGTCCCTGGAGTCCAACCATTCCTAGGAGCCAGGAAGGTCAAGTTCTAACCAGGCTCTTTCCCTCCCCAGCATCCTTTCCTTCCTTGGAGGGCGTTTCTGTGCATGCACCAGAGAGGATTTGTCTGGAAGTGGCAGAGAAGTTTGGGAACCACGAGAAATGAAAGCTGAAAATGATGTGCTCTGTCTAAAGGCAGGCACGACCCCAAGTAAATGAGGTTAAAAGTATTTTTTAAGAACACACAGATGGCAGATGGAAGGTAAAGTTTTCTTCTTTTTAAAAACCCAAACACTGAGCAATACACTGCAAAATAAATTCAGTTTTTTGCCATGTTGTTGTGAAGAAATTACCTGGTGCAGTGGAAGATGATTCTCCAAGTGACTTTTGGACATCATTCTGTTTGCACAATCCAAAATTCCACGTACATTGGGTGGGAGCTGGATGAGTCAGCCGATATTTGCTGGAATTTGAATGCCATGTTATTTTAATGTCTAAGGGAAAGCATAAATCAGGAGTTTTTCAAATCCCAGGCACATTTCTGGAGCAACGTTGCAAACCCACGTAGGTGAACGAGCTCAGAGTTCCAGCTGAGTTTTTTCTGTGGGTGCCTGTGCAAAGCCAGGATCCATCCAAGGGAAAGGGAGAAGGAACAAAATTCATGTAGCTCACAGGAATCCCTGGATTTTTGATGTGAGTTCCTCTCTTAATGCATCGCAGCGACTTTTTGTGGAAATTTTCTGCTTCCCAACTAAGCATGTTTTCATATAAATAATAACAACGATAATAAAATCAAGCACTGAGGTCTCATTTTCCCACAAGGATTCTCGAGAAGCTGAACAGGGAATGTTCTCCAGAAGAAAAACAACTCCTGGCCAGCCAAGCAGATCTGTCCTGCTGCAAAAAGGTGCAACCCCAGCGACTTCAGCCCGACAAAAACGCCAGGAATTGGTGCAAGAGGCAAAAATGTTGCTGTGGCTCACATAAAGAACCAGCACATTCTGTCCCAGAGTGGTTGTGTGGCCCCTGCTGAGCTGAATTTCCCCTGGATCATTTCTTTACATCCTGGACTTCTTGGCTCCAGCCAGCCCAAGGCTTTTTGTGTGTCCGAAATTGGATGGAAAATTCATTTTGGGAGTCTTGGTGGTGTCCTGTGCTCTGTGCTTGTCTACATGCCCAGCAAATTCACTGATGCTTTGATGGTTTTTTTTGAAGGTTCTTGAGGGCTGACAAGAATCCTTGAGTTTGGGGTCAAACTGGAGAGAATGGAGTGGGGACACAGATATTTTCTGATTTATTTTAGCATCCAGTGCATGATGGAGCCCTGGGCCGTGTCCACCTTTTCCCACCTCCCTTCACACCAGTTCACTCTGGCCAAAATATGGGAATTTGTAGTTTCTCCCCCTGCTTTTGTTTCCCGTGCAGAGAAGACACTTTTATACCTTTTTACACTTTGATTTTGAACAGTTTATGTCAATACTTTCCTTTTTTTTTTTGTTACTAACAATTTACTCAGCTGAAGAGTTGCAGGAAATGAACTATCTATCTATCTATCATCTATCAATCAATCAATTATCTATCTATCTATTTATCTATCTTATTATCTAATTATTATTATTATCATCTATAATTTGGCCTTTCTAGCTGCCGTCCCCCTTTTTTTGGTGGAAAATGAGGCGCTTTACGAGAGGAAATGTGTGATTCCAAAGGATGCCTGCACTCGGTGGGGCCTGGGCTCCCTCTCCTGGCCCTCCCTGCTCTGCAGCTTTTCCTGCTGATTCCCAGTTTAATTCCCCATCACTGTAGAACTGGGATTAAATAGGAATTGGGCAGATTTGGGGGAGCAGCCACAGAAACCCACAGAATTCCCTCCCACGTATTTTTTTACCTAATCCTTTTTTTAAGTTCTCTCTGCTAATTAAAGTCAGCAAACAGCAGCCAGAAGATTTTTTTTTTTTTTTGTAAAATATCCTTTTACTCTGTAGGATGGAAGAAATCCTCCAGGAAGGAGATGTTTGCCATCACTTTTCTGTCCAGCTGTGAGTGCCTTACTCCCTCTCTACACCCTCTATTAAATTGCACAGCATTTACTCCCAGAGAGCCATAACTGGGATAACTCCCCCCTTTCCTGAGTATAAACCTCATGATTTTGGTTAATTTTACAAAGACACCCTCATTGCACATAAAAACAACAAAAAAAAAAAGTTAAATGCTCTGCGTGTTTTGTTTTATTTAGACCAAAAAAAATTCCCACAAATATGAAATAATTCCCACAAATATGAACTAATATGAGAAAACCTTCCCACAAATAGGAATTAATTGAATTGCTCCACTTCTCTCCTCTTCACATTCCAATTTTAAAAGTCTCCAAAAACACAAGGCACTCTAAATAAAATAAGGCACATGCCAATTCCACTCGGCCCCCTCTACCCCCTGAGCTAATTGGTGGATGTTTTACTGTCCCGAGGTTTTGTTAATTAACAATAAATCTTTCAAAGCTAATTAGAGCCTCCGGGCACTTGGCAATGGAGATGTCAGGTGCAGAGACGGGGAGGGAGTGAGCAGGCAGCCTAAAAACTGTCATTATTTTGTTGGGAAGGAGCAATAAGTGGCAACAAAGGCCATCATTAAAGACTCAGAAACGCAAAACACTCGAGGAAGTCGCCAGCTACGTTGAGCCACCATAAATAATTCACTGATGCTGCTTTCCAGGCCTTATTTTAAAGATATTATTGTGCAAAAGACACTTGGGTGCTGTTCTCGGGGTGGTGCTGCTCTGCTGGGGCAGGAGGAGCAGAAGATTTGGGTTCCTCAGTTCTATTTAGAGAACAAAAATTGCTGACTTTTGTGCCAATGCATCACAAAATGAGTGGTGCTTTTTTTTCAATAGTTTGGGAGGGTTTGTCCAAATGCAAATGAGTGGTGCTGAAAGGCAACACGACGCTTTCAGTAATTAACTCTGTGTTAATTGACTCACAATCAACCTGCCAGGAATATCAGAAACGCCAGCGCCGTGTTGAAAAATAACACACCTTGTAACTTTAATTAATTGTGCAATCACAGCTTTTCGAACGATTTCTCATCACGGTGGGACCTGGATCATCACCCAGAGCTGTTACATCTAAAAAACTCCCCCCTGTAACGGCAGTTCACGTTCAGCCAATCCATTTTGAATATTTCAACTTTCCAAAGGTGACCTTGGAAATGGAGCCCCTGGGACGTGCTCCTGAAACTTCCATCATTCTTCGAGCAACATTCCAGCTGCTCCTGCGTGCCTGCAGATTACAGATATTGTCCTATGATGCTTATTTGAACACTGAGTTAATTTTAATTAGGCTCCTGTGCCTAATTGCTCGGGAAAACACCTCCTAGTAACAAATGTTGCTCCTTGCTACTTAGAAGAAGCTGAATCACAGCCCCACGTTGCATTCTGTAATTGTCTGTGTATATAGCTCATTAGGCTGATATTTTGAAGTTGTTTTAAATGATGTGGTTCTCCCTTTAAAGCTGAGCAGAACGAAGTATTTGCTTTAGAACGGAAAATTAAATCACAGAAAATAATCATTCATTCCTCTCGCTCTGGCAGGCGAGGCATCCATTTGATGTTGCTCAGCTTCCATTGCCCTGCTGCTCGAAGCTGCCTTCTCCTCCCAAAACAACAAATGACTTTTGATTTCTCTTCGTTACATGCGTCATTAATTCCTCTTCCCCGCTTTCTGTTTGTTTTCCCTTCCTGCTCTCTGCTGCCTGAGCTGGAGGATGTGAGGGTTTTCCCCTGTGGCTTTTACAGCTTCAGGGGATTTCTGTTCCAAATTCAATATTATACCCCAAAATTCGGGATTATTTCCCAATATTATTCCAGGAAATACTGGAGTTGCAAATATTCAACTGTGGAAATAACCACAGGTTGAGCACTGGTTAAATTGTGTCCCCTACCTATAAGGACATTGCAGTTGAAGACTTTGGACTGTTTGGTTTTTGTTGTAAGAACCCAAATCGAACCAGAACACTTGGTTTTCTCCGGAATTTTTGGAATCCCCTTGGCCTGATGTGGAGCTGGAGGGAATCACAGTTTCTTTTGGAGCTGTGATTGAAGCAGACATTACTGAAAGGCATCAGATTTGTACCTCACATTTGGGGAACTGAAGGTGGCACAGTTAAGAAGGAGATGAGAAGGTGAATGAGGGGCAAACAGGGCAGAACCTTCACAGACAAAAGTTCAAAATGGGAGCCTTCACTGTCTGAGAGGCACATCTGGCAAGCTTTATGCAAGAAGAAGCTTTGATAAATGATGTTTTACACACAGGACTGAGGTTCCACCCAGCTGCATCATGCAAGGACAAACAGAGCGTGTGGAGGAGGTTCAGGAGAGTCCTCAGCTGTCACCTCAACCACGGGGATTTTTCTTTATCTGCCCTGGACTCCTCTGTGTGCTCTGACCCTGGAACAAGCTTTGCTTTTTCTTCCCTCTCAGATTGCTTTAAGGTCGCCCTCATTCTCTCTAATGACTTTAAATCACTGGGTTTGATGTCTGGTTTATCTTCCCAAATTGTAACACCCCTGAGTGCATCAAATTCCCTCCTTAATCCCCTTGGCATCTCTGATCACTGAAGGCTGGAGTCAGATAAACTCCCCCAGGTAGCCTTTGACGTCTTTCCAGCAGCAGCTGAATGCCATGAAAGATCCATCATGCTTTCCTTGGTGTCAGAAAGGTTTTGCTGTTAAAGATTAGGGAGGCTGGAGGTCACTCCAAATCACAGTATTGCTCACTTTATAAGCCCATTTTATCCTGTCATCTGGTATTTCACATTCCAGTTCTTTCAGAGGAGTCCACAGCATTCATCAACTCCTCATCCTTCAGCCCCTTCGTACACTGGGGTTTGAGCACTGAGTGATTCATTAAACGTCTCCAAAGTCAAGCCATTTCTCTTTTTCACTGTGTTTTATTGTCTCTGTTTTCCCTGACTTACAAACCTCTGGCACAGCACTGAGTCCTTGCTGTAAGAGCTGGTGCCTCACAATGGGATCCTGAAGGAAGAAATCCTTGGATAGTGAAACCCCTCTATTGAAACGCTATTTTAAGAAAAATGTAGAACACAAAACGCAGTTTCAAGGTCCAAAAGATTATTGTTGATTGTTTCTCAGACTCAACACTGAGCTTTCCAAGCCCAAACCCTTATTTCTATTAGGCAAAAATAGGGAGAAGAGCACCACTTTGAAATCCCCAAAGGCCTCATCTGGGAGACCAAAGAGTTGATTTGAGGTCCAAAACCACATTTCTAAGCTCCAAGGCTTTTGATTTTAAAGCCCAAAGCCTCCTTTAAGGGGCCCTGAGCATCATTTTTTCAAAAGCCTGATCTGGAATATCGGTGGGGCTGTGATGTCACACAAAGCCTGTGACACAGTGGGACAGAAGGGGACACGGGGAGGTGGGTTCTGCACCCTGGAGAGAGCCCAGAGGGTGAACATCCCCACCACTGAGGGCATGGCTGCCGACAGTGGCATGAACCCAGCCCAGATGGATTTCTGGGATGGGATGGAGTCGGTGTTCATGATGCCCAGCATCACCCCCACAGGTACAGGCAGGAGCGTCGCCCTCTCAGGGATGTGGGGACGAGCACTGAGCCATGTGGGGCTGGGGACAGCAGTGACACACACCCCAGGGCTGCTGGAAGGCTGAGAGCCAGCAGAAGCACAGCACAACCTGGTGTTTCCTGGTTTTCCAGAGCGTAATGCTGTCTGGGATGCAGTGGCTGGATACATCCAACAGCAGCTGCTGCTGCGCAAGGTGGGACAGCATCCTGGGGAAAAAACCCTGGGAAAAAACCCTGGGACAGCATCCTGGGACAGGACCCTGGGAGAACACCCTGGGACAGAACCCTGGGACAGCATCCTGGGCCAGAACCCTGGGAGAAAGCCCTGGGACAGAATCCTGGGGCAATACCCTGGGAAAAAGCCCTGGGACAGGACCCTGGGACAGCAACCTGGGCCAGAACCCTGGAAAAAAACCCTGGGACAGAACCCTGGGGGAACACCCTGGGACAGAACCTTGGGACAGCAACCTGGGCCAGAACCTTGGAAAAAAACCCTGGGACAGAATCCTGGGACAGCATCCTGGGCCAGAACCCTGGAAAAAAACCCTGGGACAGAACCCTGGGACAATACCCTGGGACAGAATCCTGGGACAATACCCTGGGACAGCATCCTGTGACAGAACCCTGGGAGAACACCCTGGGACAGAACCCTGGGACAGCACCCACGTCCTTCTTTGCCCACCCAGAGCAGTGAGGAGCTCCCATGGCCCTGGATCATGGCCTGCAGTTCCTGTTGCCCTCCTCAGAATGCAGGAAAGCCACCCCAAAAGCCCCTGCTGAGGGACAAATGGAGCTTGTGCAAGGGTGGTGTCACCTCTGGGAAGTGGCATTGTGCCACAGGGGACTGGGGGTGCCCTCCAGCTGCCTCTGTCTGGATTTTTTCGGTGGGAGAAGGGAAAGGAGAGGCCCCAGCATCTCCTCCCCAGGGCTCTCCCCACTGACTTCTGAACAGTGGGAATTGGCAGAGTTCGGTCAAAGGCACCATCCCTTGATGGAAGCCATCCTCAGCTCTTCCCTCTGTCCAATTCTCACCATTTGAGCCTTTCCCTTCTGCTCCAGGGCATCCGAATTCCCACCCTCGGCTCCTTTGATGTGGTCCACACGGAGACCCAGGTGGGGAACAAGACTCTGATCCTGCAGAGGCCAGTGTTCTACCTGGCCAGGAATCTTGGAGGAGTCCAAAACCCAGAAAATAAGGATGATCTGGCTGGTAAGGCAGAGGATTTAACCCTGCAGGCCCAGGGTGGAGGAGGGTATCACAGCACATTTCTAACAGCATCTCCTGGGAAACGCCTTTGGCCGAGCCCTGGGGAAACACCTCCAAACCCTCTCCTGTGGTTTTCCAGGGGGGAAGCAGCTGGAGCCTCTGAAATACGCCAAGGTGGCCACAGAGGCCTCGGTGTCCCGGAGGAAAGCGGAGTGCTGCATCCTGGGCACCACGTCCCTGCTGTACCACTGCCTGGAGAAGGGCTTGAGCATCGCCTTCGTCCTGAGGGACGTGGGCGTGCTCCTCATCGAGGGCAGCACGGTGCAGATGAGGTTCTACCAGGATTTCCTGGAGGAGGTGATTGGGGAGGCGATCCACGACAGGGCTGTGCTCAAGGTGAGCCTTTTGTTCCCCCCCTGTAGGGTTCCACCATGGGGGTTACGGAAAAGCAGCCCTGCAAGGCCCAGAATTGGCCTTTCCCCAGACCCAGAGGTGACCATGGAAACACATCCAGCTCACCTGAGATGGGCTGGGCAAAAGAATGATGGGTTTGGGACCTTCTGGAGCAATTGTGTGAGGATATTGTGGTTTGTGACCTTCCAGGGCATTGTTCACCTGTTCCCATCACAGGGAACATCTGGGCAATGCTGCAGGGGATTGGGGACACTCTGGGGTGCATCTTTGCTGTTTGTGTGAGGTTCTGTCCTGTTTGTGTGCTGGGATTGAAGGGATTTTCACTGCTGAATGAAGGTCTTTGCACTTCTCCATCTTGTGGGAAGTCCATGCCCTTGTGTGAATCCCGCACCTCCCTGCTTGGGCAGACCCACAGCAGTTCCTCACCACGGCTGGCACGTGGACACTGGGATGTGGCCAGGGGCTCTGGCCAGGCAGGAGCGTGATTCCACCCTGAACTCCTCCTCTCCTGAGTGCCTTGGCCACGCTGAGGATGTGCTGACACCTTCACCTTTCTGCGCTGCAGGTTCTCCAGCACCTGGGCATGGTGGTGTCCCGGGCGGTGCCCGTCGCTTCCCTGAGCTTCACTGGCCGTGTCATCGTCTTCCCCAAGTGAGTCAAACACCCCGGCAGCTTTGGCCCTGGAGAGATCTGGGAGCAGTTTCTCCTTCTGCAGTCCTGCAGAGCAGTGGCTCTCGTTGGTGTCTGCCTGCTGTGAGCAGACCTGAGGGCACAGAGGGAGCATTTTAGGCAGCCCTTGCTTCCCCATCATGGCCAGGAATCCTTTCCTGGGTGAACCAATTTCCCAGGAATGTCCTTGGGGCACTTGGGAGAGCAATGGCCTTTACCCCGCTGCCAAACTCACCTGTGAGCAGGTGATGGTGGCATGGGGCCAGGCCTGGTGGGGACGAGGGTCAGGATTGTGTTGTCTCTTTGTTTCCAGCTTTGAACAATTTCCGCCCACATCACTGTCCAGGGATCATCCCAAGGACTTTGCATTTGTCCCTGAGGAGGACAAGAGGAATAAAATAGATCTGCCAGCCATCAGGAGAGGCATGGAAGGTAAAGCAGCTCCCTGTTTGTTTCCAGAGCACGGGCAATGATCTGATGGGAGAATCCCAGGCCACGATTGTCACAAGGATCTGATTGTGCTGAACCTTGGTGGCCTTTTCTTTTCAGGGTGACTCCACAAGAGTCGAGCCCTGGGCTGGGAGGTGCCCAAGATGCTCCTGCCTGGTTCAGCAGGAGGTTGGGGATCCAAGGGCTCATCCTTGCTCCTGGGAATTAATTACCTCTGCTTTCAGAAGGGACTCTGTCCCAAATCTTGAGACAGCGGTGTGAAGGGAGTGGGAATTCCCTCTGGGATGTGTTGGGAAGAGGCTTGAGCATCACCATGTGTCACTTGTGCCCAGCAGCATCACAGCTGTGGCTGTTCTGACCAGCTCTGTCCTTCCTGATTCCAGGGAGACCTCCTGGCCTGCCCGTGCCTGCCCGCCGGGGCTCCAAGGCAGGAGAACAGCCCGGGGATGAGGAGGGCTCTCGGGTCAGGTGAGCCTGGAGTGGGGCCTTTTCCTCATGCAGCCAGAGCTTGTTCATCCACCAGACAGACCAGGGCTGCTGGGAGCCCGCCGTGCCACAGGGCTGGCTCCTCTCCATCCCTCCAGAAGAGCCCTCATGACAGCTGGGGCCATGCATGGGGACAGACGAGTGTCAGCCAAGGGGGTTTCTCCCCTGAGCTGGGCACAGCCATGGGCTGAGGGGTTCCTGTGGGCTGAATGTGACCCCAGACCCTTCCCAGCCTCACTCAGACTCTGTGTCCTTCCAGGAAACTTCCAGTGATCCCAGGGGCTGCTGCTGGGAGGAAGCAATCTGTGACTGACCAAGGCAAGGGCAAACCCGTGCCCAAGGGCCAGGCACCGAAGCAGAGCGACAAAGAGGCAGCAGCAGCACAGAGGGGCAGGGGAGGAAGAGGAGAAAGAAAAGATTCTCTCGGGAAAGAGGGAGAAAAGAAAGTTCAGCTCGGGAAAGAAGGAGAGAGAAGGGGATCTCTTGGAAAAGAAGGAGAAAAGAAAGCTCGTCTTGGAAAAGAAGGAGAAAGAAGAGATTCTGTTGGAAGAGAGGGAGAAAAGAAAGTTCAGTTTGGAAGAGAAGGAGAAAGAAGGGGATCGCTTGGGAAAGGAGATAGAAGAGATTCTCTCAGAAAAGAAGAGGAAAGAAGAGATTCTCTCAGAAGAGAAGGAGAAAAGAAAGTTGGACGAGGAAAAGAAAAAGAAGGAAAAGATGCTCTGTTAAGTGAAGGAGAAAAGAAAGTTCATCCCAAAAGAGGAGAGAAAAAAGCTTCTCCTGGTGGAAAAGGAGAAAAGAAAGTTTCTCCTGGAAGAAAAGGAGAAAAGAAAGTTCCTCCTGGAAGAGAAGGAGAAAAGAAGTTGCATGTCAAAAGGGAAGAACTGAAACATCTCCTTAGGAGAGAAAGAGAAAAGAGACTTTTTTCTGGAAGAGAAGGAGAAAGGGAAGCCCCACTTGGGAGCACATCCGTGCCACGGAGTGCCCGTGCCAGGAAGCCTCAGGACTCCAAGGTGTTCATCCTGCAGCGCCCGGGGCCTGAGGCAGCTCAGAGCCTGAGAGCCAGACCCGAGGCCTTCTGGTCAGTGCTCAAAGAGCCCCAGAAGAGCATTTTGGCGGGCTACAGGTTTGAGTCGTCCCGCCTGCTGCCCCCACTGCCCCCGCGGGGCAGGGTGGTCTCACAGCTGCCCATGCTGAAGAAGAGAGAAACGGTGACCAGGGGCCCCTGGCCCTGGGTGGAGTGAGCAGGGATGAGCGTGAGCAGCACCTGAGGTGGCCAAACAGGGACGTGGTTGGAGCAGGAACTGCCATTCTGGGGTGTTTCTTCCTAGGAATGCAGAGTTAGCGAGGGGATCTTCAAGGATCCTTTCAGTTCTGCTGGACATCGTGGCCAAGGTGCCACCGTGGGCTCATCCATCTCCAGGGCCGAGGGGCTCCTTTTCCAACAAGGAGCCTCAGGACACTGACTGAGCAGGATCTCTGGGGTTAGAGACAGCCCAACTCAGCACAAAGCTTCTCTTTAGATCCCCGCTGGGAAGACAAAGACTCTCTGGGGAGGGTCTGGCAAAGCTTGGGAACAAAGTGCTGCTGCTGGAGAGGCCGCAGCGAAGGGAGAGGAGAGAGAAAGAGCTGCCTTCCTGTCAGTGTTGATCTGAAACCATCCAGGAGAGGCTGGAGGGCACTCCCAGGTCTAGTCCCCTGGAGCAGGGAGCCTCACACCGTGTGAGATTCCCAACTGAGACCGAACGCCATCCCAAGTGCTGCTCCTGACTGATGTTGGGGTGAGACTGCGCATCCTCCTCCCAGCAGGCAGGAGGTGCCTGCCACTACCACCCTGGGAGATTTTTATTAAAAGAAAAACCCCTGAGTAGCAAATTAAACAGAATTCTGTTGTGCAACCCATCCCTTGCGCACCTGCAATGTCCATTTCTTGTCCTTCGGTCCCTTCGGTTTAAGTATCACTAAATGTCTCCAAAGTAAACAATTTCTCTTTTCCCCTGTACTTTATTGTCTCTATTTTCCCTAAAAATCCTCCAGCACAGCACTGAGTTTTGTTCGCTTTAAGAGTCTCTGTAATACGGGGTATTTTTACAGAAAGAGGCACTTGCAAAAGCTTTTATGCAGTATTTAAAATTGCATTGTGCTTTATGGGAATTCTAGTGAGTTTCCATTTGGCTTTTATAGTATTGCGTATTTCCAGTTGAAATGTTCACCCTGTTCTATTATTCAGGACAGGTTTTGTTTCATTTCACATTTTTAACCCAGTTGAAATATGGGATACGGCCACAGATATTTAAGAAGTTAACGTGCCAGAAAGGAAAATATACAAATACACTTATTAAATACTGGTAAGAACCACCAAAGCTGCTCAATGCTTCAAAAATTTGCCTACCTGACATTGCTTAGGGTCATGAAAAGGTTTGGTTTGGAAGGGATTTTAAATCCCATCCAGTGCCGCCCCTGCCATGGGCAGGGGCTCCTCCCACTGATCCGGGGTGCTCCAGCCTGGCCTTGGACACTGCCAGGGGTGGAGCAGCCACAGTTTCTCTGGGAATTCCATTCCAGCATCCCACAACCCTCCCAGGGAACAGTCCCTTCCCAATATCCCATCCTGTCCCCCCTGGCAGTGTAAAACCCTCACCTCTGGGCCTGGCACTGCAGACCCTGGTAAAGAAATATCTCAGTGTCTTTCCCTTTATCCACTGAGAGATCCCAACAAGGTCTCCTGGAGCCTTTTCTTCTCCAGGCTGGACACTCCCAAATCTCGCAGGGTTTCTGTTCCAGGAAGCTGTTGCAGCCTTGGCATCATTTTCGAGGGCTCCTCTGGACCTGCTTTAACAGGGCTGGGTCTTGCTTGTGATGGGTGGGAGCAGAGAGCAAGAATTCCTTCCAATCCAAAACTTCCACACAGACCATTGTGCTGCTTATCTTTATTTAAACTTCTACCACTAATTCCATGTCTCCTCTCTCATCTTCCAGGAGCTCAGAATTGGCTTTCAAAGCCGTGAAGCGCCTGTGAAGAGAGAAGAGGCTGCTGAAACCCTGCCATGGCTGGGTCCGCGGTGGGTGTGAGGATGTGGAGCAGTGCTGGACATCCCATGGGATGTGGACAGCCAGGAGCTGTGGGCATGGAGAGCTCTGGGCAGAGCTCCAGCACCAATCTCTGATTTTGGCCAGTTTTGGCTGAGTTTGGCCGGTGAGCGTATCTCCAAATGCCCCGTGGCGGTTTCAGCCCCCCAGCACCAAAACTTGGCAGCCCCCCACACATCCCATGAGTCACTCACTCTTTCACCTCCTTTGCCCATGCAGGGGCCAGCTTGAGAAGCAGCAGAGCAATCAGGCTCCAGACCACAGACATGAGTAAGGATTTTATGAAGACGCTGCCAAAGGTTTTAGCCACCTCGACCGCCAAGGTCTTCATGGCTGTCTTGTCATTCTCAGCGCTGCTGAATCTCTTTTCCACACTTGGAGGAAATCCCCAAAGCTCTGAACTCGCTGGGAATGGGGTGTGAGGGGTGGTGAGCACCTCAGTGCACACACAGAGGGTCCGAGTGTGCGTCCCTGCACGGGAACGGCCACAACTCCACCCCCAGAGACGGCCAAGGGACAGGGATTCCCTGACTCGCCTGTTGGCTGAAGGGCCTCAGTGCTTCCCTCAGGGATTGGCACTGCCTGATGGCCTTCCTGAGGAGCCTCCTTATCCACAGGCTCGGAGTCCAGACCTTCAGAGAGAAAGAGTGCCAGTTGAATTCCAATTCACCCTTCCTCGTGGGAACCTGAGAGCCCAGCTCTCCAACTCCTGTGGTCAAGAGCCACTTGTACCTGGAAGTGCTTCCTCCAGTAAAGTCATTAATTCAGACTGTTCCATTAATGGCCAGGAAATGCTCCCCAGTCCAGTTTCATTCTTCAGATCTGAAGGGAAAGAATGAAAAATTTCCACCACGGGAATGCCTGTAATGACCTCTCGGGCTGTGCAGTGGGTCAGGGCTGACCAGTGACCCTCGAGGTGCCCGGTCCAGCTGAGGAGCTGGGACAGCCCAGGGTCGCCACATTCCCACAAGGAGCTCCTGTCACACTCTGTGGCATCTCCTGCCTGGACTGAGCAGCAGCTCAGGGAGGGGATCATGGATCCAGGCAAGGCTGGATTTTCATACCTGCAGGAGACGCCTCGCTCACGTTTGGGCCTTGAGTCGGCAGTTCCCAAAACAAATCAAAAGCTAGGTAGGGTCCACGAGAGTCAGATTTAGCACCTGGATCTCCACTGACTCCAGCCACGGCTGTGAACAGGACAGAGAAGCTCAGATGAAATATTTCCATGTGCTTTCCATGTGGTTGGAACATGGAATGGCTCTGTGGACCTGTTTGTCCCTTCCCCTCTGGAGCACCACACAGGTGTCAGGTGTGTGACCCGTGATGATCCAAAACAAACTGTGCAGGAGCTGCCAGGAGCTAAACCCAACCCCAGCAATCCTGCTGGCATTGCTCTTGGGAGCAGCTCAGGGCCTGGAATGTGGGAGAGGGAATGTTCTGCATGGCTCTGCGCTCCCCTGAGCCCCACCCATCGCCTCTGTGATCAGCTGCACAGCTGAGCATCAACAAAAAAGGTATTAAACACCCCATAAACAGGATATTGAAACCCAAATGCTCCTTGGAGGGACCCGTGGGAGCTGCCCCGCTGCCCCTCCCTGCCCACCTACCTGCTCCCGATGCTCCTGAGTCCCAACCAGGGAGCTGGGGCCAGAAGATCAGCAGGGCTAGCAGGGCCAGCAGGACCACCAGGCACACCAGGACTCTCAGGACTCTCTGCACAGCCAGGAGGATGATGCTGGCCATGGCCCATCCTGCCCACTCCATGACGAGGCCACAGGTGCTGCTGGAGCCTCACCCACCTGTGCTGCACACCCCAGCCTGGCTGTGTGACCCCTCAGGGGCTGTGTGACCCCTCAGGGGCTGTGTGACTCCTTTGGGGGCTGTGTGACCTCACGGGAGGCTTCCACCACCAACGTTCCACTGTTTCTAGGGGAGCCCCCAAAGTCCTGTAGGTGCCTGGGACAGTGAGGGCACAGCCCCATCCCAGCCCACCCAAAGCTCTCTGCTCTAGGAAGCTCTGCACAGCTACCTGGGGCTTCACCTGTCTCCTGAGCACACCCCAGAGCAAAAGGAGGCACTCTAAAGTCATGGTTTTTTGCTGTTTGATGGAAAAATGGAGATCAGAGTGATTTTTTGGGACAGTGGTTCTGTCGAGGGTTGGAATCGTGGAATCCCAGAATGGTTTGGGTTGGAAGGGACCATAAAAACCACCTTGTTCCAAACCCTTGCCATGAGTAGGGGCACCCCCCACTGGGGATGGAGATGGGAGATGATCCTCAGGATACAGGAAAGCAACAAAGTTACAGCTGAGGAGACAAAATTTGGATTGAGGGTGTCCAAACCCAAGAGCTTCCCAACACCAGATCTTCCTTCAGCATCATTTTATAACCTACAGCCCCTCTGGGGTCACCAAACTCATCCAGACCCACCACAAAACAGCTTCCATCCCTTTCCCCCTCCCAAAAAACCACATCCCACAAACACAGATTTAACCTCCTCCAGATCCACCACAAAACAACTTTTATCCCTTTCCCCCCACCAAAAAACCACATCCCACAAACACAGATTTAACCTGCAGCTGCTCTCACAAATCAACAGGAGAAGAGATATCACCCGATTTGCAGTGGGAAAAAAGGGGCAGATGTACCTGCCTGGGGGGGGGTTTGGCAGATGCCAGCAGGGACCTGGGCACTCCTGTGTCTCCAGAGGAGGCCAGGAAGTGCCAGGGAGGAGTCCTTGGTGAGTGCCAGGTGTGAAGTTTCCCCAACACACACATGAGGTTCCCTCAGAATGATCTGGGGATGCTCCCAGGGAATTCCCTTCTCCCCAGGGAATGCTCCTGGAGATGCCCAGAGGAGTCCCAATGAGGGCAGCTGGGCCTGGTGAGAGCCAAAGGCGATGCTGTGGCTGCAGTAGAAAGGTGGGGGTTTAATCATGAGAAAATATTCATTAGGCAACTTAGATTTGATTCAGTCTGACTTTCCAGCAGTGCTGCCCTCAATCCCCCACTCTGAACCCTTCCCTCTGAGTGTTGATGGCACTGGGGGCAGCACACACAGATCTGCCCTTCCTTCCCACATTTATCTGCCTTTGGTCACTTTGGGAGGATTTTTTTCACTCAGTTAAAAAAAAAAATATTAATTACTTTGATAAAACTGGAATTGGTTTGCTCATTCTTGCTCCCTGGGCTGCTGCTGTCGTTTCTCTCGTGTTGAATAAGTCAATGCACAATATTGCATCACTGCCATGTTCCTGGACGTTTGTTGAGGTGTCTGTTCTTCAGGGATGCTCCTTGCACTGAGTAAATATTGAAGAGTCACGATAAAAATCCATTTTGTTTAATTAGTGCTTCAATTATGCTGGGAACGACCCAGAGCACAGTACATTTGTTTCCACAGTGAGTCAGTGTGGATATAGGAAGTCTGAGATAATAACAGAATAACTCACAGCCCAAAAGGCTGCAAGGCTGCAAGTGAAGTTTATTTATGGTGGAAATGCCAGGTGAGGACTATCCCAACTGCCCGAAATGAAATGCCCAAATTCATGTGCTGGGAATGCAAACCACTGAAGGCTTCTCCCCAAATCACCAGCTCTGCTGCGGTGGGTATTTGCTCTGGGAGGTTTGATAAAGCTGTGCAGCCTCAGGGGTTGGTAATGGATGATCTAATCTCGTGTTCGTGGCAGGAAAATAAAAATCAGGGCTCTTGGAACATCGACAGGCAGCCCTTCTGCTCTCGTGCTTGTCACCGCTCTGTTTTAGCACATGTTAGATAATAAATGTAGGTTTTGATCCCAGTTTAATGCAATATCAGGGTAATGTATCCACCCCCTTCATCTTTGTTTGCAAAGTGATGGGAAGGAGAACAGAAGCTCTGACTTGTAAAATGTATTGGTTTTCAAATTTCCAATATCTAGATAATGTTTCTACCCAAAGAGGCTTATCCTGGGGGGAAAGAAAGATTTTTCTGCATCATCATTAGCACTAGAGCACTGAAAAATGCAGTATTCCCAAGCAATTAGTATTTAGGGGTGTGAGAATATTTTAAAAGTCATTCATTTTGGAGAAGGTAGAATTAGAACAGATTAGTGCAGGGTTGCCAGACAGTTCACTGAACCAGATGATGCTGGGTTTTGTCTGATGCTTTTCTCTCCTCACAGGCTGCAAATCCTTTTTGTCCAGGGCATCTCTTTCACAAAATCCCCCTGCAGACACACAGGAGTTGCAGGATTCCCTACAAAGCAAAGGAGTCAAGCTCTGCTTTGGACTTTGAAGACCAATTTTGGCTGGTGAAGGAATTCCAGATTGATTTGGATTGGAAGGGATCTTAAAACCCAGCAAGAGCCACCCCTTGCCATGGGCAGGGACACCTCCCACTGTCCCAGGGTGCTCCAAACCCTGTCCAGCCTGGCCTTGGACACTGCCAGGGATGGGCAAAAAGGTTTTTTATTCAGCTTATTTGAAGAGCAAAGATTTTTATTTGGCTTTAGCACTAGATGGGGCTAAAGGACTAAGAAGAAGGAGAAGGAAAAACCCCACTGGCTGAGCCACAGGATGTGAAAATCCCAGGGAAAAGAGGAGGGGAAAGAGGAGAGAAAAGAGGAGGGAAAAGGAGGGAAAAGAGGAGAGAAAAGAGGAGGGAAAAGAGGAGGGGAAAGAGGAGGGGAAAAAAGGAGGGAAAAGAGGAGGGGAAAGACAAAAGGGAAAAGAGGAGGGAAAAGAGGAGGGAAAAGAGAAAGGAAAAGAGGAGGGAAAAGAGGAGAGAAAAGAGGAGAGAAAAGAGGAGAGAAAAGAGGAGGGAAAAGAGGAGAGAAAAGAGGAGGGAAAAGAGGAGGGAAAAGAGAAAGGAAAAGAGAAAGGAAAAGAGGAGAGAAAAGAGGAGGGAAAAGAGGAGGGAAAAGAGGAGGGAAAAGAGGAGGGAAAAGAGGAGGGAAAAGAGGAGGGAATGCTGTTGGAGCCCCCTCACTTGCTCAGCTTTGTGACAGGAGCCAGACCCTGACTCTGCAGGTTGTCAGCACCTGTGAGGGGTCACTGAGATGCTGAGGTGTGGGGTGAGGTGTGTGAGTAGGAAAGGTTGGACAGCAGCACTGAGCAGGTGGATCCCAGTTTCTGGCAAATCTTTCAGCAGAGCCTTTCCCTGAATGTTGTAAAGGGCTTTCAAAGAGCAACATTTCCTCAGCTTTCAACCTACAGCATCCAGGAATAGCCCCAGGAGACTCTGCTGCAGGGGAAAGACCCAGTTTTTGGGTGTGTGAGCTCCTTTTTGCATGGCTGGGTTTAGTGGTTCACTGGGTAGCTTTTTATTTATCATTTCTGCTTTCAAAATACACAAGAAACCTCCTGTGAAACCACAGGATTTCCCCTCCTGTCCCATACAGGTAAAAAACCTGTTGGTTATCAGCTAAACCAGGGAAACAACACTTTATTTTTGAGCACAATGTCCCTGGGCTGTTACAGTTAAGAATTTTAGCTTACTCAAGATTTTTTTAACTTATTTAAGGATTTCAACTTATTTAACTTATTCCTTATTCATCCTATTGCAAATTGTGATTATCAGTATTATTGCAAACCACGGTTATCAATCCTGCTGTGAGCCATCCTTATCAATCCCACTGTAAATTACCCTTATCAATCCCTTAAATTGTGCAAAGGTCTGCTGCTGCACCACGTTTTGCCTGCATTAACCTGAGTATTTGTGTGTGCAAACAAAGATTTCAGTAAAACTCAACAGCCAGCTGTTTTCTCATTGTGCAGAAGCATTTAATGGAATTGCTTATGGTTTAGTGATTTGTATGACATAAACAATATTTCCCTTCTGTCAGAGCAGGGCCAATCTTAAATTGCTTGAGGATGTAAACACGAGAAAACAAACCCAAACAATTTAAATTAAGTGCTTAATGTACCTGGGGACAGATGATCTGCTCTGCTTCCATCTTTCTTTTAAATCTTCTCACAGTGGGGGTTTCTGTTTGTTGCTCGGAGTTTTATTGCACAAATACTTCAGTGCCAAGGAAAAGTTCAGGGGTGAGGGGATGGGCGTTTTTGGAGGGAAGCACCAAAGAAATCCAGAGTCCTTTTAAACCTGCAGATTCATGGTAGAAGAATAAAAGATCCTGAGTGGGAAGGGACCCTTAAGGATCATTTGAGATGTTGGAAAAAGCTGAGAGAAAAGACAGAGCTCTGGGACATGGACAACAAGCAGAGCTGTGGGCAGCCAGGAAGGACTCATCCCTTGGGGCAAGGAGTTTTTTAGGGCACAATTCTCATTTCCCTCAGGAGATGTGAGTGCACAATCCCCATTTCCCTCAGGAGATGTGAGTGCACAATACTCATTTCTCCCAGGAGATGTGAGTGCACAATCCTCCTTTCCCTCAGGAGATGTGAGTGCACAATCCTCATTTCTCCCAGGAGATGTGAGTTCACAATCCTCCTTTCCCTCAGAAGACGTGAGTTCACAATCCTCCTTTCCCTCAGAAGACGTGAGTGCACAATCCCCATTTCCCTCAGGAAATGTGAGTGCACAATCCTCATTTCTCCCAGGAGATGTGAGTGCACAATCCTCATTTCCTTCAGGAAATGTGAGTGCACAATCCTCATTTCCCTCAGGACGGTGCTGAGCCAGCTCCACCTTGGATGTTCTGCACTTTGCAACGGATCCATTTTTAGCAGGTGAATTCACCTTCCTTTGTCCATCTCGAGTGCAGGTGGCATGGAGATGTTTGTGTGGAGCAGAGACTGCCTTTGTCTTGTACCTGTGCAAAGAACTCAGGTCTTGAGCAGCGCAGAGAATTTGTGGCTGCCCCTGGATCCCTGGCAGTGCCCAAGGTTGGGTTGGAGCAGCCTGGGATAGTTGGAGGTGTCCCTGCCCATCCAGGGGTGGCTCTGGATGGGATTTAAGGTCCCTTCCCACCCAAACCACTCTGTAATTCTATGATTCACCCTTTTATTTGCCAGTATCGAGGGCTTGAAACCTTGATACAAATGGGTAGCAAGGAGAGCAAAAAAAAAGGGGAAACTCAGGGTGCAGCTGCAAAAGTTGGTGACCTGACAGAATCCTGAACTCCACTTCCCTGCAAGTGAAGGATGTGGCACTGAGACCCCAAACCATCCCCTCAGGCTGTGCCAAACACCCCTTTCAGATTCCCAGCACCAGCAACACCCCTGGGATCACTGGAGCCCCAGTCAATTCCCTTCTTGGTGCGTCCAGCGCTGAGGAAGGTCGTTAATCACCAATTAAGGGCACACATTCCTTTCAAAAAGGAGGCTTGGGAAGGAAAGGAGCTGCTGCTGGAATATCACACTGGCTCTGGCATTAGACAGGCAGGAGCAATACATTAAAGAGAGCAGCAGAAAGTCTGATGCCACCTACGTTCCTCCCATGCAAGTTTTAATTATAGCCCTGGACTTGGCTCAGACGTGTCATTGAGCCCCGTGCTCAGACAGCTTTTCCATGACTAAAATTGGCTCCCAAGGATGATGTGTGGAGCAGGATGGTGAAACCCAAACGCGTTTCAGAGAAGTCATTCTGGGTAGGGCCTCGGAACGAAGCTGAACCTCCCAGCAGGGCACGGAAGTGAAGCCAAATTGCGATTGGATTCGATGGATTCCTCGGGTTTTTCCCAGTTTCTGGGGAAAGCAGATGGGAGGCAACTCAGTTCAAGCAATGAACTCATGACTGTGAGAGTTTTATGGTTTTTTTTTTGCCAAGAGACAGCTCTAATTGATTTCCTTGCGCTGGGAGAAGTTATGTTTGGGAGGTGGTGAATTACTGACCACTGAGCAGTAATTTCCTGATCCAAAGGGAATTTTCAGCTGGGACCTTTGGCATGGGTGGAAAGTTATAATTTGAACGAGCAAAGGGGTGAGACTTCGCAATGCTTCACCTGGATATTGCTGCACAGAGGCTTGCTCAGTCTTGAGGCATCGATACGGGGAAAAAAAATGTGCAAGAATAAATTTTCTGTCTTTTTTAGATGTGAAATTTGCCTTCGCCCTTCGCTTCTCTCCTGTCAAGTCACTGCATGAGCCCACGGGATGTCAGGAGATGATGTGGGGAGTGACATCAGCTTGGAAATGGAGTCTGGAAAGTTGAAAATAGTCTGGCAGTCCCTATTAACTTATTCCTCTTTTTTTTTTTTATTTCCCAAGTCTTATAAAACATTTCACGGCTGAAGCTGAACTCTGTGCTAGGATTGAAATGCCATCAGCTGATTGACTCTGCCAGCACAGCCCTCAGTCCAAGTGGGGTTGGGTTCAGTATTTTGAGTGTGGCCTTTGATAACTCCCAATTAAGGGATTCTCACATTTTGTTTGAAATTTTTGAACTTTTGTCTTTAATTTTGTTTATTTGTTTTGAAATTGAACTCTGGGCTTAGAGATGAGGTGAATTGCTCCAGGTGGCAAAATTCTGGTGCAAAGAGGGAATTAAATACTGCCAGGGAAGGACTTCCAATAAATGAGAATATTTTTCCAAGTGGGGTTGAATTCAGTATTTTGAATGTGGTGTGGCCTTTGATAACCCCCTATTAAGGGATTCTTACATTTTGTTTGAAATTTGAACTTTTGTCTTCAATTTGTGATTTTTTGCTTGTTTGTTTGTTTTAAAATTGAACTCTGGGCTTAGAGATGAGGTGAATTGCTCAAGGTGGCAAAATTCTGGTGCAAAGAAGGAATTAAATACTGCCAGGGAAGGACTTCCAATAAATGAGAATATTTTTCCAAGTGTGGTTGGGTTCAGTATTTTGAGTGTGGCCTTTGATAACCCCCAATTAAGGGATTCTCACATTTTGTTTGAAATTTTTGAACTTTTGTCTTCAATTTTGTTTATTTGTTTTAAAATTGATCTCTGGGCTTAGAGATGAGGTGAATTGCCCCAGGTGGCAAAATTCTGGTGCAAAGAAGGAATTAAATCCTGCCAGGGAAGGACTTCCAATAAATGAGAATATTTTTCCAAGTGTGGTTGGATTCAGTATTTTGAGTGTGGCCTTTGATAACCCCCTATTAATGGAATCCTATATTTTGTTTGAAATTTGAACTTTTGTCTTAAATTTGTGATACTTTTTTTTGTTGTTGTTGTTTATTTATTTCATAGAATCATGGAGTGGTTTGGGTTTGGGTTTGGGTTTGGGTTTGGGTTTGGGTTTGGGTTTGGGTTTGGGTTTGGGTTTGGGTTTGGGTTTGGGTTGAGAGGAACCCTCAAGACCACATAATTCCAACCCCCCCCCCCCTGCCACCAGACCTGGTTGTTTTTCTCTGAAAACAAAAAGAAACCCCAAACATTTCTGGATAATTTATTGGTGCAGCCACCTGGATGCCATTAGGATTGCTTGTTTCCAGTGTCATCTCCTGGTGTGGGTATGGGAAATGTGGCTGTCAAAGCAGGGTTTATGTATTGGTGTATCTTGGATGCAAGACCAGTTTTAAAAGACAGAGACTTCCTAAAAGAAATGAGTCTTGAAATCGAAGCCTTGCTGGGTAACTAACCCAAATAACACCTTCCATTATTTAGCTTGTAAGCAATAAAAAATATTCTTGCTCGCGATAGAGAGATTTCTCCACTTGTTTCTGCTGTAAAGTTGATGGATCTGTAATGCACTGCTTAATTAAACATTGCAGGGGTATTGCTTTGGAGAGGAAACAATTAATGAAGGGGATATAGTAAATTTTGGTGATTAGAGACACAAAGGTTCAGCCCAAGCATTGCATGGTCTGCTTTGCAGGTTTAAAAAAAAAACCCCAAAGAACACAATTTCCATTAAGCTCTGCCTTGCACTACTAGCAATGGATTAGGCCATTAAAAGATATTTTTCCATTAATAAAACAAATGGTAATGCATTGTTTGATGCTAATAATGAAACCATTGCAGGGAGCACAGCTCCTTCCATTAACGTTTATCACATCTTGTCAAGGCTGGGGATGAATTCAGGGCTTTTTGAATTTTCATCAAGGTGAATTGGGAAGGCACAGCAGGAACTTGCTGCCCTCTCAGTGTGCTTTGTGTGTGTTCTCATGGCCAAGGCTGATCCGAGGGCTGCAGAGAGCTGAACTTTAAATGCATGGAACCATCTGCTACAGCCCGTCCCTGCCTTCGTTAAATTGTGTTAATTCTCAGCAGAGAGAGGAGAGGAAGAAACCTCTGCTAAGCTCTGCCTGATTCTAGAATCTGTCAGGGGGCTGGAAATGCCCCAGCAGTGTTGGGTTCCACTGTGTGTGTTCTAGAAAATCAGCCTGGAAGGCCCAGAGGGAGCCTCTTCCCCAGGCCCAGAGGTGCCCAGGAAGCACATCCAGGTCACCAGGGATGGACATGGCAAAGAGGATCATGGCTTTGTGGCCTCTGCACCCATTGTGGGAGAGGATTGGAGGGTGTGACCTGGGTGCCTTGCTGGGGTGGGGGGCTGTGCATTGATCAGAGCATGGGGGTGGTTTAAGGCCTCATCCAGCTCTTCATATCTTGATTTTTATCTTGTCCAGAGACTTGGCAGAAACCCTCTGAACTCAGGAAAAAAAATCTGATGCCTTCAGGGGGCTCAAACTGGGTGTTCTTCATCCGAAGAGAGGGGTCTGGGGTTTTCTCCCCCCACTTCTCTTTGTCAGAGGTGGTTGTGCATTAATCCTTTCATAAACTGGGTGTTCATGCAAGGAGAGGGATTTGGGGTTTTTTCCTCCACATCTCTTTGTCAGAGGTGGTTGTGCAATCACCCTTTTATCCCTGCCTGTTCTGTCAGCTGGCTGGAGAGGGAGCAGGAGAGAAAGCACCTGCACAATGTTTATTCTCCCTTTTGTAAAGCTTTGTGCAGACGCTCAAACTGTGGATATTTGAATGCAAACAGTGATAGCTGCAGGTGAAAGCCAGCGCGAGGGGATGGCTGGAACCTCCCCACCAGCGATTTGGGTGATGCTGCACACAACATTTCCTCTCACAAGGGAGAGCAGAGGGCACAGGCAGCTCTCTGAAGCCTCAGCAGAGCTGTTTCCAGCTCTGGGAGCAGGGCCATGCTGCTCACAGGTGTCTGTCACAAACAGGGTGGCAGCGCCTTCAACCACAAATAAATGAAGTTGAAGGCAAAACAAGCTCCTGGCACGTCTGGGCTGTGGCCACAGCTGTGCCCTCTCCATCCAGAGCAGCAATTTGTGTTAAAAACTGTGAGTCCAAGGCATAAACCCCCAGAACCAAGCAGGTTCAAAGAAATGCTGCTGTTAAGGAGAACATTTCTGAGTCCTCCAACAGCAGGGCTGCATCAATTCTTTAAATGCACCAATTCACAAACGTGCCTCAAAAAGCAAACCCAGACTTTCACTGGGATGCTTCTGAAGTCTGTGCAGAGCTGAATTTGCCTTATCAAAGGATAATCTGTTGTGTCAAGGCCTGGAAGAAGGCTTGATTAAAGAAGCAGTTGAGGTGTAAATGCTGGCACCTGAGTGGTGCAGGAGTGGTGTTACTGAGATGCATTCAGTGAGTGATTTTCGGAAATGTGGCCCCGTATTTAGAGCTGCATCAGTGACTCTTCCTTCAGCAGGGCTTAGTCACACTCACACACACACAGAGCTTGTCTTTTGCTGCCAGGATTCTTTCTCTGCCCTGTGCCAGCCCCCAGGCTCATGGTGTTAAAACACTGGACAAACCCAGCAGGCTCAGCTGGAGAAGTGATAATACAGAGAATTTGTGGCTGCACCATCCCTGGAATTGCCCAAGGCCGGGCTGGACGGGGCTTGGAGCAGCCTGAGACAGTGAGAGGTGTCCCTGCCCATGGATGGGGGTGGCACTGGATGGGATTGAAGGTCCCTTCCAACCCAAACCATTCCATGGTTCTGTGATTCTGTGACTTGGCAGAGGCAGCAGTGCAATGCACCCTGAGCCTTTTATTGAGAGCAGGGAAGGGAAGCAGCCTGAGATTTTGGGGTTCAAAGGACTGATGTGCCCTTTTGTGCTCCTCTGGGATTGTTTGGTCTCACTGTTGTCCATCAATAGGGTTTGGGTAAAACCTGGCCTGGTGTGAGCTCCAGGGCACAGCTTGGGAGAGCTCAGCTTCAGTTCAGTTTTTATTTGTATTTAAATTGAAATGAATGAATTTAAAGCTTTGCTCAAACAACAAATTTAACCTCCACCGACTATTTTGGCGTGAGTCAAACTTTCCATCAGGATGCAAATGATTATTCTGAGTAGGACAAATCAAAGTAGATTTTTATCTCCAGCTTTGATGCCTTCAGCACTCAGCCCTGCCCTTCTGAGTGCAGGTGGAGTGGCTGCCCATCCCTACCTGGAGATCTCCTTCAGGAGCTGCCATCCCTGTGGAATTATGGCAAAACCCCACTGTTGTTTGGAATAAAACTGGAGCAGGAGACTCCTGATGCCTTTTCTCCCCAAGACACAGTGTTTTGTCTTGGGCCACATTAATTTTGTATTATATAAGGTGAAGCAAACCCACTGTATTTGAATCCCTGCTCTGCAGTTACACATGACACAGCTCAGTAGCTGGAAATAAATTAAGTTTTGAATAAAATATGGTTGTTTCTGCTAACACTGTAATGCTTGGGCTTATAATTTTCCTCTTGAGCAGTCTTTATTTTCTTCTGAAACCCTTAAGTGGTCATGTTGAAGTTTTATTAGTCCTTTCTTGTTTGCCTCCCTTCTCCAGCACATTCAAAGTGTCCCCTATTCAACGAATGTAATTTTAATTAAATTCAATAGAACATTTATCCTTTGTATATTAATGTACCTGTGTTGGCTCTTATAATGCAGTCTCAAAAGTTGTGGAATTTCAAATTCAGCTCTTTCATGAAAGAGAGGGAACATAAAGAGAATGCAGCTGGTGAAACCAACTGTTGGAGCAGCTGATGAATATAACCCTGCTCGGGTACAGAGCGTAAAACCCTGTTGTACAGACAATTTCCTCCAGAATGAATGAGACCTGCAATCTAATTCATTGTTGGAGAGGGTCTGTGTTTTTAAAAACGCTCTCTGGGGAAGTGCCGTGCCTTTCTGCACGGCAGAGGAGAGCTCAGCATTACCTGTGTGGCACAGCTGATGGGCAGGATGGTGAGATTTACCAAAAATCACATTAAAGACCTTGAGATCTTTGGGATTCAGGGCTGCCCAGGCTGCAGGAGCAGGTGGTGGCAGTGACAGTGCCTTTGTCACCCCCACTGACAACGGGTGCTTTGCCTTTTCTGACCAAGGTGTGAGCATTTCAGAGCACGTGTGGAAAGCAGCTTTTCTTGCAGGATCTGGGCTGAGTGCTGAGTTCCAGGCATCACTCTGGGAATGAGGCCAGTGGCAGTGGGCTCTCACCCTTCATATGGGTGGTGGGGGCTGTCTGAACATCCCTCCAACCTCTGAGGTGTCACAGGTGTTGGGTTCCACTGTGTGTGTTCTAGAAAATCAGCCTGGAAGGCCCAGAGGGAGCCTCTTCCCCAGGCCCAGAGGTGCCCAGGAAGCACATCCAGGGCACCAGGGATGGCCATGGCAAAGAGGATCATGGCTTTGTGGCCTCTGCACCCATTGTGTGAGAGGATTGTAGGGTGTGACCTTCCAGGGGATTGTTTATCTTTGCTGTTTATGGGATGGCACAGCCTGGGGGTGGGATGGGATCAAGGGAATTTTCACTGCATAGTGGGGGGCAGTGGCCATAAGGGAGTGGCCATGGGGCAGTGGCCATAGGACAGTGGCCATGGGGCAGTGGCCATAGGGCAGTGGCCATAGGGCAGTGGCCATGGGGCAGTGGCCATAGGGCAGTGGCCATAGGGCAGTGGCCATCGGGCAGTGGCCATGGGGCAGTGGCCATAGGGCAGTGGCCATGGGGCAGTGGCCATGGGGCAGTGGCCATGGTAGTGGCCACAGCAGCAGCCATAGGAGCAGTCTCAGCAGCAGTCCCAGAGCCATCCAAGAGGAGCCAGATCTTCCCCTGCAGTTAATGTTGTCTTTTTTAACAGCAGAAAATAATCAAATATTAAAGAGGTTGGATAAAGGCCTTGAAAAGAAGGATAATTCGATGCACTGAAATTTTCAATTTTCAGCATTATTTGACAGGCCTGGTTGAAATTGTCACACAAAAAGGCCCAGATTGGGATGTCTGTGTGACCTGCAGGTGTTTCATTGCTCCTTGCTTGTTACAGGTGCCCTGGCAGAGGAGACTTTTCCATCTCTGTGCCTCGAGGTGACCTTTAGAAGAACATTGATGGAAACCTGACTGACACCTTCCCCTCTGCAGTCACTTCCTGCTGCTAAATGTGGAGTGGGCCTACAAATTTAGCAAAAAAAAAGGCATTTGTGGCCCATTCTCTCATCAGTTATTTTTTTTCCAGGCTCAGAAGCTGCACTAAACCTGTTCACATGAACCTCAAAGTATTTGCCTTCATTTTCTCTCTGCTCCTTCACTACCAGCTCCTCTGCCTTGTCCAGGAGGACAAAGCCCTGATTTTACATTGGTTTTATGATTGATGCAGAAAAAATCAGTAATATTCAGTGTGAGCTCTACTTTTCTGTAAGACATTCAATTTGAGCAATTTCCACCCAGCTGCGTGGTCACTCTCTTACAGCTTCTCCCTGTTCTTGTGACTAGAACACTGTGGGTTATTCCTGCTTTAGAGCTGTCCATCTCTATACCAGCTGATGAATTATTTGCAGCTCAGCTGTTCCCATGTCATTGCCTTAAGTTTGTTCTTTAATAGAGAAGGAATCTGCTTTTCTCTCCCTTAAATCTGTATTCCACTGCTGTCTCATCTGTTTAATACATTTCCTTTACAAACCTAGACTTATGTTTTAGCCTAATGCCAGCAAGAGCTCTGGAAAGATTTATTCTTCTGGGCCCTAATGTGAAATGAGTAATGCTACAACCGGCTCCCTTGGTAGCAGCAACACGTTTTACTACTGATTGTCAGAAACAATAAAAAAGAGAATACTTTGGTAGTTTCTGTGCTATTTGCTCCCTGGGATTTTTGTCCTGGATTAACCTCCACAAACACAGTGCACGGGAAACTTTGGAGAAGTTCTCAGCGTGAGCGGAGGAGAGAAGCGGGGAGAAGAAATGGAGTTGTTGCTGCGGTTTTTAATGATAAACATCAGGAGAGCGAGGGGTTCGTGGCAAGGCTGTGGTGACCCGCTGGGCAGCCACTGGCAGGTGTCCCACTGTGTTTTCCAGAGCGCAGGAATCAGCTCTCAGCATGGAATTTGCATATCCACAGCTGGAATAAGTTGTGTCTCAACTCGGCCGACGCCCAACCTGAGTGTGTGCTGCAGGTAAGGCTCAATTCAAGGCTTTTTTTAATTGCAATTCTCTTTAAAAAAGCGAAGATTTGTCGAATTCTGGGTTTTAGCACTGCCCAGGGGATGTGGGTGTTCTTTTAAAGGATGATCACTTGGCTCAGCATCAGAGCTGGATTTGTTTTATTAGTTCTGCTGGGAAATGCAAGTGCTTCCTGCTCTAGTCATTAAATAGATGAACGTGGTCTTCTTTTATCAATAAAAATAATGTGGAAATGAATCTGTTAACAGCAAGGTCTGAGTGAGAGGACAGAAAAAGTTCACTGCTGAGAGCTGTTAGGCTGTTACACGAAGGAATTATATAGAGATACAAAAGGAAAGCTGATGTTTGGATTCCAAATGGAAAGGAAACCAAGCCTGATATTTTAAAGTTGGCATAACCCCATCCTAGAGCAGGTCAGGAGTGCTTCAAACTGCCCCACATTCAGCCCGGTAAAGTCCAGTTCTTGTTATTCAAAATACATCAATTACCCGGGAGTGTCCGGTGATGCCTGAAGGATTTTTCTGCTTTTCTCCTGAACATTTCTTACACTGTTCCCCATATTCCCCAGGATCAGCATGCACACTTGGGATGCTTTAGGTGAGAATTCAGCCCGGTTCCATGGTGTTTGGAGCTGGGAGACCAAACACCCCTGAAACCACGGAGAGTCAGAAGAGCAAACACTCTGTTTTCATGGGCCCTCAAGGTCTCCCAGCAGGACAGATTCTGTAAACTAGAAGTGAGCCCAGCCCAGCCCCTTATTGGGCCCTCTCGTTAGATATGCTAATGAGTAGAGTCTTTAATTGTACCCTCGATTGGGGGGACGGGGCTTTTGTGACGCGTTCTACCTGGACGGCAGAAGCCATGGAATGGGATCCTATTAAATCCCGAGGGAAACGACCCCAACCCTCTGACCCCAACCCTCTGACCCCAACCCTGTGACCCCAACCCTCTGACCGTGTGTGAGCCTTTATTTCCTAAGAGCAGAAAAAGGCATCACCGGGAAGGAGGGAACTGGAAAAGCCTCCGAGGAAAAAGTTCTCTCCTTTTCTCTGTGGAGTATGGGTGAGGGAAACGTTGCTTTTCTCCTTGGCCAAAAGAGATCTACCCGGGCTTAAAGGCCAGGACCTGTCCCCACCTCGTTGTGGCAGAGTGGTGTTGATTTAATGATGTTCCACGTTGTCCTTAATGACTTAATAAGGTTTCTAAAGCAGTTTGTGCCTTCCTTCCTTCTCCAAGTCCCTGCTTCCCTTTGGGTCTTGCCAGGGAACCTTGTTCTCCCCCAGCAATAATCCCTGTTTTATTTTTTCCCATGTCCTCTCCCATGCTGTGGCATTTTCTGATTTGTGTGGAAGTTTTTCAGAGCAGTTTATTTGGCTGTTTTACATCAGTGACAGCGGCTGAGTTTTGGGAAGCACAACAGACCCAACTGTGATTTAATTTCAGTGGGGTTTGGACAGAATTCTCTCATTCCAAGTTTCCCTCTTGGCTCTGCCTCGGTGAAGCCTCTCTTTGACACCCTCACTGTTCTGCAAAGGACACAGGGAAGATTTTACATTTGTTTTACATGTGTTGGACTAAACTTCCAGAGGCTTAAAATCTAATATCCCACCTGTCCTTTCTATCATTCACTTGAGAAGGACGAAAGGCAATTAAAATCACCAGCAGTGTCAGGAGCATGACAGGAGCTGACAGTTCTGGGTTGTGGAGCGTTGCCTGCGATGGATGGCTCTGCAGAAATTGTCACATCTCATCTTTGTCTCCTGCCAGAGCTCCCTTTCCCAAAATGCTGCTGGGCTTTCCAAATTGCAATGATTTAGAAACAACTACCTTGTGTACATTTTTTTATTTTCACCCAGGCAAACACACGGGGAAGTGATTATAGAGGATTTGGGGCTGCATCATCCCTGTGAGTGTCCAAGGCCAGGTTGGACGGGGTTTGGAGCAACCTGGGATAGAGAGAGGTGTCCCTGCCCATGGACGGGGGTGGCACTGGATGGGATTGAAGGTCCCTTCCAACCCAAACAATTCCATGGTTCTGTGATTCTGTGACTTGGCAGAGCCAGCAGTGCAATGAGGAGGGGAGGGAGTGTTGGAGCTCGGAGCTGCTGCTGTCAGCAGTGATTTAACAGTTTATCCAGTTAGAGACCAAAAAGAAAATCAAACATTTTCAGTTTGCTAGGGATGGGAAGCAAACTTTGCATTGCAGCTGTGCTGTGAAGTTGGCTGTGATGAGACACCCAGGATGAAATGTAAAATTTGTTTCCTACTATTAAACCATTTCGCTCTGGTAGAAACCACGTGTCGGCCACATCTGGGCGCAGCTGGATGGGTGATTATAAAATGTGTGATGGCTTTTGCCTTGGAGTTTATGGCCTAAATAAATAGTTCACAGCACGAGGGTTGATGTGAATATCTGAGCATTGGAGAGGGAGCAGAGATGCAGAGACACCTGGGCAAGCTGGGTCTCAAAATCAGCCCCTTTATAGGTGGGAATTCATGGCATGGAGAAAATATTAAGTGTGATTTGAATGAAATTCCTTAGGACCCTCCCTGGCTCATGTTTAATCCCAGCTTACCACTTAAAATGTCATTTTTAGAGGACTTTAATGAGGTCTTTAAATAGTTTGCAGCTGTGTCAGCTCTAAAAATAAAGCAAAAAAAAATCGAAATTGGCTTAGAACACCTGTGAGTTTGGGACTTGGCTGGGAGCTCCGTGCTGCTTCTTCATTTCTTGTTGGCATGAACGTAACCACAGTTATGATCTGAAAGAGATGTGGTTTAAAATATCATTTAGGTGAAGTGTGACTCTTCACTTGGTAAATAATAAAGGGAAACACAGAGGAGGGAAAGGAAGTCAGATTTTACAGAGACACAAATGGATGCTGGGGCAAGACCTCCAGGCCCAATTTATTACAAGGTTTGGTGGAGTGATTTGAAAAATGAACCTGCAAACTTCGAAAGAAATGATCTCCTAAATTGGAATAGTTCTGTGCTCAAAATCAGCTGGAGATTGGAGCTTGTGAGAGTAAATTATGCTCCTGGGAATCCTGGTATTGCTCTTAGCAAAAGAGATTTATAGAGAGAGCAATGAGTGGAGATGGATGCAGTGAATTCGGTCTTTGGGAGCTAAGACTGATTTATAAGTTTTGTTTTTGCAGTTTGTGCTCCCATCAGGACCTAAAGATGGATTTATAGTTTCCTAAGTAAATTCATCACCATGCAGCCAGGACTTTTTCTTTATTTTCTCTTTTGCAGAGGGGGTCATCTCACTGAAAAATCAAGCTCGTGTTTTGACTCGGGTTTTTTCTCCCTTAAATAATCAAAACAGATAAAGAAACCCCAGTTCCATGAATTTGCAGGTCAGCAAGGGATCACATCCCTTTCCAGAGGAGAGTTTCTGCTTGAGAGGCTGTGCCAGAGGTCCCAGATGATTCCCCCTGGAACAGAAGGGGCTCCAGGCATGGGGGGCTCCATGTCCAAGCTCAGCACCCTCAGCCCTGCCCCACTCACCTGAAATTCCCACACAGGATGGAAGTTCAGCCACTGTGGAGGGAGAAAAGAGCAAATTTCCTCAGGAATCTGCTGTTTGAGCAGTTTGGATAATCATCTTTACCACTTATTTTGGGCCTTGCCACTCCGCTTCAAAATTTATTTATAGGTTTAGACCACAAAATGCTGATTGACTGACTTGGATCAGGAAGGAGGAGAATTTCACAGAGCTTTTCTTGATGGATCTCTGTGACAAGAGTGCTGGAAGTGTTTTAGAGTGGGAAGTTAAAGGCCTGGTAAAGAATTAACCCCTGAACAAACTGGAAATCTCAATCCAAGCTGGTCATGGTCCAGTCAGAGTTCATGTGTTTGACTTTGGGGTTAAAATCTATCATAAAGATTTTGAAACCTGTGGCTGCTGCAAAGGGATGTAGTGTTATCAATGAGCCTTGAAAATCCTGGAGGAAGTTGGTTTGCTTAATTTAGTGAGAGAAGTTACAGAAAAAAAAAACCATTTTTTTACAGTTTTATTGATGAATATAATTAGAAATCTCACGGGGAGCTGCTGCTAATGCAATATTGTGCTGCATGGGACGTGGGCTGATGATTAAAACCCTTTGCCACCCTCACTGAGTGCTTTGCTGCTCTCCAGGCAAAAAAGTGAAAGGCAAGTCCATGCCTGGAACTGGAGCTTTTCATCGTCACAGGGATCTGAACTCTCCTTCCCCCTCTGTCCCAGGGCTGAATTTATTCTGTCACACAAAACCAAGCAGCTGCTGGAAGGACCACCAGGAGCTTTGGTGAATTCCTGCTGTAGGGCACAGTTGTTCTCCTCCTCCTGGCATTGTTTTGGTGTCTGGAGAATTCCAGATGTTCCTTTCTGGATGGTGTGTGCCACCAGAGCTGGAAACCCAGCAGAAGCTGTGGATGGTGCTGTGGAGCAAGAAGCTGGAGGTGAGAGGTGACACAGCAGCCACAGGTGCTCTTGTCCTCTGAATCCCCCAGTCAGAGTCACACATGGGATTTTTTTCCTTGTTTTATCCCCCGCTTTCCACCCCCCTTGGGTCAAAGTGACACCAGCTTGGTAAACTCCACCCCGTGCCTCTTGCCGTGTGCGCTCCTGACACGTTCACTGCAAAATAATTGATGGGGCCTGGTGTCAAACCCATTAATTTTGCTTTTGTTAGCTCATTAATGGACTTCCTTCATCTTCTCCCTTCGCTTTGCAAGGCAGCCTTACATTTAATTAGCATTGGCTGACCTTTTTTATTTAGCTGGTAAAAAGGTTATTTAAGTCCTTAAGAAGAATTACTACAACTACAGTCGACCTGGTAATTGGTGTATTGTTGGGGGGGAGGGCTAATTAGGCTGATATTGGGGCTGGGGAAGGCTGTGCACGTGTGCTACAGGTGTGAGGGCATAAATCAGTGTTGTTCTTCTGCAAAGGTCAAGGCACAGAGCAAGGAAATCATAAAAGAGTTGGCGAACCACTTAACGGCTGGTGGGTGCTCCTGAGGGAGATCAGCTCCTCCTTTGAAGCTTTCCCAGCAAAAATGTTCATGGTTTTCTTTTAAACACGATGAAGATGGAGTTTAGGGATTATTTGGGGTTCCTCCTGATGCTGCCTGGCCAGGTAATTGCAGTGATTAACGAAAAAACATCACCAAGTCTGAGTGTCCAAAGGTGGGTGACACTTTGGGGACAATTGTAGAGACAAAACCAACAGCTCTTGCAGGAGCGAGCTGAGATGCTGGCAGGCAATGGTGTCTCGGTACCTGGGGAAGTTCAATCAGGTGAATTCACCTTTGCATACCAACTTTTTTCTTTTTAAGAGGTGCAAATTGCAGATAATAAAACAAATCCTGGTGTTTGCTGCACTGTGGAATTGCTTTCGACCCACAAGTGGGGTTGAATTCAGTATTTTGAGTGTATCTTTTGATAACCCCTTGTTAAGGGATTCTTATATTTTGTTTGAAATTTGAACTTTTGTCTTCAATTTGTTATTTTGTTTAAAATTTGTTTGTTTTAAAATTGAACTCTGGGCTTAGAGATGAGGTGAATTGCTCAAGGTGATAAAGTTCTGGTGCAAAGAGGGAACTAAATCTGGCCAGGGAAGGACTTCCAATAAATGAGAATATTTTTCATGGAATTATGGAGTGGTTTTCCAGAACAGCAGAGCCTGTTCTGAAAAATAAGAATAACAGGCATTAATTAAAATTTGATATGGAGAAGATCATTGGATGAGTTGGGTTTTTTGCAAGTTCCCTTGGAGAAAGCCGTGGGAAGGTGTTTAAAAGGACTCTTTAGTCAAGGTCAAAACCACAAATCTCTTCTATTTCTTGTGTGGTCTCCTTTACATCACACTACAAACAGTGGGAATGTTTCATTGCTTTTCCTTTCAGAAAAACTTTGAATTCTCTGAAGGTACCGCGGTCTTTAGGGCTCCTTCCAACCCAAATTCCATAATTAGCCCACGTTCTGTAGGAATTCTGTAGGGTGCCCATCCCTTCCCTTGCTGGATCTGCACACACCTGCCCAGCCCACCAGAAACCTGAACTATAATTAGCTAAAACCTCTAATTATCATTCCCATACCTTTGGAATGGCTGTAATAAAGCCTGAGCACTGTCCCCCTGCCCTTTAGGGCTGTGTTCAGCCCATCGATCTGTTCTGGTGATCCCAGACTTGCTGGTGCTTGCAGCACAATAAATCTGCCTCTGGTTCTGGCTGGGTCCCCACCCCTGTTGGGTTCCACTGTGTGTGTTCTAGAAAATCAGCCTGGAAGGCCCAGAGGGAGCCTCTTCCCCAGGCCCAGAGGTGCCCAGGAAGCACATCCAGGGCACCAGGGATGGACATGGCAAAGAGGATCATGGCTTTGTGGCCTCTGCACCCATTGTGTGAGAGGATTGTAGGGTGTGACCTCCTAGGGGATTGTTTATCTTTGCTGTTTATGGGATGGCACAGCCTGGGGGTGGGATGGGATAAAGGGAATTTTCACTGCATGGTAGAGGGCAGTGGCCATAAGGGAGTGGCCATAGGGCAGTGGTCATAGGGCAGTGGCCATGGGGCAGTGGCCATGGGGCAGTGGCCATAGGGCAGTGGCCATGGGGCAGTGGCCATAGGGCACTGGCCATAGGGCAGTGGCCATAGGGCAGTGGCCATGGGGCAGTGGCCATGGGGCAGTGGCCATAGGGCAGTGGCCATGGGGCAGTGGCCATGGCAGTAGCCACAGCAGCAGCCATAGGAGCAGTCTCAGCAGCAGTCCCAGAGTGATCTGGAGCAGTCTCAGTCTCTGTCTCTGTAGAATAAAGAACTCTGTACAACAGCACAATCTCGGCAGAGAAGTCCTGGACCCTGCACACCCCCACGGGGACCTCATGGCCTTTCATGTCACACATCCCCGAGGATACAGCACTGATGGGGTTCCAGAGAGCCCTTGAGGAGCGTGGAGCACGATGGCTGGGAAGTGGCTGCTGTTTTGGTGATGAATTCCTTTCCGTTCCCTTGCTGCCTGTTGATGGATCAGCGTAGGGAAGGTCCAGAACCTCCCCAGCCTGCCTGGGATTAAATCAGCTCCCCCAGCCCAGCCCCTGCTCCTAAAGATTTGTAGGGAATTTCACCCATGAGGTTTGTCACAGTTAGGAAAAATAAGGGGAGGGTTTAAATCCCTTGGTTTCGTTTTCCCCTTCTCCTCCCACACCTTCCCAGGCCCATTAATTTCCTTTCCGTATCAAAGACACTTTGTTAACAAAACTACAAATGTCACCAGACATTTTATAAATCCTTTCTTTAGCAATCTGAAGGAGAATTTCCAGAAGTGCAGGACAACAAGGGAGTTTAGATAACTTATACGTTAAATGTAACAAAAACAGCAAAATGCAGAGTTTCTTTAAGCAGAGAACCAAAACCAAAACCTGAACAGAAGAATTAATGAGCTTGGTTGATGGCACACAAGTAATTGTGGTTCATGAGCTGATGATGCTTTTAACACTCACAGACCACACTGGGGTGGTTTGTCACATTTTAGGAAGTTTTGGGTTTGGTACTGGCCAGGTTGGGTGTGGTTTGGAGCACCCTGGGTTAGTGGAAGGTGGAAAAAGATCTTTGGGGTCCATTCCAACCCAAAATGTTCCGTGATTCAATCATGGGGACCTTCTCCAGACAGAGTTTCCCAGTCAAATTGTTATTGGTGCAGGTGCCCAAACCTTGCCTCGTGCCAGGTTCGTGTTTATTGGAATTGCAGAGGCAGAGAGAGCAATGGATGCTGTCTGAGCGTTACAGCCCGAGATGGGATCTTTAACAAGGGCACTCAGCAGAAAGCGAGTTGCTTTTTAACATTTTACATCAAAAATCCAAACACCAGGCTGGCTGGAGCAGAGGCAAGCCAGGAAAATTACCCTCCCTCTTAACAGATGCTTCCCTTGAATGGTTCAGGCATCCATAAATGATGGGTGTGCTGCTCACTCGGGGCACTGGCTTTTATTTTTATTTTACTTGTTTATAGAGAAACAAAATCTATTCTCTGTAGACAGCAAGGTAAGAAAAATCAGAGACACAGCTCCTGTTGTTTGCCAAGGCACGGGCATGTTTGACATCCTTTTTGTCTGCAGGTTTAATCTCGAGAAGGAGACTTGCTCCAATCAATTCTTAAAATCTCTACAAGGCAAAAAAAAAAAAAAATATTGCAATGGAAAAAACCTTTTCCTGTCTTCAGTGTTTGGTTCAGCATAATTAACATGACTAATGCAAGACAATTTTCTGATAGTTATTATATTAGAGAGCTTAGCTGACTCATAACTGCCCCCATGACAGAGCCAGAATGCAAATTACTTGGATGGAAATAGCATCGAGCTGGTTTGATTAAAATGTGATACATATTTTGAATTAAAAAATATTCAAGGTCTTACAAAATGACCTTAATGTCAAATCTCTGCCTCCCCCGAGGCCACAGAAGAAATTTGCATGATCATTTGGAGACAGCTTTTCCCTTCTCCCTCCGTGGCTCCACAGTCTCTGGCATCCATGGGAAAACAGGGTGGTTGATTCTGTTCCTTTCCTGAGCTCAGCTCAAACAAAATATTTCTGGTTGTGTAACGAAACCAGAACGTCAGAGATGCTGTGGATGTGATGGAACCTAAACCCTGGCCGTTTATGCATTCCAGAGCTGCATCCTGAGCTAAATCCACCAAATTGCACTAAGCAGACAGGGAAAGCCGGAATTTCACGTGTCATAAAACTGCATTTTTTTCCCCCCTGTGCTTTTGTTTGAGGAGATATTTTCTTTGCCGTAATGACTGTTAATTAAAAAAATTTCGAGCTGCAAGATTCACAGGAGGTGATTTACTGTAATTGTGAGGATTTCTCGTATAACATTAACAAAAACAGGAGTGCAGCTTGGGACAGGAGGCAGAATTTGGTGAGCAGGGGTTGGCAGCAGCCACGTACGCCTCGAATTGAGAAGATTCATTAGGCAGCCTGGCTTGTTCTGGAGCACTTGTGCTGAGAGTTTTGCTTCGACTGAATTCTTAGTGCTGCTGAAAGGGAGCTGGCTGATGGCTCTGAATGAAAATAAAAATTAAAATAGAAATAAAAATAGAAATAGAAATAGAAATAGAAATAGAAATAAAGATAAAAAAAAATAAAAATAAAAATAAATATAAAAATAAAAATAAAAATAAAAATAAAAATAAAAATAAAAATAGAAATAGAGATAAAAATAAAAATTAAAATTAAAATTAAAATAGAAATAAAAATAGAAATAAAAATAGAAATAGAAATAAAAATTAAAATAAAAATAGAAATAAAAATAGAAATTAAAATAGAAATTAAAATTAAAATTAAATTAAATAAAAATAAAAAATAAAAATAAAAAAATAAAAAAATAAAAATAAAAATAAAAATAAAAATATAAATACAAAATAACATTATTATTAATATTAATATTAATATTAATAATAATAATAATATACTTAGCACTTTTCACTTGCAGAACTCAGGGCACTTTCAGCCTTGCCTGGTTTATGGGGAGGTGAATGCTGGCTGATTTTCTGCCAAGCCATGAAAAGGCGGCTCCTGTTCCTCTGTCCTTGGTGCTGATCTGGCTCACGCCCTTCTTCCCCCACTATCGCTGCTTTAGGATGCTGATCCCTCATGGAAATTTTCCCTCTGGGTTAGGTGCAGCCCAGAAGATGGGAGGGGATTCCCTCTGTGCCCAGCAGCAGCGATTCCACTGATCTTTGTCTTCCTCCAAAACCTTTGGAGCTGGATTCTGAGAGGACAGGGTTTGGTGCAGTGTTCACACAAGGGCATGGACTTCATACAAGATGGAGAAGTGCAAAGACCTTCATTGAGCAGTGAAAATCCCTTCAATCCCAGCACACAAACAGGACAGAACCTCACACAAACAGCAAAGATGCACCCAGAGTGTCCCCAATCCCCTGCAGCATTGCCCAGATGTTCCCTGTGATGGGAACAGGTGAACAATGCCCTGGAAGGGCACAAACCACAATATCCTCACACAATTGCTCCAGAAGGTCCCAAACCCATCATTCTTTTGGCCAGCCCATCTCAGGTGAGCTGGATGTGTTTCCATGGTCACCTCTGGGTCTGGGGAAAAGGCCAATTCTGGGCCTTTCAGGGCTGCTTTTCTAGAACCCCCATGGTGGAACCCTACAGTTTGGCAAATTAAACTCCTGGATTATTTCAACCTTGATTCGTTGCCACAGAGAAAGTGTTGAAAGTGTTCCTCTCACAATAATTATCTATGTCTTTGCTCGTGCCTTATCTCCAAAGGTGTTGGATTTTCTTTCTTCATTTTATTGGATTTTTTATTATTATTATTTTTATTATTATTCCAAGATGGTAGAATTGTTTTAGGAGTTGTCCCTCACAGGAGGGCAGGTAAATTCAAATTAAAATAACTCTCCAGGGAGCAGAGCTTGAAACGTAAGGGCTTTCCTTCAGCACAATTCAATAGCTGGAAAAGAACTGTACACTTTGTGTCCTCCTCGGAGCATTGGGAATGTCTCCAGGAACCTTTGGGATTCCGCAGATGGACACTAGAGGAGTTAAACAACACATTATTATTAAACTGGACATTATTTTCATCAATATAAATAGCAAATTGTCAGCCCAGAACTGCCAGAGCCCTGCAGCAGCAGCATTTTTATGCTTTGGGAAAAAAAATAAAATGGAAAGTGTGTTGTTCCAGCGTTTGTGCCAAGTGCCAGACTTTTTATCATCCTTTAGGAAGACTTTTCTTACCTTGTTGTATTCCTTAGATATTGTAAAGATTAATATTTATGGAGAGGTCAGCTGCTTTCGTGAGGAGGATCCCCATGGAAATTGCTGCTCGAGGTTCCCTCTGGACTGTTCTACTCTTCCCCAAGTGATCCAAAGGGAATTCTTCACATGGAGTTGTAAAAGAATTGAGTGAGCGAAACAGGGGGTGCTGAAAAAGGCATTTATTGAAGCAGAATGGAAAATAAGAGATCTGGAAAACTGAGCTGCCACTGGAAGCCAGGGAGTCAAACACCTGCAGATGCAGGAACAATAGATTATGGAAATGATTTGGGATAATTGGGCCTGGGTGGCCTTGTCAGCACCCAAGTGTCACAGGCTCATTTAATATCAAAAACATCAAGCTGTTTGTTCTACAAGATGAGGATTTTCTGCATTGTTCTACATTTTTGTACATTTTTCTACATTTTTCTACATTATTATTATTCTACATTTTTCAACATTTTTCTACATTTTTCAACATTTTTCTGCATTTTTCTACATTATTTTTCTACATTTTTCAACATTTTTCTACATTTTTCTACATTATTATTCTACATTTTTCTACATTATTATTCTACATTTTTCTACATTATTATTCTACATTTTTCTACATTATTATTCTACGTTTTTCTACATTTTTCTGCATTTTTTCACAAGATGAGGAACGAGCTTGAAAATGATTCCTGGATTAATTTGCAGCATTCTCCAGCCCTGATTTCCTGTGGAAATGGAGAAGCAGAGCCCATCACGCTGCTCTGCTCTGCTCTTCTCTTCTCTGCCTGGATTCTCAGCCTTGAGGCTTCTCTGCAATCTGTGTTTTACTGATTATTTGTGCTAAAAAGACCTAACAAATCCCCAAATGACACGAGTCTGTCATTTGTAGAGCCACCATCAAGGGCTGGCCGTCCAAAATTTGATTAAGGAAATGAAAGCATGGCATGGATAAACCCTGCTCTCTTTTTGACCTTCACTGTGTTTGCCATCACTCGTCCTAACTTTGTATTCATATTTTATGGTTATGAATTCCCCTGGTTAGAAATGTTTGATAATATTTTCAACTGTTTGCTTTGGTTGAAGAGTCTGACTTAGCACTGAGAGAAAAAAAAAAAAAGACTTTTCAGACTGAAAACAAACACTTGAAACTTTGTCATCTGGTTCCTACCTGTGGCTGCAGCTCTGCTGCTTTTTGGGTGTTTTCTGCTTGCTCTGGCTGAGCTCTGCAGCTCCTGGTAGATCCCCCCTGTCCTTTGTGCTGGGCTGCTGGGGTGGGATGCTGTTACATTTTGCCAGAGTGAATTGAGAGGGATTTAATTTAGAAATTTAATTTAGCCCTGCCTTAGGGAATGGGAGTCTGGAGATGTTTGTGTGTGTCTCTCTCAGCTTCTCACTCTGAATCCCCTTCAGTGAAAATCTGAATTCCTCTGCCAAAAGCAGACTCATTTTTGGGGGGAAATAGATTTTCTTTCCGGTTTCATGCTCTGAGTGTATTGGGACTAAATTCATCTTTCACACGTGTCTGATGTACTGCAGGATGAAATTTTTACCTCGGAGACAACACAAAACCCAAAAAAAGAAACCAAAAATCCAACAAACTGGGGGGTTTCTCCTCCCAGCCTTCCATGGCACCTCCATCACAAGGAATTGCAAAGAAGGAACAGTTCATGTTCTGCTTTTTCCTCATTGGACTAAACTGCCACTTTTCCAGTGGTTTTGTCAGGTTTTTATTTCACTTTCGATGAGAGCTGAAGCAGTTAAGAGTAAATCTGCTGTGCCTCTGTCTGCTCTGGGAGCAGGATTTCTTCCTCCTCGCCTTCACTCTGTTCTAAAACACCAGATATTTGCTTTTTAGAGGCACTGCCTGTTTTTCTGGATGTAACATTAGTCAGCAGGCTTGTGCTTCTCCCCCAGCCCCTGCAGAGAGATGTTGCTGTCAGGGAAAGACAGCAGGATTTTTTTTTTTTTTTCCCAAGGCCATATTTCAATTCCAGAAGGTGATCCTGAGAACTGCCACGAGTTGGAGTCAGTGCTGAGTTACCAAAAACAAAATGAGGGAATATTTATTGCTTCCAGTGAAGATCAGTGAAGAACATCTCACCTGGGCTCTGTTATCTCCCTGTACCTTTGCAAACCTGGCCTTAACTCCATATTTATTCACGATAATTCCAGAAAAAACCTGCTGTAAATGAATCCTTAAAGTGTGTTTCAATGACAGAGGTTTAACAACTGGTTTTGATCCTTCCTTTTTCCAGCAGGGAGGCTGCTGAGTGAACAACACTCCCCAGAAGTTGTACAGATGTCATTCCTCATCACCAGCACAGTAATTAGTTGCAACAGCTTAATTATCTTGCAAACAAGTCAGAGCAGCTCTTTTGTGCCTTCACATCTCAGTCAGAGCTGAGGAAGCCTCAGGGCAGCGTTGGTTTGGCCCTGCCTGGCCAGGAGTTAAAGCTGGGCTTGTTTTTCACTCCTTTTAAATGTGCTGCGAGTCCTGAGGTGACAGGAGACGTCAGAATCCAACTTGTACATCCCCAATGACTGATTCTGTGTCCTTGTCACTCAGAGCTCCCCGAAGGATCTTCATGGGGAGGGAATGGGTTTGATGGCTCAGGGTTTGTCAGCTTAGGGACGATAGAGACCAATATTGTCCTTCTGCAGGTTTAAAATCCACCTCAGGATCAAATTGCAAATTTTTGGAGGTCGGGATTGAGCTGCTGCTCTGGATCCACCTCTGCCTCAGTGCAGCTGTGGAATATTCCAGAAGTAAAACACACCTTTTCCTGCATTCCCTGAAATAGGGGAGTATTCCAAAAGAACAGGTATTTTTTAAATTTCTATTCTAAAAGGATCCTTCTATGATTTTGCACTTCTGAAAGAGGGTTTTGTTCAGTTCTTCGGCTCACCTGGAGATGGCAATGTGGCAGTGTCATTGTCACACTGTGGCTTTCTCTCAGGAATACACACAAATTACATAAAGCCAATAACACAAAATAAAGCTCGGTTCGAGCTGCCTTTGATAACATAGGGAATAAATACGTTAGAAACATACAGATAATGGAGCTGAAACACAGCTGATTTCACTAAATGAGAAGCTTGGCGAATGGTAAATTAATTTTTTATTGCACCACAACACCCAACACACTTTTAACGCCGTGTAACATCCATTGCAGTGAGTGACTTACACGAAACACGAGCCCTGCTCCTGCTCCTGGGCTGAGTTCCCTGAGCTCCCCGTGTCCTCATCACCTTCATGCTCCTGTGCCTGAATCCGGCAACTGAAACTTCTTGTTGATCAACTTCACCCTGGAAGCTTAAAGAAGCTTGTCATAACATTTTCTTGCTTGTAGCTGAGAGAATTTTTTTTCAAAGGGGAAATTAAAAGGTCTTGTGCTTAATTACAGCACTGTGAGGGTGATGTAGAACATCCCAGAATGGTTTGGGTTGGAAGGGAGCTTAAAATACATCCAGTGCTACCCCCCACCATGGGCAGGAACACCTTCCACTATCCCAGAGTGCTCCAAGTCCCATCCAACCTGGCCTTGGGCACTTCCAGGGATCAGGGCAGCCACAGCTTCTCTGGGAATTCCATCCCATTCCTCATTTTATGTTTCATTGTCGCTCCTTTCCAAGAGTTCTGCTGTGGGTTATCAGCATCATCTTCAATCCCCAAATGAAGGGGTTGATGTGGAGGGAGAGGGACCTGGGCTCTTCCAGGACAGCCTACAGGAAAAGCTGGGCAGATATCCCAGGTTTATTTATTCCCAGTTTATTCATCCGCATCCACAGCAAAAGGAACTCAGGGATCTTCTACATTTGTATCTGAGCAGACTTAAACACAGACAAGCCCCTTGGGTTCTTCGGATCATTAACAGCACAAGGGAAGTGGTAGCTGGTGGAATTTGGGAACCCACCTCTATAGGAAGCTCTGGGGATTTAAGAAATGTAATTGCAATTTTTTTTCATGGGAGACAATGGCTGCACACAGAACACAGAGGGTCTGCTCAGTAAAATGTTCTGCCTCCCAGCACTGCTTTAAATTCCCCTTTGGGATCCAGACATTTGAGTTGGGTAAACTCGGCTTGGATCTCTCTTCCAGCGCCTTATTTCTGTTCCTCTGTTGCACCCAGTTCTGTTCTATTACCTTTGCTGACGGGGAGGTAAATGCAGTGTAAATTGTCACTTTAACATGTTGCACTTTGCAGCGTGTTGAATAATGCATTTAACACGCTGTCTGATGTACCTGCACCGTGCCAACGTCTGCAGCCCTGACTGCTGGGCTGCTGCTCTTTGTTTGCCAAGCACCTCGTGCTCCAAGAATCTTGTTCTGCACATAAATTCAGGGAAAGGACAGAGGAGACATTCCAGAAATAGGTTGAGTGACCCCACCAAATGAAAAGGGATGGTTTTTCCCTTTCGTGTCGCTCCCCTGGCGTGTTGTTTTCTTTGGAGGAGAAGGGAAGATCAGCTCTGACTCTCACAGGCTCTGGGTTGTATTTTTAGCTCTGTCACAGCTGTTTATGCCACCTTCAAGTGCCACCATCATACTTGGTTCCCCAGCTCCTCAAATGTTCTCTTTAATGCCTCAATCCACTCTCCAGGTGTGATTAACTGCACTTTTCAAGGTCTACCTGCGCTGTTTGCAAAGCTGACTGCTGGTGTGGAACACACACCCCCCTGGCATCATCTGCCAGCTGTGATTTCAGACGCAATTCCAAAGAAAAGGTGTTTATTGCATGGAAATGCTTTAAAAAGCCCTGATGTCCCATAAAACGTGGCCCCATAAAGTCAGCTTCAGAGGCACCCTTTACCTTTCCTTTCCCAAACATAAACTGAGTGTTTGTGGCTCCCATTCATCCACAGGAAGGAAAAATCCCAGGTTCTTCCAGAGTGTGGCTGTGTGGGGCTGCAAGGGAAAGGGAGAGCTGATATTCAGTTATCAAGTGTCTCATTTGGACACATTTAGTTAATTTGAAAAGCAAATGAAGGAAGGACCTAAACCATCTGTCTGACTCTGCTCTACTCCTGGCTTTTTTTCTGATTATAATGTCCTGGCAGCTCTGTGGCATCCAAGCTCCACTCCAGACAGAGGAAATAATGGAGAAGGTGCAGGAGAAATTCAGGGCTCTGTGGCTGGAGGTGTGAGGAGAATTCACTGTGGTCACCCACAGGAGTACAAAAGCTGGATAAACTGTGGTTGATCTTTTCAACCCTGGGTTAATTGCAGCAATTGTAATCTCCCAGTTGACTTTCAGCAATTTAGTCCAGGATGTGGCTTGGACAAGAGCTAAACTCCATGTCCAGTGCCTGGGGAAGTGCAAAGGTTGGTTCCTGGAGCTGTGATCCAACCACTTGTGCCATGGAATTCCTGAGCCCAGAGCACCAGGAAAGCAAGTGCAGGATAAGAGGGGTGATTTGAGGCACAGCTTTCAGTTTAGATTAAATGCTGGAAATTAAAATCAAGATGGATGAGGAGAAGACAGCAAGGGAATGATTACCATGGAACGCTGTTTTTCATAGTACAAGAAGCACCAGGAATTAGAAAGAAAACGGGCTTCAAAATAAAAAGAAACAATGTTTAAGAAAAGCAGATATTAAACTGTGGAGCCTTTGCAGTTGATGCTGCAGCAATTTAAGACACAGATGAATTCCAGACAAGGTTAAGGGATTTCCCGGAGGACACATTCCAGTGTTCCTCTCGCCATTTCCAGCTCTGACAGAACGCGGCTCTCTGGCTTTTTGGGGGCTGGTGACAAATCCCTGCACACCTGTCCTTGATTCCATTGCTCTTTGAGCATCCAACACCAGACAGACAGGGAGAGGTGACCTGCAGCTGGATTTGCATTTTCACGGGGAGAAGAGCTTGATAACTGCGTTGTTCCTGCTGTCTGGTGGAGCTGATGGCTCAATCTGCCACCATGGAATGGAGAGTTTGTTCACATGGTCTGCCAAGTTTGAAAACCTTTTAAATCCTTGCACAGCATTTGGTACAAGAGGGCTTTTAAAATGCAGGTCATTATTGTCTGTGTTGAGCTCTGGGTATTGAATAGGGATGTATTTCCTCTTCAGAAAATTCTATTTATACTGCAATGATGCTGCAGGCCAATTTCTCTATAATTTCTGTGCATTTATCTCTGTTGATGATGGTTTATTTGAAGAAGTCTGTCCTTATATTGTCAGTGACTTAATGATGAGAATCAGAGCTTGAGGATTTGGAGGAGAAAGGAAGTGCTTGACAGGCACTGCTGAAATTGTTTAGCCAATCTTTCATTTTAACAATAGGGAAATAAAATAACCCGAGTGCAGAAATAGATATTTCTGAAGCAGAACATAATGCTCATCAGCATAGATAAACACAGAGAGGATTGATGAGCTTTGAAACTGTGTCAAAGACTCCTGCTCAAAAGCCAAAGCAGAAACAAGTGGAGGGGGCTCCTCCTGCACCTTTTCTGTTCCAGGGGAGATTAAAAGGAGTTTGTTGGAAAAGGAGTTGTGGGAGCTTGAAAGCAAATCAGTGAGAGGCTCAAAGTCAGAACTACTGACTAGATTTAATAGAAATTTAAATTTAATATAAAAATTTAAATAAATAGTACAAAACCACAGGCAGAGTCAGAATCCAACCTGACACCCTGGCGGTCAGGGTGTTGGTAGCAGTCCAGTTAGAAGGTGGCTGCAGCTCTGGGAGTGACAGATGTGGTTCTGTTGAGGCAGTGATCCTGTGGAAAGGTGTAGTTCTCCTCTGGAAAGGTGTGGTTCTCCTCTGGAGCTCCAGTGGTGGTGTAGAAGGGTCTGCTCTTCCTCTGGGAATCCAGTGGAAAAGCTGCCTCGTGGTGTTTCAAATCCCAGATTATATCCAGATAGGAATGCTCGGTTCCTCCCCCTGGGCAGAGCAGCTCACAATGGGATGATGGAATTTTATCAGTGGGACTCAATGGCCCAATAACAGAAGATATCCCTGGAGTTATCCGGGTTGAGTAAGGAAGAGTGCCCCACCTGGTTTTAACAGCTTATGAAGATGGTGATAGAACACACACCACTGTAACCTAAGGCAGGAGTTCTGCCTGGCAATGGGAGTCTGAAGTGGCTTTTCCCTGCCTGTTCCCTGCTCTGCCAACTCTGTGTCTTTTAGTTCAGGCTCCTGTGAACGAAGATAATTTGCTTGGTGTGATGAATTTCACTTCTAAACCCTGAAATGTGAGAGTCTCAGGGGACAGGAGTGTCACCTGTGCCACATCAGAGCTCCCAGATGCTGGGATGAGGGACGTGGCACTGAACAGAGCCTCATTCCTCTGGGGTGAGCCACAGCTTCAGGGGAAACTTCTGCTGAGGATCCCAAAGGGGAGAAGCCCATCTGTGCCTCGCTGTTCCTGTCTGATTGCAACAATATTTTGCCTTTTGCAGGTATTTCACTGCAGGGACTGATGCTATGATCAGGCCTCCAGAGCTCCTCTAGGAGCTCCAGCAGAGACATAAAGAGGTGTTTAATACAAACCCATTCATGTGTATTAACAAACCAGAGTGTGAGAGCAGGGTTTGAATGGCACAATTCCTTTCCCCCCGCTCCCAGCTGGCAATATTTGCAGTCACTGCCTGCACCACTGAGTTTTGTCACTTCCCTGTGCACAAATCCGAGCCTGGTGCTCCCCAGTGTGAGAAGGTGTTGATTTCTGAGGATTTTCCTCAATCTTTGCTTGTGAAAGGAGTGTCCCTGCCCACCATTGCAGTCACTGCCTGCACCACTGAGTTTTGCCTCTTCCCTGTGCACAAATCCGAGCCCGGTGCTCCCCAGCGTGAGAAGGTGTTGATTTCTAAGGATTTTCCTGGGCCCACACAGTCCTTCCCTGCACTGATGAGAGCTGAGCTGCTGCAGCATCAACCAGGGCTTCCCACAGCTCCAATAATGGTGTGAAGTTCAATCTGTTGAGTCACCACGGAGCATCTTGCCCTAAACTGGGCTGTCCTTGTTTACAACCAAGCCTTTCAGGGTCTGCTCTGCCAGCTTAAAATGGCAAAGTCACACAATTCTCTCACTTCCCAGAGCTTACATGATGCACATATTGATGTTCTTCACCGAGAAAGGCAGCTTCCAAAAAGCTTTTCTTGGTGTTTGGAAACAAAAATACCAGCTCTGTTATGCTGCTGAAGGTCAGTGTACAACAGCATGACATGGGATATGACACCACTGCTAATCCAATCAGAGGAAAACAGATGTGGGAAGCTCCCATGATTTCCTGCTTATTAAGATTAAATTTGTCCTGTGATTATGAGTCTCTTTTGCCTTCTGGAGATATGGATGATGCTCAGACAATACTCTTAAAGATGCATTTGAGGATTATTAAGAGCTGGTTTGTCAGAGCATCTTCCCTATCTGCTGTTGGCATTAATTTATTAATGAGATAAATGTTATCCCCTTCAGAAGTAATTAGGACAGCTGTTTTACGTGCGTGTGCATCCCAGACAAGTAGGAAAATGCTACAGATTTCACGATCTTTGCCATTTTTTTTCTGGAGACAATTAACTGGGTTAAGCAAACTCAACTGGGTTAAGCAAACTCTCCCTGTGAGAGACTGGGGAGGCCAAACCTTCAAACAGAGCCTGGCTTTATTGATTATTATTTACTATTTATTATTTACTACTTACCATCAGTCATGTGTTTCTATTTCCAATGTCTTCTTTTTCACACTTGATTGGATTTTTGTTTTAATGTTTTCCAGGTCTAAACTCCTACTTAAGCCTCTCCAGTTAGGAGAGCTGATATTTCTTGTGGTGCAGGACTGCAGGGCCCAGTTTAATTAGCACTCGTGGGGTGCTACAAACCGTAAACCTCAGCTGTATCTGAGGGGGAGAACAGACGTAAAATCTTATTTTTCCTGTAAATTTATGTTGTGCAGTCACACATTCGTCCCCTAAAGCTGTCCCAGGCAGGGTATTTATCCTTTCTTGGTGTCTAACGGTGTCACCATTATCATCAACCTGTGAAACAAGGAGTGCCAAAGGTTCCTTAATTTGAAAACCCACGGGCAGACGTGGTTGGGGGTGTGAAAGCTGCCAGAAGAAGTGGCCAGGTGAGCAGTGAGGCACATCAAGGGTTGTTATGAGAATCCCCAGGACTCCCATCTGCCCAGACGAGCTCTCCAGGAGCAGATGTTTTACTGCCTTCTCTCAGCGCGGCGCAGCTGCCGCTCCAGCCTCGGCAGCAGCGGCTCCTTGGATTAACAGGGAAATCCAAGGTTGAAGGCAATGATGTCTGAAAACAAACTCCAAATGGCAGCCTGGTGGGGATCAGGCAGGGCTGATTGAAAGGAGCAGAAGGATCTCTGGCAGTGTTTAAAAGCACTGCTGCTGTGACCCCATCCCAAACCTGTTTTCCTTTGGTCCCACTTGCACGTGTCCCATGTCCTTTCCTGGGAACAGACGGGGTGTGGGTGGGGTGGAGAGAGGAGGGAAGAGGGATTTGAAGTTACTTCTATAGCCTAAATCCCCATTTTTTTTGCTGATCCCTTGTGGTGCTACTCCAATATCCATCAAGTGGATGAAAGAACCGTTCTTCCCCGAGGGAAGGCTGGAACCAAGAGATGGATTGGTTGGAACCCAAAATGATGGAGCTGCTCAATGTCTGTTGAGGTTGGAACCCAAAATGATGGAGCTGCTCAAAGTCTGTCGAGGTTGGAACCCAAAATGATGGAGCTGCTCAAGGTCTGTCGAGGTTGGAACCCAAAATGATGGAGCTGCTCAAGGTCTGTCGAGGTTGGAACCTAAAAGGACACAGCTGTCCAACACCTGCCAAGACTGAGCCCAAGCAGGATGGAGCTGTCCAACACCTGCCAAGGCTGAGCCCAGCAGGATGGACCTGTCCAACACCTGCCAAGGCTGAGCCCAGCAGGACGGAGCTGTCCAACACCTGCCAAGGCTGAGCCCAGCAGGACGGAGCTGTCCAACACCTGCCAAGGCTGAGCCCAGAAGGATGGAGCTGTCCAACATCTTCCAAGACTGAGCCCAGCAGGATGGAGCTGTCCAACACCTGCCAAGGCTGAGCCCAGCAGGATGGAGCTGCTCGAGGTCTGCCTGGGTGATCACAAGTCAGGAATCGAGTGCTGCTGTTGCAGACCCTGCTCTTGCCCCTGGCTGTAGCAGGGCCGTGTTCACTGAACTGGCAGCACAAAGCACTTTCTCAGCCTCTGACTCCTCTCATCAGGTAGGGACAGGGCACAGACGGCAAATTCTGCAGTCCCTTCTCGTTCCAGTTCTGGTTCTTGTGGAAAAGGGCTGCAGGGTCAGACCCGTGCACTTTGCTAAGATTGAATCCTCAGCAGGAATTGCATCTGCTGCACTCCATTGGTTTTACTTTTGTTTAACAGACCATAAACAATTTGTTTATATAGACAGCTTTTCATCTTCCACAGTGAATCATCAGTGAGCTCTCCTGGGATCAGTCCCTACTCCGGTTGTTGCTTCTCGTTTATATACCAGGCTTGGATGGTTTAGATCATCTGCATTTCCATCTGAATTCCAAGGCAGCTGCTTTTTGGCCTTTTCCTCGCACAAAGGATCTTACTAAAAAACTACATTATGGGGCTGGCAGGTTAAGCTTCACTTTGAAATACTCTGATATAAAGTAGAAAAGAGATGTTATGACCTGTTTGCCACAGAGAGGAGAACCCCAGTCCATCCATGCTCAGGTCCCTCTCTCTCAGCAGTCCCCTTTAATGGGGGTAATGATGAGCTCTCACTCTGTGTGTGCTGAAAGGAAAGGAAATGTGTGGTGTCCTGCACACAGAGCTCAAAGACATGGGAAGTGACCAAATGGGCCGAGGTGATGCCCTGAAGGTGACCAAGTGGGCATGAAAGCACAGCCAAGGGTTTTTAGCTAACGACCAGAATTTTGTGGCAGAGTCTGAGCATCTGGGATGAGGCACAGCCCAAGCCTCCTGAGAAGAGCAGCCTGGGCTTTAGGAGTGGTTAAAACCAGAGAGAACTGAAGAAAAATGTTCTTTGACTCGCAGTTTCATTTTTAGCCCACCTGTACATTATCCTACGGGGCAAGTGTGGCACAAGATCCTCAGGTCAGAATTGCAGGCTGTGTTTCAAAGAGTTTGTCTTTAGTTTGAATTCTTAGATATTTTTAATTAACTTTTTAGTTTCATACCTTGAGTTCTTGTTACACCTCCAGTGGCTGAAAGATTCCAAAGTGGCTGCCACTCTTCATATTCCCATCAGTTTTCTATGGAGGAACCTCTCCTCCTGGAGCCCAAATAATGGCTGAAAGTTGATGAACAGCATTTCCCCTGAAGCGTCACTGAACTCGGGGTGATTTCCCTTGCTGAGCTGCAGAGGGAACTCAGATTAACAGCCCCTGCAGTTGGTTTTAACCTCAGAGGGAAGGAGATGCTGCAGCTGCTTTGTTGTGGAAAATCCTGGATAAAACAGTGAGATTATTCCTTGAAACTGCGCCGAATATACTTAATTCAAATTAAGTCTTGGAAGGGACTGCTTTTTCCTGTCAAGGTGTTTATTTAAAAAAGAACTTTGGAGCAAATAATTCATTATCCTCTCACCTTGCATTTGGTGATTGCTTATAATAAGAGTCCACTTGGAGAAGCAGTTGGCTTTTTCCTTCATTACATATACATAGACCCCAAGAATTTTTTATACTCCAGTAAACATAATTTGTAGTTCATGACGTGTTATGAGTTTCTCGTTGTATGAATGTCTTAAAATGAATTTATAAATAATTTTTATGGTTCAGTGAGAAAAGCCATTAAGGTGTTTTAAATGTTTGGAAGTGCAGGAGTTGAAAGAGCAGGTTGATGTATGGGGTGCAGTGGGAGTTGGGAGCTGTGCAGGAATGCTGTAGAGGAAATCTAGAGGGCTTCAACTAAAAAATATTAAAATTTCTACCGGTAGAAAGAGTGCAGAAGAGAATTTAAAGGTGAAAGAACACGAAAAACATCCAAGTAATAATATCACGGTGTTCGCTCGCTTATTGTGATCTATTTAGATCAAGGTAAATGTTAGATGCATTTTAAATGTTTAAAAAAATCTGTGAAGGTCTGCAAATAAACTGTCTGCTAAGGCATTGTCCTTCCCTCACACCTTGGAACTGTTTAGTCTCAGAAATGCCACTTGTGACCCCGCAAAAATATGGTGGTGGGGCTCCAGGCTTGTGCTGAATTTCTGAATTATTCTAGACAACAGAATGCATAAAAACAACAACTGCATTGTGTGTGACTCCTGGAATCCTGGAGCTGAATTGCTGCCCATGAAATTTCCCTTTCCTCCTCCAGCATGGAAAGCACGGTGCTAAATCCACGGGAATGAGTGGAAGTTGAGTGTGGCACCATCCCTGCTGAACTGCTGAAACTTTCTGCAGTGAATTCCTCAATCACTTCATTTGGAAGAAGAGCAACTGCTACCAGCCCTAATTGGCCCCCACGTCCCAGGGTAAGGTCTCTTAACTATTTTTCTGTGTTATTTTTAATTAACTTGGAACGAGAATTTGTGCATGGAAATCTCAGTGCAAACGTGTACAAGCATTTTTATCCCTCCCTCCAGCTGCCACACTCTGCAGGCAGGGATTTTGTTCCATTCTGGCTGTTCCTGCCCAATTTCCTGGGAAATGTGCTGGGATCAGCCAAGAGGGCAGGTGAGGAACCAGGGCTGCAGCAAAGGGACAGAACCTCCCTGAATTCCACTGAATTCCATGAGTATATGTATTGGACAGACAGGACACAGGGAATGGCTTCAAACTGCCAGAGGGCAGGGATAGATGGGATTTTGGGAAGGAATTCCTCCCTGTGAAGGTGGGGAGAGGCTGGGATAGAATTCCCAGAAGAGCTGTGGCTGCCCTGGATCCCTGGAAGTGCCCAAGGCCAGGTTGGACAGGGCTTGGAGCAACCTGAAGTTGTCCCTGCCCAGAGCAGGGGGTGGCATTGGATGATCTTTGATGTCCCTCCCAACCTAAACCTTTCCAGGATTTTATCATTTCTAGGTACTGTTTATTTAACTGTCAAAAGCAAATTACTCAATCTCTTCACATTATTGTAGCCACCAGCTAAATGACTCCAGAAAGCACAAAAACTGGTTATTGGTTATTTCAAATGTTGGTTGTGAAGGAAATCTGTGACTCAGAGAATGAACTGGGCATTTCCAGGCTACTGCTGATAAACTGAGAGGGGAAATCATCCTCCTGAGGATTAAAATGTCATAACTGATAGGGAATTTTGTCTAACTGCATTAGTCATTAATTTAAACAAATGACAAAAAAATAAACCCCACACACAAACCCAACAGCATCAACAAAACAGTATTTTTTGCAGAACAATTCCTTGCTGGAAAAAGATGCCACAATTACGTCCATTTTGACAGAGAATCCAAAAGTGGCTCTTGGTTCTGGTCTCTCCCCTGACCTCCCTCTTTTCAGATCTCTGCGTTTGAGATGCCTCAGGTGTGGAGACATTTGGAAGCACAGGTTGGCTCCTGGGCTCTCATTGAAGCTGTCAATAAGTGTCTGGGTTGGCTTTTCCTTTCAGGAGACACATCCCTAAAAAATGCATCTTCCACGCCAGGATTGCCATGACAACAGTTCATTTGGAATTACAAAACAATTAGATATCAAACCCCCACGTAATCCATCTCCACGTAGATCAGTGCCAAGAGGCAGGTAGAAACTTCAACATCTTCATTTCGGGGGGGTTAAAAATTGCACTAAAAAGCTCCCAAAAGTCTTTTTTAAATAGAAATGCTCAACTCCCCCTTGAATGGGGGTCCTGTAAGAAAGTGGTTTTGTTTTAGTTAAAATAAAAAAAAAGACCATAAACACCTGCCTTGTCCCATCCAAATTCCTACACACCAAACTTTAGTAGGAAATTATCACTTTGCCTTTCAAACCCTATTATCGTGCAGCTTCTTAAATATTTAATTTTCCTAATGAACACATTCCAGTGTTACCATGGACTGAGTTGGTTTTGCCAATCCCTTGTAGGGCTTGCAAAACTACCACCCCAATTTCTGGGATGTTTGCCTGTGAGCAAGGCTTGAAAACGAGGAGTTTTCTCAATTCTGGAATTCCACAGTAAATGTCAGTGTGAATAGAATTAGAATTTTTATATATCACCACCCCTCTCTCCTGCTGCAGGTAGGCAGCAAAAAGCATGTGCTGGCTGATGGCAAAATGTCATTGCTCTGTCACGAGCACTTGTGGGTATAATCCAGGTGTAGGGGTGATATTTTCTCTGCTAGAGGTCACTTTGGAAAAGGGCATGGAGAAAGGAGGGAAGGAAAAGGGTGTTCTGTGAGCTGGAAATGATGGTAGAAATTCTGCCTGCGCCCAAAAGCTCCTGTTTGGGAGGTGTTGGCGGAATTGAACAGCGAGTTTCTGCTTAATAATTAAATAGGCTTTGCAACGAATCGCAGGACCATGGAATGGTTTGAGTGGGAAGGGACCTTAAAGTCCATCCAGTGCCATGGGCAGGGACACCTTCCAATATCCCAGGGTGCTCCAAGCCCCATCCAAATTGCTGCAAATTGTGACAGGGTTGTTTCTCCCAGGGATTGATGAGTTTCCTCATCCACAGGGACTACATGGATCTCCAGTAAAAACAATATTCCTCTGTGTCTAGGAATATTTAGGTGTTTAGGACACATTAGGATTTCTGCTACATTTTCAAACGTTTTTTTATTCAAGGCAGCACGAAGAAAAAGCAGATCTGTGACTGAATTTAGCAGTTTGTGTGCTTCAGGAAAGTGAAGCAGGGCCAGGCAGACCAATTACCACCCCCACCTTCAACTGATCACATTAAAAATGAAGAGTGAAGTTTTCATGGCTTAAAGGGGAGAAAACTCTGATTTGAATTCAAATCAATCAGGAACATGAACGTGTCTGAGAAATGAGTTTAATGATGTATTTAAAAACGATTAAATTAATGTTTCTCGTTAGTGGCACAGCTTAATCATTCTTTTCAAGCAGAAGAAAGAAAGTAAAGCAATATCGTAACAGATCAAATAGTGATTCAAAATTAATTAATCCAGCTCTGTATAAATCAGGTAGCTTCAATAAAAATACTAGTTCAATATTCACTTCTTACAGAACTAAATTCAAAATTAAAAATGCCTTAATTAGTGCCTTTTCCTTCAATCCACCTGACCTATTTATTTTTAATTGAACTAGAGGGTGCTAAGCATACTGTGGAAGTGCTAATTGCAGTAGTAAACTTTTTAACATTTCCCCCCGGACTCAATACCTTGTTTTGTGGGAGAATATCTCAGAATAATGGAGAAAATTGGTGCCTTGCTGTGCTGGGAGCTGCTGCTGGGTTTCCTCTCGGGCTCCCGACCTGTTTCACGTTGTGCAAACACCTCGTGGCTCTCGCTACCAAGGATTTGCTTTGACTGTGTCAAGATTTATCTTGCAATTTGTGCTTTGTGAACTCATTAGAAGAACTCTTTGACTGACAGCAGTGCAAGGGTTTGTGTTATTAACTTCAAGCATTTGTGCAATTCAAACCGCTTGACCAGGCTTTTAATGAGTTATTGCTTTTACATTTTATTACTTTGTGTCGTCCAGCAGACACAAACTGTTGAATTTTCATGTGAGCGAAAAAACTGTGAATTTTCATTTTTGTTTTAAGCTCAGCACTTCCAGGTTTTTGTGGCATTCCTGGAATTGTCCATGAGTGTCTAACAGGGGACATCTGGGAAATTCTAAATGAAGATGAGCTGCTTCAGCCTGACCTCAGATCCCGCTGCTCAATTCTCCTGCCATGCCAAGTGAATTTGCCATAAAGAACTTCATTGTTTATTGATTTTAGAGATGGATGCGGACATAAATACCACCCTAATGGTTTTACATTTCCAGAATTGCATCGGAGCTCCAAAAGCAACCTCAGACCTCTGAAAGCCCCAAGATGTTGAACCTGATATGACACCAAACTTTACGGAGAGGGCCTTGCGAGTCGGTTTCAGATGGCCGCTGTCGCAGTAGAGACGGACACACGACACACGAGTAGTCCAAGGACAAAGAAGGAGAAGTACTTTATTTGTTTGTGCTAACATCTTTATACTCTTTTTCTCAGCTACTGTGATATGCTATTATTGGCTGCGTGACAAAACATACTAAGGTTGTCTACATAACAAGAACTTCCCTCAGCACATCCTAACTAGCTACACAAGCAGTTAACTATACACTATAAGTCTTCTACTGCATTCTTGATGCTCCTCTCCAAGGCCATCTCTGGGTGCAAAACATCTCTGGTTATCTTCTTGGCTGTCCCCCACTGTGGCTGTAGGTGTTCATACCATTGCTTTCTCACGAGGCTTTCTCACAGGTAAATTCCGATCGCTTTCAAGTCCATGCCCGAGAGGCTTTCAGGCCTGCTGTCCTCATCCATCCCCACAGGCCGGGACAGACGAGAGATCTCTGCAGTTGGGCTGTAGAGCATGAGGTTTATTGTGAAAGAACGTTAATGTAAGAGACCTGCTGAGAGCTGCCAGACACAGCCCAGAGCAGGGCAGAGAGGCAAGAGAAGAGCTAAGAGCGAGGATCTAAGAGAGTTGAGAGCAAAGGTCTAAGAGAGGATTTAAGGAAGTTAAAAGAAGAGAGCTAAGAGAGCTAAGAGAAGTTGAAGAAGAGAGCGAGCTTGTCACTTACAATACAATAAATCATCTTCTGTGCTGAATATTCTAATTCTCATTAACCAATCCAGAACAAACTACAAATCTTATGCCATTTGCATCCAGCCTATGAGAACTATTGCATCACCATCCAGTGTTCTATTTGAAACCCTAAAAGCTGCTTTTTGGAGCCTCTGCCAGGTTGGTGGGGTCTGCTCTGAGCCTTGGGCCTGTCTGCAAGCAGAGGGGATTGTTTAATCCAAGGGGGATCACCTGCAGTGGCCATGCCATTGTTTGTTCAATCCAAGGGGGATCACCTGCAGCGGCCATGCCATTGTTTGTTCAATCCAAGGGGGATCACCTGCAGTGGCCATGCCATTGTTTGTTCAATCCAAGGGGGATCACCTGCAGTGGCCATGCCATTGTTTTCCAGTTGTTCAGGAGCTGGGCTTTGGGATCTCAAAGCTTGGCTTCATTTCAATCTCGCTTACAGTTTCTACATTCTCAGCATCTTTTGCCAGGTAATTTTATTTATAAGGCTTTCCTATTTCATCTTCCCCAACAGGCCTGGCTGGGTTTGAGTGCTCTTAAAACCACACTAATGCTTTCTGAGTGGAGGATTAAGTGATGGGGATGAGATGGAGACAGCTCCTGCTGTGTGATCCCACAGACCTTCCCTTAGAAGTGCACGGAGTTAATCCAAATATTCATCCCTGGAACACAGATCAACAGGAGGGCTTTTCATCAGTGGAATATGGAACAACCAGAGGTTCTCCTGGCCCCTACTGCTTCCAAACCAGAGTTCTAATAATTCGCTTTTACAAAGGTAATACAGATGGTTTTAGATATGGATTCAATTTTCAAATGCCCCCAAGCTTTAAACATCCACTCCAGTGATCCCTGAGTGGAATTTGGGTGGACTTTTTACAGTGAATGAAAAGCCTTGTTGAACCTAATTTAATTTCTTCCACGATTTAATGTGGAAATGGTGAAGATCAGATAACTGTGTTCCAGCTAAAGAAATCTGTGCTATGAGTTCAATCTCCATGATTTCTGGGAAGGCCCGAAATTCCCTCACTAAATCTTTCTCCTAGCATTGAAATAACCTGAATATTTTTTCAACACTGAGGTGTTTTCCTTCCCAACGCCCCTGGGAAGTGAAGAAACCAAGGGGGTAACACACATTTGTGCTTTTCTTTCCAAAGGTGTTCTGAAGTCCTTGGGGAACTGATGCTGGACCCAAGTGCTTTTGCAAAACTTTCCTCAGTGACACTTCAGGGCTTTTTTTGGGAGACTTTGGGATTTCTTAGGGAAGGGCAGGGACAAGATCCAGATCTCTGAGATGCTGCCATGGGATTATTCCTCCTGCAAGGGTGTGTGGGAACACCTTTACTTGGTGGAGACAGGTTTCTAAATAAAATAAAATAAAATAAAGTAAAATAAAATAAAATAAAATAAAATAAAATAAAATAAAATAAAATAAAATAAAATTCTAAAATTAAATAAAATCCTAAAATTAAATACAATTCTAAAATTAAAAAAAAATTCTAAATTAAATTAAACAAAAGGAATAAATCCCCCAGGAATAAAGTGCTGTTAGTTCCTTGGGAAAGCTTAGGAATATCACTCATCTCTGTTATTTCTCCTGTGCAATTCCTGCATTTTTGGAGTTTCTGTGCATTTCTTCCAAAGAAGAAACCCTTCCAAAGGCGTTTCTTCCAAAGCTCCTCTCTCAGCAGTGTGTTATTTATGATGCTCCAAAGGCGTTTTGCTGTGGACAGCTCGTTCTTAAATGTTAATGCAAATAAATTGAAATCACCGCTTGCAAAGGCTCCATCCACGCTGGGGGGTTGTTACAACACATCATAAAAACCTCCTTTCCAAAGCTCTCCTGAACGTGTAAATAAAGCAGGAGGCAGCTCAGCCAACGCTTCTGAGGAGTCTGCCCTCATCCAGAGAGGAATTATTAACTAGAGAAACGAGATTTGACCCTGGCACTCCAAGTGTGGTTTTAGGCCGACCCCTGTCCCTCCTCAGCCCGGCCTTGCAAAGCAAAATCTCTGCTCTTCTCTCAGTTTAATTAGGGGCTGCCTCCATGCTCGTTATCCAGGGTGCTCTGAGAAATGGCTCTTGAAGGGTTCAGCTCTGGTTTCTGCGTGTTAATAAAGAGCTAATCACCTGTTCGAGATGAGTGATTAAAGGAAGTGTATTCAACTAAATAAAGCCCTTTTATTCTGGAATTGCACCCTCTGCGTGGTTATTGGAGAACATCTATTTCTCCTCAAATTCAAGCCAGATTGTAACCTTGATTTTACTTTCAAGAGCAGATAAGCCCCTAGATTGAAGGGGAGGAGGGAAGAGAATGAGAGCCACAATGAGGAATTGGGGCTGATCGTGTTAAAGAGGAGGAATGTGAAGGCTGGGCAGAGGAGTGAGAATATTGGCACATTTCAGCCACAGAGCCCACCTGGAGGCAGTGAGGCAAAGTCAAATTTCAGTGTTCAAAAGCACAGTAAATCATCACAGATTTGGGGATTTAGCCTTCTCAGCATTTGAATTTAGCATAAAGCAGAGGCTAGAGGGGGATTCAGTGGGTTTTAGCTGTGGGTGTGAGTGCAGGCACAGCAGGGACAGGCAGGATTCAGCATCAGGAGCAGCTGCAGAGGCCACTTTGACAGAGTGACCCCATGAAATCGCTCAGTCCCCACTGGTTTTTTACAAGAGCTGCTGTGTGGGGCTGCTTTTCTGCTTCGGGGGAGCCAGGAGGTGATGGCTCTGCAGCTCAATGGCACAGCAAGGCTTCAGGACGTATCTGGGATAAGAAAATGAGGGGAACAAAGTCCTGCCTGCTTATCCTTTATTCCAATCTGCCTTTCCTCTGATTTTCTGCGTTCCAGCAGCACTGAGCAGTGCGGTGCTGGCAGCAGAGAGGTTGAAACTTTCTCTGAACACAGGCAAATATTTCTGGGCATCAGCAGCTTCTGCAGCAAAGGTTGGGATGGGACTGCACAGGTGAGGGCAGGAGCATCACGGATGGGATGGATGGGGAGGTTGGGCTTGGGATCCTCACAGCAAGGCAGGGAAGTGAAAACGATGTTGAATTTGCAAAATCCTTTACCCTGGAGCACAGAAAGCTTTTCTACACCGACTTCAAAGGCAAAAAGTCTGTGGTAAATCTGTCTCCTTTTATGTGACGGAGGTGAAGCTCTCGGAGCAAAGAACTGCTGGTGCCCCCGTAAACATTTTGGTTCTGTCTTAGTCAAATAGACCAAAGTCATCAAATGGACAAGAGTGTGAAAGTCAGAGGGAAAAAACAGCGATTCTGAGAGGGCCACGAGCAGCCTGGGGTAACTCAGTGCTGAAAGCTCAAGGCAGGATAAGCCTGGCCTATTATTCTTGCCTTTCTTTACTATTCACAGGTCAACAAGTGCCACTCCAGAGAGGGCTCCGTGCTCCTCTTGCCTTTCCTGCCTGTTAAAATCCAGCTCAGCCCAGCAATCTGTGAGCACCCAGATGAGCAGAGCCACTTGTGAGGTTAAAAACGGAGTTGTTGTCTCGATTTCCATTTGTGCAGGGAGCTGCTTCAAGTGCAGCTCATGTCAAAAAAAAAAAAATAAATAATCGAGCTCCTGAAGTGGCTCTTGGGTTAATTCAGCAGGGCTGGGGCTGCTGCTGGTTCTGCCTGTTGTGTTCTGGGCTCACCTGGAGTCAAACATGCTGCAGCAATATTCGTTAAGTGCCGGGCTTAATTTCACCTCCAATTTAAATTTTATGAGGCAGTTATGTGTCAGTTAAAGGGCCTTTGGAAATGGCTGAAAAGATCAGGTGAATTTTAAAATAGTGGATGTTTAAAAGCTCATTGCTATTTTAATTGAAGTGAATTTTAATATCTGAAAGACATCTTTGTTAACACATTAAAGATGTTTAGTGCTATTAATTGATATGGAACAGAGTAGCAGTGAATTTATTATGCGGTTTAAAATACCAACTGGTGTTAAAGCTATTTCTGCTTTGCATTTCTATTAAATGCCAGCTCTAACTCGCTGCAGAGGCTGCTGGAGACCTGACTATTGATTAAATTACCTTCCAATGAGGGCTCGCTGTCAGGCACTGAACATTCCTTATAAAATGCATAGGAAATCTCTGCTTTGGGAGCATCAGGGAAGGCTGAAATCCTGCTTTATCAAGCACAGGTTTGGCTGATATATGGAATAATAAGATTAAAAATAATGCTGTGCCAAGAAAGAGTTGTTATTAACCCAGTGCTGTGTTTTTAAGAAGTTCTTCATTCATTCTGCCCACCCTGGAGCATCCCAGCAGTTGGGTCTCCCTGGCTAAAAAGGCTGGGACAGGAGGAAAGGGGGATGAGTGGAAGAGATCAGGGTTAGCTGAGGACCTCAACTGTGGCTCTTTCTGTTCTCTCTCCTCTCACCTTCTTGCTCATTTAAATACAAGCTTTTCAAGGGAAGTTACATAAAAATCTTGACAGCTCCTTATGGCAGCTCCATGTGATGAGAGGATCAATCATTCCTCAGCTTTTTCCCATTTCTTATTCTGGTTTCAGAACCAGAGCTTGCTTTTTTTTTTTCCCCCTGAGCAAATTATTTCCTCCTCAGGCCACTGCTATGGAAATTCACTTTGGGCAGTCTGAACATGTTGGCAGTGACAAAAATCTGGTCAGGGTGTGGAAAACTGGGTGAATGTTCTCAGAAAGACTCTGGTTGTTGTTTCTGATGGGATTCAGGTACGGAGGCAGGGATAGGGGATGTCTCTACTTCTCTGGATCCAGAGGCAGATAAAAAAGCAGATTGTTCCCAAAACACTCCAGGAAGTTAAAAAGGAAATTTTATTGTCTCTTTTTTTCTACTCCCAGGCTGGGGACAGACATAAAGGGGTTTGTTAGAACCACTTAGGAAATCTGGGAGAGCTTCAGCGAGCAAATTTTATTTCTTTTTTTCATAAAAAACCAGCAAGATTTTCCTAATAAGAGTAACAATAAAGTAAAGCAGCATGTTTGGGGCTGAAATGGGGAGACAGAGGAGATGTCACCCTGCCATTTTTCCCAATCCCATCGGCTGGCAGCTTCTTGACAGCCCTGGACCAATTTGCATCTTTCCTCCATCCCGAAAATCCTCTGCATGGAATTCATAGGTGCTTTCTGAGCTGAAAGGGAGGAAGGAGAGGAGGTGGCTCTTTGTCATTTTACTGCTGCTCTGTAATTCTGCTCCGGGCCTGAAATGCACTTCACTGAGAGAAGAAAAGAACACTTAAAAATTTACAGGCACATTCCTGCTTTTTTTCCCCCTCCACTTCATCCTTTCATTGAGCTCAGGTAATGGCTCAGGTGAGAGGTGGCTCCTTCCCCAGAGAATTCAGGGATGAAGATGATGCCTCTACCTGCACTTTGAAATATTTAGCCTGTTAAGCAATTTCCATCTGCTGGAAATGTGGATCTCTGCTCTCTGAACCAGGAA